>OU426979.1:49291015-49976372 GCA_911387785.2 Aelia acuminata
TAAACTAAACCATAACAAACAGAACATATGTGTGATACACTAGTGAATTAACCATAGCTAGCGCTACCTGCATTCCCGTTGTCGGACTAATTTTTTTGATTCAACAACCTTTACTTGATGCCCAAAAGGGCCAATGACATATTGTGAATGGAATTAAAAGTTCAGCACTTGTCTCTTACATATCACACCCTTAACATAAAATCGTAAACCTTCCTTCTTGGATAAGGGTTATAGCGCTACAGAACCATATAAATTTATTGATAATAATTGTAGTATTTTTTTAATTTTATTGACATAAACATCGTACAATTTCGCTGTATAATATATTGATTATTTTCATAATACTTTGCTACTATTTAAACGTTTTAAGTGGTCTGATAATATGTTTGTGCTTAATAGGTGCAATTTCGCATTCGATTTTAATACAGTTTGTTAAAAAATCAAAATAATCAATTTTATGAATTAAAAACATGGAGATTATTCAATATTTTGTTATAATATGTACTTGTAATTAATTGTAAATAATTCAGTTGAAGGGTTTGTGATATTTGTGGGTCGGACTTAAATTAAATTAAGTTTAATTAAATTAAACTAAATCTAGTTTTTAAGAAATCTTAAAAAGTTATTTCTATTTAATTTCGTTATTGACGATATTCCTCCCTTCTACAATATCACACCTTTATTCAAACTTTATAACGTTTCGGGCCAACTTTGCCCCCAATACTAAAATTGATTGTCTCCTCACACCTTAGTGTGATAATTATTAAGGGATTTCATAATTTAAATTTATCTTTTTTATTTTATTTTACGCAACTCTGTCTTCCTTCCGTTGCGAAACGTTCACAAGGTTGAAAAAAAAGAATCATAAAAGTGTTGAATTTATGCAAAAAAGAAGTCAAATAACATTATAACCAGAAAAAAGTAAGTTTTATCTTTGACACTTTTCTTCAGTTTAACATTGTTTCTGACCCTGACCAGCACTTTTGAGAATTGACTAATTTTGATCCCTTTTATGAGGTTCAAATCGATTCTGAGTTGATCTTAGAAATAACTGCAATACTTATAAATTAACATATAATTATAATTAATTTATAAATTACTCTAGAGACAGTAAATCCTAGAATCAGCAGGTATCGTGAAACCTTTACCGGCGTAAACTATTGTTGATTAATCAACTATCTGGAAGTATCTAAAGAATTGAAGAAATATTAATAATAAACCTATAATTTATATAATAACCAGGTTCTAGGCCACGATACAATGTATAATAGCAATTCTTTTTACTATTTTAAACCAAACAAAACAATTTTCAAAGTTTTGGTTAAACCCTAGATATATTCTTCGTGATCACGTACACCGATATTGAAGTAGAAGAGGAAATATTCGAAGCCGTTGAGAAATTTAGATATTTAGGATCTACTGTAACTAGAAAAAACGAAATCGAAGAGGAAATTAAGGCTAGATTAAAGGCGGGAAATGCTTGTTATTTCTCGGTTGCAAAATTACTTGGGTCACGCCTTTTATCCCGAAATTTAAAAATTAGGATTTACAAAACTATAATTCTTCCGACTGTTCTTTACGGTTGTGAAACATGGCCGCTTACAGTAAGGGATGAGAAACGCCTTATGGTGTTTGAAAATAAAGTGCTGCGTAGAATATTCGGGCCGAAGAAAGATGAGTCAACAGGAGAATTTAGACGGCTACACAATGCGGAATTGCGTGAGCTTTACCCGGCAAATGTAATCGAGTCTATAACTGCGCGTCGGCTAAAGTGGGCATGCAAAATGACGAGTCTTAGTAGTGAACGAATTCCTAAAAGATTGATAAACGCTTTGCCGACTGGAAAACGGCCGAGGGGTAGGCCTAGGCGAAGGTGGGAAGATTCGGTGAAAGCAGATCTTGTGAATTTGGGATTGGACGGTGGTAGGTGGATGGAAGTATGTAGGGATCGATTGGTGGTGTCGGCGTCGGGCCTTCGGGTCCGTTAAGCCTTTTTGTATTGTATTGTATTGATCACGTACACCCTAAATATGGAAAATGTGGTGCTCTCAGGACTGTTCTTCGTATACTCGTGGAATGCAATTATTGAAAATCATTCAGAAGGAAATTCATTCCACCTAGTAAAATGATTCCAATATGCATTCCAGAAGTATGTGAAAAACTGTTTTTAAGGCACCACTTCATCACTTGTAAGGTGTACCAGATTGCGAATACAGTCATTGGAGAAAAAAATCTCACTCACCGATTATTAGCCGGTGTGTAATTCCTCTCTTATGGTTTTCTGCAACTAATTTCCGATTTTGTACAATCCGTTTTTACATGCAGCAGTTTAGAAGGGTACCTTCTCTAGACTTTATTCCACTGTACAATCATGTTAAGGGTTGAACTGTTGTGCTGAAGGTCGTTCCTTGTTCGAATCTGGCTAGGTAGGATATCTTTCCTATTCCACCACAAATCGTCTGGGTGGCCAAGATACCATCTTGAGGCACACACAGCCTCTATAAAGCGGAAACAGTTAATTGGTAAGTTAAGGGGGAAACAGCGGTTGAACGTGATCATGGTCAAATCACCATCTTGCACGATCGCTGACAAAGAAACAGTAATTCTTTAGGCAGTACTGTACATTGCACCAAAGACCCTTCACGGTTTGTACTGTAACCTTAAATAATTTATAATAATATGAAATATTGCAGGATTCAGTGTGGAGTAACTAACATGTTTCCTAAAAATCAGATTTTATAACAGGGTTAAAAATATTCCACCACAAATCCTCTCGGTGGCCAAAATATTATCTTGAGGAACACCCAGCCCCTATAAAGCGGAAACAGTTAATTGGTAAGTTAAGGGGGAAACAGCGGTTGAACGTGATCATGGTTAAATCACCATCTTGCACGATCGCTGACAAAGAAACAGTAATTCTTTAGGCAGTACTGCACATTGCACCAAAGACCCTTCACGGGTTGTACTGTAACCTTTAGTTAATTTATAATAATATGAAATATTGCAGGATTCAGTGTTGAGTAACTAATATGTTTCCTAAAAATCAGATTTTATAACAGGGTGAAAAATAATCGCAATGACCCTGTCGGACAGAGGCAAATCAAATAATAAATATCATTATTGTTAAGTGATTTTATCTACTTTTTCTACTCCGTTAGTTTCAGGGGCACTATGAGAAACGATGACGTCTAGCTTGACCCTAAAAGTGAAAACTGATACCATGGCATATTGAATAATTTAAAATTCTTTTGCAATTAATGATGTGCATTTGTGTTGAATAGGCTAAGGGTTCCCACGACCCGGCTAGGTGTGAGGGGGCGTTTCCCTTCCCGTATATGGCTCCAGGGGAGAGAGCGACCAGGCTCACGATCTGAAGAGGCCAGGAGTTGGGAGCATTGCCTAGTGCTTTATGAATGACCGGCCTAGGATCAAAGACTCCGCCGATAGCCTTATGCTCTATCCGCCAAATCGTATACCTAGTTCATTATGTCCGCTCCCTCAAACCTTGATCTTGATAGGTCCTCCTAAGAGTGGTGTAGTCCGGATAGTTCTGGAACAATAAATAAAATATTCCTGAATCTACTATAAGGATAGTCGTTAAATTTCAGAAACATGCAATAAAGCGCATATATATCCCAATGGTGAGATACAGTCAATACAAATCCCAGAAAAACTACCATCGAAGGACTTTAATTTAAGTCCAGGTCTGCAAAATAAGCATTAAAGAATCCTCCTACCTCCGTCTCGGCCTACATCATATACATGTAAATCTGTCGATCTACAGCTATTTAAAAAATTTTAGATTGTTAGGTAATATATAATTATCAATTTATTTTGTTTAAATAATTGTTATATTGAATAGAATTAACCAAAACAATTTTTTTTTTTTTTCCATTTTCTTTTTCCAAGCGTCTACGAGATAAAATACCAAAGTACGACCACGAAACTGCCTGTCAGTTATTTATGTTATATTAGTAAGCATATCGTTGTTAGTATGTGCAACATGCAATTTTTTTTTTTTTTTTTTTTTTTTTTTTTTTTTTTTTTTTTTTTTTTTGGCTTTAAGATTTTATCCAAATCCTATTCAGCCAGAAATATATAAATTTTTAGAGATAGCTTAGTTTAGAGATAATCTACATATTATTAAAGTCGTATTTTTGTTTTTTTGATAAATTTTATTAGCTGGTGGTAATCCTTGATATTCAACTCTTTTATTATGTTAGAGATACCGAGAGCTGACCCCTCGATATATTTCCTCCTCTGAGCACTGAACCGCCTGCAGGACATCACCAAGTGCAAAGGATCCTCGACTTCGTGGCAAAATTCGCAGTTCGGCGACTCCCTTATTTTTATCAAGTTTAAATATTTGTTTGTGTGTCCATGATTGATTCTTAATCTAATTAAGTTGGTTACTTCGCTTCTCTCTAGATTTTTACCGATAATGGCGAACCATGGCTTTAGGGTAAGTTTAGGTTGGATTAAATAATGATCCTTCCCCTTACTTTGGGACTCCCAGTCGTACAAGTTTTGCCATTCACTTAAAATCGTTGCCCTCAATGAGCGAAAGGAATCTATTTTGGGGACTTTAACGTTAATCACCAATGCTTTGCTAGCGTCACGAGCAGTTTTATCTGCGGTCTCGTTTCCGTGTAGACCCACATGTCCAGGTACCCACTGGTATGAAAATGTGTTGTTTGATGAGGCCATCAAATCTAGAATTTTAAATAATATGTAATTAGTAATAGGGGACATATGTGCATTTTTTATGCATTGGCAGACAGAAGCTGAATCTGTTAGAATCACGATGTTCCTGTTTGTGTAGTGGATATTGGAATGTTCAGCAGCCTTGAAAACTGCTAGAAGCTCTGCATGGAAAATGCTGAATTTATTAGGGATAGAATATGACAAGTTAATATTTTTTTGCGGGTCGTAAATGGCTATTGAACATGTATTGGTGGTCTTAGAGGCATCAGTGTAAATTTTAATGTGGTTATCGTATCTGTCTGTTATTTCACTGAGGGTGTGAAGTTTTATTATGCATGGTGCTAAAGAATTTTTATTATTTATGTTAGGCAATTTGTATGCGCTATGATACCGAATTAAGGATTTCGGAAGATGAGTGCAGAGATCTAGTGGACCACGGGAGACATAGATTGTGTTAAATATATGTTGTAACTCGAGCCAGCAGTTTTTTGAATTTGGCAAAAATAATTTTCCCTCTCGAATATTATTTCCTATGGGGTTGGACCGGTCAGAGGCAGCTTTTATTAAGAATTTTTTTGTCAGCCACTTCCTACGCAGAGGTAGAGGAGTTTCTCCGGCTTCAGCTAACAGGGCGTTTATTGGAGTAGTTTTAAAAGCTCCGAGACATATCCGCAAGGCTAAGTTTTGGATTTTATTCAATTTTTGAATTAGTGGAGACTTAGTTTCTTGATAGATTATGCATGCATAGTCGATAATTGACCGTACAATAGATTTATATAGTGTCATCATATTTAAAGGATGTGTACCCCACGAAACTCCGGCCAGAGATTTTAAAATGTTTATATTTTTTAGGGTTTTATTGTATGTGTTAGTGATGTGTTCTCTAAAGTTTAATTTGCAATCCAGTGTTACTCCTAAAAATTTGATTTTGTTCACGGGTTCAATTGTGTAGTTATTTAAACTGATTTTGAAATCATCCATATTAATTTTTCTTTTTCGGGTGAAGGGGATAAGGCATGATTTTCTGGGATTAATTTTTAGATTGATGGCATCGAAGGAATTTAGAACAGTATTTAAAGCGTTTTTCAAGATGGTCTTTCCCTCGTTGGCGGATTTGACTATACAGTAAAGTATGATATCATCTGCGTACTGTATCATTCTGCAGTTCGGAGGAGGGTTTTTGATAGTACTTGATGTGTATATGTTAAATAATGTTGGACTAAGGCTATCTCCTTGTGGTAGGCCATTATACGAATCATAGGATACCGGTCCCTCATTTGTGCGGATAATGTAGGTTTGGTACGATAAATAATTGATTATCCAGTTTGTGATAAGCTGAGGCATTGCAATATCTACTAGGATAGATTTAAGAGTGGCTATTTTAACATTGTCATATGCTTTTTCAATATCTAGTGTAACAGCTAATAGAATTTTTTTCTCTTTAAAAGCGACACCTACCTCGTTGACAAGCCATAACAAACAATCTATGGTAGATCTGTTTTTCCTAAAACCGTAGCAATCATTGCTGAGGATTTTATTTTTTTCCAAGAACCACTCAAGCCTTGATTTAACAATATTGTTGAAAACTTTTGCTAAGCAAGAGATTAGGGCTATTGGTCTATATGAGTCAACTGACAAAGGATCTTTTCCAGGTTTCGGAATAGGAAAAATCAAAATATTTCTCCAGGCTGGAGGAACTTTCGAATTTCGCCAAGCGCGGTTAAAGGCCTGCAGTAGCTTGAGCTTAATAGACCTAGGAGCATGACTTATCATTTCGTAATTTATTTCGTCTAGGCCGGGTGCTGTCCCTTTACGGCCGGCAAGGGCTGCTTCAAGTTCTCTTTCGACAAAGGGTTGATTTAATATGTCGGAATTATCTGAAGAACCATATTGCTGATGTTGCCTTAGTTCGAAAATATTACATAATCTTTCTATGAACGTTATCGCCAGAGTTTTGTTAGATATTATGTGGTTCTGATTTGTTCTATATCTTCCTCTTAGGCATGAAAGCTTATTCCACATAGTTCCATAATCATGGGGATTGATATTTGTAAAGTTTTGCCAAGAAGTTTTTTTAGCTTTCTTTATTAAAGTTTTACACTTATTTATCTTTGTCCTCATTATTTTGTGGTTTTCGATGGTCATGTTTGAACAATAGATTTTTATGGCTGTTTTCTTTTCTTTGTAGGCTTTAGCTATTTCATCGTTCCACCAACTTTTGGGATTAAATTTATGATGTTTATTCGGATGCGATCGAGGTATGGATGTCTCCCCAGCATAGTTTAGAGTGGTGGTTACTTCTTCAATACTCCATAAGTCCCTATTATTTATATCTTGGCTTAGGTTATTTAATGTATCGATATATTTGTCTAAATTTATTTTTTTATAGTTTCTTCTACTGTATAATATTCCAGAAAAATTCACTTCTTTCATCTCCATTATAATTACTTTGTGGTCACTGCCCAATGTCTCTGGTAGAGCTTCCCAAAAGAATTTATGACTTATGTTAGAGCTGCAGAAAGTTAAATCTACGATACTGGGTTTTTGCCCTGGTCTTGCTAGTCTTGTTATAACACCAGGATCGTTTATAAGGCTTAGAGAAGATGTTTGTAACTCCTGAACAATCATATCGCCTCTAGTTGAATTCTCAAGGCTACCGAAAAAATTAGAGTGAGCATTTAGGTCTCCCCCCATAATTATACAATATTCGGATTGAGGAAAAGCGGAATCGATTGAGAACAACAAGTTTAAATGCCTTTGACTGATTTTGGCTGATGGCGGAATGTACACTGATATAATAATTAATTTAGGACGAGTGTTAACGACTTTAATACCGATAGCTTCAATTTTCCCTAAATCAGGTAATTTTATTTTTTCAAAATTAAGGGAATTATGTAGGAATATGCCAACACCCCCATAAGTATCACGGCGATTTTTTCTTATAATGTGGTAGTTACTAGTTTGGTACGTTTTCTGGTTATTGAACCATGTTTCTTGTAGCAAGGCTATGTGAATTTTATTAATATTTAAGTAGTTCACGATTTCCTGGAATTTGTTGTTAACACTACGACAGTTGTGTTGAAGTAATTTTAATTTGCCAATGCCAAAATTTTTGTATTCTTGAACCATTTGATTTATTAAAATAGAAAATCCAGACTTAGTAACTATTAAAATTGATTATCATATATTAAAATTACTTATATGAGTTATTAGTGAAATATATAAGTAAAACTTAAAAGGAAAAATATAGTTAAGTGGAGAAAAAAAAATAAATAAAAAGAAAGTGAAAGTGGAAGAAATAATTGAGTTGGTGAAAGGAAGATTATGAGGTTTGATTCATTTTGCAGAGTTGTCCTATTTGATTGATAATTTGTTGATTTTCTTGTACAAAATTAAAAAATGTTTGACCTATAGCATTAACTGTCTCTTGTTCGTCATCAATATTTTTAATTTTGGTTATCAGGGAATTAAGCATATTTATGTATTTAGATTCGGATGTGATTTTATGTGGATTTTCAAATTCAAATGGTTTGACAGTTTTTTTGGGTTCTAGTGTGTAATCTGGAGATTTTTCATGAAAAGCCTCTTTCCTTGTTCGTTTAGGAATTTCTTTGAAGTATACTGGGGCTATTTTTCTTGGTTTTTTAAAAGAAAATTCTTTGGTGCTATGATATGTGGTTTCAAAGTTGTTTTCTTCTACTAAAGAAGGAAAATCTAAAATATCAAATTTGTTTGAAACAATTGTGGGTACGAGGCTGGCGGCATCGCGATAGCTTAGCGGTTTAGTTGCCATTATCTCTTTGATTTTTCTTTGCCTTTCAGTTTCAGGGCACGTTTTAACGTTAGGCTTATGTGGTTTAAAGCAGTGAATGCATTTAGTTAGATTATCACAAATTTCACTGATATGTTCTTTGCTACCACAATTTTTACAGCGGGGTTTGCCTCGACATTTGTCCTTTAAATGACCATATCTGAGGCAATTTTCACAAAATAGTGTTCGAAAAATGTATGGAAATACTTTCCTAGGGGCTAGAAATAATGAAATATTATCCGGTAAGCGTTGGGAATGGAAGGTTACTTGAACGGATAATGTCGGAACTTTAGACGGACCTTCGGCCCCCTCCATTGTTCTAAAAAATCTGCGTACTGCAATAACCCTCGCGCGGGTCTCATTACCGCGTATGGGGAGCGTCCCACGGGTGGCGGATGTGGGGATGGTCGGTGGAAATTCCTAGGAAGTTCCTCCCGGCTAAGTCCGTAGGACTCGCTGACCAACAATGAGAGCGGCCCCCCAGGCTTGCTGGAGGGTGTGACGTAGGTTTGAACGCCCTACTCACATTTTTTAGTTCACCCAAACACCACAAACAGTCATGGATTCTCCTAAGGTAAAACGCTCATTATCCGGAGGTAAACTAGTCCCCCGTTCGGGTCTCCGGGTGGGGACTGCTTTAGGGGAATCATGGCGAAAGTTGAAATTAAGAGATTTAGTATTAGGGACGTGGAACGTCAGAAGTTTGAATACAGCGGGTGGGTTAAAATCGGTTTCGAATGAGGTTGAGAGGTACGGTATAGATATCGTGGCGCTGCAAGAGGTACGCTGGCCGGGGGAGGGCTCTTTAAGAGAAGGTAAGTACACAATTTGGTACGGCGGGGGCGAAAATTATTGTTTAGGCACTGGGTTTCTGATTAGGAATAGGTTGATATCCGCTTTGAGGGACGTTCAATTTTTCGGGGACAGGATATCAGTAGCTGTATTTCAGGGGCGGTGGTTTAAAATCGCGTTAATAAACATACATTCTCCGACCGAAGACAGCGATGACGAAGTTAAGTCGGAATTTTACGATAAACTAGAGTGGGTCTTCGATAAATTACCGCGAAATTACATGAAGATAGTTTTAGGAGACGCTAACGCAAAGGTGGGCAGGGAAGAAATATATTATCCGACTATTGGAAAAGAAAGTTTACACGAAATTAGTAATGATAACGGAATCCGATTGATTAACTTTGCTACTTCTAAAAATTTAATAATCAAAAGTACAACTTTTAAACATAAAGATATTCACAAATATACCTGGACATCACCGGATTCACAAACAAGAAATCAAATCGATCACGTTTTGGTGCAGCATAGGTGGCAAAATAGTGTTATTAATGTTAGATCGTACCGAGGGGCGGAATGCGGGTCGGATCACGAACTAGTAGTCGCTAAAGTTCGGCAAAGACTTTCAATAAGAAAAAGGTTAGAAACCGGATCTCGTACCGAATATTTTAATCTGGAAAAACTTAAAATTCCGGCGATTAGAAAACAATTTGAAATTGAACTCAAGAATAGATTTGATGTATTAGAACCATCGACAGAGAATGGCGAAGACATTGATCAATTGTGGGAAGGGATTAGGGATAATATTAAAGAGGTCAGTAATTTGTGTCTGGGCAAAAGGGAAAATAATAAGAATAAACCATGGTTCGATGAAGAATGTTTAAACTCGTGTGAGAAAAGAAAAGCCGCTAAACTCAAAGTTTTAAATAATCCTAGCGAAGACAATCATGCCTACTTTCGAGGCATGAGGAACGAAACGACTAAATTGCTTAAAAATAAAAAAAGAGAATATCTCAAAAACAAAATAATAGAAATAGAAAATAATGGAATCCAAAATAACGTTAGAGATATGTATAAAGGCATAAATTTATCACGTAAACGTCTAGGACCAGTTACGACTGGTGTTAGGGATAATAATAATAACATCATAGCGGATCCGGTAGACATAGTAAGGAAGTTTAAAGAGCACTTTGATAGTATTTTGAATCCAGAAAATACCCGTCTATCACCACTTTTGGAATTTCAAAGTGCTGAACCGTTATTAGAAGAACCGAGTATAGGGGAAGTCGAAATAGCTATCGGAAAATTAAAATCCTATAAAGCAGCGGGGACGGATAATATTCCTAGCGAACTAATCAAATCATGTGGGGAAGCTGGGATTTCAAAAATACATCTTTTGATTAAAAAGATCTGGGAGTATGAGAAAGTACCCGAAGAATGGAAAGAGTCTATACTTATACCGATTCACAAGAAGGGGTCGCGGACAGACACTAATAACTACCGTGGGATCTCACTACTTCCGGTCTGCTATAAAGTATTTACGTCAATACTGACTAGCCGAATAACCGAATACGCCGAGGAAATTATCGGAGATTATCAATGTGGTTTCAGACGGAACCGATCTACCGTAGACCAAATATTCTCCCTCCGTCAAATATTAGAGAAAAAATTAGAATACAATGGTATTGTTCATCAACTGTATGTCGACTTTAAAAAGGCTTATGATTCAATAGACCGCAATAAACTGTATAACATCCTGACTGAACTAGGAATACCGAAGAAGTTAGTAAACTTAGTAAAAATGTGTATGACCGAAACGTTCAATAAAATAAGAATCGGTCGTTATTTTTCTGAGAAGTTCGAGGTTCACTCTGGTTTGAAACAGGGGGATTCGCTATCCCCTGTTTTATTTAATTTAGCTCTAGAATATGTCATTAGGGAGGTGATAAATACCGGAAAGGGTTTGAATCTGGGGGGAAATATATCCGTACTCGGTTACGCTGATGATTTGGTTTTGCTTGGCGACGACGTGGAAACGATAGAACTAAATACAAAAGCATTGATGGAAGCCGGAAAAGAAGTAGGGCTAGAAATAAATACGGAAAAAACAAAATATATGGTTAGTTGTAGAAACGGTGACAATTTTGGCGATATTGAAGTAGAAGAGGAAATATTCGAAGCCGTTGAGAAATTTAGATATTTAGGATCTACTGTAACTAGAAAAAACGAAATCGAAAAGGAAATTAAGGCTAGATTAAAGGCGGGAAATGCTTGTTATTTCTCGGTTGCAAAATTACTTGGGTCACGCCTTTTATCCCGAAATTTAAAAATTAGGATTTACAAAACTATAATTCTTCCGACTGTTCTTTACGGTTGTGAAACATGGCCGCTTACAGTAAGGGATGAGAAACGCCTTATGGTGTTTGAAAATAAAGTGCTGCGTAGAATATTCGGGCCCAAGAAAGATGAGTCAACAGGAGAATTTAGACGGCTACACAATGCGGAATTGCGTGAGCTTTACCCGGTTAATGTAATCGAGTCTATAGCTGCGCGTCGGTTAAAGTGGGCATGCAAAATGGCGAGTCTTAGTAGTGAACGAATTCCTAAAAGATTGATAAACGCTTTGCCGACTGGAAAACGACCGAGGGGTAGGCCTAGGCGAAGGTGGGAAGATTCGGTGAAAGCAGATCTTGTGAATTTGGGATTGGACGGTGGCAGATGGATGGAGGTATGTAGGGACCGATTGGTGGTGTCGGCGTCGGGCCTTCGGGTCCGTTAAGCCTTATTGTATTGTATTGTATTGTATTGTACTGCAATAACCTTTTCACTTGAAGTGAGATTAGATATTATTTCACTATCGGTCATTCCTGTGGGAATATCACGAATTACTCCGTGTTTAATTATATATTGGCGTGGAATATATGCTTTTAACCTATTAGTCGCGAGTAGAGGGTTTTCTAGGAATCTATTGGCGAATTCCGGGCTTTTGAAGTTGATTTCAATTTGATTTTTATTTTTCCTTTTAACTGAAATTACATGGCTACTGCTGAGTCCTAGGAGTTTGCCTATTTTCATATCGTGAAAGAATTCTGACTTATCGTTATCTTCTTTTTCGACTATGGCAATATAAGGACCCTTAAAAAAGGTCAAAAATTTGGGAGAAACATTTTTTTTATGTTTATTGTCCGCGCTTGTGCTTTCATTGGAAATATTTTCGTCGGGAGGTTTAACCTTTACCTCTATATCTACATTCATTATTTTTTTAAAAATAGAAATTAAAAATAAAGTGAAATAAAATGCACTCCTATGCAGTGAAACAAAGAGAAAATAAATAAATAAAAAGAAATGAACGAAAAATTATGTAAAATGAAAGGTCTGGCCTGGTAAACAGCTACTAATCCTAGTCAGCTCCTGGGAATTAGATGTGCACTATACCACTGTCCAAACACAACTGAACATGCAATTAAATGATGTTGGACTTCCAAGGCGTTCTTATTTAGTAATAACTTATACCTTGTGACATTTAGACTATTCCCAGAATCGAGAGAATTGATGGATGAAAAAAAAATAGGATAATCACCGCTTTACTGTAAAATTCTTTTTTAATGTAACAATTGAAAAATAAACAAAAGCATGTAATATAATGTACTTTTATTATAAAGTATAGTGCTATACATAGAGTTCCTATACCAAAATATCCTGGATGGCCTTAAAAAATAAATAGATTGATGGAAGAAGAAAAGCATTGCCGCACAATGGCTCAGTGATGGACTACCTATAATATGGAAAAGAAGTTAAGATTAAGATATCGCTTGTCTAATGCAAGACTGGTGTGACTCAAAATATCAATTTTTTAGATGGGTAATGACTTATTTTCCCTTGCTTCAATATTCGCCTTCTGTTCTATCCTTTTATTAACATTTTTCAGGAATCATCAATGCCCCGCTCTATTAAAGGGCTCTCTTGCAAAGAGCTCGAAAATGAAAATTAGAAGAAACTTAGCGAAAAAAGAAAAAAAACAATGTGATTTTGGATTAGACCAGTGTTTCATTGGACGGATGTATATGACAAGAAATTATTTATATAATGCTATACTTCGTAATGAACAAAAAACAAAAAGATAAATATGCGGATAACTAAGGTGGAAGATTGCATTAAAGTAGATCTGTTGATTAAAAATCCAAGAAATGTTTACAGTTATCCAAAGATAAGAAATAAATGAAAAAGCAAAATATTATGTGTAACAGTTGTTCCAAGGATAAAGCTCAAATTTTCGGATTTAAAACAATATGTTTTGCTTAAAAGTTATTCGTTAAAACCAAAACAAAATAATAACATGTAAATGAAAAATCAATTAAACAATATAATAATTTCAAATATACTTTTTCTGTACAGTAAAATGTCTAATGTCCCAGCAGGATAGTCTCAACAAATATGTTATTTAAATAAAAAGCTGAAAAGCTTCAATTATATGGGTTGTTGAGTTTAGTTAAATGTAAATAAGGCCTGTTGATATTATTTAATATTGTAACGTTAAATCGATAAGCAAATAAAAAAAAAAACATATGGCGTAACCTCCCGGACCGCTTGTTGGAACAAAATAAGCGGTTTGAACGAACTGTTTTTGTCTAGATCATTCCATGATGGCGGAGAACTGCCGACATTGTTCTAGAATATTCCAGGCCCCACTATTTACGATATATATAAAGGGCAGAGACTGAAAGAGTTAGTCGAAGTCTGTGTCTTGACTGTGTTGCTCAAGTCATATGATTGTGTGTGATAGTTATCATTTTTGTAACCTGCTCAATTGTTTAAGTTTTAATAATTCGTTGGCATTGTGATAACTGAATATTTCTGTAAATAGGAACCCCCTAAACGTGTATTTCCGTTGAAAACCGGAAGTCGAAATTTTTCACGATCGCAATACTTCCACTTACTATATATTTCATATGTAGGTAAGTGAAAGTAAAAAAAAGCTGAAAAGCTTCAATGATATGTTGAGGTTGTTGAGTTTAGTTAAATGTAAATAAGGCCTGTTTATATTATAAAGCGAAGCAGAATCATAAAATCTCGTCCAAAAATTAATTATTATAAATATTATTAATTATTAAGTAGTAAATAAGAAATGAGTACTGACCATCACCAAGTAATACTGAAATAATTACATGAAACGGAGTATTTACAGTTAATTGCAAAGGAAAAAAAATTTCTAATACAAAACCTTTAATTTCATTTGTATGGAATAATTAGCAGTCTCTCATTAAAGTAAAGTATGAAAGAATTTTATGTATAGGAGTAAAAAAGAAAAATGTTTTACCAAGATAAACGAGTGCAGTTATATCTAAGCATAATACATCACTGGAAAGCTGAGAATTTTATCCAATATAATATTTCAACATTATGTAACATTTAAGGATAGTACAAGTTAATCTAAAATTATTATATTTGCTCACTTTAATTTTTAATTTGTCCCCAAATAAAATATTAGGATGAAATATTAGGAGGCACTAGAACAGTAATCGTTTTTGGTTTTGGAAACAAGTCATTAGAGACAAAAATTCTAAAAATCAGTGTCAATTTATATAAGCCGTTTCTATCGATTGCCGTTCATTTTATATCTTCAGTAAAATACATTCAGTAACAATAAAATATTATTGATGTAAGGTTGTTGTTTTTTTTTTTAAAGTACTTTAAAATATATAATAATAAAAATTTGAAAAGTACTGAAAACCGTCAAGCTTTGCAATAATTATAATACTACATACGTTATAAAGAATAACAAACAAAAAAAGAAAATAAACGGAGTACTTATATATAATACAAACCCAAAAATTGAAATCATTTATGAAAATGGATATGAACAAATTAGTATTTAGAGATTTGGCTAGGAACGTTTATTATAAGTGATCACTGAAAACGGATTTTGCTTATTAAGTAAATAAAAAATGTTTTATATTTTTTTTTTTATTTACCATCCACAACTTATCATAAAAAAAAAAAAAAATAAGTTCAAAAGTGTGAAATAGGCTTCTCATTTTTATTTAGTATTAAAAATGATTTTTTCCGGTTTCAAAAATAGCCCTTGCCATTTATTAAAATGTAAATCATAGATAAACTAAATAAGAATAAAACATCTTCAATCCTTACGTAGAGCTGTTCACTTTTATTTTGTATTGGAATAATAAAAAAAAATAATAATAATAATATTAATAATAACAAAGAAAAAAAGATGAATAAATACATTTTGCTTGCTTGAACACGGTTTGGACTTCAAAGGAAAGCGATCCATTGACCTGGATATCATTGCTAATGAGCCGCCACCGGACCTTATGTACGACCGATCAACGAACATGTACGATCAAACAACCGCTTTGTAAACGAACAAACAGTACTTTTAACCAGGCATGTTCCTTTACGCATTATTTTTTTATCTGTGCATTTCACTGTAATAAATATGAAAAGAAAAAAAAATGAATATGTAATTAACACTTGGAGTGTTAGGAACTTGTAAAAACAAAAAATGTTGAATATTGAAAATAAATAAATATATAAACAAAGAGTCTATAACTGAACCGCTATTTTGAGAAACTCGACATATCCAAACAAGTCTTCTCTCGTTTCAAATTACCATCAACTGGGGTGAGTTTGCCCACTTTTAAATTTTAAATATGAATTTCAATAACTTGCTAATAAACAGGGATAGGATTTTTATGTAATAAAAATTTCAGAATATGTACATAATTATGGACATATATTTGCAAATATATGTAATGAGAATATGAAAATATGGACGAAAAAAAAAGAAATTGAAATATGGACTGAAAATTTAAATAATTAAAAAGTTCAGTATTTACATAAAAATAAATAGGTTCATTCAATATCAAGTGGTCTAAAGGTGGTTGCTCGATCATTTTAAAAATTTATTTTATAATATTACCACCAATTACCTATGGAATCAATAGTTCAAATCAATTTTTTAAAACTTTTAGGATCAACCGTTTCAAAATGGCAGCCATTTTTGTTTCACCTTTCAGGCCGATTTTTGCGTTGTTAAGCTCTCACAGAAAACTCATTTTCTCAAGACTGGTGAGTCATAGACTAATAATTCAAACACGATTGTTTTCCTTAAAATCTGTACTATATTTCTTGTTTTGTTTATTATTTGAATATTTTGAAGTCTAATACTTAAAAAGTGCTATTGAAAACAACTGCTTTAAATTCTCAAAACACCGTTTTTGAGGGTAAGTTTTGGTTATAAGGGCATGTACGCCAAAGCTGATTTTTGGCATGATAATAATAATAATAATAATAATTGTTTATTTGTTTACGGGGATGTCCCCCATACAAATAGAGTGTGTACAATTACAATTACATGATAATAAACCTATCTAAGTAGTTTTCATTAAAAGTACTCTTAACCCGTATATTCTTTACATTATTTTTTTTATGAATTTTTAAAGTTAAAATTTTTTCATTTTTTAGTTAACTTTAAGCTCTAATATCTCTGGTGGGCCAGTTAATAAAAATCTATTTTTTTTTACATTTTATGCTTACATGCAACATAAACCTACTGCAAGAAATTTCAACCTGTATATTTGAGTACATTGGTATCTACGAATTTTTGAAAATTGTCATTTTCGTGCTTATTTAACAATGAAGAAAAACTCATTTTCTCAAGGATGGTAAGTCATAGACTAATAATTCAAACACAACTGTTTTCCTTAAAGTCTGTTCTATATTTCGTGTTCTCTTTATTATTTGAATATTTTGAAGTCTAATACTTAAAAAGTGCTATTAAAAAAACTGCTTTAAATTTTCAAAATACCGTTTTTGAGGGTAAGTTTTGGTTATAAGGGCATGTATGCCAAAGCTGATTTTTGGCATGAAAAGAAACATAACTAAGTAGCTTTCATTAAAAGTACTCTTAACCCGTATATTCTTTACCGTATTCTTTTATGAATTTTTAAACTTCACAATTTTTAATTATTTGTTAAATTTAGGCTCCAATATCTCTGATGGGCTAGTTGATAAAAATCTCAATTCTTTACATGTTATGCTTACATGACACATAAATCAACAGCGAGAAATTTCAACCTGTATATTTGAGTACATTAGAAACTATGAATTTTTGAAAATGGTCATTTTCGTGCTCATTTAACAATGCGTAAACTTGATCATACCTCATTAAAATTTTACTGTTTGTGAATTTTTTACTTTTAATACCCCTTATTAATCGTTTTTTTTTTTTTTTTTTTTTTATCTATGTCTAGTAAAAGTAGTAAAAGTAAAAAATTCACAAACAGTAAAATTTTAATGAGGTATGATCAAGTTTACGCATTGTTAAATAAGCACGAAAATGACTATTTTCAAAAATTCGTAGCTACCAATGTACTCAAATATACAGGTTGAAATTTTTTGCAGTAGGTTTATGTTGCATATAAGCATAACATGTAAAAAAAATAGATTTTTATTAACTGGCCCATCAGAGATATTGGAGCCTAAATTTAACAAATAATTAAAAAATCTGAACTTTTAAAATTCATAAAAAAATAATGTAAAGAATATACGGGTTAAGAGTACTTTTAATGAAAACTACTTAGATAGGTTTATTAGCATGCCGAAAATCAGCTTTGGCGTACATGCCCTTATACCCAAAACTTACCCTCAAAAACGGTGTTTTGAGAATTTAAAGCAGTTGTTTTCAATAGCACTTTTCAAGTATTGGACTATATAAAATATCAAACAGCTCGAAACCTTCAACTGAAAGATATTTCAATTGGCAACATTAAAAAAATTTCTGAGTGCTGGTAGCCTTAAATCCTTAATAGTATAGAAAAACTAATTGGATAGCGTTGCAGAGGCCGTACACCTCCTCGTGTTGATGCTGACACGGTTGCTTTCCTAAAGGGATATAAATGATTCCAGTTGTAGCAGAAGGGAATAAACAAACTACAGACATTTATTAGTCTTCTGTTACTGACCTTATAAACTTGGGCATAATAATTAATTCAGATACCCAGTTACAAAGTGAAACGCATATTGGCGATCATTAAAGAGCATGCTGAAATTGTAGCAGCTCCCACAAGATCCAATTTCACTACTTATCAAATGAAAAACTAAATCAAATGTTTATATTGTAACACTATTGTGAGTTTAAAAAATACTTATTAGACGAAATAAAATTAATTCAATATGTCAGGCAAGGAATAAAAATTCAAATAATCAACAATGTTACTAAAAGTATCTACTTGTAACGGTACAGTAACACAAAAGTAATCATATCGTGGGGTACAACAACTAGGTAACTCTGAATTTGGCAAAATGAGGGTTAGTGCAAAGAAAAATTCCATTAGGTTAGTTCCATAACATACTGCAACTTGTTATCTGTTGAAGACAATTTTTAGAGTTTTCAAACCTACATAACTTAATAATCAGAACAAAAATTCGTTCTACAACTAAGGTAAGTTCACTCATCTATTTTTCAACATATTAGGAGTGCAAGATTGAAACAACAATTAAGAAACTCAACAACTCTAGTTTTAACACTACAAGACAGGGACATGATTTGTTGACAAAACATAGTCGTGGTAAAATTTTAGTTGAGTTTTACTCGAAATAGCTGAGTTGTAGTCACCTAGCCCTTTGCTGCGAAGGTAGTGGGGCATGAGGTGGTCAGCCGCAGCGGGTTAGTAGGTACACCGAGCGGTCCCGCTGTGCAGAATACTTTTACGGCATCCAAGCGCTCGCATCTTTTATCTTTTTTGAGCTTAATTAATACTAAACAAAATTCTTCATCCTCACTTTTCGATCCGGACTGTGGACTGGCACTGGTGGAGTTACGCCACACTAGTTACAAATAAACTTAAATTAGACAGAGGGTATAAATAGGCAAGGATAAGAAGGTTTAATAATAATAATAAATTTTTATTGCTTTTAAGTTTACAACTTTTAGCAAGAGGTTTGACCTCAGCTTACAGTTATTTAATGGTGTATACAAATTAAAATTATTCCTATTAATCTTAGAACTATTGCATTAAGTATTTATAAAAATAATAAAAAGAAAACAAAAATATATATAATAAAAGTAAATCTCTCTTAACTGAACCCTAATCCATAAGATAAAATAACCTGTATCCATATCATTTAGCACTTGATCAATAATATTAGAAAGAAAATAGAAACATACCTTTTACTTTATGTGTATAATATTAATAATAATAATAAGTAGTATTTCTCCAGAAACAATTTCCTTATTCATATAATACAAAAGTTCCTAATTTAATTGCTTCAAATGTAAACAAAATATCCTTTAATTTCTTGATTTCATTTATTTGCAGTAAATTAGATAAAGACCAATCTTCATTAATATTGTAACACTTATGTGGGTAACAAATATTTATTTAACAGAAATATTCATTTATATCAATGCCAACGAATTATTACAACTTAAATTAGCAGGTTACAAAATTGATAACGTTAGAACACAAAATCATATGACTAGCGCTACACAGTCAAAACACAGACTTCAACCAACTCGTTCCGTCACTGCTCCTTATATATAATCGTAAATAGTCAAGCCTGGATCATTCTAGAACAATGTAGGCAGGTCTACGCCTTTGTGGACTAGGCCACAGAATGATCTAGACCCAAACAGTTTGTTCCAACCGCTTATTTTGTTCCACAAGCGGCCCGGGAGGTTACGCCATATGTTTTTTTTTATTTGCTTATCGGTTTAACGTTACAACATAATTATATAAGAAAACACTATAAGAAGGTTTAATAATAAATGGCAAACTGTTATGTTATTTACAGAAAGCTGAATAGCAACCGTATATCAAGGCAAATAACAATGAAATGCCCTCTAGTGGTACGGGGAAATATAATAGATTCCACAAAACCTGGAAAGAGAAACTCACGAAAATTCAAATTGGATTATTTTTTTTCAAAATCACCACTCTAGACAACATTATGATCAGACAGATATGAGTATAACAAAGAAATGACGTAAAAACATAAAACTTATTTTATTAAAACTGTTGAGTAAAAACTTTCATTCAATTTACGTTTGAAAATAAAAATTATGAAATAACTGTTCAAAAACCACTTGATAATAAAAGTAAAAGTTAACCTTTAAAGAAAAAAGTTAAACTTTTACTTTAAAATGAAAAGTGTTAACTGTTTCTTACATTCGATTCCTGTTTATATCCAATATCATGAATTTGTTATGTTTCAATATCATTATATTTGTTTCTTCAATAGCCTAGCCTCCGACGTATTTTATCGACACATTACAGTCACATTCCTAAATGTATTTATACAAAAAATAGAATATAATTAAAAATTAATTATTAAATACCATTTAGAATGTTTGTAAACAAAAATGACGTGCGCATTTCAATACTATATTATTTTGCTGTGTTTTCTATTTCTTTATCTTCAACTGTTTAGTTGGTAACTTTATAATAATGTTACGTAGTGGGATTTTTATTATTTTTTTTAATATTTTTATTAATTATAGCAGCAACGTTTATTATTTTTTCCTTACTCCAATAGTGAAAAATCTAGTGCGCGCAACACACAACTCACATACTAACTTACTTTGATTAGAAATTGACGGGTTTTGTAAAATGCCACTTCTCAAAGCCACAAAATTCTCCATACTCATTTACTTATTTTTGTTTGCATTCGCTCTTTAAAGTACACCATGTTTACTTGATTCTTTTCTTATTTCATATTTAGCCATCTCTTATTTTTAGGCGAAACGAGTGACAGATAATTTCTTCATATAAACAAAAACAAAGGTACTTTATAAAAAAAAACCTGTACCACTACAACCCATAAAGGGTCTTGGGTGCAGTACTATGTAAGGAAGGGTACTGTTTCTTGGTCAGCGGTCGTGCAAGGAGGTGATTTGACCGTGATCACGCTCAACCGCCAGGTTCTTTCCCCTTAGTTTTTCAATTAAGGGTACCCACTTTATAGAGGCTGGGTTTGCCCCAGGAGGGTCTCTCGGCCCACGAGACGAACTGTGGCGAATAATAAAGATATCATAAGCCATGTCAGATTCGAACTCGGGACCTTAAGCACAGCAGTCCACTGCCTTACCAGTGGGCTACCCCGCTCCCCAAAGGTACTTTATAGGAAACCAAAAAAAAAAAAAGAAAAAAAAACCTTCCTCATTTATGCCCCCTCAGAACATTTTAATAATGATAAAGCTTACCTGACATTAAAGAATACGGTTATTTGGATCAGGGGATCCCAAAACGTTTAATTCCGTTGAAAACCGGAAGTCGAAATTTTTCACGATCGCAATACTTTCGCTTACTATATATTTCATATGTAGGTAAGTAAAAGTAAAAACTTATAATGGAAACCAACTATGCTTCCGAAATTTACTCAGGTTTTATTCAAATTATTATGGTTTTATCATTAACTATTTAGTTAATAACTGTATAATAATGATAAATAGTGTGATTTTTACTAATTATAGAAGCAACGGTTATTATTTTTCCTTAGTCCAATAATGAAGAACATATAATGGAAACCCACTGTGCTTCCTGTTGTTATTCGATACATCGATATTGGGAGTGGTAGTTTATCAAACATTAAAAAAATAAATTATAAATATAGTAAAATGAAGACAATAGAAATAAAAAACGTCTTTTGATATGGGGAAAATGTATTAAAACTGAATTAGAAAAGGCAGAATATATAGCAATAATATATATATAGCAATAATTTATACGAGTATATTTTCTATTCTGCCATTTATAGAAAATATAAAAAAACATAGAGTACATAAGAAAAAAAAACAAAAAAAACCAAAGGCTTTAATATAACTAGGAAGAAAGTAGTCAAGAGTAGAAAGGTATATTACAGAAAACCTTGCCTACTGTATCTCAAGTAATATGGATTCCGGCAGCACAGACTATCATCTTGAAGCAGCTATTTCAAAAGTAGGACCTCCTTTTAGAGTAAGCGAAATTTTTAAATTGGAATAGGCATTACCAAACTTTTTTTAAGAATTTAATATTTAGTTTATTTTTATAGTTGTTCTATAATTCAAGTACAAAGATTAATTTATATCAATGTCTTTTGTAAT
Source organism: Aelia acuminata (assembly GCA_911387785.2). Taxonomy (NCBI): domain Eukaryota; kingdom Metazoa; phylum Arthropoda; class Insecta; order Hemiptera; family Pentatomidae; genus Aelia; species Aelia acuminata. The sequence continues at coordinate 49,313,422 of OU426979.1, forward strand.
TAATTTTTGACCAAGCTTTGAAAAAACTAAAATCTTGATTGTTGCAGGCTTCCTAACAACGTCGCATACTCAATAACTGTGTATGAACAAACAATAAATAATTGTGTAGTTTTACTTTTAAAATATTTTGAAGGTATTTTAGAAATGCTTTTTCTTTTTATGAATAATTATGTTACTGGATATTTTTTAAGGTCTATAAAAAATGACATTTATGCTAGTGAAACATTCAACGGAACAATTTAAACCATTGTACAACGCCTTACTTAATGAACTGTACTCTGTTGATATATAATTCAGGTGTTAACTGCGAAACGAATAAAATGGGTAAGTAAAATACGAAGCTTAGTAGTGAACGAATTCCAAGAAGGTAAATAAGTGCCAATGGAAAACGTCCGGGGGGTAAGCCAAGGAGGTGGGAGTATTGGGTTAAGGCAAGTCTGTCTCTGGATATCGGCAGCGAACCTTCGGTTTCGCTAAGCCTTTATGATTATATACTATATAAAATTAGAAGATGTTTGGTCTTGTAATTAGGTGGACATGTTAAATGCGACTAAATCCAATTTCTTTGATATTGAGTCGGCATCGAACCTTAGGGGTGTAATTATTATGGTTACTATAATGAAACATATATATATATATATATATATATATATATATATATATATATATATATATATATATATATTACTGATGTTTGACAAAAGTCCTCAAGTTGTTTTATAGCTGAACATAATACTAAGACATTGCTGACCATAAAATGCCTCCGTTACGTATTACGTGTCAAATAAAACATGACACATGATTCATAACATACACTAGTTTAAGTTTTAGGTATGAAATGATAAATGAAAATAGCTGGAATTTTAGCAACAAGAATTTTTTTTTACTCGTTGAAACAACTTCGTGATGAAGTCTTACCAACAACCCAATGATATTTAATGTAACGTGTGGTAGTAATTTTTACTAAAAATCACCTGGACCCCAAAACGTTCTGGTTAGTTGTAATGTTTTCCACTTGTTAGGTTAAAAGAAAATAAATCATCAGTTTTTTTAGATTACTTGTTCTTTTTTTTTAATGTAGATTTTTTTCTTCTCGATTTGCAAATACAATTTATTTATTTTTTAAATTAGTCGATGTTTCTTTACGTTAATGATTATTTTATCGTTAACCATATCCGTCAGTAATGATACTTTTACATTCGATACTACTAAATAAGCTCGCTAAGAAAGATCTGATCAAATCGAAATCCAACCACAGCGACTCTATAATACAATTACACATGAGGTTATATCCACGTGATCTGCTTATAGGCGACGTAGGCAATTGAGGACTACTTTCTCAATTATCTCAAAATCATTACTCCTTTTCACCTTCGCCGATATTTTCTAATTGTCTTAAATAGCCTAGTAATAGAAAGGATTTTCATGCCCTGGTCGGCTTGATTCTCCCATGGTGCTAAGATGGAGGAATTACGCTGGCGTAATTCGTGAGGTATTAGGTCACTTTTGTAATTGGGCTCAGAAGTGTTGGATCTTCATTGATAATTAGGCACTCTCACTTGAAAAGTGATATTTGCGAGGATTCGCACACTCTCCAATTAATTGCCTTCAGCAAAGTGCTGCAATCGATAGAAGTGAATAGAAAAGCTTTTCTGCGGAGCATACTAACGCATTTGTTTTAAGTTATAACAATTAGTAATAAGAAGAAAAATATTCTTCTGATAGGTAACTGGTCTGGTGTTATATTTAATCTTTTTTTTTTGTTTTAGTTTTTTGGTTTCTTCCTTCCTTGTCTTTTAGGCTATGCGGGGTTTCCCAGGCTATGGGTATCGGATTGAATTATTATTATTTTTCTTATTTTTAGGTGGGATTGAAGTATTATTAAATGTCCCTTGGATCCGGATTTTGAACTTGCTATCGTCGGGTTCCTAATCATATATTGCCATGGGCAACGCATTTGCCCACATTCAACATTCCGCCACCAGTTTTATCAAATCATTGCTTCATTCCTTGAGATTAAAATAAGGCAGGACTCCAATCTGAAATCATAATTATTGATTTAGTCTCTTTTATTAGATTGAAATCGGGGTGCAAGATATTATATTATGATCCTTCGGCAAGCGTCGTAAATAGAACATAGACTTTTTTTTTTCTTTTTTAATTGCACTTCAACCAAGAAAGTCACACCATCGATATTCTGAAGGGCTAGGTAAGGTTTTAATGTTTACGGACACACATCTCATGTTATTAGTGACCTCTTTCATTTAGTCTCTTTTAACTATCATATTATATTTGATTAAACGGATTTTCATCTTTAAGTAATTTGATTAATTTGTTGATATTTATAATATTATCTCCCAGGATCGTTTAGCGCTATCGTTCTATTCCCAAACTCAATATTCTGAATATCCTGTAGGTTAGTTTTGGCTTATCCTAGTTTTACGCAACGTAATAAATACCAAATAAGAGTTAGATTAAAATTCTTATTAAAGTTTTGGACCAAAACAAGAGATCAAATTAAAAACCAAATAATCCAAGCCAATAAGAAGGAATGCGACTATTTCGCATAAGAAACAATATAATTTTAAAACCTTTTTAGAGATAATTTATTGTATTATCTTAGATTTTATATGTTATAGAAGTGGAAAAAAATTACAGAATAAACTACCTGTCTATGATCAGATATATCTTATCTGAAGCTCTTACACTCTTTACCCTAAAACTTATTCAAAACACCTATTAAGATAAGTGCCTTGGAAGAGTTTGATCAGAAAAGCATTTGAAAAATGTCTACAAAACATGTTTATACAAAAGTGAATTTTATGAAGGTCTATTACATTAGGTTTTTATTACTAAGGAAACATTTTTCCTAGAGAGATATTTAGGTCAGTGATAATACTATTTTAAATATCTTCAAAGGTTTTTCAACAAAAGACTAAAATTTCAAAGGTATATAAGTTAACTAACATAAGTGATATCGGAATAAATAAAAGACGTATTAAAATACAGTTATAAACCGAAAGTAAGGGAAGCCATCAAAAAAAAAATATAGTTAAGCAACCAAAAGTCAGGAAAAATTACTCGACACTGAGAGTTTCTTGACATTATTGGCGGTATGATAAAAAGATGATCTTCTCCAGATCAGTTGAAACCTGTATATGTATAAGCTCGATAGGCGACGATCCAAACAACAGAAACCCCCGACAAATAAGGATGATGACGTTGTCAGACGATGCAGTGGGTGGGTAATTTGCATGGTGGTAATGGGTGAGGCTGTTGAGGGACCACACAGGCAGGGCCTAATGAGTAGCCATAAAGTAACAATATGAGCGGAGCGGTACTTGGATTGTTCCATCCTCTCATTGATCCTAGGTCCTTCACCCACCCACACATACCGACCGGCGAACGTCTTAAGATCCACGAATAGCAATCATCCGTTATGCTTAACTGGAAGTAAACAACGCTCAGTACATACATTTAAAACCCACAACAAGTACAAAGGATTTAATGATTAATTCAAAACCATTATCTGTAATTTACAACAGGGCAACCTCGTTTTGACCTTAAAAGAACAAAAAATAAAATAAAAATATAAACCTATACTAAAAAATCTGGTGCGTGCACGCAACACACAACTTTCACTTACCAACTTACTTAGATTAGACATTAATGCGTTTTGTTAATTGCCTCTTCTCAAATGAACAGAACGGCTTTAATTATGAACAATGGTCCGTCATTAAAGGCGTACTCCGTATGCATGGGATCAACGATTTTTATGAGTTGACTGAATATTTTTCTTTTTTTCTCCTCTTTGTGTTTTCTTTATTTTTATCATATCTCATATTTAGCCACTTCTTATTTTTAGGCGTAATGAGAGACAGTTAATTTTTCCATATAAACAAAAACAAGTGTACTTTACAGAAAAACAAAAAAGACCCCTTCCCCATTTAAGCCCCCTCAGAACATTTTAATTACGATAAAGCTTACCTGATATTAAATAACACCTTATTTTCATTAAACATGGCGAATTTGATCAAAATCATTAAAGCTGTTTTTGAGATTGTCGAAAGAAAGGCATAAATTGGAAAACAAGTTATGAAATAAAGTGCCCCCCCTGGTTGATCAATTTTGATGAAATATTGGCTATCACATCTTTGGCATATACATACATCAAATACCCAGTTTGATCAAAATCGTTAAAACCGTTTTTGAGTAAATAAAAAAAACACTTAAAAATAATACAAAAATTATTAAGTAAAGTCCCCTCTCAGGTTGATCAATTTTGATGAAATTTTAACAGTCATATCTCGGGCATATAAATAGATCAAATACTCAGTTTAATCAAAATCGTTAGAGCCGTTTTTGAGAAAATCGAAAAAAACTTAAAAAGTTATTAAATAAAGTACCCCCTCCCTTTGAGCAATTTGGATGAAATTTTTGCTGTCACATCGCGGGCATATACATACACTAAATACCCAATTTCAGGTTCGCACGGTTTATAGTTTTTGAGCTAGTCTGTTCACACACACACACACACACAGACACACACACACACACACACACACACACACACAGACCATTTTGCGGGACTTGGTTATTTTGGCTCAGGGGACCCCAAAACGTGTATTTCCGTTGAAAACCGGAAGTCGAAATTTTTCACGATCGCAATACTTCCACTTACTATATATTTCATATATAGGTAAGTGAAAGTAAAAATCTTGATGGAACCAGCTTCAATAGGAATTGCTCAAAATTGATACATTGTCTATTTCAAAAAAGCGTGAAGATGTGCTGCAGTCGGACATATTTAGTTATTATTCCAGTTTTGTAAATCAACGATCATGGAGTAAAGCTCCCTAAGCTGAGAACTAAAGCGGAGAAGCAGCCAGATGAAGTGAAAAGGCGACGGAAAATAGCTAAAGTTTAAGAGTACTTATAATTACAGAAAAACATTAGAGTCCTCAATACTTTTATATTTAAAATATATTTTTATACTTTTAAAATTTATTGTTAGGCACATTTTTATTTTTTCGGGCCCAAAACAATCCTGATTTCATCAATAGTTGACGTTGTTTTGCAGCTTGATTGTTTTTTACTGCGAGTTGCTTGTATATATAAAATCATATATAACGTGAAGGTGTATTTGCGAATCCTAGAGTAAATTAAAACAAAATTTTCCAATGTTTGTCTCTTATGCCTTTGCTTGTCGAAAACCACCTTAAAATTCAGTAAGAAATCTATTGTGGAATTTTGTAAACTAAAAACCAATCAGTAAAGATTATGTTGTTCCAAATGTATTTCAATCCGTAAACTGCTTTAATTTATTTGAGCAACAGTTACTCTCTAATGTAGAAGAAAATTTTTTTTAAATAAAGGTTTGTATTTTTATTCGTTATGATACGGGATTGCCAGTGTAATACTCCATCGCGTCTGATTTTATAATCCTCTATTTAGTTGTTAATACCTTTAATTAGTTGGAAATAAACAATAATAAATAATAAAATAAATAATTTCCATTAAACATGCATGTTTCAAATCACGTTGAAATCTCTTCCATGAGAACGCCTTTACTAATAAAAAGTGGCCTGTCAATAAAGGCATACTGCGCATGCGTTAGTTCAACTTGTTTTAAGAGTTGTCGGATTTAACATTTTTTCTTTTATTCTCTTGTAGACTACAGTTGTCTTTTTTTTTTTTTTATTCCTTTTCATAGATGATAATTTTTTTTATATATAAAATATTTTGTGAATATATCCCAACCGTTAATACATGGTGACAACTGGCGTCTTGAATCACCTCTTATCTTAACAAATATAAATGACGCCTTAGTATGGCTAAAAAGGATATGTAACCTACTTTCAACATCACGCGATTATAAATATCGACATTAGTATATTATCATTTCTGTACTGAATTATATTATAAATAAGGAAATACGGAACTATTCTAAAAAAGGAATGGAAAACTAATATAAAGTAAGATAAGATTAACGAGAACATGCAAAAGCTTTGCAGCAATAAACAGTAATAATTCAGAGCATTCCTTCTTGAAAAAGGAACAGGTAACTGTACTGCAATTTGTATTACGACTTAATAAGGAAATATTTCTATTTTCTAATATTTATTTAGCTTACCTTTATATTCCAAAGGATAATGCCGATGATGATGCACCTGTGAGTCCTAAATTTTGTGTCATCAATCCAGTTATGATTAACTCAAGTTACATAACGAGTACCTGACATCGCAAAGGCTCAATACGTCCATTTTTAGTCCCCTCTAAAGGATGGAATATAATTATAAAGGCTTTAAAAACCCTACAGGTTAAATAAGGAAACCAACAATGGCCCCTTACTGTACCCCCATCCATCACCATGTCCAATACAGAATCTTCCCTCCTTCGTCTCAATCCTACTCAAGTCTATAATATAACTTTATTTTATAAATATTTATAAAAAATATTATGTTCATAAAATAAAAGATTATATATAAAACGTTTATTTATTTTAGGTATGCATTTGTGCACGCCTATTTTAGCATACTCGTCTATTACTTAGTTTATATTACCCGGGTGAAGTTCTCTCGATTCGGGATTGCTTATCCCTTAATGTAAGTTGCTATGTTACACAACTGTCAAGAACTGTTGTTAGAATTATAAAAGTAGAAGAATTAAAATTACCTCACTAATATTATGGCTTCCTTGAACGTTAAACGCGTTCAATATATTTCATAGATTTAGAACGCTCACATATTTTCAAATATTAGGTCTCAAGCAAAAGACTCTAGAATAGGCTCTTTAAACTCGTTCGAGATCAGCAAGAAAGGAAATCACTCCAAAGAATGCGAAACTTTTCTTTTAATTAAGACATAAATAAAGAAAAAAATCTACTAAGTAAAAAACCCGTACTGCTATCCCCTGCGTACATGAGAAGGGTGTTGAGATCAGACATGGGCAGGAGAGAAAATGCAACATTAAATGCTCAGATCAAGAGTTTTTTTTTTTTTCATTCACTAATTCCCTCCCTTCACATCACGACTTCCAAAAGGAACGTAACATGATTTCCTGTCGGCGAAGAAAGACCTGTTTACACTAGGTTGAATCCTTGCTCTGCTACCACTGACCCACTCACTACCAGTGAGGCTATCCACATCTCCATTCTTTTAACGAAGAAAAAATAGCAATTGCATGAGAAGGCCGGTAGGTAAGGTACCTATAGATAGTAGGAGAAACCACAAGAAACGAATTAAGGTAGCTTTAAAATTACAAGTACAACTGATCTGCCTATAATTAAAAAAAAAAAATAACTGTATCACAAAGGATAGTTAATCTCTAGCTTGTCAGCAAACTAAAGAACTATTATACAAAATATAGTATCCTCAGCTCGACTTAATAATAGTCAGAAGCCTAGTGAAATGAGGAACCTAAAAAGTACCCTTTCTTAATTTATTATATTTTACGCTTAATCCAATAAAAAATGTGCGGTATCAAATTGTTGGATTAAACATAAACTTTATTGTTGTTTGTATTTTTAAGAAATTCTTTTTTCAATATAGTTTTTTTTTTAAATCGTTTCTTGGAGACACATGAATTAGGAGATGATTCTTTTAAGTAAAAATATTAAAAGTTCTCATCCCGTTTAAATCCATGTCTTACTCCAACATCTTGGCATATTTTGTTTAGATTCATGTCCAAACACGGAAAGAAAATAGATAAAAATTAACATGTGCTAGCACTCCATAAAATTAAAACTTAGTTTAACCTCATTTTTTTCCTTGATCTTTGCTTACCCTACAGGATCATTGGCGATGCGTTCAAAATATATTCTGTTGTAGTATATTTCTTTTAGGTATTTAAACAGAATTACTATTTTGTCTTCGTCATCTTTTAACAACTCACTCAATATTCTTTCCATTTTAAGCATTTTCCTGAGTTCTTTGTATTGTAAACAATGAAGTAAAAGGTGTTTTACCGTTTGGGTACATTATCACATTCTTATCATGTCGGTGGTTCAAGTCCTCGGAGAAGGTATGTGTGTGAATTCGCAGTGGCCAATTCTTATGCGACATAATATGACTTCTCTTCTCGAGATTCTAGAGCTTGTGGTCCACTTATTGCACTCCAGTTTTATTTTGGATAACTTGGACTGTTCGGTCTTCCACCTCAAATCCTAAATTTTGTTCTGATTTTTCTTCAGTTGGTGTAACCAGTCCTCTTAATGGTGTAACCTCATTTAATTTATGAACCCTTTTAACTTTCATTAAAAATTATCTCATTTAGATACTTCAACTTACTACATTGATTTAGTTCAGTCAGTATGGTGTGCAAAAGTAATACTTTAGAAATCTTTCACGTTTCTCAACAACATATTTCGTGTATGAGCTCTATTGCAGACATTTTAGTTCTGCTTCTAGCATATATACTTAGTAATATAATATCAGGCCTATATAGACACAGGTATACATATGCATATCGGCATTTAGCATATACACTCATAATCACATTATTTTACACTAAATTCGTATCCTTCATCCATTTTAATATTTCTGTACTATTATGAATAAATATCATTCATGTTTGGGCAAAAGGGCTTAAGTCATAATTTTTTTTTTTGTCTCGTCTTCTTAAAATCCATAATTGACTATAATTTATTCGTTATTCATAATTTATTACAGTCTGTTTATGAAAGAATATAGTTTCATTTATTAATCTGGAATAAGGATATACAATCAGAAAGAATTTATAATGATTTTATATAGCTTGGTAAATCGTTGTTTAAGCTTCACATTCGATGACTTAACCCCTTTTGACCAAACATCAGTGTTATAATTCCGATAAGATTAATAACAGCTACGACGAATGGCAAAACGTCCGAGGGGTAGCCGAGACGGAGATGGGAGGATTGCGTTCAAGCAGATCTTTCGAAGTTGGGTCTCGATGGGGGCCCCGATCGAACAATAGGGTTCGTTATGCCTATTATACTTAATATTATTAATATAATATGAGGCAGAAAAATTTTATTTTCATAGTATTTAATTAATATACAATTTAGAATGAACATAAAAAGTTCAATAAAAGTACAGCATGAGAGCTATTTAGTCCTGTGCTATTGATTGAGTTTGAAAAATAGAGATTTTTGACAGACGATATTTCCATAATCACCATTAAATTAAATTATATTTATTTCGAATCATATGCAATAACAAAATATTAGGAGGAGGGAGTTACGATTATTATGATGTATTCTACTTTGTATAAATATATTAATCCAAAACGTAATGAAAAGAAAAAATAAGGGACAACATATTCCTAATTAATGAGGCAGGAGGGGATAAAGATTATTATGATATATTCCATTTTGTCTAAATATATTAATCCAAAACGTAATGAAAAGAAAATATAAGGAATAATATTGTCCTAATTAATGAAGCAGACCATTTATTATAGATGACCTTTTTTTTCCCGGTTTATTTAAAATGATTTCGTAGTATCAATAATGATTACAATAATAATATTGATTATTTACATCAGGAACAATATGCTTTGTACACATGAAAGGTTGAAAAATACATGATACTTTTTTAAATTCCTCGATGGTGAAATAAATAAAATCCAAGTAAAATTTAAAATTAATTTTGACAATCTAAATAATAATAATAGTAATAATAATAGTTTATCAATGGAAAACACATACAAATATTTTTATATTTTACACTATAGGCTTTCAAAGAAAGAATAATATACAGAGCACCATCATTTTTATTTTTTTTTTCACAAAACTTTATTTTGCACTTTTAGGGGGAAAAAAGTACCACATTAAAGAAAAAACGTATTCCTTGCCAGACAAAAATAAATTCATACGAATATATAAAATAAAATGAATAAATTGTATTATTTTTCAAAATTCTGTGCTGTAAGTCCTTAATTTTCAGGACATTACTGTTCTCATCATAAGGAAAATAAATGTTTTGTTAGGTACCCTCTCCTACTTTCCACTTGAAGCAGCGTTGCCATTAATTTCACAATTTTCCGGTACTGTTTCTGAAAAAAATTCTGAAGATCCTTCAATTTTTTTTTTCTTTATTTTGCCTGTTGTAAGATTGAAAACAAAACCATCTCCTAATTTTACTATAGATTGAAGGATGTCATTTCCCTCAGGATATATTTTATAAACTCTACAGCTGATATTGTTGCAAAATTTAGTTTTTTCTTTTATGAGAATCGTGGATATCTTCTTCCCATCTTCGTCTGATTCCTTTAACAGGCTTCTGTGTTCGCTTTTCTTGTATATTTTTCGGTTATAACTTTTAAATATTGTACTGATATTATGAGATATAGGATAACTTCTAACCACCATTTTTCTTATTTTACAAAAACGTTTAACTATATGCTAATTTTCAATCATTACTTCGTTAATTCCACATGTATCTTTACTAAAACATAAGTTTGAAAATACTTTGACCTTATCTTTGAAGATGAGTAAATAAATAGAAATATTATTGTTTTTGTGATTGTATTATTACGAAAATCATGTCAGTTTGCAGTTTTTTTAAGCGATACAAGGATTATTTTACAAATTAGATCTTCATGTCATCACTCATATCAATCTCCAATCGGCAAGAATAGTGACAACTCACAATTATAGTTTTTTCGATTTCTGCGCCAATATAACTGGAATATAGTCAATTTTAAGGAAATCAATTAGTAGAACTACTTTATCAATATTGTTAACAGCCTGTTTACATTTTTTTTACATTAATATCGATTAATTGATAATATAAAACTGAAATTGTAAATTTTGCTAATGATAATATTTTTATGTTGTTTTTAAATCGTGTCACTATTCTTGCCCATCGTCGATTTTTATCTAAACGAAAAACGGATTCAGAGTGATACTGGCTTGTAAAATTCCCTTATAAGTCCTAAGGAAGAAAATTACCTTAAAAATAAATTTAATTAGAATTAATACTAAGTGAAGATAGTGGCAACCATTTATTCTTACTGTTATCATTATTATATTATAGTATATATTACATATGTTATATTTGTAAGGTATAATTGAAGGGGTCGGGGCAAAATAGTGCCAAGCAATATTTTTAACAAAAATAAACTGTAGCTGCTGTCTGCTGTTTATTACGTAGGACTATATGTCTATGATGGATATGCCACCTAAATATGACTACATAAAGCCTCTATAGACATATTTAGGAGGCATTTCCAACAAAGACATTTAGTCCTACGTAATATACAGCAGCCTGCAAGTACAATTCATTTTCGTTAATAATGTTGCTTGGCACTATTTTGCCCCGACCCCTTGTATTATGGCCCGGATTTAAAAAAAAAAAAAAAAAAACATAGATTGTCTTAAATCCAGTTTATTTACATAGCGTATGTAATGATCATTTTTAATCACTTGGTACATGCGAGAATATTGTCCAGTCCGTCCATGCGACATTGCTGTTTTAGACATTTCGAATGTTTGTATTTGCAAAAAATATGTCAGAGGTGAATTGAGAAAATTCACTGAAAAATAAAAATCATTCAGGACAGGGTGACAATGTAGAATTCCTCAAAAGATATGACTGTAAGGGTTTTCACTAACAAAACAAGAGAAACTATATTTTTGGTGCAGATCCCATCCAGTATCTTTGATTTTTCCCTAATAGCTTTCATTCGATTTTTGCCTTAATAGAATACTAAGGCTCTAGAATAAGATATTTTATTTGAAAATATCTTGGGAAAATAGTTGAATTACATTCCCGTGTCGTTACCCCCCCCCCCCCAAAAAAAAATTATTATATACCCATTTCCCACACGCACAAAAACAGTAATATATATAAATGAAGATGTAACTAATTTTTCTTAAAATTAAAGTTGAAGCAGTTAAAACCACTACATATGCATCACAATAAAGAATCGCAGTAATCACAGTGTAATTTTTTTTTTGTTTGGTAACCCTACCTGGCCGTTTCTGGCATATCAGGGGTTTTTCTATAGTTGTTACCAAACTATTCTAACTATGGTGGGACGGTCGAGATTTATTCCGTGGGGCCTCCACGAAATAAAACTCAACCCTCCAAGAGCGGATTCGAACAAACGCCGTTCGGCTCGAGCGTGCTAAAGCGGGTCCCTCTCCAACACGCTGGGCTATCCCCAGCCCATTCACTTTGTAACTGACAGTTTATGTAAAATCAATCGATGAAGATGTTATCCAAGTTATATTCATTATTCATGTAAAACCATCCATAAACCTCATCAAACCATATATAAAAATGGAATAGTTAAGGAGTTGGTTTTTATTTTATTAAAATAATTAATGTTACCAATATTATTTATTTATATTCGACCCATTTCATATTACGTGGCACATACTCTAAAGTGTTAACTTCATATAATTATTGAGCTTATAAACTACCTATCATGTCCATTAATACAAATGAAAACACTGATATTTGAAGATAAATAGCTATGTTCACTTCCTTCACGAGAGGAAGAGAAAAGAAAACGTCTTTTTAAGTATTTTATTGAAAAATTAATAAGGGACCATCACAAGACGAGGAGGATGGTCTTATTTGTTTATTTCACCTAATTACGGAGCTTAAGAATACCTTTTGAAAATACTAATAATATAAGATGAATAGTTATGTTTACTTATTAAAAATAATTTAAAACTTCGAACATACTCAAAACACCAAACCTTTACGAGATAAAAACTGGTAAAAAAAAAATTACCTATATTTATGTATTTTATGGAATAAAAAATTAGAGTCCATTACAAGACGAGGAGGATAGTATTGTTGGTTTATTTCATATAATGTAATTATGGAGGTTATGAATTACCTTTTGTCATTATAAACATTAATGTACTCATGAAAATAAATAAATAAATAATAATTCAAAATGAATAGCTGTATTTTGTTATTTTATAAAAGTAACTAAAAAATTTGACATGTTCATCATATAAAACCAAATAATAGCCGATCAATATATGTATATATAAAGCAAACTGAGTTAAAAAACGATAAACAAAATAAATTATTTTTTAAGTAGTTTATGGGAAAAAATATCCTAAATAACCTTGGAGGGTCCACCATAAGACGAGCAGGGTGGTATTTATTTATAATTAAAAAATTGAGTATTCACATATTAGGATTTAGGCGTTTGAGAAACCCCAGTGCCCAAAAAAGTTGCTTTACGTTCTAATTCCTTCGTGATTATAGGTTACAGGTTCTAATCAGGATCTTGCAGAAAAAATAATAAAGGTTAAGGAATTTTCTTAGTACAAAAATAGACACGTTGATAGTAGGTATAGAAATTTCTATATTATGATTATATTTATGATAAATCTACATTCATCATTGAGGTAGTTCAATGAACAAACTCTGTCTTACCTTTATTTTTATCTCGTAATATATATTTATGGATTTATATTCCTCCGAATTGTGCTATATGTTTAATTCATTTCTTATCATTGTTTTCGTTCCATGAAAAAACTCTGTCTTACCTTTATTTTTATCTCGTAATATATATTTTATGCATTTATATGCCTCTAAATTGTTGCATATATTTGATTTATGTTCTTTCCTTCTTTATCTAAATTTATTATTGCCATTGTTCCATGAACGAACTCTTTCTTGCCTTCCATTTTATCTCCTAACATATATTTTATGTATTTATATTCCTCTAAATTGTGGCATATATCATCAAAGTCCATCTTACATTTTCTATTACTATATATGTATATGTGTAATAGGAAATGTAAGATGGACTTAGATGATATATGCCACAATTATATATATATATATATATATATATATATTTACTGCAATTATTAACGAGCCAGCTATCATTCGACCCATTAATTCCTTAGAGCCCCCCACCTATGTTGTTCCTTGCGATCTCAACAGCACCCATCAAACTATGTTGGTAATCTCAAACTAATTCGTTGAGGAAAAAAAAAGGGATGGCGTTTCAACTCTACATCTTAATGCATTTATTAAAGAAAATAACTAGTTTAGGTTTCAGATCGTGCGCTATTTTAAGACTATTAAAAGCCAAAAGATATAATAACAAAATTCCAGTAAAGAAAAAGACTAAGTCGTTCCCGCAAAAAAAAAAAAAAAAAAAAAAAAAGAAAGACAAAAAGAAAAATATTTTCCAAATTTCTATGGGTAGCATTAAGTTTTTAAGCATGTGTTTTTATTATATGTTAAAAATATATTTTTTCATTGGGATTTTCAAACCAGAAATGATCAATAATTTGGTGCCTTACATTTTTACATATCGGCACATTAGGTACATAATAGTTTTATAGAAATTTTTATTTTTATATTATTATAATATCATTAATTATATTTAATGAACGGAAACTTGGTTTCAAAATTTCTATGGGTAAGATTAATTATTTAAGCATGATTTTTTTTAAATATTTTTTTTTTCATTACGATTTCAAAAGAGAAAGGATTAATAATTAAGTGCCTTACATTTTTACATATCGGCTCATAACATAATAGTTTCATAGCAATTTTTATTTCTTATATAATTATGATATTATTAATAATGTTTAATTAACGAAAACTTGGTTTCAAAATTTCTATGGGTAGGATTTAAGTTTTTAAGCTTTTTTTTTATATTTATTTTTTTTTTCATTGAGATTTTCTAACCAGAAATAATTAATAATTTAAAAATTCAATTACAAAAAATAAAGTATTTCTCTCCAGAAATTTAAAAAACAAAAATTGTGACGAATTAACGAATCAGTAATGTCATAATATCTGGACCATTTCAGCTCTATTGAATTCTTTACGTGGTCTTCGTGGGAAAAGTTTTGTTGCCGTTCAGGTATCGGGCTCAATGGCGAAAGGAACCTTTCTTTGGAATTTTTTATGTTTAGTGCGGGAGGTATGGCTACATCTCTATGGCGATGCCTACTCATGGTGGTAACGTATCTATATTAATAAGTTTCCGTTTATTAAATAAAATTAATGATATAAAAAATGAAAATTGCTATAAACCTATCATGTAATTTGCCGATATGTAAAAATGTAAGGCACTAAATTATTAATCATTCCTGGTTTGAAAATCGTAATGAAAAAAAAAGAATATATATATATATATATATATATATATATAATCATGCTTAAAATCTTAAGCATACCCATAGAAATTTTGAAGTTTCCGTTTATTAAATATAAATGATGATATTATTTATTATGATATTACAAAATATAAAAATGCTGCCCAAATACAATTGGGTTCCTATGAACCACAGCATACTTATCAATATTTACATACATTAATGAAAACAAAATTACATTTTAAATTGCATGCATATACACGCATAATATTACATTTTCTTTTTAAAAAAAGAATCCTAAAGGAGTAGTTGTTGAATAAGAACACTTCATAACGCCAGAACAACATGTGTATGATTGAATAAAAAAAATTAATTCGTATTGTTGAGTGAAATGGTCCGGAAGTAATTGAAAAAAACAAAACATAAATATAAATTATTGTTAACGCCTTTATTTCGACTTTTGGTCATTATCAGGGCTTTTAAACCATGAAGTCTAACTGTCTACTGAGGAGTTTAAAGATAATAATAAATAATATAAAAATATTATATATTAATAACGTTAGGTACTAAGAATTAATAACAGCAGTCGTTCTATACCAGTGGACTGAACAGCACTGATGACCTCTCGGGTCGAAACGTTGGCACAGTATATGTTATTGCACATAAAATATTGTTTTATTTTACCGCATGCTCAACCATTTCCATTATATTAACTTCTAAGGTCAACAATCTACCATCCTTAACAATTAATGGTAAATTATTATAATGAATAAATATTTATTTACTTCCAGTCTCTTTCAACTTAGCCAATGAGTCAAGACAGTGCATTATCTATTTCGAAAATTCAGGCATATAAATGGGAAAGGGTATGATATCTGGTTTAAGGCTATTAATTTAAAAATTTTGATTTAATAAAGTTTAACCGTGTGGATTTTATGGTTCTTTTTCTCCCCCCCCCCTTGAAAAATAAACCTTTTTGTTAATCTAATAATTTCCCATTTGCATGTCTAAATTTTGAAGCCCTAATGAGTGAAATTGTAGTTATAACTTTTATTTATTTTTGCGATTTTCTATTTTCATCGTAACGGTCTCGTAGCGATTAAACATAAATAGTAAGTCACGAAAACTGTATTTTTTTAAGCTTTTTAAATATTTGGCTTTTTGGTGTTCTCAGGCTGTTTTAATAACGTAAATGCGTGATTTTATTTATATATTTTTTTTGAAACTTTCAATTATTAATTAAACTGGATCATAGCTTAGTTGCTTTGAATCTTAAGGTAAAACTATAGAATATCAAATCATCCCACGTATTGGGAGATTAGAAAAAAAAAATTATAATTTCTTTTTTTTTGTATTGTTTGTTTGTTTGTTTGTTTAACGTCCATTTTTATGCTACTAAGGCTAATCGGACGATGCTACAGTGGGAGTCCTAAATTTTGCCTATCCAGGTATAATTAGGATAGGGATCTTTAACGAGTACCTGACATCGCACAGGCTCGGGACCTCCATTTTACGTCCTATCCGAGGGACGGCATAGCTAAGGATTTTTTACTCCCATTAAAAAATCCTAGGGCCACCGCTGGAATTGAACCCGCGATCTTTAGTATTGTAGGTTGCCATGCTAACCACAACACCACAGGTGACCCCTTTTTGTATTGTAAAGAATTACCTATTTATTAAATATATATATATATATATATATATATATATATATATATATATATATTAACATTTTTTTTTTTTTTTTATTTCAGGTAAAAACCTATGATTACTTATTTTCACATTTTGGGTGAGTTTTTAAATGTAAATATATTACAGTAAATTATCACTAAGCAAAGATAATGAAGAACATTTAAAAAAATATAAACCGTTCCAGGATTATAAATGAACTGCGAACTTAAGTCTGTCAGTACGTCAAGAAAAAATACTAAGATCATTTATTTTATTCCACTAAATTTTTGTTTAAAATAAAACGCTTGCTCTTTATTATTTCATATTTCTAGTTATTTTTTTTTTTTAATAAAAAAGATAAATGAATTTTTTTTATTATTGAATATAAGCGGGGTATTATAATACATTTATATATTATATTACAATTATTTATACATTAGAGTATTTATTATATTATATATTTATACAAAAAATGGAAACTAAAAACCTTTGTCTTCGCAGGGCGAAGAAACCCCCATCAAAAATTGTTCAATTACGACTATTTATTTAATTTCTAAATAAATAAGCCCTGCATTGTAATTTCTACTTCTTTTCATGAAATGCAATGAAGTAATTAAATATTGCACTATAAGCTTTTATATACCTAGTAGTCTTGTTGGCGCTGTAGAATTTTTACCTACAAAATAAAAACAATTTTACAAGCGCCCACATCAGTTATGAATTTGTTGTTTCTCGTATAACCTTACAATCATTTAAATTTAATTTAATTTAATTAAAGTTTTGCATTATTTTGGCAATATTTTTATTGATTTTATTGCATATGCAAGTTCAGAAATGCATTTAATATATATCTTGGTGAATTGGCCCAAATGCAGCTACAAATTACTATAATTTTATTAATGTTATTTATTCATGGTCTTTGGTTATACAATTAAGATATATATTTTTTTTTTATCTTCTAATTAAATAGTTAGAAAAAAAATTATTATTTATTATTTTTATTTTTAAGTCCATCCTGAACTGAGCTTTATAACAAGTTGAAGATAGAGGTACGTCAACGCTAAATTAAGTAAGGAATGGATGCTCCACTTTTGGCATCGAACAGTAACATGGAGGTTATAGATCCAAACGCCGATGCTATCAGAGCCTGGGAATTGGTTACCGGCCGAAAACGCAAAACGGATACTCAACAAAGAAAAATAGAAGAGGTAAAAGACACCATTGCCACCAAAAATAGTTTCGATGCCCTATCGAAACCTGACAAACAAGAAGATGAATTACAATCAAGTACGAAACAGCCAGTTCGTGTAAGGCCTCCACCGATTCACTTAAATAATGTACAGGATTACACTGGTTTTGTATCATTCCTTCAAAAACTGTGCGGTCAAAAGAGTTTCATACTAAAGTCTACTATTAAAGGTGTCAGCGTATACGCCGAAAGTACAGATACATATCGTCGAATAGTTGCTAGTTTAAGAGAGAAAGGTGCGGATTTTCATACGTACCAGTTAGCTGAAGATCGAAGTCCTAGAGTGGTCATCAAAAACTTACACCACTCAACTCCCATCTCAATCATAAAAAATGAACTACGAAACTTTGGTTACGAAGCCACTAACGTAATAAATGTTATATCACGTTTCAAAAAACCACTACCTATGTTCTTCGCTGACATAAGTAAATCATCATATAATGAAAAAATATTTGACATACAATTTCTGTACCATACTGAAGTTTTAATCGAAGAACCAAGAAAAAAGAAAATCATTCTTCAGTGCATTCGATGCCAGCAATACGGACACACAAAAAGCTATTGCAATCACGCACCAAAATGCGTAAAATGTGGTCGTGGCCATGAGAGCACTGAATGCATCAAGCCAAGAGAAACCGCAGCAAAGTGTGCCAATTGTGGTGGGCCACATCCTGCTAGCTACAGAGGGTGCCCAGCTCTGAAACAACTAAAAGCAGCCAGGAATCCAAGAAAACGTCCACAAATCAAACTCCCTCCGCCGATAGATGAGTATCCGCCTCTCCCACAACAGCAGCCTCAACTGGAATCACACTATCAGCAGCACACTGCAAGACCAATTTCTAAAAGGATACCACCCCAACAAAAACAAGAATCTTTTGAAAACAGAAAGCGAAACGATCAGCCAGCACAGCTCTCTGAAAATAACACATTATCGGACCAACTTACCAACATGGTTAGTAGCTTGAACAACCTTGTCCAGCCTCTGTTAAGCCTCCTTCAGCAATTATCACAGGTTGCCCAAGCATTATGTAGTGGCATACCCACTTGCCCGATAACACCCCTAGACTAAAAGGGAGCTGGTTTTCCCTGCCTGAGTGCTAATCACGACAGGAAGAGGTGCCGCTGGGCACAAATCTTCCCCATGCCTATCATGCCAAAATTATCCCCAGATTACAGCAAATTCACTGATTGTCTTTCAGTTAAGACAGGCGTGAATATAGAAATGAAGTTAAAAAAAAAAAAAAAAAAAAAAAAAAAAAAAAAAAAAAAAAATTATTTTTTTGAGACAAGTTGTTAATTTCATTTGTTAATTTAACTTAAATATTTATTGAAATCGATTTTAGCGACCCACAACCCAGGTCCTCATCAGGGTTAAATAAAAAGGTGGATTAACAGAGCGTCGAACCACGCTCCCGAACAGCCTATAACCTCGGGGACCTTCGGCTTATCTAACAATAGAAAGATCGGGCACTTTCGGCTGTTCGGGTTCATAGGTCGACGATGTGTACAGGGAGCTAAAATAACGTAGAAATATTGGCGAAATATATATATTTTAAACTCCACCCTAGAAGGTATTGCTTATTTTTTCAACTATATGACAAATCTAATCTACTTAAACGTTAACTAGGCGTCAAATCTCATAAGATAATATTTGATTTTTCATTCTTTTGACGTAAAAGAAAATTAAAATAAATACTTGTTTACTATATATGCAAAAGTATATATTAATTATAAAGGAAGATCATGATAGATGTGGCAAGGACAAATAGGTCCATTTATGTGATCCTACATAAGTGGCAATAATTTCAATGTTTTAAAAAAGTGAAAAATAATCTTTAAAAATTACTTACAGTTGTAATGGACAAGCGAAAGAAGTATAGAATATAAGATCATTAATAATACCATGCAACAAAAAAAAAAAAAATAAATAAAAATAAGAAGAAACTATGAAATAGGAGAATATTCCCCTGAAGATGGACGAGAATCGTCCGAAACGTTGAAGTTAGACCATTTTAATATGTAATGTTTATATAAAAGATCTTCTTGGAAGATTGCCATTCACCAAACTATGAATAAGTAAAATAACTACATACAATGAAAAAACTTACCATCTTGCAATGAAACACTACATTTTCAGTGCGTTCCGTAAATGATGCGCTCAGAAAAGAAGCGAGCGAATATCTTAGCTGATAGAGTAAAACATTACATTGAGACCCCTACATCAAGAGATTTCGAAGGATTCGATAAGAGATTAGCAAGGATATCGATGTTTTAGAAATCAAGGGTAGGAAATTTGAAATCGAAGTCGTTAAAAGCTCTTGAATATCTAGAACTGAAATATTGTGAAATTCGATAGAGCAGATAAAGGAACAGCATGAAACATCGTATGATACTTGAGACCTACTTTTAGCCCTTATCGAATTTGATACGCTAAAGAAATTAATAAAAATATTACCCAAGTAAAGTAAAAAGCTGAACTGGGTCAGTAGGAAAAAAAAAACCATTAAGAATATTTTATAAGGATAAGTAGGTTGAGATTTAGCGGGTTCCAGAAATTAAGAATTAATTGTACAAAATTGGTGCCATTTCACGCGATAGTAACCAATTTTCCGATATCCTTAAACCGACATAAACTAAGGCCCACTCGACTAGGATCTCGAACGACAACAACTTTCGCCATTGCGGTGAGATTGGATATGTGGCCGGTAAAGACTATGTTTCAGGGGGTAAAAGAGAATTAGCGAATAATGAGGAGTAGGGAGGGGAAGGAGTGGAGAAAGAGAGAGAGAAAGCGAAGGGATGAAGGTCAGCGGTAGTAGAGCCAGGTTTCGGTTTCAGTGCTCACCTGCATCACTTACCTGCCCCAACCTCCTCCTCCCTCTCCACACCTCTCCATATAGCTGGTGGTGGAACAGTAACCCACTCACCTTATCCCATCAGCCTGTTTAGGTGCCTATACAACTTACGAACTTTACCTTCGAACACCACCCTCGAACAACCTTCGTGAAGCCTTCACGTCGACTGTGCGGGTGTTCTAGGTACTTCATCTGTTCGCCTGGGTTCGGGGGTAGCGCTAGTGTCACTTTTGATTTGGTTTTTCCTAGGTGACAGGAATTTTTTCGTGATACTAGTGTAATTCGTGAAACGTTGTAAATCGTCTCCTATTTTTTATTTTTCAGATATTACAAAATATATTGATAATGGAGATTTTTTCTTTATCATAAGCTAGCTTTGGATGCGTCAGCCATATTGGTTCGCTTAACGTCACGTGAAGTATAAATGGCTGTTCGCTTCACGTCGGTACGGCAAGGTTCGAAGGAGAACTTGTTCGAAGGTGAGGTTCGTAAGGTGTAAAGGCATCACCTTTTGCATGAAAATGATTTTACACACCGCACACTGTGGTATTAGGCATGAAAAGCTGGACAAAACTATTCCTTCCATTTTAGTAATGCAACAAAACTTATTCATATTCAAAATTGTTTTTGCTAAAGGTGCCTTTACACTCTACGAACTTTACTCTCGAACAACCTTCAAGAAGGCTGTTCGGGTATTCTAGGTACTTCATCTGTTCGCATGTGTTCGGGGGTAGCGCTAGTGTAATATAAACAAATCAAATAACTTTTGATTTGGGTTTTTCCCAAAAGACAGGAGTTGTTTGTGATACTTGTGCGCCGTTATAATTCGTCCCCTATTTTTTTTTTTCAGATAATACAATATATATTGATACTGGAGATTTTTCTTCATCATAAACTAGTGTTAGATGTGTCAGCCATATTTGTTCGCTTAACGTCACGTTAAGTATAAATGGCTGTTCGTGGAACGTACAGTATTACGTAATGTAATATTTTTTAATATATTAACTACAATACAAATTTCACATGAATTAAGGTCCACATTCAGAGCGCCTTTATAGTGTTTGTAATTGGTTTGGACTGTTAATACTAATTATCAAAATCTTCATTTCCTTTCATGCAGTGTCCTACTATACTTTCACGTCACATCTCAAAATAATTAACTTATGTTTCAGATTTTTTTTTCTACTTTTGGCTATTTGATATTTCCCAATGAGAATACATTTTTTGTATTTTTACTTAAAATACATCTTTTTGTTCATTTTTAGGAACATATCAAATACTCCCCTTAAAATTACTTATAACTACCGCAAGTTCATAAACTAAAAATGAGTATAAATGTAAAAAAAAAAATGCATTTTTCCTAATTTATAAATATTCTCTCATCCGCAGGATTTTTTTCATGAAACCTAAATTACGATTACACTTTATGATAAAAAAAAACATTTCGTTATCCAGATAAAAATTAGGAATAAAATCTGTCGAAATCAATGATGCCGTTTTAATAAAATGCGATTAAAAACTAACCAATAACAAGTAAAGACCTCAAATATAAAATTTGATCTGAAAATTCATTAAGAAAAAATCGCCTAACATGCTGAATCGCTTAATTGAAATGGGAGTCATTTTTTATTGGAAATTCCAAATTTTTAAAATGATTTTTTGTCAGTTTTTGAGTCAAATATCACTGTGTCGAACCACGTACACTTAAAACCTATCTCGGGCACCTTCGGCTGTTCGTCTACATGGCTCGATGCGGTATGTGGTCACCTAAATAGTGTCGTTGAACTAGACTTTTCATTTTGAACAGAAATATGTTGCTATGATTTTTTTCATTCTCTTATTGTGATCCACTAATTTTAAAACTAATAGGTATGTTTAATATAAAAGTATATCTTTTTACAAATAAAAATTTAATAGGAAAAAAACACAACAGAAATGTTTACTTATTGCTTTTATTCTTGTTTTATAATCTTAATTTTATACAAACCTGACATAATTATTGTATTTCTTCCGTTACCGCGTAAAAATAAACGCTATAGTGTTTACATATATTTGGAAAAACTATAATTATTAATTTTTGACAGCTTTAGGAACATTTAAAAAGCAACGATAAGAACTTTTTTTTATGTGCACATGTATCACTGTTAAGGTGGCTTTACTAGTATCGAACCACGTGACGAACAGATAATCCCCCCGATCCTTGTAGTACCGGCGTACCACGAACAGCTATTAACACTGAAACGTGAAGTCGAGCGAACAATGATGTCAGACTTCACTCGTGCACTCTAAAACTGCAATTTTTATTTCAAGACCGGTGACGTGAAACTAACGGCTTTTTTGACTTCTGCTCTGACTTATTATGGATATTATAATGGATAAGAGTTAAAAAAGCAATGTCAGAAAAATGATAAAAGGAACTCCAGAAAGTTATCTTAACTACCTCAAAACACTACACTAGCGCTATCCCTGGACGTCAAAGTGTACAGAACAAGTACTGCTTCATGTTACTTATCTTATTTAGATTAACCGCACCGTGTTCGGGACAGAATGATCGTGGGTAAGTTTAGATATAGTGTAAAAGCACCTTTAGAAGGAACATCTCTGTTTGAATCCATAAAGCACCGTGTCATTCGTTTTATTGAATTGAAATTAAAACTTGGGATTTAAATACATAGTTAAGTATGTTTTTTTGTTGCTTATACAGACAACTTAATGAACTTTTTTCACATTGTTTAATCCATACCGAAAAATTTAATTCAATAAAAAAATTAGACATGGAGTAGGTTCCCTCTAAAGTACTAACATGTGTAGATAGTTGTTTTGACAAGGTTGTAACTGCTCAGGAATAGAGGCCCAGAAATGTTTTTCGTTTAGTATTATTGCCGAAAATTAAGCAATCATCTATTTGAAATACTCAAAAATATCTATAAAGAATATTAAGTAGATTAATATTGCGTAGATTAAAATTTCTGGAATCTTTTTTGTAGAAAACAAGTTCCACTAATTCCGTTTATTGTCAGTAAGAGTGATAACAAGTTTTTCAGATAATAGGAGATTTTAATTCAATTGCATAAAAACAGTGTTGCATATACTAAATAAACATAAAAACAAAGAAAAATTGTTATTGAGCTTTCGAGGAAGTTATTAGTTTGCGTCAATTGTTGAAAAACAACAGACAATAAAAAAAAAAAAAAAAAAAAAAAAAAAAAAAAAAAAAAAAAAAAAAAAAAAAAAAAAAAAAAAAAAAAAAAAAAAAAAAAAAAAAAAAAAAACCAATTGACTTAAAAAGGTTCTTAGACTTCAGGAAAAAATTCCATATATATCACTCGTTTGGAAGAAAGCTGCCACAATACTAAAATTATAGTTAAGCTTAAAAGATTTCAAATTTCTTTACCTTTCTTAGGGAAAGACTTCAGATTTTTAAATCCAGTGTTCACCGCTGGAGAGCAGTCAAGGCAGTCTTCTTTCGAGTTGAGTGATAGAAAAAATGATGACATTTGCTTCTCCTGTAAAATTTTATTTTTGGAATGTGGCACTCTTCTTTCTAACAAGCGATATATCAAAGAAATATACAGAGAAGTATTTCATAATGGGGATGTGTATAAGGGAAATCCGAATGATCTAGATTTATGTTATGCTATGAATTTAATGTTAGAGAATCGTATAAATAAAAAAGGATCTCTCGAATATTTCGAGAAATCAAACCAATTATGCAACTGTTCCATCAATGATATCTTGGAAATAGAACTAAATATATATTTAAAAATAAAAATATGTATTACGTAATCAATTAATTACGATTGTATTGGTTTTTTTTTTTTTTTTTTTTTCTACAAAGAAATAACCCTATGAATATATTGGAAATCCATTGTAATCCATCCAATTTCGTATGAACAATTACTACCTTCCTGTAGTTACTTATAACTAAATGAAAACTCATTTATTGTAATATTGCAAGATTATTTCTATAAACTATTCTTTATATAAGTTTCGTCCAAATCCATTTTGAAGCCATAATCTTTCTCTCAGGTGTCATGATGGAAATGGCAAATATTTTAGTGGTATTCAGCGAATTATTATTTAGATGAATAGCATTAATATCACAACATCAAGGGGAAAAATGACTGTTGACATCAGGGCGAATAAGGAAATATGAGCTATCCAAATTTAGAAAAATTATTGTTATACCAATATGGGTTAAAAATTATTACTTACAAACAAAAAATTATAAAACAAAAATGTCAAAAAAACAATTACAACACAAAGTCGTACATAAAATTTACTGCCACTGACAAACAAGTGACTCAATAGTATATATACTTCTGCTTTGACGTTCAATCCAGACTTAGCCCCTAGCATTTTATATTAAGTAAGGAATGAAAAATCCCAGAAAGACCAAGAGTATTCTAAATCACCTGATCACGTAAAAATGCATTAATTATGGTTCCAACAAAAGTCTGGAACTCTTTTCCAATGAAAGAGAACAAATCATATGATTTGTTCCACGGTGCAATCGATTCAAGAAAAAAATAAATGAAAGTTATTGGAATTTTACCAAACAATATCTTAATAGAAAATATTAGTCATTTTTTTAAATTGTTCTACTTGCTTTACGGACTATGTAGGTCTTCCACTACCTAGGCCTGTCTTTTCTATCTGCCTTTCTTGGGTTAAGTATATTTATACCAGTTCACTTCATACGGGTTCTTGTTTCTAGCTTGATTGCTAGGAGCTGCATGCTGGATTCCCAGAACGAAGCAAGGAGGGTATGATATGAAGCAAGAATCTTCATATCATTAAATCACTTCGTTTAAGTTGTCCTTTATTGGTCCATCTGTCCCAAGTATTGTTGCTCCGAATATTATTCAAAGCGCTTTTACGAGAAATCTTTCAATGTTCGTTCGCGCCATAGATGATAAGATGCTGCTTACAGTCTATGTATCGCTGCACCTAATATAAAACTTTAAAATTCGTTTATAGTAAATATTTTCGAAATCGAAAATATATGCTAAAAAGAAAAAAAAAAAGTTATCACACCATCCATCATTCCGTCACAGAAACATTTGAACTAATAACTTGAACTGAGTTAGATAATAGAACAGTCGAATGAACGAATTACAATAATTAAAAAGGTAGATCAATTGCATTATGTGATTAGAATAATTATAGCCAAACTAAAAATATCATTATGCTTAAGAGAATAGCACAAAAACATATTTTAAACAAGAGATGGATTTAATAGATAAACAGATGATAGGAGTAATTGTCACAATAGACAATAGATGTAAGTGAAAGTGCAAATTATTATTTCTGTGTTCAGATAGCAAAATAATATAAAGCTCACTCCTCTCATGAACGTCATATCTCAAAAATCAGCTATCTATATTTATGACTGTTTTTTTTTTTGATGCGCGAAAACAGTAGCATATCATCCAATTTCAATAACTCAATACAAACATATGTGATTTTTTTAACAAAAGCACCATTAATCTAAGAGCCAGTTCAAACTTGAAGCATTTTACTATGCGTTGTTCTTATTTAGAAAAAAGTCAAACCACTGGCATGTGTTTAGAACAAATTTTATTTTACTTTTCAACTTGAAATTCACTCCTCCAAGATATAATGTTTATTAAGATATGAATTTATTGAAAGGAATGATCATAAATGTAATTATTTAAAACGTACCTAATAGCAAGCTCGCAAAATGCCACCTCCTAAAGTTAAAAAAGAAATGTATGTCATTTTGTTACCTGAGTACAGGTTTTAACTGCTGGTAATCATAAGCTAGCCGTTAATACTAGTACATGCGTTAAAAGTAACATAATTGAATTATATTTCAATTTTAAGAAATAAAAATATCTTCATTCGATTTTTTTTGTTAATAGACATACGCTATACATTACTAGTTTTGCCACTGTCGACAAATGCTGGAATACACTTAGTACTATGGTATTTAGTTTTTTTGGTAGATAAATTTTTTAAATAGAATAAAGACCCTGAAATTCTTTTTAATTAGAATAAAATTAGTTTTCACAAAATGATGATAATTATTCAGTCTTGTTCGTTAAAACAGAGTTGAACAATATTTCACAGTTGAATAATATTTCATTTCTGAAATATGTCTGAAAGCTTACGAAACCTTGAATAGGGTCTAGTGGACAGATTATGAGGTCAGAAGTATAAAAATAAATACACTTTACGGTACTGTGCCTTGGAAAAAATATTTATGACATGAATTATGTCAAGAACTAATTTGTAACCTTTCGATAGGTCGCAGAAGTTCAGTATTTGATTCTCTCTCTCCGAGATACTCCCACGCATTCCCTAAGGTCGTTCAAGGCCGATACGGTTATCGAAATATCGTCCACAGAAGTAGGATTTTTTAAAAAGTTAATTATTTTATAAAACAGACATTTCCATTTTTAAACTGAATATTTCTAATATTTATTTAAGTATATTTTATATAATATTTCTTTTGAACGTACCTAAAACACTAAAACTTTTTCATAATATTATTCGGTTATGTTTTAACTTTAATTTCAACATTCATGTTTTCAGACCAGAAACGATTGTTGGGAAACAAACTAGCTACCCGTTTTCTATCCTCTGTTATTTTATGTGTGTTTTTTTTATTTCTTTATGTATCATATTTATAATTTAATTTAATTTCTTATATTGCTCCAGTATTTATTTAAGCAGTTTCCAAGCGAGCGTAGAGAGCAGAAGTCGAAAGCTGAGATCTAATGAATCAGGGTAATTAATGTCCTTATAAATTAATAAATTAATCGATGTTAAACAAAACCTTCCTGTAGTTAAAAAGGGATTAGCTTTTTTTTTTTTCTTTTTTTTCGCGGTTGACGCATTAGGCCTAATGAGACCTTTGGCCGCGCAGTGTGGTCTTTCTTGCAGATATTTGTGTTGCTTGAAGGAGCGCAGAAAGCCTAGAGGGGGTAGCCCAACCTCACGTTGCTGCAAGCCATGGTCACCATGGTGCAGCCAGCAGACTGCCCATAGCTCCATACCAATCCCATTGGGGCCAATTTGGAAGTGACAAACCAGTCTAGGTCCAAGGATTATGGTAGCCAAGAGTCAGCAGGCCCTTAGGACCTGAAGTATACCGTCCTGGTACCAAAGATCCGAGCGGTTACTGATATCCTGGAAACCGACATCGCGATTCTCGATGTAATAAACGGGGAAGGTACATCACTCCTACGCCCGGTCGATGTGAGTCGCCTCCAGTAGGCTGGCATACCCGGGGGTGGGGGTAGGCTTGGACTGCGTGGCGTTCATTGGCGGGTGGTCACCCGAATGGAGCGGTCACCCATCCATCCAAGGACTAACCACGCTCGACGTTGCTTGACTTTGATAACCTATTGCAAGCACCTTTGTCCACTCGGCCATCCCGGCCCCCATGGGGATTAGCTTTATTATATTATATTATATTGTCATATTAAATATAATACTATATTATTTAGTCTCTAATCTTTATTAGGTTTCAGTTTTCGACTTCTGCCCTCTATGTTCGATCAGAAATGGTATGAGCATAAGTGTTTCGTTATTTTTCAATTTTAAGAAATACACACAACATAGGTCATATCAGTGTGCCGGAATAGAGCTAGTTTATAACCAGCTTTTTATAACCGAGTTACTTCTGATCGCAAAACATGAAATAACCTTATTTTTTATAGCCTTACATAATTCCATGTCTCTACAATATTCATTTTTTTTTTTAAATTTCAACCGTTTAGAAAATAACACCTCTATCCAAAAATTTATCTTTGAGAAGCATAATACCGACTTATTATTATCTAAATTGTGTGCCGGCAAAAGTCTGCCCTATAAAGAGACCGGTCGGAGAATTGACCGACATATGAGACAGCCCAACGTCAAAATTTCTAACGGCCACTTAAGAGATTCAAAGATCAGATCACTTAGTTGATAATTTACAAATTGTCTGCTTAATCTTGATTGATATTAGCTAAGCATTCTTAATTATTAATATTTTTATTATTTGTTATTGAATTTTTTAATATTTTTCATAAAACTTTTAAAAACTGGAACTAGTTGCATCTATCAATACAATAATAGAAAACATAAATCTATAATATTAAAGATTTTACTTAAGAAGCATACACTTGAAAAAAAGCTGTAATTAGAATAAGATGTTCTTCACAGAATGATGTCCACTTCATAGATTGCCTTAAGAGGTGAGTAATAGTCAGGATTTTCAGATATCTATTTTTTATTTAAGAAAGCCGACGTTTCGGAATGTGATGAGTCTCTGTTTACTCTGGACTCCTGAAGTCCAGATGATAAAGGTCCACAAATAGAGATCGAAACGCTAGCTTTCCAAAATAAAAAATAGATAGCTGATAATCCTGTCTATCAATCAACCTATCGTTAGAATGCCATTGTGAAATTGGTTATGGTTTTCGCCAAAAAAAAAAAAAAAAAAGTCTGCATATATCCTTACATTACATACGAGATTACATATTAGATCAATTATACTTTTTGATAAATTTTAATGTTTATTAATATAGTGTTTTTAAATATTGTATTGTATTGTGAAATTTAATCATTTATTATTTTTAAAAATTATTTTACGATATTTAAAAATTTAATAAGAAGAAATAAGATTCAAATAGAAAATATCATCTTAACAATCGTATACCAATAATGTATATATATATATATATATATATATATATATATGTATATATATTTTGCGATGGGTTAATAATTAATCAGGATTTACTGTTGTATCGTGGGGATCGAAACGTTGGCTTTCCTAAATAAAAAAAGATCAAACTGAAAATCCTAATTATTTATTAACCTATTGTAAAGACGAATAGTCGACTCTTACAAACATCTGATATTTTTTTTTTTTCTATAATTTACGGAATTGAATATTGCTTGCTTATAACAATATATAAAATAAAAAAGGCGACGGAAAATATGTAAATCTTGAAAAAAGGTAAGATTTGTGGTCTTTAAACATAGGCTCCTTGTGATGAAGGAAAAAGAATTGATCTAATATAAAATATTTGTTTTTATTGTATGAATTATGATTATGGAGGAAAAAATAAGATCTAATATAAAATAATTTTGTTATATTGTATGAATGATTACTTTATTTTTGTTTGTTATACGGCTGATGAACTATTATCCTCAATATTTTAAATGCTATGGTTTGATTAATATTTAAGTAAAATTCGCTTAAGTCGTGGAAACAATGCATGCCATGCGGCGCATACCATTGTGAAGAAGGTAGGAGAGAGTGAAATAGTCGTGGTGGGAGCGAAGCCGGCTTCAGTGTGTTCTGTGTCTGTGCCGAGTGTCATGTGCTCTCAAAGACTGTGAGCCGAGGATGATTGGAAATGTACAGGAAGATCCTACTATCGCCGAAAAGATCAATAAGGTAGTTCATATTAGATACAAAATTCATTGCGAATTAGGCTTTGGGAAAAAAAGTTATCCATACGAACAGTATCAACATAAACCAATATATTATTTATTCATTAAAAATAAAATTATAACAAAATATATTAACCCATATAAAGTGAATTACTGAATTCCAATTGTTATGACTGGTCTGAGGCGAAGTGACCTTCAGTTAACTTTAAATGACGTAAGGAAAACTACAATTATTTGTTTTTTAACGCTGTGAACAGATGTATTAGAACGTTTAAAAAAGAAATTAAATAAATATAGTAAGATTTATTAAAGCGCTAATGCTTATTTTTTAATTAAAATAAATACTTTTGAATCAATAATATAATTTATAACAAATTTCTGTCCCTTCATAGTAAACCTATTAAGGGTGTTTAATTTTTTAAATTTCAACAAGCTCTACTTACTTCATGAATAAATGTTGGGTTTAAAAAAAAAGAAATGTATACGTGTCATCATTTTATTTGTAAAAATCTGGTGCTTGCGCGCAACACACAACTTTCACTTACCAACTTATTTAGATTAGAAATTGACGTGTTTTGTTAATTGCCACTTCACAAAGTCACAAATCTTTCCACATTCATTTCTTATTTTTTCCTTTTATGAGTAATTTAAAACACACGTGAAAATGATACAAAATTTATTAAGTAAAGTACCCCCTCCATTTGATCAATGTTGATGAAATTTTTACAGTCATATCTCGGGCATATTAATACATCAAATACTCAGTTTGATCAAAATCGTGAAAACCGTTTTTGAGTAAATAAAAAAAAGCACGTGAAAATGAGACAACATTTATTCAGTAAAGTGCCCCCTCCAATCGATCAATTTTGATGAAATTTTTACTGTCACATCGCGGGTACATACATATACTAAATACCAAGTTTGATCGAAATCATTAAAGCCGTTTTTGGGTAAATGAAAAAAAAACACATAAAAGTGGGACACAATTTATTAAGTAAAGTACCCCCTCCGGTTGATAAATTTTGATGAAATTTTTACAGTCGTATCTCGGGCATATAAAAAGATCAAATACTCAGTTTAATCAAAATCGTTAGAGCCGTTTTTGAGAAAATCGAAAAATACTTAAAAAGTTATTAAATAAAGTACCCCCTCCCTTTGAGCAATTTTGATGAAATTTTTGCTGTCACATCGCGGGCATATACATACACTAAATACCCAATTTCAGGTTCGCACGGTTTATAGTTTTTGAGCTAGTCTGTTCACACATACACACACACACACACACACACACACAC
Source organism: Aelia acuminata (assembly GCA_911387785.2). Taxonomy (NCBI): domain Eukaryota; kingdom Metazoa; phylum Arthropoda; class Insecta; order Hemiptera; family Pentatomidae; genus Aelia; species Aelia acuminata. The sequence goes on from OU426979.1 coordinate 49,344,976, forward strand.
ACACACGCACACACGCACACGCCACACCATTTCGCGGGACTTGGTTAATTGGACTCAGGGGACCCCAAAACGTGTATTTCCGTTGAAAACCGGAAGTCGAAATTTTTCACGATCGCAATACTTAACACACAATAACACAACATGCATTTATTTGATTATTAACGCTGTTAACATACATTCTTAAAGGCTAAAAAAGAAGTTGGGGTTTTAGTAAAAATTTATAGGTGTAAATAATGTAAATTCAGAGTAAAATTTCCATAAAATCGAAACAGAAAATAGAAATAAAGCAGGTATCCTTATTTTTTTTTAATCCACGCGTCCTTAAAACGCTAAAAAAAATCGGATGTCATAGAAAAAGAAATACATAAAAAAACAGGCGTGAGGGAGTTAAGTACCCGTGGGCTGCTCCTCGTGACGTGAAATTCTATTAGATTTTATGCCAGGATCTCTAGGCCATCTCCTTTTCGGCCTTTTTCTGGTGTGCTCAGGCGTTTTCGTTGTCACGATATTCTGTTTAAGTATATTGTAATGTCCTTTTACTTTCACTTACCTATATATAAAATATACAATACGTGAAAATTTCGTTAGTACCGTACAGACAGCATTAACAAAATCCTAAATGAAATACAAATAAAACGTTGAAAGTATTCGTAGTGCTTACAACTTCCTGCTAAGACTGCTTTTTGAATTATAAACCATTTTGAACTACTAAACAACCATCTCCGAACAGTTAAAATAAAAGATAAATTTTGGTTAGTGCCTACCTGTCTAAATAGTTTTTTTCATGAATAATTTGATTGAAGATGGTTGTTCAAAAACCGAAATCCTAGCAGGATTTAAACTTCTAATATATCATTCTATTCGCAATAGTATAGCGTCTTATAGTAAGAAGAAAGAGATTCTTTATGTTCTGTATTTGCCGATTTAAATGAGAGAAACTGAAAAAAAAAAATTGAAAAACTTAAACAGATTTTAAACCATTAGCCTTTAAATACGTTCACGTTTTAATTACTTTGTCTTCTCAAGAGTGGTGTAATTTTAAAATTAAGGAGCTCGTTTGACCCAGAATTTGATATTCTACAACTATATTTTATTTGGAGTAGCCCTCTTCAAATTGCAGGCTTTGGAACATGAGTGTACTTAATTATTCCGCTAAAGTGGCTAAATTGACAGTCGGTTTTGGCCAAAACACTTAACCGATTTTAACTGTGAGGATCTCAGTCGTCGCGAAATTGTATGCCCTTTCATTTTTTAGTTATGGGCGAAAATTTGAAAACAGGTTGGAAAATGTCGATTTTGTTCTCCTATAAAATTTGAAGGCAACCGATCTGAGGTGGAAGACGTTCACATTTGTTGTCTATGAGATAAGCACTTTCAGGATATATGATCAAAAACTTTCTTCTAATCAGACACCTTCTGGCCCTAAGCTCCCGGTATAGAATGGATTTTTCGACTTGGCCGAAACCTAAACTTTGGTCGGTCACTAATTATTATACAACTATGACCTTGTCCCCCCCCCCCCTCGCTACTAACTTCTTTTTTTTTAATGCAACGTATTTGTATTTGTACCTTACAACTCAAACGTCGAATAAGTTGCACTGCAACATCGTTAGAAATAACTAGTAATATTCAGTTATTGATTACTACAAGCCATGATTTAAATCAGTGACCGGGATAGTGTCACTGTACGCAAGAAAGAATATTAATCACACCAATGTAACAAAATGAAAATTTAAATAATTTCATTTTATTAACCGGGGAGTATTAAAAAGTTATAGGATTAATGTGCCTTAATACTGTGCAAATCTCACACTCGAACAGATAATCCCCCGAACCTTGTCGTACCGGCGTATTACGAACAACTATTTACACTGAAACGCGAAGGCTACCAAACAACGATGTCTGACCGCACCTATGCACCTTAATACAACAATTATCATTACAAAAACGGCTGACTTGGAACTAATGGCTGTTCTGACTTTTGCTCTGCCTTATTATGGATAAAAGAAACGTCAGAAAAATGCTAAAACAAGGTCTAGAAACTCATGTTAACTAACTAAAAAGCGACACTATCGCTATCCCTGAACACACAGGTGAACAAGTAGTTTATTTGTACAAGTCGTGCCTTATTCAGAATAGCCGAACAGTGTTCGTGAATGGCTTTTCGAGAGTGAAATTCACGCAGAGTAAAGGCACCTTTATACTTACATTATGTTTCACGTCAAATAAAACAAACGATTTTCGTTTAATCTCTATGCTTACCGGACAATGAATGAGGAAGAGAAATATGGTAGATAAATAAAAGTTTTAGTCAAATTTATGAACTTATTGATACTACTAATATTGAATGACCGTAACGATTAAATAAAATTGGGCATTTTACTTTTAAAAGGCAAAATTAAGCAGATTTTTTAACTCTTAACGAAGATCTTACTAAAAAAAAAAGAAAAAAAAAAAAAGCTCGAAATTGTGATGCAAAGCATTTTGATTAAGTATAAAAGCTTGTAAATTTGTAAAAAAATTTGTTTTTAATTCCCTAAGCCGATCTTGAAAAATCTTATACCACAGTCTCAGATTATAAAAATTATAATTTCCTTTTAAGGCTTAAAAATTTTATAAAATCTACCCAGGCTGGATTCAAATTAGTGGGCTGGACTCGAAAATGTTAAAATCTCTAAAACTTTCGCTTATCAATCTAAATATTATAAATATAACACTTCAAACCCAGCTTTGAAAAATAGTGGTATTTCCTGCACGTGCTTCTTTTATGATGCGGTAAAAATATCTCAACGAAGCAACTAATTAATACCTAAACCAAGACCTACTAATTAGACAATACCTACTAATTAAAATACTATTAAGGTAGAGCAGAATATTTTGCTTCTGTTTCGGAAAAGTTATGTAAAATGAAACGATGAGAGCTCTAATAATAATCCGATTCTTAGTCTCAAGAATGAAATATTAACTACAAACGAATCTCCAGAAGAGGGAAAAGGAGAGTCACTCTAGGATAAAAATCATTCTTTGCAAAAAAGTATCTGTCTTAGTGATTAATAAAGCAGTTTTGAGGATGAAAGGTTTTATAAAAAAGTAAACAGGTATTTACACGTTCATTGGCTTATATGAATGATCTATTATGAAACTTACATATAATAAACCGCGTATTCCTACATTTTATATAGCGTAAACTCGACATTATGCATGAGATATAGCAGAGAAGGATATTTAATATAAGTTTAAGAAGATGGCATCAAAAATAATTTAAAAATATTCCGAGATCAATGATCGAATCCCACAGCTAAACTAAATCCCATAAATTTATCAAGGTTGTTTAAATATGCTTGATTACAAATAAAACCTACTACTTCTATATTAGCATAAGGTGAATTACAAAAAAAGTAATTTAACCATATACTTACGGTTATTTTTTTTTGTTTTTCCAACTCCTATTAACTTCAAACATGTTTTAAGGTCATCCATAAAGTAAAAAATATCTTGATTTTTACTTTTTCATATTTTATTTTTGCGCCTGTAATGCGCTAGTGTTATTAAAAACAAAAAGGTGGTCATTCGGTTCCTAGCAAAGCAAATATAAAATGAAGGAATTTGATACTTCAAACCAGAATTTAAATTACATCTTGTATAGTTAAAATTTGAATGCATGGTATTTGGTTTGCGATTATGAGTGCATACGTCCAAATGCTGGAAGATGTCTCTTTTTTTTCTCCGAAAATATGCCTCGTGAATAGTTCCCCCATAGGGAAATAATTTAATGAATTATTAGGAAAACTTGCTGACAAATTTGCCTTGAAAAGCCACAGAAATAACTTATTATTTTTTATTTTCTTAGTTAAATAGATTCATATTTTTTAAAACATCAATAAAACCATATTTTTGGTTTTGTTTAATTTCAAGTAAGGAGTAAGTTGGTCAACAGTTTTTCCTGTAATCGATTTAGTTATACCTGAAGAGGTAAAATAAAGATATGTCTAGGATTATCTATGGCAAAACGTATCTGTTTTGATAGTTTCGTTATACGTTGTAGTAACTTTCGACCTGTTGACAGTATCGCCATAGGAATGGCCTCATTGGATTTACAAGGACAGAAAATTTTAGAAACCATCCTCCTTGAAACCATCCATAAAGGATGGTTGTCCCCCTTTATTTGGGCGGTTACTGCAGATAGCGAGTCTTGCTATAATAAAAAATTAAAACCACAGTTTCACGAAGCTTAAACTTATATTTAAATAGATATTGGTACCGCAGTTCAAAATAGACCGAAATGTGTACTTAGAACGACGTTTTATTATAGAAACGTGGTCGCATGAAAAAAAAAATAATTAACCACCATAAAATCAACATCTAGGATTAATATTTGAACATTAAAGATAAAATTAAAAAATAATATATATAAGCAGTTAAACAAATAAGGGATGAAATGGAATTATAATAAGGTAGAAAGTAAGTGCTGAAGGATAATCTCATAAGAAATTATTTATTTATTTGCCCATAAAACTTTCACAAATTTGTTTCATTCTCTAAGCAGTGCGGTAATTAGATTATTATGAGTTTAAGTTATTTATTTATTATGTTTTTTTCTTTTTAATAACATCAAAAAAGTAAGATAAAAGTTCTAAAACACTTGTTCGGTTTCGTCTTGTAAATGTTTATTCCGCCGCGGGAGAGTAAGTAATTCCCCTAATAATAAATTTATTCCTTTTCTAAATTCGTTATCATAATAGCAGCCTTGTCTGAATTTGAAATTGAGCGGGACGAAGCCAAACACTGGTTTGAATAAATCTGCCGCTTGTTCCAGATCCCTGAATAAATTATTCGCTTTATCACTAAGCTGGGCTGGCCCACTGACCCAGAGCAGCTCAGGGGTGTAACATATCCTGCGATAAACAATATCGTCTTTTGCTGAAAGTTTATACAATCCATATCCATAACAGATAATCTCCAATACCTTTTTTTCCCGGTCTGTAATAAATCTAAGAAAACAATTACATTTATGACCCGTTCAATGATTAGATTTTATAAAAAAACGAGCAGACACTGCCACGCGGTGCTGTGACGCAGTAGCTGTATTGAGGTTAATAAGTTATATGCTATAATTTTTTTAAGTCAAAACAAAATTCACTGATAAAGATAAAAACGTTTCAGCTAATCTAAAAACCAATGGGATTTAAAAAAGAACTTAACGCCAAATTTAATATTGTTTGGTAAAAAATTTAGATGGGTTAAAGTTTTTATTTTTTACATCTTATATTTGACTATAGTGTATTAATGAATGACACATGTAAAAAGAACTAATAAAAAATATAATTGGTACAGAGTTCAACACAATTACAATAGACAGCAAAAATTTTCAAAATTAATCTTTTTTCGTATGAGATATCGTTAAAGTTTACTTATACTATAGGTGCACAATGATTTTCGTTAACCTGTTTTTTGCTAAATAGTTTCGATATTTTCCCCACACTTAAAAAGGCAACACATAATTTGCGACGGAATATCCTAGTCCAAGCGGTAAAAATAGATTTATGCTTACCCTCCCTAAATATCGAAAGAAAATGAAGTGTTGTGTCAATTAATCACACATAATTGTTGTGTATAAGCATTTAATTTGCAAAAAAAAAAAAAAAAAAAAAAGGAAAATTGAGGCCGATAATCAAGATAAAAACTATCCTATCTTTTAAGTTGGACAAAACTACACATAATGAGCCTAATTTTATTATAATCAGTTAGGTAGTTTCTGATTTCTGATTCTCCGACAAACATCGGGGCACGATATATATATATATACACATATATGCATATATAAAGATAATGCAATAAAATTATTTTTAACAATAAAAAAAAATTATTTTTAATATAAATAGACACAGTAAAGACTTAACGAGGTACGATGCCGACACCACCCATCGCTCGCTACTCCCTCGTCCAATCCCAACAACTCAAGATTTGCCCCCCCCCCCCCACAGTCCGCCCACCTTCGCCTCCTCGGACTAACCCTGAACGTTTTCCAGGGGGCAAAGTGCTTTTTAATCTTTTATGTATACGTTCGCAACAAAGACTCGCAATATCGCAAGCCCACTTTAACTGATGCGCGACTTTGATTACATTTACCGGGTAAAGTTCGCGCAATTCTGTTTTGTGTAGACTCCTGATTCTCCTGTTGAATCATAATAATTCGGCGTAAATATTCTACCCAGTATTTTATCTTTAATGACCTTAAGGCGTTGCTCATCCCTAAGCCACTATCTTTCACACCCGTAAAGAATTTTAGTTTGGTAAATTTTAAAATTTAAATTTTGGGCCAGAAGGCTTGAGGTTAAATTATTTTTAACAGAAAAATAATAATTGTAATAAAAATATATTTGGTAAATATATTTATATATATAAAAAGAAATCAGAAGCACCTTCTCGTTGAATTAATTCAACACATATATACTACACTTAGTTATTTATAAAATCAATTTTCCCATCATTATTAGGCTTTATAGTAATATAATTTATTAAGATACAAGGCAAAACATTTATAACTTTATTTTGTTCTTTAATTATTTTTGTTAGAGATGCATAATTTTTTTTTGTTATTAACATATAACTTATTATTTTACATTATCATTATCTGAATTATACCAACTATTAGATAAAGCAAGTGATTGGTTTTGATTTACTTGGGGTGCATTAATTAAGAATTAAGGGGGCTAATATCATTTATAACCCCAATGCTACAAAGAAAAGAAAAGAGGTGAATATTGATGAGCTAAAGAAGTGACTGATTCTTAAAGAAACTATATAAAAACATAAGCATAAGAGGCAGTTTTTACTTCTTTCTTTTTATCAGTCTTTCGTTACTCAATCATGACTTGTTTGTTGCTGGAGTTATTCTGAAGATATTCTATATTAAAGTAATAAATAGTTAATATAGTTTTAGAACGATTCTTAAAAGTTATAAATAAAAAATCTGGTAGAATAAATCAAGTTTAAAAAAATTTACTTTTCTACATAGTATAAAAGCATACTCCTCTTATTACATACTTAAAAGTATTAGATGCAGCACTATGTAGTAATACCTAGTAGTATTAAGTATCTGGTGATTTTAAATAAAGATACGTTAGTCCTAAAATAAAAAAATCTGGTGCGTGCGCGCAACACACAACTTTCACTTACCAACTTACTTAGATTAGAAATTAATGCGTTTTGTTAATTGCCACTTCTCAAATGAACAGAACGGCTTTAATTATGAACAATGATCTGTCATTAATGGCGTAATCCGCATGCGTGGGCTCAACGAGTTTAATGAGTTGACTGAATATTTTATTTTTTTTCTCCTCTTTATGTTTTCTTTATTTTTATCATATCTCATATTTAGCCATTTATTATTTTTAGGCGTAACGAGAAACACTTAATTTCTCCATATAAACAAAAACAAAGGTACTTTATAGGAAACAAACAAACAAAAAAGAACCCCTCCCCCCCAAAAAAAAAGCCCCCTCAGAACATTTTAATAATGATAAAGCTGATATTAAAGAACACTTAATTCTCATTTAACATGACGAATTTGATAAAAATCGTTATAGTCTTTTTTGAGTTAATAAAAAAAACACGGGAAAATGATACAAAATTTATTAAGTAAAGTCCCCCCTTCGGTTGATCAATTTTGATGTAATGTTGGCTATCGCATCTTTGGCATATACATATATCAAATACCCAGTTTGATCAAAATCTTCAAAACCGTTTTTGAGTAAATAAAAAAAAAAAACACGTGAAAATGATACAAAATTTATTAAGTAAAGTCCCCCCTCCGGTTGATCAATATTGATGTAATGTTGGCTATCGCATCTTTGGCATATACATATATCAAATACCGAGTTTGATCAAAATCTTCAAAACCGTTTTTGAGTAAATAAAAAAATAAAACACGTGAAAATGATACAAAATTTATTAAGTAAAGTCCCCCCTCCGGTTGATCAATTTTGATGAATCTTTCAGTCATATCTCGGGCATATAAATAGATCAAATACTCAGTTTAATCAAAATCGTTAGAGCCGTTTTTGAGAAAATCGAAAAAAACTTAAAAAGTTATTAAATAAAGTACCCCCTCCCTTTGAGCAATTTTGAAGAAATTTTTGCTGTCACATCGCGGGCATATACCCTACACTAAATACCCAATTTCAGGTTCGCACGGTTTATAGTTTTTGAGCTAGTCTGTTCACACACACACACACACACACACACACACACACACACACACACACACACACACACACACACACACACACACACACACACACAGACACACACACACAGACCATTTCGCGGGACTTGGTCATTTGGACACAGGGGACCCCAAAACGTGTATTTCCGTTGAAAACCGGAAGTCGAAATTTTTCACGATCGCAATACTTCCACTTACTATATATTTCATATATAGGTAAGTGAAAGTACAAAAAAAAAAAAAAAATCTGGTGCGTGCGTGCAACACACAACTTTCACTTACCAACTTATTAAGATAAGAAATTGACGTGTTTTGTTAAATATAATTTCCCAAAGTCACACATTTTTCTACATCCATATCTTATTTTTGTTAATCGTTAAAGCCGTTTTTGAGTAAATAAAAAAACCCGTGAAAATGATACAAAATTTATTAAGTAAAGTCCCCCCTCCGGTTAATCAATTTTTATGAAATTTTTACAGTCATATCTCGGGCATATAAGTACATCAAATACCCAGTTTGATCAAAATCGTTAAAGCCGGTTTAGAGCAAATAAAAAAAACACGTGAAAATGTTACCAAATTTATTAAGTAAAGTCCCCCCTCCGGTTAATCAATTTTGATGACATTTTTACAGTCATATCTCGGGCATATAAATAGATGAAATACTCAGTTTAATCAAAATCGTTAGAGCCGTTTTTGAGAAAATCGAAAAAAACCTAAAAAGTTATTAAGTAAAGTACCCCCTCCCTTTAAGTAATTTTGATGAAATTTATGCTGTCACATCGCGGGCATATACCTACACTAAATACCTAATTTCAGGATCGCACGGTTTATAGTTTTTGAGCTAGTCTGTTCACACACACACACACACACACACACAGACACACAGACACACACACACACACACAGACCATTTCGCGGGACTTGGTCATTTCGACTCAGGGGACCCCAAAACGTGTATATCCGTTGAAAACCGGAAGTCGAATTTTCTCACGATCGCAATACTTCCACTTACTATATATTTCATATATAGGTAAGTGAAAGTAAAAAGAACCTGGAAAGTTTCATTATCTATCTGAACATGGGTCGATTTACGTATGAAAAAAAAAAAAGCAGGAATGAACTATTCCATAAATATTGTTTATACTTACAGTTACTAATTTCAATATTATATTCAGTTAATGCCCGGTCGCCGTTACTAATAAAACATTAAAATAAAAAATAAAAACATGTTTAGATGGTATTGAAATTAAAACTAGATTTGAAAAAAAAAAACGTATAACTTTCCCCATTGTGTTTGGAACATTAATTTCAGTTAACATAGAGTACCCCAATTTTTCTATATTTCCTTTAACGTTTTCAATCAGCTCTCACCGTATCCTTGACATCTTGACATGCCCCGTTATGGTATTTACAAATATTTAATTACATTATGGTATTAAAACTGATGTCATTATCAAGTTATATATCAATCATAGTTGTATGTTATATTTATTTATTAAAAAATAGTAATTTTATTGTTATCGTCCTCTGTTGGCGTCTCAGTAACAAGTTTCACTAAAGGCAGACCTAATCAATGATCTAATACTAGGAGAAGAAACCCCAATTCAATCGAAAGTCCGCAACAAGTGAAATCGCCATCGGTTGGATCTGTTATTAAAGTGAAAAAAAGAAAATAAAAGTGGTCCTTTATCCTTTATGCCTTGCAAACTTCTCCGCCATATCAGTATTCTTGTTGATCAGTCCTTGGTCTGCACAATTATTTTCTTATGTATATAAAAAACGTTAAAAAAAAAGGTATTTAAAAAAATTATTTAGTAACACTTAAACTTGGTGAGAGCCAATTAGATGGTAAGCTATAGCTTTTAGGTACGATATTAAATATTTAATTTTTTTTAATAATATGCGTTTATTGCGATTATGCGCTCAAATATATAAAAGCACCTATCAATATGAATTAAGAACATTGCAAGTTTATCAAACTCAGATCTGATACAAAAAATTCATATCATTCATTCAGGGCCCTTATAGTTTTTTTAATTTATTTATGGCATTTTGTATTTTGGAAGAAATTATACCAGCAATTGATTGGCTAATACGTATTTTGGTTTATTATAAAAAATTTCACATATAATTCGGTACCTATTGGGGTTTGGTATTTAAGCAGCACGTACAAAAGAAAACGTTAATATGCCAAATGCGAACGCGTTAAATTTTTTTCACTGCCTGCATGGCATACATTTGTTGCATAGATTCATATTCATTCTACAAGACACTTCAGTTTTTATACATACATTCTCGAATAAATTCGAAATAATAGCAACGTTAGCATTAAAAACAATTCTATATAGGAACATGACATTGATTGCATGCTTCGTGAGAGCGGTGAAAAAGTACGATATTAATAAAATGAGCCAGTGACAAAATGAATACACCGATATTTCAAAATAATGCAGAAAAGGAAATTTAAGTACCTAATATTTTTCTTAGGAAAATTCGTTCCTTTTTTTTTCTATGAATATTTTAACATTTCTGTCATACAAGTGAAAAATACAAAGGTAGGAATTTTCCAAAGACAAGATTTATGTAAAGGTCTTTCCTAAACAAAATGTAGGAATTAAAATTATTCTGTGAACAGAAAGGCTAAAACGAAACAAGAATTAAAAAGAATTATTCACTTAATCCATTTAATAATGATGGAAGATGAAATAGTATAGGTATGCAGTGGGAAAAACAACGCAACAAAAGCATTGTAAATTACCTCACAATAGTGCCGACGATTCGACCCGAAGTTAAGGTCTTCATCAGATCTTTTCCAATTCATTTCAATATGAACCCATATATATACCTACAATTAGTGTAGAAACATCGGCACAATTGGATATGTTCTATATCTACGAGGTGTTAATTTTCTTAACTCACCAAAACCATTTCCACTGCACAGACCCATATAATAAACATAGATTTCGACAATAAATAAATATAATCAGCAAGATGTCATATTTTTCCTTTCCTTGGCTTAGTGTGATTGCAATGATCTGTTTACTACTATGCAGGTTTCGCAGTTTTTTATCTTTCGGTAACTCAGCTTTGCCGCTACTAAAAGCTAACGAGATATTATTAACACAGAATTTATTTCGAAAGATAAAACGTTAAAGCAGCCTTGCGATTACGGAAAGTGGCAAAGACAGGGAAATGCAGGACTATGTACGTGAGATGTGAAATCCGATGGCCGGTCACAGACGAAACTTATTTCGATAGCTTTCGGTATTATAATTACAGGCTTATTGAGAGGTAATGGGGGACCTTTTTTTTTTCTTTTTCTTTTTTTTTAATTTTGAACTCCTTAATTTCCTAATTAAGTGTGCTTTGCGAAATAAATTTCACCACAGAAGAAGCTTTGAATCATTAATAGGTTTTACAAGAGGCGTTTACGAATGAATATTGACCTTCCAACCCTGGTGAGGAAATTATAAATTACTTGAGGGTGAAAAAAAGGTCCGTTAAAACCTCTCTCTTCACGGGTTGGCCTCTTGATTTTATCATTGATATTCCATGTCAGACGAAGGAAAGGGAGGATAAAGGTCTGGTCATACATCACCGACACGACGCAGCACGGGCGTGTATCGGATCTGAATAAAATACCAAGGATAGGCAGTGACTAGTCACAGTTGCCGGAGACCGGGGGTAAATTCCTTGTCCGCAAGCAATCCGTATTGGACCCGTAAATATAAAAGAGGTTATATTTTGACTCCGACGGTTATAGCTCGAGTTAGGTTTTTCCAACCTGATATATATATATATATATATATATATATATATATATATATATATATATATATATATATATATTAGTTTATTGAAGAAATTTGATTCAATTCAGGGACTATATGACCACAAACATCGAAAAAGTCAAGAATACATAAATCATTAATGTGTAGGAAGCTTTATATTAATAATATACACAACAGTGTATGATTATTTACATTTCAAGATTTGCCATTTTAAGTTATAACTTCTGAGGATTTTTCAGTATTATGAGAATGTGTAAAATGATAAGAAAATAAGGAAAGTTATAATATACAAATTAGGTAGTTACATTTATTTTTAATTTCCACTTGCTAGCAATATTTTTAAATTTTTAAGTAGATTCATTAAAAATAATAGAATGTTTGTAATATGAGCAAAACTAACTCATAAACATGTATTATTAAAGTGTAAACTTTGATCTTAACCATTTTAATGCAGATGATTTTGAATCTTTTCCATTTATACACTTCCAACATCAATTATGTTTGAATAGGCCCAATAAAAGAGATTTCTGTATCTTTCATTTCTTTGTGTGACGTTATTTTTATGAGAAACTTTATATACCTTATGCAAAAAGGTTGAAAGCAACTTATGCCTTAACTTAATTAATCTTTTAGAACAAATTCATTGACTGCCATACATATAAAATATCTAACCTCAAACTAGATATGAATTTCACTCCATTATTGTAGAAAATAAATTAAGTGAATTTTTACATTTCAGTATAGTTACCTAATTTAAAATTGCGCAATCTATTTTCACTCTTTATTACAAATATTATTTATTACATATACCAAATCACCACGATTATTACCTAATTATTCAAAACCATTCACCCAGTCTGTTTACTGCACTAAGCTTCTGGGTGCAGTCCCCTTAAAAAAAAAAAACACCTTTTTGATTTCACTTGTAACTGAGTGAGTACTGTTTTTATTTCAAGGAAGTGAATTTTGTTTATCATTATATCATTCGCGACACGTCGCTATCATATTTTTCATGAAACATAGGATTCTTATAATTTATTTGTATCAGAGCTTGTCGTTTATTTTGTTTCTCCTCTTACTTCGTGTGAATATTTGGTTTTTAAGCACTATTTTCTGTGTTTTCTCATTTTCGGCCGCGTTCGAAAGTATTTAACATACCTATATGCAAAAATATTAGTATTAACATTGTATAGGAAACTCTCCTAACCAAAACTAGGAATTGGCTCGATCTCTATCTAATATTATATCCGACCACCCCCCTCCGTATGAGGAATTATATTCATAATCAGCACAGCATTTCCTATAATATTACATAGTCAAAAGATTTATTTCCAAGAACTCCGTATACTCGAAGCACTTTGCGACGATAAGACATTGACTGATTTTTCGTAGTCCTATTTTTTTAAATTCTTTGCAATGATCGATTACTTTCTATTTAAATTAATTTTTTTTATATAATTTATAAAAAAAAAGGTGAATAAATGATGTATTGATTACAGAAATAATTGAAAAAGGCTCAAAGAAGCCGAAGCGTTTATATAAGTCTTTTTAATGAATACAGACAAATTGTTGGTGACCTACGGCCTGTGCATATCCTTAAAAAACACATTTACTCGTTTGGTGAAAAGATCCTTACTAGGAATGTTTGTTAAAAGTTAAATTGAATCGGCCGAAATCAATAACCTTTATTGATTAATTTGTCTTCTGTATTTGGATTTTTCCACATTATAGGAGTTAAAATAATGTTGGAGTTAAAAAACAAAATTAAGCTTACTAACTTATCATTACTTCTATTCACAACTGACATTAAGTAACGATATGGTAAAGGATTTAAAAACAAAAAAAAAATAGAAGTTTGGTTGTTTAATTCTGATAATTAAAAACGGTGTGCGTTTAGTACTATTAATTACTTTTATTCATGTCAAAGATTCTATTTGCTTAAGTCATGTGTCACATAACTTAATTTTATACAGAAAATAATAAATCAGATACAATAAGATGGCAATTTCTATCATAAATACTTAACAAGTCCTTAAAGCAGATGCTTACTTGTTAAATCGATTAGGGTCGTGCCTGCAAGTGTTCATCTAATTCAGGCTCCAAGCAACTAATTACTTGTGGCTTTCTCCTCTAGTGCCCAGGCCAGTGGGTCTGTCAGTCAGTTAGTCACTATACCTTATGTATCCACGTCTAATTAACTAACACTTAATTCATTCCACATAGCGATTAAGCCCCTCTTACAACTATATTTATATCTCTCTCGAGTACTTGAGAACTGCTCCAGTTTTCATCATATTTACAGTTAGGTAATTTAAGTAATCAGGCTAATCGAAATGGAGCTAGGAATGGATTGAATTAATCAACCTTAGGTCCCAAACGAAAAACGGCCTTTGACCATCAATGGACGAACGTTAAACCACGGACTTCATGCGATTGCATGTCGAAGAAAATGGAGATCTAAATTATTGGACGATAAGATCGAATCACTAAAAGATATATGTGCGCCATGCCATCATATAAACATCCAAGATATTGATGGAGACGTGAAGATATCAAATCTAGGTTGTTAATCTGTAATATTGAATATCTACCGATGATTATCGGAATCAAGAATCGGCCTCGAAGGATTGATCTCAGATGCAGTAAGTAATATCTACCTCAACGTTTTAACTACCTAATCTCAATTACCTTTATCTTTGTTATAGTTACGAGGCTCAGCGCATTAGAGAAAAGTTCAAATATTATTATAAGCTACTAATGTAATGTATTAAATTAGATAACTATGATGAGATAAAATACGGAAAACCTGTAAATATATGCACGAAATAAGCATATAATATATCTCCGCAAAATAATCGAAATTAAATAGATTTTTACTTTGTATAACATTTTTCTAAAACAAGAAGAATCAAACTGGTTAAGTTATGTTATCAGAAAGAATCATCAAAATACATGGAATTAAAAAAATCAGGAGTCAACTGTGGTGTATTGGTTAGCATAGAAACTTAGAATACTAAAGGTCGCGGGTTCGCGTCCCGCGGTGACCCTAGGATTTTTAAATGAGAGTAATAAATCCTAGTCTATGCCGTCCCTCGGATAGGACGTAAAATGAAGGTCACGAGCCTGAACGATGTCAGGTATTAATTAAAGATCCCTATCCGAATTGTACCTGGATAGGCAAAATTTAGGACTCCCACTGTAGCATCGTCCAATTTGCCTTAGTGGCATAAAGTAACGTTAAACAACAAGCAATAAAAAAAATAAATAATTCAAATATATTCACTTTTAATTATGTACACATCGCCAAATACAAACTATCCATTGCAATACAAAATTAAATTAATAAAAAAGATCCCATTGGTGGTTAGAGTTTAAACCGTAATTTATTTTCTTTAGCTAATGAGTAGAAATCATTATTCTTATATTTATTTTTATGCTACCTGCTGTTAGAAGTGCCAAGGTAAACAGTTGGGTTTCTGCAAGGTCCTGTGGATAGCCCCTTTCTCCTTTCCCCGGACCGTCCTCCAAGCTTTTCCTTTTCATCGGCAAGGGGCAGAACAATGAGCTTTCTATAAGTTGTCATCCGTTCTGGACGGAGGAGGGATATGGAAAGAGGTCCGAAGCCCGGAAGGATGCCGTTCAGCTCGGTGAGAGGCCATTGTCAATAAGGTGGACTGGAAATCTTTACAAGGACTGAAGCGATTAGAAACGATTAGCTCTGGAACGCCGATGTCTTTACTCTTGGCACCGTAGTTGATAGTCTAGCCTAAAGAAAGCGTCAACGACTTTATGGTTTTTGTACGAATGGAAACTAGAATCCGATCGGAAATCAATAACATTATCCCATTAGAGAGGAAGGAAAAAATGTATTGGCATGAGAATTGATGTTTCCTGTTATTAGAAAGAAGTACAACTGCATTCGTTAGAACCAGGATCTGAAAAACTGTCTTGCGTTGTCTTCGAAATAGGATTATTTTACGATTGGATATACCTTTTATAAATACTGCATAAGAAAATACATTTTTTCGGTACTCCTACCTAACCGTGTGGTCATTCAAGAAGGGGGTATGGGGTCGTTACTTTGAAGATACCCTCTAAAACCAAGCCCCACAAAATTAAATTAAACCAACTAAAAGCGGATTACTACCGCCGATAGAATCAAGAATGTTTAAATTAAATAGGTTCGTACACAGTTGCTCGTCATAGCGCCTCTCGAGGTTTTATTTTAAATAAATGTTTTTAGATTGGTTTTAAAGATTGTTAAGCGAGCAAAGTCCTAGACATACCTGTTTAGAGATTAAGGGGCCCTGAAAAATGATAGCGATAGTTTCTTAGATGCCTTATTTCCCAAGGGATATATATTTTTTTCTTATCCATTCTTTCAGTTGTATATAAAAAACTCTAATGTATAAATAAAGACTTATTTCCTTTTATTATATTTTTAAAAAAATTAAAAACAAATGCTGGAATAAAGACTTCAATTTATTTTTAAATCAACTAAATTATAATTGTAGTGTAATTTGGAAAGTGTAGGTTGTTCCGCCAGTACGGGCAGATGATTTGTTATCCACCTCTATTCTTCAAACAAAACTTTAGTTATACGATATTTCATCTTACAAGCGTGCTGCTACCTGGTGAACAAAAACGATACTCAATTTTATCTCCCACTGCATCTAGCGCTTATGACTCACTAATTAATTTGTTTATATTGTTTTAATTTATTTTCAAGATAACCTTTTTTTTTAATCTCAAAGATAAATATAATTTGCTTGCTCAACTATCCTTTTTGGGAACTTGAAAACACTAAATATAAACACTTCAGAAACGTGATATTAAAATTCACACTATATTATTCGTATTTCACTAATCTTTGATATTTCATAAATCTAAATATTATTTTAATAAATGTTTATATATCTAGTCAAAAATAACTAAAGGTAGACTTCTGGGTCGATATTTAGTCATCAATAGTTACGGAAGAGAATATTTGAAAAATTTAAATCCAAGAAAAGGAAAAAAAAAAACTATTACATACTGACAGTCATGTAACAATAGCGGAAATTTATTTCATATCAACATAACTATCAATAATTCATAATATTGTATATTTTAGGGACTAGAAAAAAAAAGTGTGGTAATGTAATGTGAGGGTTGATTTGTCGTAAGGCGGACAAAGTATAGATAATACCCTAGAATAAAAAAAAAAACATTATTTATCAAATCGTTTAAGGTTAACGGAAAAATATAGTCAAAAGTTTATATATAAATATATAGCACCTACTACATCAAAGGAATGGATTTGGGGACGGAGGGAGAATACAATAATCTTATATAAGGTTTCTCGCAGAAGTTAACAAGATTAATTAAATTAGATAAGATAAAATACCATTTTTATTATTCGTAGAATACGTAACGCATGATCGACAATCATTAGGCGATCCTAATAAATCCAACCAAAAAACTATGAATAATTATTATTTATTATTACATTCTTTCAACTATGGTAGCTGGTTATTTTGATATAAAAATACTGGAGCTTATAAATTGTATGAAATGTTTAAATTATCCAAACATCCGAAATTAACCAATGATAAAAATTGGGTCGTTGATTTCCTAATATACATAATATTGACAAATTACCTCTTGTGTACAATCAAAAATTACAAAATATACAATATCATCTGCAAATAATACTGATTAGAAAAAATTCTGTACTATGATGAAAAAAAAATATTCGCTTAAAGATATAAAAAAAAAAAAAAAAAAATTAAAGACTTGTACCTCTTTTATAATAATCAATTTTTAATTATTTAAGCCATTAAAATATAGCCTTGTTTATAGGAGAATAGAATATCGTTATTAAGTTAATCTCTATGGGTTTTGCCGCTATGACCTTGTTCTGCAAATAACAATAGATAATACGATATAAGAAGTTTTTCGGCATTAGATTTCAAGTTGCATCATATAATTAATAATCTTAAAAGGTATTATATTTTAAAAGAGTTAGCATTTATTTTTGTTTGCTCTATATTAAGATAAAATAAATAAATGCTAATTCTTTAAAATACTTTTTAAGATTATTAATTAAATGGTGCAATTCGAAAACCAAAGTATTTTATTTTAAAATAATTAGCAGGCTATTATGTTAGTAAGCTAGAGGAAGAAAAGGTTGAAACTAAATTTTTTTTTTTTTTACTAGCCAAGAAGAGGGGGGGGGGGGTGTAATGCCAAAATATATTTCCCCCGAATGCATTTTCGTGGCAGGCTCTGTGCTAATTTGTACTTTGTCGAACTTTCCCATTACATGTAACAGACAAAAAAAAAATTAAAAAAAAACAAACAAAAAATCCTTACCACTCCAACCAATGTAGGGTCTTGGGTTCAGTATTGTTTAAAGAAGTATCTCATTTTTAAATCACGTAAAGGAGGTGATTTAACCATGATCTCGTTCAATCATCAGGTTTTCCTCTATTACATTTCAATGAGGAGTATCCAGTTTTAGAGCATGCGGGGGGGGGGGGGGGGGGGGGGGTGGCAATACACTACTACTACTACTACTACTACTGCTGCTACTACTGCTACTACAACCACTACTACTACGGTTCTACATGATTTTTGTCAGAATAGAAATGGCATCCTTTTTAACCAAAATTTCGGAATCTTAAGCGTAGCAGTTTCCTACCATTGAGCTCTATATTTAGACAAAAATTAGGTATAAGTACATTTTATATGAATAGTTTTTTTAAAAAAGTTGTTGTTAATAAAACATAGCATAAATCTAAAATTATTTCGTTATATGAATCGATTTTAAAAATTGAATTAACATTCGATTTGAACTTAGTTACTGTTACAACTTCCAATTTCAATTTGAACTTGCATCAACTTAAACATTTAACGTGCGATTGACAAGTATGGAAAATTACTCTCACTTATTATTCCTAATCTTTGGGTGTGTGTGTGTGTGTGTGTGTGTGTGTGTGTGTGTGTGTGTGTGTGTGTGTGTGTGTGTGTGTGTGTGTGTGTGTGTGTGTGTGTGTGTGTGTGTGTGTGTGTGTGTGTGTGTGTGTGTGTGTGTGTGTGTGTGTGTGTGTGTGTGTGTGTGTGTGTGTGTGTGTGTGTGTGTGTGTGTGTGTGTGTGTGTGTGTGTGTGTGTGTGTGTGTGTGTGTGTGTGTGTGTGTGTGTGTGTGTGTGTGTGTGTGTGTGTGAACGGACTAGCTCAAAAACTATAAACCGTGCGAACCTGAAACTGGGTATTTAGTGTATGTATATGCCCGCGATGTGACAGCAAAAATTTCATCAAAATTGGTCAACCGGAGGGGGGACTTTACTTAATCAATTTTGTATCATTTTCACGTGTTTCTTTTTATTTACTCAAAAACGGTTTTAACGATTTTGATCAAACTGGGTATTTAGTGTATGTATATGCCCGCGATGTGACAGCAAAAATTTCATCAAAATTGGTCAACCGGAGGGGGGACTTTACTTAATCAATTTTGTATCATTTTCACGTGTTTCTTTTTATTTACTCAAAAACGGTTTTAACGATTTTGATCAAACTGGGTATTTGATGTATGTATATGCCAAAGATGTTACAGCCAACATTTCATCAAAATTGGTCAAACAGAGCGGGCACTTTATTTCATAATTTTTTTTCCAATTTTTACCTTTTTTTCGATGATCTCAAAAACGGCTTTAACGATTTTTATCGAATTCGTCATGTTTAATGAAAATTAGGTGTTCTTTAATATCAGGTAAGCTTTATCATTATTAAAATGTTCTGAGGGGGCTTTTTTTTTGGGGGGGGGGGGGGGGGGGGTTGGGGCCTTTTTTGATTGTTTGTTTCCTATGTAGTACCTTTGTTTTGGTTTATATGGAGAAATTAACTGTCTCCCGTTACGCCTAAATATAAGAAATGGCTAAATATGAGATATGATAAAAATAAAGAAAACGTAAAGAGGAGAAAAAAAGAAAGATATTCAGTTAACTCATAAAACTCGTTGAGCCCACGCATGCGGAGTACGCCTTTAATGACAGACCATTGTTCATAATTAAAGCCGTTCTGTTCATTTGAGAAGTGGCATTTAACAAAACGCATTAATTTCTAATCTAAGTAAGTTGGTAAGTGAAAGTTGTGTGTTGCGCGCACGCACCAGATTTTTTAACTTAAGCGCTATCTTTTATTCCTTAGATCCCTTCGAGACTAATTATCGTACTTTTAAGAGTAAGAAATATACTTAAACTATTTAAGAAATCAGGATAGAAAAATCCGAAAAGAGAGGGTGTAAATTATTGGGCTAATCAATTTGAAATATTAATTCTCACATTCATTAATGGTTTGAGTTATTTTAGCATTAGTATTCAACACCATTAATTATTAAGTTTTATAGGGGCTTAATAAAAAGTTTTGTTGGTCATGACTATTCATCATGTAATCACCAAATCACCATTTATTATTAAATAAATATTAATAAGTATAATTGTGTATTTTTACAAATTGAACTCATTTATTAATTTCACCTCAGTCCTACATTTAAACAGTAAAAAATATTAGTGATAAAAAACAAAATTGTTCAGCGATTTCTCTATTTATGTCTTTAGAGCTTTAATTGTTTGCTTTGCTTCAAAAAAAAGAAACTGCGTGCTAGTGACTTTATGAACTAATTTTTATTAAAATGAATCAGCATGTAAGGAAAAACAGAAACTAATAATTGGAATAACTTCCGAAGTGTATTATTTAATGTACATATTTCACATTAAAGATTTTAATACTTTAAGGCATTAAATACACCTGTCTGTGGGATATAATTAAAAATTTATCAATATTTTAAGTTCTCACAATCCATTGCAAGTTTATATTTTTGACTGCAATTCTATGCTCAATAATACTTAGATTGATGAGTTTAGAAGTAAAAAATGAAATAAAATATCTTTCAATATACCTACAAAATAAACGATACAATTTTACTAAAATAGGAGAGAATCAATATTAATATTCACTTATGCTTTATTAAACAAATTATTAATATATTTCAAAAATATGGTGGCATGTGTAATAAAGCTATTGAAAAATTTAAATTATTTTAAAGTAGTTGGCTTTTCAATTTACGACCGATATCTTTTGATCACGTGTAATTGTAGTAGCATGTAGGACTAATAACGAGGTTTTTATGAATTCCCAAGGTATGCATAAAGCAAGGAGAACTAAACAAATAATGTTTGAGAAAATGTCTAATAATTTTTTTTTTTTAAACCATAATGAATAAAACTCATACAGTCTTTCTTAGTTAATAATATCATAATAATAATCCAGCATTTAATAAAAAAAAAAACCACAATTTCAAAAAATAAAATATTATTATTGCTTTTTTGAGTAGAGTCAAACCATTTACCTACTTTCTTTTCTAGAGACTTAGTCTGCCAACCCCTATATTGTGATAGACTCGAAGTGGCATGAAAAAAAATTTAATTATTTTATTCACGTATTTATTTAATAGATTATTTTATTTATTTTTATAAAATGTTTTAAAATTCAAAAATCAACATATGTTGATTAAAGAATTGATACAACTTATTGAAGTGCTAAACAGTCAGTTCTCAATTCTTAACAAAATCCTTGGAATTAATAAAAAAAAATAAAAAATTCTATTAATTACTTTGAGGAAAACAGAAAAAAAAATAAATCCTCGTTGAATAAGAAGGAATTCCCACGAAGTTTTATGTTCCATTGATGATGGGGGGAAGGTTATATAAGTAAATTAGCTACTGAGGAGTGTAAATACATCTTTTTAAAATATTATATAATTAAGAAAAATATCGTTTTAAAATCTTATTTTTCTTATTGTAAATAAAATGTTGAATACATGTTACTCATTCTATTGTAGAATTTCTTATATTATAAGACGTGTGAGGGATTGTTGGTCGTTGTCAGACTTTCGTAAGTGGAGCGCTTCGAGGCCTCTTTATATCCATATCTGCCTAAATTGGCTGTTTTACTCGCTTTATCGTTGCATAAAATGCCGCATAGTTATGGACGGATTTTTTTATTTTAACCATGGTACTACCAAGGGGTATCTGACTGCTAGTATTTTCCAAGGGGGGGGGTGAGCTCAACGAACTCATAGCTTTCTTTTATTGTTAATTAACTCAAAATATTTTTTAAAAATTTACTTAATGGGATTCCAATATTTACATATTTATAAAACATTAGATGTGCATAGTTTTTGCAACAAAAAAAAAATATTTTTGGGGAATAAAGTCTTTTTTCTATATAAAATTCGTCATTCATGACATATAAGTTATTAACTAATTTCAAAAATTGTAATTTCAGGTACATTACAGGAAAAAAAAACATTAATTGAATGAAATTTACTATCAATAACTTAATAAAATTATAGTTTAATAATTTTAAATTATATCCGCGAGGCCACAACCTTATTTCTTTAATTAACTATTTCTTGTGGATATAAAATAATGCAGGGAATTAGTTTTAGCTACTTCATCTTAAATCAATGTTATTTCCTTAAAGATAATTAACTATTTTAATTGGTGTTTCGCTACATGGTGATTCAAATTTATATTTCATTGTTTAACTGTGTATCTTTACCTTTTAAAAATCCTCATTTTGTCTCCTTATTACCGACTTTGTGCTTTCGTTTGTAGTTCGTATTCTGTGCGCTTTAATAAGTTATAGATATATATACCTATATAGGCAATAAGCACTCACAGACACAAAAACATTAGTATTTTAAAAATAAATATATAATATTTGCTGAATGATAGGAAGTTATTGTAATGATTTTAACTTAGGAAAGAATAACAAATATAGATAAAAGTAGAATATCTATTCTTTGAGTATCTTTTTGATAAGTAGCTTTTAATTCTCAATCGGTAATTTTCTCACGGTAGCTTCTTTATCGGTGTGTTGTAAGGAAACAGCAGTATCTATTGTTCAGAGGTCAGGGTTAACGGAATTCTAATCCACTCAATAATATATTTCCAGAGCTCAATGAACAACTTAGATTAGATAAGTCTCCAATCTCCTGGAGTTGTCTCTAAATAAATAATAAATGCCTCAAAATTATCAATAAGAAGGTAAATTATTTATAAACATGGTACTCTCCAATATCTTATTTGTTTTGATTCTTATGCTAGATAAGCTTGTAATTTGTCTTCTCTGTCCCACGATGTAAATCTTCGTGTACACCAATGATGTCATGGTATACAAGGGTTTCTAAAACTTAGCTAGTGGTTCTATTTGAAAAATATCGCAGATTTTTTTCAACTTTTCCATACACCAAACCTTCTGCATGACAAGTATTTTAATGGAACATAGGAACAAATTAAAACTAAAAACATCTTCTCATTAAACCTTTTAGATTATATATTATTAATATTGCTAGTATGTAATAATACTCCCTTAGTGAATGAAAATAAAATTTTACAGATGAGGCATATCATGTCTAGCATTTTTCTCAAAGAAAGATATCATTACATAAATCGCACCTCTTCGTCTTTGACAAGACTGGTCTAAAATTAAACTAAAAAACAAAAATTTTCAGTTTTCAGTCTTATTATCTTCAAATTGCAGTTGGGACGTTTCCCAGTCGTCACCACGCTTATTAATCTTTGACCGGCTATCACGAATATCATCATATTCACCGGGAACAGTTTAGTTAGTTCGGGGTTGTGTATAAATTCTTCAGTAGATTCGTCTCGCTTTCCGATCCAAATATTCTACGCAGTACCATATTTTATTTAAAAAACCCTCAGCCTTAGCCTCAATGGTAACATTCCTCAATTCAGATCCGTAAAGGACCGTAGGAAGAATAATAGTTATATGAATCTTAATTATTAAGTTTCGGGACAATAGGCACGAGCTATTAAGCAATGTCGCAACTCAAAAACAATTTTGTGCTTTTTAATCTGGCCACGATTTCTTTATCCCTAGTTATCAGAGCCCCAAAATATATAAATTTCCCAACGAGTTCAACCTTATTCCAAATATTCTTTAAAATTAACTACCAAATTCTATGTGGTAGTTAATTTTCAATAACCTTAAGTCATTGTTGCCTTAAAGTAAGCGATTACGATTCGCCTCCCAGAAGGATCGTAGGAAAAATAAGACACAAGACCTGATGTATGTAATTTCGCAAGTTAAATTAGCCTTGAGTTTCTCTTAAATTTTGATTTTCCTAGTTTCCATTAAATACAGAAAAAAAATACCTAGTTTTCCTTAGATGTACTTTAAAACAATATATGTTATATTTAATAATACTTTGTATGAATAAAATTCCCGATAGATTTAAAAAATTAAGAGAGAAAAATAAAATTTCGTTTTATCTCAATGCGGCTCACACGTGGTAACCATATGGCAATTGCCTTGTCTGCCATCTAGATCCTTCAATCCAAGTATCACAGCAATGCTCGCAAGGTTTCAACATGTTCCTATTCTACAAAACACATGGTGGCACCCCCTCTTGTCCTACTGGGATAACGATAAGAAAGCTTTCCCTTCCCTTTGAACCTTTAAATAAGAAAACTATCTCTACCCTCTTTAACTACTGACCTAGACGAAGATGTATTAACTGCTAAATGGGAACCAATGGGTTTACAATCTGCCTTTCTTAAGTAATTTTATCAATTCGATAGTTGAGCCGCAAACTCTCACTTCTAAGATCCAATATGCCCTTATTTGGCTGTGGCTATATGCGCACCATACAAATAAGGTTTAACCTACTTCCGCAAGATAATTGGCTTGCTTAAATGGGGGCGGTGCTAGTGTCCTATATTTTAGGAGGAACTGATAGGAGGAGATCGACATCAGGTGTGTCAGAGAGGTGCCGAGTCAGATAAAACACGTCAAATTCCTAAGAATTATTTTATCTCATCTATGTAAATAGATACGATAAAGGAAATAGCAGTAATCCAAATTATCACGTACAGTGAGTAATATAATACCTTTAAAAAGTGCAAAAAAAAAGAAAAAAAAAACCGTGCCTAATATTTTTATTTAACTACCATAAGATTAAATTTTGATATCTTCCATGCATGCTAACGAACCTGTTAAACGAAAAAATTAAAAAAATACGATGTTGAAAGATCAATAAATTAATAAATATTTTAATGATTATTTTACTGTTCATCTGTGTTAACGAGCAAAACAAAAATTCTGTAAGATGTAAAAAAGTAGTCCCCTTAAGAAGTAATCTATGCTAAATTAACCCATGAATAAAAAAAAAAAAAAATAGTCACTATAAAAGTTATAGAGGAAGTAATATTCCTGCGTTTGATGAAACCAAAGGTGAATATTTTGGACCATCTGAAACCTTTCTAGAGCTCATCAAATTATAATAATCCAGTGGAAGAAGAAGATGTAAGTTTTAGAAAATATTAAAGCCTAGGATATATTAATGGCATTAGTAAATAGTGTCTTCAAATATATTTTCTAAAACCATACCGAGGCAAACTCCAACAACAAAAAATATTTTCTTTAAAAAGAAATAATTTGCAAAATGCAGAGCACATTTTTGAAGAAAGGTAAAATTAAGCTGGACAAAAATTATCATAAATTACACGATTTACAAGAATTAGAAAAAATATTTTGAAAATGCGAACGAAAACTGTAGTAATATATTACAAGCAGGTGCGAAATGAACTTAGGTTATTAAAATTTCGAATAATTAAGGTTCATTCAATCCAAGGTTTTCATATTTTTGAGGCTTCAGGCACTCGACTAATAGTAAGTTTGCCAAAACGAAGTTGTTTTTGGAACCTATTTGATTTTCGCAAAATTTTACAGGACACAAGAAAAACTCGAACAAAATAGACATAGCAAATAAGAGTTAGGAAAAATTTAAAATTTATTTTGCTATAATTGGGACATTTTTGTGGTATATCTAGGTTCTTGTATAATGGGGTTCATGTTGAAAGGGAGTTTTCGGATTATTGTGATGTTCCGGTTCTTATGCAGTAGGACCGATTGCTATATAGAATGGTTCTAAATACCGTCCACTACTTTCCACACTTTTAACTCTAAGGAATGAACTTTATGCTTAATGGCTATGGAGAACCCTACATTATGTTCCTTGTGAATCCATAATAGTAGTCCATTTGGTACTATTACCCATAAGATAATATTCTTTGTTAGCTATTAATGATTTGGACCGACTGTGGAACTCACATGGGTTATAATACTAATCCTAAGTTGTTTTTTTTCAGTCCGGTTTAGGTATAATTAATTAAAAAATCATATACTATATTATTTCTCAAAGCCTTCTTTTTGTCGGTACGCCATAACTTCCTTAGTACTTCATAAAATTTCATGATTGAAGCATCATTTTAAAGCTTTCCTTTACCGCTACTCCAGAAAAATATACAAATCACTCATTTCGCCTTCGATTGCGTGTTATGGGCGTAAAACCGCGTAGAGGTTTCTAAATGGTCTCGATCTTTTCAGGTTTTCAAGGAGAACATTTTCTGTATTAAACATTTTTTTCGATGAAACCCTTCGTTTGCGAGTTGTAAGCGAAAAACTGCAATTCTAAGCGGAAATTTTAAAATGGTCGAAGGGCTATATCGTAGGCGTCATTTTTTCAGTTTAACGAGACGAACATTTTTGGTTTTACATATGCACTTTTCAGGTTGTTGATGTCATTTGCGTGTTACAAGCAAAAAAAATGCGCATTATATGTAACTGAATAAATGGTCTGCAGGTACTTTAATTGAATGAGATTTTAGTAGGTTAGAGTGGGAATGCTTCGCACGGGTCACACGGGTCAGCTAGTAATAATAATTGATGAATTGAAGAATTAAAGAATTTGATTAGAAGAAAGAGAACAATAAATATATTTCAGCCTATTATTTAAGTTTTAGTAATTTAATTATTTTTCACAGGTCCTCTCCTGGCTGAGCAACAAGGGGGACGATTGGCTGAGGAGGCATAAAGAGCTGGCAACTACCCTACCGGCCATCAAGCAGCAGGAACAGGACTTCGAGCAGTTCTACTTTATATCTATGGTAAGTCCAAAAATAAAAAATGAAATAAGTTTTAAAAAAATCAAATTGTATTTAACAGAGCATAGAAATTTTTTTAGAGGTAATGTTGGTTGGGGGGGGGGGAGAGGAGTGCAGTCATAGGTGAAATCATCATGCTAATCAATGCACTTATTCTATTAAGTGCAGACTTATCATAAGTTAAGTGGCTTGCTTTTCAGTGGTTGCCTCTGATGAAGCCCGGAAAGATTTGGTGACAAGTCAGCACAAAAAGCATCTTTACTAATTTCATCTCACTGCAACTCCTAAAGAAGGTTCACTACAACCATGCCATTATCAACTATTAAACAAAAACTTAAAGAAAGAGTATAATAAAAATGCTACAAGTATTTCTTCACTACTTTTTATAAGTTAATATCATCAACGATGGAGGACATGCAGTAAAGTATGTTAACAGTAAACTAAAGTGGTTTTGAAAAAAATAATTATATGAATTTTCGACACGATTTTTATTGCAAAAACGAACGCAAACACTCAATTAAGTTTCTCTAAGCCAGACCTGAAAGAAACAGAAAGGAATCTGGCAACAAAATACTCGCAACAAACGATCGATTAATAAAATATAAACACAACTTTACTAATTTCATCTCACTGCAACTCCTAAAGAAGGTTCACTACAACCATGCCAAACAAAAACGAACGCAAACACTCAATTAAGTTTCTCTAAGCCAGACCTGAAAGAAACAGAAAGGAATCTGGCAACAAAATGCTCGCAACAAACGATCGATTAATAAAATATAAACACAACTTTACTAATTTCATCTCACTGCAACTCCTAAAGAAGGTTCACTACAACCATGCCATTATCAACTATTAAACAAAAACTTAAAGAAAGAGTATAATAAAAATGCTACAAGTATTTCTTCACTACTTTTTATAAGTTAATATCATCATAATCCTTAAACAAAAGCTAGTAAAAAAGATATTAGCTAAAAAATAATTGTGAAAAGTATTAACCGCTATTGAGTACCCCTTCTTGTATTTTGTATTTGCTGAGAAACGTAGAGCGCTTACTACAAGAACTAGTATATATTGTCCTCACAATATTATCTTACTACAGTACGCTAAAATTATGTATTTTAGATAAATCGTTTCTATTCATGGATCTTTTTTTTTTACTTTAAGGTCGGTAGTTAGATTTTTTTTAACTGTCTATTCACTTCGGACCTACTCAGTAAATTATTGAATAGACCCAATGCCGATACCAGCAATCGCTCCCTACACACCTCCATCCACTATCCCAACTTCACATGATCAGCCCTCAGAGATCCACCCGTCTTCGCCTAGGCCGACCACTCTGACATTTCCAGTCTGCAATGCGTCTCAGTCAATTATTGAAATTTATAATAATTATCAATATGCGTTTTGATAAGTTAGTATCATTCATAGCTAGCATAATTAATCAACACTATGACCTTAATAAAACGTTTCGGTTTGTGCAAAGAAGTAGTAAGAACTTTTTATTTTTCTTAAGAAAAGAGATAATATCCCCAAGGCATAAAAGTACGATGGAGGACATGCAGTAAAGTATGTTAACAGTAAACTAAAGTGGTTTTGAAAAAAATAATTATATGAATTTTCGACATGATTTTTATTGCAAAAACGAACGCAAATACTCAATTAAGTTTCTCTAAGCCAGACCTGAAAGAAACAGAAAGGAATCTGGCAACAAAATGCTCGCAACAAACGATCGATTAATAAAATATAAACACAACTGCACAAAACATCAGTCGGCAACGCTGTGATAATCTTGAACCTAGGAAGCACTGGTCGTTTAGAATGATTATAAAAGCGAGAGGTCAAAAGGCAGACACTGGGTTGATGAACCTATCGGGCATATATATATATATATATATATATATATATATATATATATATATATATATATATATATATATATATATATATATATATATATATATATTGTTAAACTGTCTACCACATCTATGTAAACAAATTAAGCTGTCTTTAAATTCTCTATCAATGAATAGTTTTTGAACTGAACCATTGAATTTATTGCTTTACTTCTTATTCGGCTACAATAAGAAAATTAGTTTTAAAAATCATACTAAACATAAGTCCTTTACTAGTTTTAACTCCTTCAATTCGTATTTTTTCCTAATTTTTATTCCTTACTTTGGGGCACAGAACCTATAGTTATTTTAATTTTTAAATAATTTGAATAAATGCTTCAATATAGCAATTATTACAAAAGTAGAAGAAAAAATAGTCAGGCAGTATAGGGGCTTCAATGGAGGCATTTAGCAAAAAAAAAAAGAAGAAAAAAAAGTGATTTGACTAATTATACATTAATAAAGTTTGAATTTGTTGATTTAATTAAGCTTTAAATTCTAGCAGGTTGTTTTATGATAAATAGTTTTAACAGAAAGAGTCATTCGATGAATTGCAGTGTATCTGTTGCTCAGTACAGTTAGCCTATTACGTTTACGTTGGTTATAATTTTTACTTTCACTTACCTATATATGAAATATATAGTAAGTGGAAGTATTGCGATCGTGAAAAATTTTGTCTTCCGGTTTTCAACGGAAATACACGTTTTGGGGTCCCCTGAATAAAAATAAGCCAAATCCCGCGAAATGGTCTGTGTGTGTGTGTGTGTGTGTGTGTGTGTGTGTGTGTGTGTGTGTGTGTGTGTGTGTGTGTGTGTGTGTGTGTGTGTGTGTGTGTGAACAGACTAGCTCAAAAACTATAACCCGTGCGAACCTGAAATTGGGTATTTAGCGTATGTATATGCCCGCGACGTGACAGCAAAAATTTCATCAAAATTTCTCAAAGGGAGGGGGGGGGGTACTTTACTTAGTAACTTATTACGTTTTTTTTCGATTTTCTCAAAAACGGCTCTAACGATTTTGATTAAACTGAGTATTTAATCTATTTATATGCCCGAGATATGACTGTAAAATTTCATCAAAATTGATCAACCGGATGGGGGACTTTACTTAATAAATTTTGTATCATTTTCACATGTTTTTTTTTATTTACTCAAAAAAAGGCCTTAACTATTTTGATCAAACAGGGTATTTGATGTATGTATATGCCAAATATGTGATAGCCAACATTTCATCAAAATTGGTCAAACGGAGGGGGCACTTTATTTATAATGTTTTTTTCCAATTTTTACCTTCTTTTCGATTATCTCAAAAACGGCTTTAACAATTTTTATCAAATTCGTCATGTTTAATGAAAATTAGGTGTTCTTTAATATCAGGTAAGCTTTATCATTATTAAAATGTTCTGAGGGAGCTTAAATGGGGTAGGGGCCTTTTTTGTTTGTTTTTTTGTTTCCTACAAAGTACCTTTGTTTTTGTTTATATGGAGATATTAACTGCCTCTCGTTACGCCTAAAAATAAGAAATGGCTTAATATGAGATCTGATAAGAATAAAGAAAACATATAGAGGAGAAAAAAAGAAAAATATTCAGTCAACTCATAAAACTCGTTGAGCCCACGCATGCGGAGTACGACTTTAATGACAGACCATTGTTCATAATTAAAGCCGTTCTGTTCATTTGAGAAGTGGCAATTAACAAAACGCATTAATTTCTAATCTAAGTAAGTTGGTAAGTGAAAGTTGTGTGTTGCGAGCACGCACCAGATTTTTTTATTAATTATAGCAAATATATAAAACTGTTTTTATAATTAATATTCAACTGATACAACAGAGCAACATATAAAAAATCTAACAGGTTTCTCCGAGCAGCAAATAAAAACAACCTCTCTCGAGTTTACAAATGCGACAGGACTCGAAACGAAATAGGGTCGAGGATACACGAAACACGCCGAAATTCATACTCGGTCTAAACATCTGAAGGTTTGTATATGCTGAAATTTTTCTCATATTATGGGTAATATATTTTCGAAACATGGTACATCCCTTTTTAGAATAGTATTTCGTGTTCCGTGAATGTATTACGAGATTCATGAATAAAGACCAGACTGGAAGACTACAAGGTACCTGGATATCTCCTGCTACTTCTTATCTACTTGCCTTATCTTCTGGTACTACCACTACGCTCAGCTTGCAGCGTACTGTTCCTGATAACAATACTTAGCCATTTCTCCTTGACTCTTAAATACTAAATAATGAAAATTATTTAGAGATTGGAAATTCTATCACTCGAAATATTTAACCCTTTAAAAGGAAATATATATGTTTGACGTAACTTTGTTTACATGTTTAAAAACTTTAACAATTACTAAAAGGAAGGTTAATATAAGGAAAATATAATTTGACATTATTTATTCTCTGAAATTATTTATAGTAATTTTTTTGTTCGTTTGGCATTATCGGCATTATGGAAAAACAATTATTATACGAAAAAAAAAACAAATACATAGATTTAAAATACATCCCGGCATGCATAGGATCATCGTACATCGTAAGCATACTACAATTACAAAAACAATAATTGTTGGGCTCACAGTATTAATTAACTCATCTGCCAGATTCTGTTAATGACGGAAGAGTTAAAGAAAAAAAAAAACGGCTGTCCTCAGTTTGGAATATAAAGAATTTGCAAAATATATGTAAAAAATAGGGGCATTAGCTCTTTTCCTCTAAATTTTGTAGGTATTAGAACCATTTCGAAAACTATATATGAGCGTAAATAATTTTAAACTGATTAATATGTTAATTATTGGTTGCCAGTTGTGGCAAAAGTGACAGTCACAATACAGTTGACCGAATTCATTGTGACAGAACTGATGCAACAGATATCGCTTTCCTCAAAATAAAACTATAAAAACTAATTCATTATTCTTATTTGGTAATCGAAGTTTCTTTTTTTTTTTTAAGAATTCAAAAAAATAATGAATTCAAAATCGTATTTTTGTTTGAGATAAAAGGATAACTAACCATGTTCATCTCTTTACATGGATAAATGATGACCAACCTTAACTTGGTGATTACTAATTGTTCAAAATCACTGTTCCTTGCAAAGGATATTTTTAAGTAGATTCTAGACAAGAGGATGGATTGTTTAAGATAACTGGCGAGTTAATTGTCAATAGCTTTTAAATATTTCAATAAAAGTAGATTATTTAAATATTCCGTCTATTTAGAATTGACCTCCACGACGTATTCAGGAAGAATATTTAGAGTGTTGCTCGGTCTTAATCTTTAAAAAATAATAAAAATGGATGGCGTTAATGCAGTAGCGCTAAATTTAATATGATTGCCTGCTTACCAAATCCTAATAGAATATTCGGGATTCTCTTTATATTCTTTAACATTATGAAGTTCGAATTTTTTTTAAAATGTTAACATACAATCGACAAAAAAACTATGATTTATGATGAAATTAGATGCATGCGTTAGAGCTACTTCAATGTTACTGTACAACAAAATTTGAAAATTAAAATAATTTTTTTTATATATATAAATCAATATTTTCAATGTCCTAATTATATATTTAAAAATATTAAATTAAATAAAAAACCATGTGATTAATCTGATGATGTTAGGTGACCTTTTTTCCATTTTGATCTATTTTACCAATTCTTTTTTATTTAAAAAAATAATTCATAGTTTCGCGAATTCTTGTACTACCTTATGTTTTCTTTAAATCCCCAGATTTTAATTTTTTTTTTTTTTTATAAATTAATGCCAATTTAATAAGGCTTGCTTTGAATTTATTGCAGCGATGAAAACAAAAAAGAGGTATCCCTGTTTTGGAACGGTTTCGAATTTTAAAAATAAATTTACAATTTTTCATAAATCATAGTTTTTTTGATTTTTTATTTCAAATGTTTTCACTAAAACATTAATGAGGAACCCCGAATAAATATGAAAGTAAAATTAATGAAAATAAATTTTAAGAAATATATATTCTTAACATGCAATTTATTGTTAAACTAATTAGGGATTTTTCCAGCTTACAATTATTCAATACTATCGTAAAATATTTCCATTTAGGATTTGCCAATGTATGAGTATGAAATTGTAATGTATTATATTATAGTTAAAGTGTCCGTCCGAAAAAATGCTAAGGAAACATCATTTCTATCTATGACTTCTAATTTATTTGGGAACTTTTTACGTCTAATTATTCCGAAAAAAATCTATTTCAAATAGCTATTCTAGGTGAATAGCTTTAAATCTTGACTTGAACAAAATAAAATAAATATGCGAAAATGAAATTGTCTGAAAAAAGTAAAAGTAAAATGAAGTTAGACTAGGTCGAATGAAATAATACTTGAAGTTAGATGTTCCAATAGTATTTTTCCAGGCGGGCACACTAACCATTACTGTCTTAAAATAGTTTCAGCGTACTTAGAACTCGCCTATATGTAGTAAGCTTTACAGGTTGTAAGGCATACAAAATTTATTTTAATACACTTTCAAGGCACACACACATACAAATTCAGAAAGTATCAACATTTTTTTTTTCGAGCATTTACTATCCTGAGTATTGCCGGAAATGATTTTGAAAAGTCCGATGCCCAAGATTTCTATTGCCTTTTTCGGACCAACATCGAACAGTCAGGTACGGCCTTAAAGAGAGATTTCTCGCACAGGTTTTCTCTTAATTACTTTCCGTTCACTAAGTTTAGAAATTAAGGTATAGTAAGAAAATCCGATCTTATTTTCTCATAGCCTAGTTCCTACGCATTGTATGGGGAAACACTTTGGTGAAATTCATTTTCCCAGGTACATCTCTATTTCTAGTTTAATCACGATTCAAAACAAAGCCAAACATATTTTTTATTAAAAAAAAAAGAACAAAACCCCTATAAAGAAACCCACATGTATCATGCATGCTCTGACGCATCGTGTTAGCTAAATATATTGCTAACTAATTTTTATTTATTTTTTATGATCAAGTATCTTTTGCTTAAAATGTAGTAACACTTAAATTCTTTAAGTCTTATATAGAATAAAATTAAAACCTATTTTTTGACATCCGGTCTTACGCTTGCCTGGCGCCAGACAATAAGAACCTAAATTTTTTTATCACTGAACAGACCTGCCTTTGAATCGTACCTGTCCGTTGTAATCCCGCACCATGAGTTCAGTATATGTCCTTAGGCGTACGTAGATATTATTATTGAAAGAAAAAAAAATCTTTATTTTATAATGATATTTATGTATTATGACATCTTATTCTATAAAAGGTCCAACTCTTCCTTAAATAAATACTTTAAAATGATTGTTTTAGATCAATTATTATTTACAAATCAGTTCGAATGATCGATGATTAAGTCCAAAGAACTTCATTCGTTTATAAACAATTAGAAGATAAAAGATTCGATACCTGGCCGTGGTGGAATCTATTATCTTCTAATTAAATTGTTTAAAAATTATAAATTAATTATTTAAAAATACTAAATGATTAAATTTCAACATATACTTGCTTATTGGTCGTTTTTTTTTTAATTAATTTATCGCCACATAAAGCTATCTTGCCTAAACGGACAATGTTCGAATGGGCAAGATTCGATTTAACTATCAAAACATTATTAGGATAGGAAACTTTGACGAGTATCTAACATAGCACAGACTCAATTTAACTATCAAAACATTATTAGGATAGGAAACTTTGACGAGTATCTAACATAGCACAGACTCGGAAACGCAATTTTACGTCTCCTGTAACGGACGGCATAATCTAGGATTTTATACTCCCATTAAAAAAAACATTGGCCACCTAAAAGCATTGGGCTACTAAAAGGAGACCTTGGGTTTTGTAGGTTGTCATGCATTTATCATCCAAATTATTTATTAAAAAATATAGGAATTTAATATGTAAGGTAGATCAGTTTAAAAAAAAAGTATATTTGTAATATTTTTTCATTATTATTATTATTATTTATATAAGGTCCAAGATCTGTGATTACAATGGCTTTATGATTGAAAAAAAATAATTTAATGGCAACCCATATTAAGCCTATTACTGTAATATTTAGTATCGTTTGACGTAAAATTATAATTAGGACGAAATGAATACTATATGCAAAAGATTTCCGATAAGAATAAACGTATACAAAACTTTGATGAACTTTAAAACTTGTTGATGAGCGAAAATCAATTCCACCTTGAAATCGATTTCTAAAACATTATTTTAAAATTATTCTTATACGACCAATTGGCAATTGGAACTCAAATTATTAACAAAAAAGACATTATCAAAAGGAATTATATGGTTCACTGTTCAACGTAAAACTAAATACATCAGTCGATTGCTCCTTAGATATGGTGCGCTACGGACCCACCCAAGAAGTCCTAGAACAATCAAAACATATGATCACGTACCATTTATTATATGACTGTAACCGTTCCATGCATTCTAGAACTTGTACGATATGACA
This sequence comes from Aelia acuminata, assembly GCA_911387785.2. Taxonomy (NCBI): domain Eukaryota; kingdom Metazoa; phylum Arthropoda; class Insecta; order Hemiptera; family Pentatomidae; genus Aelia; species Aelia acuminata. The sequence goes on from OU426979.1 coordinate 49,380,376, forward strand.
ACAATAAACATGTTTTTAATTATATTACTTTTATTACACAACTTTTATCATCACAAGAAACTATACCAAATTGTACAAGTACTAAAGATTACTACTACTATACAACTACTAAAGATTAGTATTACTATACTAAATACTACGTTTGCATGTACTAAGTATGTTTGCAACTGCTTCTGTTGGGTCATAACCATAGGTAGTTCATCAACACTGTATCTTCTTCATTTTTATTTCTGTAACACTGCATTATACAATAATTTCATTGTCTGTGATTGCTAGCGGTTTACATACACATACCCAAACAAATCATTTTGATCATTTTTTTGTAATGTGTGTTCCCATTGAAAACTCAGATTCAAAATTAATCATGATCAAAATACTAAAGATTAGTTTTTTTCCCTTATTCTCCGTAATTGTTAAAAGCAATGGCACAGTTCTTATTAAAAATATTTTGACATTATATGACGTGATGTCAAATACTTTCACTGAAATCAAGAACTTGACTAAAATTATTATTTTGAATAATTCGATTTCTACTACTTACGATCAACATTTTTCCACAATTATGAATCCATAAACAAGGGGCATACGACTTGATAGGACAATTTTCAATGCATTACCATAAGCATCATTATTTCCGAGTAAAATATTATATTCAGACACATAAATTAAATACACATAAAGGAAAAGTGGGTGAGTACGAAAATAATAAAAGATAAAGAAATTAAAATTAATATATAAATAATATATATATAAATAATAAATAATATATATATATATATATATATATATATATATATATATATATATATAAATTGATTAATATATTATGACATTGTACTACATACATATTAAGCCAAACGTTTAAAATTGTAGATAAGGAGGTTTTTTAAATAAAAATAAATATGAATACTAAAAAACGTGGATTATACTAAAAATACCAAGAATAATTTTAATTAGGAAGTAGTAACGTAGTTTAAATTTTTAAAAATAATGTCATATTGAATTTTCATATACCCTAACCTTCTAAAACTTAAAAAAAAAAATTACTTACTTAGGAAATTTTATTTTAAAGAGTAATTACATGTACTAATTAGCAAACAATGGTAACTTAATACATCAAGAGACATTTTAATTTTAAGTGTCTGAATTGAAATTGGGGTTTTATAAAGTAATAATTAATAAATAAATAATAAATTATATGACTGAATATTTTTGCTTCCCAAAAAGTAATTGTAGAAAAAATTGGAAAGTTGTTACAATTTTTTCATATGATTATGCTTTAGACTCACTTTATAATTGAGGAAGCATCTTTATGGGTTTCAATTTTCTTTATTGTGTCTGTGGCAGTGTTTTTACACTACTTCAATATATTTCATAAACAATTAAAATAAATAATTTTTTTCTTCATCAATTTTATAAATTAAACCAAAGCGGTGCACATAAATGAGGTGTTCTTTGATCATTATAATTTCAAATAAATTATTAAGTTATTGTTGTAACTGAAGAAGATTTAAAAAAAACAAAAAACTTTTAAACATTAAAAGGAAATTACATTTGGCACCATCTAGTGGTGAATGAACAAACCACTCTTCAACTCCATTCACAGATATAGTTATTGAATATTTTATTTTTGAAAAGGCTCAGAAGTACATAACAATAATACTTTAATTATTTATTATCTATTATAGGTCATAGTGGCAAAAAAAAGGAATTTTCGATCCTTAAAATAAATGAAAACAGTTATAGAACTTTAGACATATCTGGTTTCTCTAACGAATTCTATTTTTTACCTTTTCATATTAATATTTATTTATTTTTAACTAATAAAAAGGCGTTAAATAGGACTCAGCCGAATAATCCTACATCATTGACTAACAAAAAGTTATTTAAATTAAACATATTATGAATTTCAGTACAAATTAGCAAACAATAAGCTTACTTTTATTTATTTAAAACTTCAATAAATTTAGAAAGAGAAAATAGGACATCGTGAAACAGGTGAATTTGTTTGAAATTATTTCATTTTAATAATTATAAATACAAATTATACAAAAAAATAAATATAGTAAATAGTAAGATGTGCTATAGGGATGTGCTGCTTCCTGTAGGAATCTACCTGAACTAAGCTTCCAACTAGTTGAGTCAGTCACTCACAGAGAGCATGCAAAGTAACTTTCAAATCCTACTATACACCTTTTACCTTACCTGTCTGTAATTACAAAATATAATGGAAGAAATCCTTAATTAAAAAAAAGTAGAATAATAAAAATAAGAAATCTTTACTTATCCTTCCGTAGTAATAATTCTCATTCAATATTATTCAGAACCAATGAGACTAAGTTAATGTTTATATATTGTTGAAAGATTTATACATTATTCGACATTACATTATAAATTATTCGATTAATTATAATATTTGAATTGCTTTTTGTTGAAAGAGCATGATCGAAATTTTATAGGTTTTCAATTTTAGTGATTGTCCGACATAAACCAATGTATATTTCTCAAGAGGAAATCCTGTCTGCCTTTTCTTCCTGTATAGTATATAAGGACTAGGTACATCATTTTAGGTGAAAAGACTAGAAGTATTCATTCGTTTCCTGAAAGTTCAATATTGTGCAATGAGGCCATTTAAGTATAAACCAAAAATTGTTCATTTTTTTTCTCTATTATTTCATTTAAATATAAAATATGAATACATAGTATAAATATAATTTGTATATCCGTATGTTAATTAATGGCGTGTATATTATGTAAATATATTATAAAACTACATTTCCAAAGAATTCATTTTCAGACTCGCACCAACACTATTAGGACTCAAATGTACATATTAAATAAATCTAATATTTTAAGGATTAAAGAAGGCCTTATAACAATCATGTAACTATTTCTAAAAATTATTTACCCATAGCTTTTTGTTCGTCTGCAAGTAAAATTTCAAAAAACATTTCATTCATAGTTGAGTAAAAATGGTTCAGAAATATTTGAACTTAATAAAAAATCAGAAATTATAAGTTAAATTATTATAGTTTATTAAAATTATTAGTTTAACATCCTTGAATACTCTTGAATAACAGAATACTATATATATATATATATATATATATATATATATATTGTTTAATTGCACAATTTTTTGTTGTCGATTTTCAGGATTAAATATTAAGTTAATCTGAAACTTATGAATTTATTTTTTTCTATGAAAACAAAGTTGCAAAATTGATAGAACATTTAACTTTGCATAGGTAGAACATTTAAGTGTTGAGAAAGGTTCAATATTTTTTCCTGAAAAAACTATTTTAATAGATATAAATATAAAGAAATAAGACGACCAGAGCTTATGATCAAATAAAACTGTAGATAGACTAAATGTCTTGTAATTTTTGGATTCTATAATTATTTCCTGTAAAATCGGAAGCTTTAATATAGCTCTACAGATTTTATGCTGATTAGAAAGATTGTTTTTTTATATAGTAAAAATTTCATAATAATATACTGATTTTTATTATCATTAAATTTTAAAATTAATAAAACAGGTACGGGTGGTTATTAAAAAGATTGAGTAACAACATTGTGAAAAAATTAATGTGCTATAAAAATGGGGAAAAGACCTCAGACTATTTGTCTGTATTGTTATATTACAATAAAGAAGATTGATTAATGGAAATTTTTATTTAGAATTTATAGTTATTTACAGTTAATATATAAAAAAATGACCGTAACACCAATGAATTAAACTTTACTTTCAATATATAAAATATTTAAATGAATGATAGTATATTAGTAGTAGATTTAAATGAAGATAGTATACACAGTTTGTTATTATTACTTTACGTTGTATTTAACTCGTTTGTTGAAATTATTATCTTTCATTTGAGATACCCCACAAAGTCACATGTATTAAAATCTGAATAAAAAAAGTACCTATTTTTGCACGAGGGGGGGTTCTTTTAACATCTATTTTTTTTTTCTACGACACACGTATCTTATAAGTAATCATTAAATTATTTCTAATTTTTTAGAAACAAAACTTCAATCTGAGAAGAATAATAAAAAGAAAGTCATCGTTAGGTACAATTCCAAAGCTTAATTGTTGAACTTGTTAGTTGAAATAAATTTAATAAAATCAGCCTTATAACAATAAAGACAGTAATATTGAAATTTATTAATACATCAATTATATAATATAATTGATATAATAATTTAAAATTTTTGTATTTTCAACTATAAAAATAAAGTTGGAATATATATTTGAAATATATTATTATGTCAATTATATTATATAATTTATATAATAATGTATTTCAACTATATTTTTATAGTTAAAAAAACAAAAATGATAAATTAATATAAACAAAGAAGAGGCGGTACCCTATTAGAAAAAATACAAACCTCATATATTTTAAGTGACAATAAATAGCCAATGATAGATGATGACATTGAGATATAGCTTTATAGTTCATATTTTAACCGTTAAAAGTTTAAACAAATATTTCCAAAAACCTTTATAGTTTCTTTAATTTTGAGCAATCAGATATTATTGAAACCAATTGGACTTAACCAACGCCACTTCTAATTATCTAGGCAAATATATATAGCTAATAATATAGTGAATTATATCAATTTCCCAAGAACAAAATAGCTTTATAGTTCATATTTTAACCGTTAAAAGTTTAAACAAATATTGCCAAAAACCTTTATAGTTTCTTTTATTTTGAGCAATCAGATATTTGTGAAACCAATTGGACTTGAACAACGCCACTTCTAATTATCTAGGCAAATATATATAGCTAATAATATAGTGAATTATATCAATTTCCCAAGAACAAAAAAACTGGACTTACTCATCATAATTATATTAGAAATTCGTACACTTTCTCAACTGAGGTATTATATACAATAATTGAAGACTTCTTTGGGCAACTACTCAGTAGCTCATTATACAGTAATCACTTCATAATTCAGCGAATTTACAAACTACCGCCATGAGATTTCGGAATCTAGCTGCAAAATTGTAAAGATGGTGAGAAAACTTTCCAATTGCTCAGGTATCAACCAACTAGTGAATTTTTTGAAGTCGGTAACCGGGCTACTGATTGGAAAACTTCAAAAATGTAATCGGACTACCTTCTTTTATATACATTTTTTGACAAAAAAAAATGATTCTAAGGTAATTAAGGAATTAACATAAAAGAGCAAAAGCTCGATAGAAAAAAAGAGCGTATTCAACTAATTGGGAGTCTATTTGTTAAAGATACTTTAACAAATGGAAATTCAGATAGTTATTTCATTAATCCTCTAAAAAAGAAAATAACTCAATTACATTTACTTCCAATTTAAATAAAAGAGAAAAATATAGCGACCAAAGTACCAAACCAATAAATTACAACGAGACGGACTTATTAGGGGGTCTTTTAATAAATTTAAACTATTTGTGAAAGTATGTTATAAAAGTTTTTTTAAAGTAACAAATGACCTTTATTATTGCCTTCCTTCTTACAAAAATACACAAAAAATGTACAGTAACTAAATTTATATCTAATATACATAGAAGAGCTGAAACTCAGTAGCCGAAATGAGGATGTCTCATTTGGGGCCCTATTTGTTATAATGTGTCGAGTTATTTTTATAAAGTGAAGCATAAAAGCAAGCGAAATTATATAATTTTAAAATTTTTATAACAAAAACAACTGAACCAATTGAAATTCATTTAAATACTGAGATTCTTAAAAGAAAAATACTTAAATGAATTTCATTTATTCAAGAAGAATGGTACGGAATATATCTATTTATTTAATGATTATATATTGAGAAGTAGAAAATGGTCCAACGTTTTCTTGAATATCTTTTAGGGATGAAAATATGTCAAGTTATTTTTATGTAACAAATAACCTTTTTTATTAATATTCTTTTGACAATAACAAATAATGTACCTTAACATAATTAATATCTAATTTATGTCAAACAGCCAAATTTTAGTGGCCAGAATGAGGATGATGAACGTGTAGGCCTAATTTGGGGTCTATTATTTATTATTATATTATTTATTATTATTTATCTATTATTTATTATTATTTACTATTATTTATTATTATATATTATTACTGGGGCCTAAGTTAGAGTCTACACACAAAGCAAGCACTTTTTAATGAACGGAAATAATAATTTAAAATGCCACACAAATTACTAAAACATACACAATTAAATAGGTTACAAATCAGAACAAGACTAACTCACCAGTCCATCGCTCCTTATATTTAGTCGTAAGGAGAACAGCCTCGAAGGTTCTAGGACAGTGTAGATGGTACTCGAAAACCGTAGTTAGAAAGTTTGTTCTGTACCAGCCTGAAAGTTATTCTGAAACATATGTTTTGTTTCACGTTACAATATGTTTTAATTAGATATATTAGTATGAAAAAGTAGATATGGTTGTTATTTTGCAAAACAGCTACGTTTTTTAGAAGTTTCCACTACTTTTCGAGCTTTGAGGTTGCAAAAATACGGCCCTTATAATTGTATATAAAAGAAAACACGGAGAACCTATTTTTCTAATTCGTTAAAATCTGATAAAGTGATAAAAATGTGATTATTATCTATCTCCACGCAGCACCCCTCCGTTTTTTCCAATTTTTGAATACTTATTCTGCTATTCAGAGCGGAGAAAATCCAAAAGATAAAAAATACCTAAATAATGGTTCTAGTGTTCTTGACTTGTAAATGGTCGCTAACAACTAACCCGAATTTGTTTTATATAGCATTTCCACGTCTATTTTACATTTTTCACGCTTATATGAATAACTAAATATTATGGTTCACTCATGTTTTTTTTAAAAATAATTATTTTAATGTCTCTAATTAAATAAATAAATAAAGATATATTAGATTAAAGAAAGAAATCCTGAAAGGTTGGAAAGAATAAAATTGATTTTGAAAAATTTACATTTTACTTCGAAATTATGAAATATGACATAGAAATAATATAAAAAAATGTTATAAAACGCCTAAAACTTAAAAATACTTAAAATTTAAAAATGTCTGATAGAGCTTTTAGTATAAAAAAAAAAAAATTACGTTGATTTACTCAAAATGAAAACATAAATAAACCATTTATAAATGTCTGATAAAGTTTTTAGTATATAAAAAAAAATTAACCATAATATCTCCATCCCTCCAAATTTATAAATGTCTGATAAAGTTATTAGTATAAAAAAAAAATTAACCATAGTACCTCCATTCAGGTTCCAGAGTTTGGAAAAGGATAAAATTGATTTGAAAAAATTTGTATATATTGATTGAATATATAATATTGATTTGAAAAAATATATATCTACAATTTATAAAACGCCTAAAACTTAAAAATTTATAAATGTCTGAAATACTTAAAATGTCTGAAATACTTAAAATGTCTGATAGATTTTAGAATGGAAAAAAAAATGTCACCCTTTGTCTTCCAAAGTCCATATATCAGAACGAAGTTTTGCTCGAATACTAGATACTTTATTGGAATGCTATGGATATTATGCGCCTGATGTTCCACTAAACTATGAAATAGGGACAGTACTATAAGATGTGGGACGGTAGCTACTGTTCAGTATTCGAAGGCACGAATTGACCCGAGCTCTCGGAAGTTCTTGCCAAGAGGCACAATGTCCTAACACTAGCGGTCTCTTGTAATGAACTATTCATTCCAATATGGCAGTACCTAGAACACGCTCCTCTTAACAACTATACCTCGTCCATTATCATATTTGCCTCTATAACACCATTATCCCTCCGATATATGCTCAATAAGTTCAGGTGATTACCGTAATTAGTCTATCCCTCAATTTGTTGCAAGTAACCCTCTACATAATAAAAAGACTGAAGGTTCCATTAAGGTCTGGCCACACATGTCCGCACCGGATCCGCACCGTAGCAATAATACAGGTTATGTTCAGAATATTTTTAATTTAACTTACATATTACCTTTAGTTATGCCTAAAGTGGCCTGTGTCTGACATGTGTGGCTTGAACTTTAGGCATAACTAAAGGTAATATGTAAGTTAAATTAAAAATATTCTGAACATAACCTGTATTATTGCTACGGTGCGGATCCGGTGCGGACATGTGTGGCCAGACCCTTATACGTTCCTGGTTAAGGGAATGATTACTCCTGCTAGCGTATCCGGCTGATCTGAAAAAACACCTTAGCTTAATAATAAGACACGATCCCTGACGTACAAATGTTCACATTAAACACGTGCAAATGTAGTTATTTTATTCAGATAAGTACCTATTTCATAATAAAATAGTGGAATAGAATAGGATAGAATAAAGACTTGACTTACCCAAAGGCTCGATGCCGACACCTCCATCCACCTCCCCCCTAATGAAATTAATAAGAAGGGGAATCAAAAGAGAATAATAAAAAGGAATAAAGATAACTTTTAAGAAATACATTAATTCCAATCCAATTTTACAAAACAAAACGAACTTAGCAAACTTCTGTTATATCGCTTAAGCCAACAATTATACTAAAACATAATTCTTACGACTATTCATGAATGTACTTTAAAAAAAAAAAAAAAAAAAAAAAAAAAAGATGTATAGAATAAGTTGGTTGCAATTAAAATACAATATTTCTACATTTAAAACCGGAAAAAACAATTATTTAATCTATCATCTGTCGCCTACTCCTTTCAACACGCTATATCTTAAAAATCTGTTATTCTTAATTGTGACAGTTTTCGGAATAGATAGACAGATTAGTATATGATCGACAATATTTTTACTCGATCGAAGATCTTAGAAATTTTTAACACAGACATTTACTTTTTAATAAATCAAAATGGACAGCTTAAAATCAAAGCACCTTATATTCTACTCCAAATTCACTCTCCAAAAAAAAAATCGTGGTATTAGAGATTTGAAGATGCTGAAAAGGATAAGCAATGTGTGTTTTTAAAAGTGAATTGCGAACACTGATTGTTTCGGGGGGGGGGGGGGTCGTTGTTTTCTGTCCTATAGATTTATAAGGTACAGTCTTTCTTTTCTTGTAATATTTCAATTTTTTTTCTATTTTCTAATGTTTAACGAACCTGAAGGTTCGTTGCTGACATCAGAAAATAGCTCCCTGTAAACTGGTTTTTGTATTCTATGTATTTTGCAACATTTTTTAGTTATATATTGTCAGTATAAAACCAAAACTGACTAAGCGCCACACTCCATATTTTGAGAAAAATGAATTTTTCAAAATAGGATTTTCTTTACTTCTATCACTTTAGAAGTACAACACTTACTATTTTATATTATTCAAATATAATGAAGTATTATTTTTAAAAAATTACAATAGATTATTAAGAAGAAAAAAATATTGTTTGGCGCTTAGTTGCCTACGGTTTTATTCCTCTCTGTTTTTGGTAATTTATGGCAAAAGAATTTGAGAATTAAAAGAACATCTCAAACAATAAGCAATTTGGGCTTGAAAGCTTGAAGCTCAGAAGCATAATTTGATCTTGAAGGTCGCTCGAACGAGTTTTAAGATATCAAGGCCGACAATAAAAATAAACATTTCATTACCTTGAGAGCAAACTGTGATGTAGTCCACTCAATGCGGGAGTGTGGGAATCTCCTGCTCGCACGAGAGAATACAGGCGCACCCATGTTACAACATTGACCTTATGAGTCAAATGGAATCAATACACAATTAAATCATCTTATTATTGAGCTAGAAGCAGGATATACCAGCTCAATTAAACCCCGGAAAGAATTGGCTTATTTAAACGGTCTAACAACATTACAACGATAATGTTTGGAGCTTTTTTTTTTTTGGAGACAAAACCATTTTAATCCGGCCGAGGCAAATAATATTTTAATTTTTAAATTCCTTTTTATATTATTATTATCATCTATAAATGATTTAAACTGTACAAAACTGCATAATTGAATGATTAAGTTGTACAGGGTCAATGTTACATTTAATATTTAATCTTAATTTTTTTCACAGTTGGGGGTGTGTATTCGTACAAATCAAAATGAAATTAATAATTTCGTAATTCATGTTGCATTTTTCTATACTAGTTTCACTTTTTTTTGTACATTTAAAAATTCAAAAAGTTATTATTTATTTCACTATTATTTATTAAATTCTCGAATTCTGTAATTAAAATTTCTGAACAGGTTATTTATTATCAAAGCAATGCTTAATGGAATTATTTTGTTGAAATTATTAATTATCAATATACCTAATAATTGATAAAATAAATCAGAAATATTTTTATTATGCCTATAAATGAACCTTTCAGTTAGCGATGACCAACTCCAATTTCAACATTTTGCAGAAAAGAAATTTAAAAAACATTTCTCGTTCAGGGTTTCGTAAATTTTTACTTTTTGTAAATATATTTTCGTAAACTTTAATGTTTTGATATTTCTCTCATACTATAACAAACTGAAAGGCTCAAAAAACTAATTGTATTAGAAACGTATAAAAAATCCTTGTTAAAAAAATTGAATTGATACGATTCCGTGCCATTGAAATTCAATATGATACGAGTCGTATTTGTATTGGGAAATTTTTTTTTTATAGATTTTGGAAAAATAGATTTCTTAAAAAAAAAAAAAATCACGTTGAAATTCAGTTTTCTTTTTTTCTAAATACTTAATAATTTTTAAATAAAATTATTAGAAGAGAAAAGGTTGACTACAGCTGGGAATTTAACCTGATCCTTATAATAAAATTATTAAAATATTTACTATATAACCAAAGGTAATTATTATACAGGAAGATCATGAATATTATATAATAGATAGATTGGTGAATGACAATCTTCCCAATATCATTTATTTAAACATTACAAAAACATAGAAAAAGGGCAACGTTTCAGACTAATTCGTCTATCTTCAGGGCAATATTCTTGTTATATATTTTCAATTCCTATTTTGGTGGCTTGGTTACATCATATTTTCTATATTTCTTACATTTTTCCATTACAATGTAATAGGTCACATTTTTAATAGAATATTTTTCACTTTTTACACAATAAAATTACTGTCAGTCAGTAGTAGATAGATGGGACAAGGACAAATTAGGTCTATGTATGTGGCAGTAATTATGGAATATGGCACCTAAATATGAAAAGAAAATATATAAGAGAAGAATATTGCCCTGAAGATGGACGAAATAGTCTGAAACGTTGCCGTTTTCCTATGTTTTTATAATGTTTAAATAATGATATTGCTAAGATTGACATTCACTAATCTATCTATTATATTAAAATATTTATATTTACATTATACGCTTTAGAAAAATTAGAAAGTTACTTGTTATAGTACTACTAATACGTTACTTTGATTTGTTAGAAATAGCAAAAGTAATAATTGTGAGAGTTTCTGCAAAAAATGACTAATTCTGTTTACATCTAAAAATACAAAAAAAGATATATGTACAATTAAAAGAGTGATTTAGTGAGTAATACAAGTCTTTTTAATTGTTTATTTTTAATTGATATTTGACAATTACACACCAAGTGTAAAGAAGTGAATTTTAATGATCTTTGAAGATGGGGAGATAGCCCGAAACGGTAGATAAAAACAGAAATTGCTAAGAGGATTGACAATAAGGGGAGTAAGTATTGCTTCGAACCTATAGGTTATTAAGATAAAAATAATGAGACTCAAATCAAATGTTATTTGAAAAAAAAAAAAAAAAGAAGTTAATTTACCTATTCAAGTTTATTCAATTAGAGAGAGAGAGAGAGAGAGAGAGAGAGAGAGAGAGAGAAAAGTTTTTATTTATTATAAAATTTTATGACATACATATATACAAGTTTAGACATGATTTTGGATATATTATCCTTAAAATCAACAATTTATATTTATTTGATGATTATTTATAATGCACTCAAAGATAAAATTTAATTAGATATATCACTCTGTTGATATTAATAATTTCTAATTATATCTAGAAAAATTCTGTTATAAAATTGTGTGAGTTGAGGTACTTTCACCCATGCGATTTCATCTAATACGGACAATCATACGATGACATTTTGAACTTTAACTAATTCATGATTCTAAAAGAAAGCCTTTCGTAAACAATTGAGTAGGTAAAAAGAAAAATATAGTATTTAATGCCACCTTACATTTCTAGGAAATGCATTTTGATATAACATCCATTGTGCAATCAATAAATGTGAAAGATCCACCTTCACGAAGATGACCCCCAAGATGTTTCACACAATCACGCTTCACCTTTGACCTATTTTTTCTTCTAATTTCTTCTCCCGCTATCCGTTTTCTCATGAACAAAATAGATTGGTAAAATGAAAAAAACAAAAAAAAAAAAAACCCATTGAAAATAGAAATAAAAATCTTACCAATGAATTGATAACTATGATATATTCTAGGAATGAATCGATTATCATTGGATGCTAAGAAAATATTACTGTTTTAGTAATATGTTGTCATTAGAGGAAATAATTGAAACCACATCTTTTTAATAAAGATGAGTAAAGGGTGCGGTCAGAAAACCAACAATTATGTGTAATATAAATATATTTTCCAACCTTTGGACGAGAATTTCGGATATCAGATCAGGCTTAACCTTGACAGAGTTTCTATCCCTAGGAGACTGAAATTAGTGTCGAGACATGAAATTTCTTCAGTCAACTATCTTATCACTTTAATTTTAATCCATCGTGTTCGTTTTATTGCAATATGCATATATATATATATATATATATATATATATTTTTTTAATAATTTCCTGTATAGATTGTAATGATGATTCAGATTACTAAATGATACGCAGTACTGTATAATTATGTTTAAAAATTGCAGTGCAGCAAAAAGTATTATCAGACTATTTAAAAAAAAGAAAATTATTTAGCTTTAAACAGAACAAACATTAAGCAATGCTAAAGAAATTTTAATGTGTCATTAGTTAAGTATTAAAGGAATTTTAATAATTACATAACTTTAACTGAAGAATAGGGACTGGCTACGACCGAGATTCGAACCTGAGTCTCTGAATCACGGTTAAAGCGTGGATACCGACTGCCCTATGAAGTTCAATTGTTATGAGCGATGCCATAGTAAGAAGAGATCCGGTTTAGTATCCGTCTAAGCTCCAATCTTTAATCCAACTAATAAAATCATTGAAAATTCAAATTTCATTAAAAAAAAATAAAAAAAGGAAATAACCCAAATTCTTAAAATTAAATAAGATTTTTTAAAAACCAACATTACAAAAATATATATTTTTCATAACCTGAATATTTTTATAAGTAATGATTATAACGTATATTTTTTATTATTACAAGGAGGAATCGTTTATTTTTTTAAATTTCACAGAGGAAAAAATGCAACGAATTTAATATCTATATTTTAAAAACCGAAAAAGTTACTTTTATTGGAGTTTCTAACAATTACATAACTTAATAAAGTCAAAAGATGCTTTCTTCAAGATTTTGCTAATTAACACTGTATAAATGTCTTCGATTACAGATCGTATTTCATACTTCCAAATCAATCTAGATTTTTTTCTAAGTGACAATAAAAAGGTACATTTTGCAGTATTAATAGGCGTGTGGAGGTGGGTGAAACCAACGAAATGTTAAATTTGATCTTTTCAATTCCTTTAAACTCTTTTTCTATTTTTTTTTTGTTTTTAGTTTAATCATTGAGCAAAAAATTAATAAATAAAATTTCACATCCAACAAAAAAGAGGAAATTAAAATGAAAGGTGGCAGTGATTCTTTTTATTCTTTTTATTAGATATGCAATTGATCAAATGACAAAATAATTAATCGCAGTTTTAGATATTGCAATAAATTTTGTATATTTATAATTTCAATTTTAAATGCTCATTTATCCGGTAATATTTTTACTATATTTCAATTAAGTATTAATCATAGTTTTCAGTTAAAAAAAAATATTAAAGAAAAGTCAACGCTTAGTATATTTAAAATAGATACCTTCATCAGAACGTTTTCCTTACTCATTCATATCAAAAGACAATAGAAGCATCTTGGAGATGTATTTAAAAATAAAAAAATCAACTGAAAATATCAGCATGAAAAATATTAATATATTTTTAAGAATATAATATTAAGAAGATATTAAGAATATAAATAATAAAAAGTTGAAAATACACGTACTTATTACTGACTACACGTACTTACTATTACACTATGATTACTATACGTACTACACAATACTTATTACACGTACTGATAAATTATCTATCTTCTTTTTTCATTCCTTTATCAGAAGACGCATATTTTATTAGCTGTTTCATCATAACTGATTTGCTAACACATGAAATTGTTTATATTTTATTAATGATGTAATTATGTACAGTATTACATATATATATTTCATTATTATTGTAATAATCAACATCTCTCGTCTAATAACCTCATCGTTTCAAAACAAATATGTTAAAATACCACAAAAACGATAGATAATGTGTATGTTATGAATGACTTAATATGCGTCTTTATTTAAATATTTATTTATTTTTCTGTAACGAATAAAAAATTTAAAAAAAAATTAATATAATGAAAGAGGTTGAAATAACTGAAAGGAAACCTTGAAATTATTGAAACATAAAAGGTCACCTTATTAGCCAGGCAAATCAAAACTCTTTCTTAACTAAGCATCGCAGGCACACCATTCACTTTATAACAACATACATATAGTAAGCCAAGGCATCACTAATTTTGCAAAATCACTTATTATAATTACAAAATTGGTGTTCACTATGGAAAATGAAATTAAACCATAACAAATCGCAAGCCAGTTAATAGCAGAGACAATCAAATTCCTCAGACGGACTCAGTACCCTACCTGTGACTACTATACGACAGAAGGATGACTTGGGGCCCAAATGTAAAAATAAAAAGACACTCTCAACAAACGTCTAAAAATATTGTTCTCTCTTTTTTCCAAACCTGCTAAATTGAAAATAAGAAAAAACTGAAAACATACACCTACTTACTTAAACATACATATACACATACGCCTCACAGATTTTCGGCTCAGCTAAAAAGACACGCTTAAACAAATTAGAAACGTTTCAATCAAAAAGTTTGAGGCGAATATTCAACGCTCCCTGGTACTTAAGTAATAACACTCTACATGCTGAGAACAACCAACTATCGAACAAAACATAAAAATTATTTATTCAAGCTTTTATATAAAATTGCACGATTTTTTATAAAATTCTCTAAAAAAATTACATAAAAATGTATAGCAACAACTGATATGTCGTTTGCGAGGCGGATAAAAAGCTGCTGGATGAGAGACCTTCTCTCATAAGATATCAAGCACGGAAAGAGGTGCTGCTGTGCACTTTCATTTCCTCATGTCCTAATGCCTAACGAATTAATTCTTTGAAGCCATTACATTCGCTGATTGTCGCATATTGCTGACAGGTGTGAATCTTCAAAGAGTAAAAAAAAATAATAAATAGACAGATACAAAGCATGAAGATATCATTGCTTTAAAATAAAACTAAATATTGAATAACACTTCGAAGAATTGTTTATTAAACAATCGTTTAAATTTAGGCGAAGGGCACTTTCCGAATAATATTTTAAGCACGGTTAAAGCTAAAAAGTTGAAACCAAACGGTTCTTTTTATTCATCTTCTTGGAATATGTTCAAAAGTTACTCTTGATGTTAACGTTATTTTAGGAACCACCTTACTTTCATGTACGTAAAAAAAAATATATACGTGTATATTTATACATAGATTTAAACCAATGAAGGCTATTGAAAAGGTGAAAATGTTTTTTTTTTTTTCATTTTTATTTGGTTAGCGTTGTTAGGAAAAGATCATCAAAACGTTTCCTTTTTTTTTCTCCCTCCTTACAGTACCCCACGAGATGTTTTTATTGCTACGCGTACCATATTTAATTACAATTATGAAATATATTAACTTAACATTTTATTATGTATTTTACATGCATATATATTGAAGAATGAAGAAAATTAATACATAATAAACTGTATAGAAATTAAGGACAACTAACAAGTTCATGTAAAAATAAGTTGAAAATAATAGTAAAATGAATATGAACCTTACTTAGAATGAACTACTTAATGGATTAATTAATTAATTCTTAGCTGAATAGGATTTGGATAAAATCTTAAAGCCAAAAAAAAAAAAAAAAAAAAAAAAAAAAAAAAAAAAAAAATTTAATTAATACCAATTAGAATTATGTTGTAATTTAATGATAAATTTTGGTGATAAGCATAAAGCCGAATTATTAATAATAGCTAAAAACCATGATGAGTGAGTGACCAGGAGCTTAATACATAGATATTGAATTAATAGACAATTTATAAATATGTACGCTTAAATATACATACATGTGCAAGAGAATACATTTGCACTCATGTATATGTTCTAGTTAGAGAAGTCTATGCGGTCTACAAATGCATTAAATTCTAATAAATACTCCCCCATTAATTCTTTCTTTGAAGGCTGCCCTCACCGTTCAAGAGTACTGCAGAAACGAGTTAGTATCTATACCTGTTTAGTTTAGAACAATTATATATTCAATGATCCTACGTTATATATTTTTAAAATAATTATTTATACAAGTTTGCTAATAATAGAGATGATACAACTATATTTGTTCATAATACAAATTCATATTTCTACCATAAAATAGACCAAAAATGTATAGCTTAATACACATGGTTCAAACGAAAAATCCTTGACAAAAACCTTTCTTTTTTTTTTTTTTCATTTTATTAGAGTATTTGGCAAGGAGTTCGGCGTTGATTGCCAAAATTTATATAATCATCAACGCAATAATTCAATCTAAAAGTCTAGAAATTACTCCTTGAAGCGTTTCTTCAGTCTTCTTCCGATACCTAATGAAAAATCTGAACACTTTCCTTCTTACGTAAAATGGATCCATAACAGTTGGAACAGTGAAGCAAAATATCAAGCGGCCCATTATACCTTAAGGATACCGTACTTACGCTCACAAAAAAAAAAAATAAAAGAAAGAAGGTATCATACCATTAAACCATAAGAGGATCGTAAGGAACCTTTAGGTGAGAAAGTCTGTGTAGATCATTAATGGGAGAAACAATGGGAAAACAAATTCAAAGTTGGTACATAACCAAGATAAAGAGAAAAAAAGAAAATTCCAATAATAATCAAACTGGGAGTTACTACCGTCAAATGTGTCTGATATTTTGTTTTTTTGTGGTGTTTTTCATCAATAAATAAATTTTCAGTTAAATACTTTAAAGTACAAAAAAAAACAATTAATTTGGTTTTACTTAATTTTTTTTATTTTTTTAGAAAAATACATTCTATCGTATTTGTTATAGCAATTATATCATTAATTATTCGAGTATGTGCAGAAATTATGAAATAGGCTTGATGCAGTTTGGGTATTGATAATAAGCAATTTTATAAATAACTTTTTTATTTAATTTACTTTATTTTTTAATTTAACAAGCTTACTATTCGGTAGCTTTTGAGATATTACTATTTGTTATAGTTGTTATCTCAAAAACTAATATAAAAATACGTGTGATTTTACCAATATTGTATGATTTATCGCGCCATCTGAGCATAGAATTCTTAATGTAGCTTGTTTCAGGGAGAAGAAAATTATATTTATTAATTATATCACTTTACAATGTTTTTTTTGTTTTTTTTTACGAAATCGACAGTTTCTTTAGAAAAATGAAATTCCCCGTGATAAACCGGGATATACAGCTATAATCTATGTATATAAAGATCAAATTCTGTTTGTTATTTATAGAAATTCATACCGTTTGTCCTAAATTCCCCAAATTTCGCTCAGTGGTTCTTCCATATCAGGTGCGAACACCTGTCCATATTAAAATTGCATAACTTCAGCCGATCTCAGAGTATATTCTTTATTGTTATAATAATCGTTTTGATCTCGCTTTACATTGGCTTTTACAAAATCGACCGTTTGAGTCGATAAAAGTCTCAGTTTATAAATTTTATAGATTTAAAAAATGAAATTCTCCGGGTGAAACCGGGATATGCAGCTAGTATAGAATAAATGATAAAAAAAAAAAAAACCGTCAAAAATTTCACTTGACTCGGCTATTTAGTAAAAATATTATAAATTTTTGAAGAGTTCAACACTTTAATATAAAATCAGCAGCTGTTTAAGTAGTGAGTGTTAAGAGTTAAATTATTTTTTACCTTCTTTGCTGTTTAAAAAATAAATTTAATTCGGAAATTAAATATAAAATTGGAAAAGGAAATAATTAAATCTCAGTTTTCAACTTCGAGCTCAGTCAAAAAGAAATAACTAATTCACCAACTGGTCCTTTTTAGTTAAAATCTTTACCACACAATATTAAACAAAGATAAGGATAATAAAAAAAAAAATGAATTAAAACATATGGTAGAAATGGGAATTGAATGGTAGAAATGGGTACCAGAAGAAAGATTAAAGAACATTTTATGAAAAGAAAAGGTTATGTTTAACGAAACCGAGATGTGTCCTAATGGGAATGCAGATTGTAAAAACAAATTATCCAACCTGCTTGATATTTTATTCATTGAAACTTAAATAAAGGTTACGTTGCTTTTCTTTATTTGCAATTGAGAGACGTATTAGTACATCCCACTGTTTGAGCTATGAAATATTTTTAGGGTTTCCAAACTAGATCCCAGACAAAGACAGCTAAAAAGAAGAATTATTTGAAAGAACGAGTCGGGGTCTTTTTCACATTAAGGCAGCCCAGTTACCTTCTATCACCTAATGGTTACCTGAACAGTTTATCATTCTTCTTATTTTTTGAATAAATTAAACGATAAGACCCCTGCAAACTCTATTAAGAAGGTATAATGTATGTATAATAGATATAGAGCTGATTTTTATTGATTTAATTTCGTTTAGTTATAAACAAGAAAACGTATAAATTTTTTTTCAAGATTAAGGTGTCTAACCTAAATTTAAAAAGTGTGATAACGGAGAAAATATGAAATTGAACTATGAAAAAAAAAATGGGTTTGCTAAGTGAGAAATTGCGTAATTTCTAAGGATTTATTCTCAACTACGTTGTTCCAGGAATAAAGAAGGAAATGCGTTTTTGTTTTATACATACATTCATATTTAGTTGTTATTTTTTTTTTTTTCTCATTGCCTTTGTATTAATTTAAAATAAATATTTCATACCTGTATTATTTTTTACCTAATCATATGTTAATAAAACCGATCACTTTTACAGTAATCATTTGGTGATAAAAAGACACCTCTTTTGTAACTATTATAGATTCGTCACTTATATACGATTAATTAATTACGATACCAGTAAGAGTACGTAGTGGTATCATGACAACCTATTAAACCCAAGGTCACGAGTTCGTAGATCGAAGGGAGTAGAAAAAACCTTTGGGTATGTCGTCCTTTGGATATATCAAGCAGTCCCTAGCCTGTGCGATGTCAGGTACTCTTAAAGATACCTATCATAATTATTCCTGGATAGGCGCAATTTAATTTAAGACCCACTATAGCATCGTTCGTTTAGTCATAAAAATGAGAAATTATGATATTATGGAAATTTGACTTTTATATATTATTAATTTATATATATTAGCTACGATTATTAATAGCTAAATCCGGGTACGTTTTGCTGTGGCTAACTCTAATATTTACTTTCAGGAATATAAGTTAATTTATTATGGTGAAATTTACCCAAAAATATCATTACTCATAAAAACCTAGATTGAATTACTGTTGGATTGGATAGAATTGCATTATAGGCATATTATGTACATAAAGATACTAAACACGAAGGAACGTTGTAACTTATTTAAAACAATCCTTATAATTTCACAGGCTTGAATTAATAATATTATGGTATTTTTATGACTATAGTTAAAAGTAGTTATTTTAATTTATGCAATGACTTTAATATTAATCATACCATGCTCCATATGTTTTCGGGTTCGTTTCTCAGATTATTGATATTAAGCTAAAAAAGAAATAAATTAATGCCTTATTATAAGAAAATCGATTAAATACTCCCAACCCCCCCTCTAGTATTAAATTAATCAAAAATATATATATATATATACATAATTAGTATAAAAATATAAATAATTGTTCTATAGTTATTTTTTTTATCTTAATAGTAGTTATCTGTAAAACGAAAAAAATACCAAAAGAGTTCGGCAAAATTGTTTCATCATTACAAATATTAACTTTTTTTTTTTTTTAAGATAGGTAGATAAATAATCAGGATCTTCAGTTTGATCTTTTTTATTTAGGAAAGCCAACGTTTCGATCCCTACATGTGTTTCTTTATCATGCCATCTCAGTCCAGAGTCAGAAGCCCTGATGATCTATATGTAGGGATCAAAACTTTGGCTTTCCTAAATAAAAAAGGTCAAACTGAAATGCTGATTGTTTTGTCGGCCTATCTTAAAGAAAAACATTCGATTATTACACACCTCAAAAATTATTTTTTAATAAAAACATAAGATCTAAAAATTCATTCAAGCCTGAGATGGGATCCCATTGACTTGGAAAATGTTAGAATAGACGTGGAGACGCTATAGGAGATTATCAGCAAATTTTATTTGCAAACAGCTGCACCTAGTTCGTTACTTATTTTGATGGTTTATTGGCGATTTTAATTTTTTTTTTCAAAGAGACATATCTGCTTACACCGCCATGACATATTGAAGAGTATTTCATTCAAAGCCTAACCATTATCAGGACCGAGGATGCCAACGCGAAGGGGGAGGGCGATGAGAAGGGGTGGGGCGTGCCTCAACGGCAGTCAGTCTGTGCCAGTGATGTGAAGTGATGACTGCTGAGGGTTGCCGGCTTCTGGCCATTCGTAGCCTCGGGTCGGGGGGGATTTCCCCACAGGCGCCTCCGTTACCCCCGAGGAGGCAAAGGGCCATCGACAGGATGTCCCGGAGAAGGCTTATCATGGCGAGGGGATCTTCTTTACCGAGGGTAAGTCCTACCAAAAAGTTCGTAAATGATAAGAGAGTATTCAAAGGTTGGTATCGGTTATCAATTTACACAATTGAAACTGTAATACAATCCGCACTATCAATGAAATATACACCTTAATCAGAGTGTGTATGTACTACCATAAATATTTACTACTATAAATTCGAATATAGTGGAGCAGCAATTACTCGAAACTCAAAAATCAGATTTAAAATGAAATTCCCTTAAAATACCTTTTATAAAAAATAGTGATATTTACATTTATTTTTTTTATTGTAAATAAAATTAAGTTAATCATCTAATCACTTACATGTTGTCGTTAAAATTATTATTACAAGGTTGAGGGTCCGTAGCACAACAGGTGGGCCCTAGAATTTGTTAAGGGAATAAAAAATCCGACTGTATGCCGTCCTTCGGATGAGACGTGAAATGGAAGTCCGGAGCCTGCATGATGTCAAGCGCACGTTGGAGATTCTAATTATACTTAAGCAGGCAAAACTTAGGACCCCACCATAGATCAGCTGATCGTCTGATTAGCCATTGCAGTATACGGAATCAATAAATAAACAAATTAACATTAAATTTTAAATTATGTAATTTATGCCTCACATGTACATTACATTTCTTAGACTTTACCAGCAAATTTTCTGGTTGTATTCAATAACAACTTGATAGTATAAACATAAATACTTGAGTTCAACAAAAAAACAAAAAATGAAATGATTCTTTAAATGAATATATACAATTACATAATTAGATATATTTGATACTCTCGAAACATAGAAACATTAATTTTTAAAATAAAATTATGTAATTTATGTCTCATATGTACTTTATTTTTCTTAGATTTTACCAGCAATTTTTCTGATTGTATTCAATAACAATTTGATAGTATAAACATAACTACATGAGTTCAAGAAAAAAACAAAGAAAAAATAAAATGATTCATTCAATGAATATATACAATTACATAATTAGATATACTCAATACTCTCCTAAACATCTTCATGAGTTTAATTAATCCGGTTAATCGACGCAATAGATATTCATGATAAAGATATCTAAACGCTAATAGTTATCTTAATCATGATTAAAAAAAATAAATAAATAAAAACATTGGTAATGTGTAATCCGGAAGGATACAATGATGTGACTTCAAACATAATAATTTGACAGGACAAGAAAAAGAATAATTTCATTTTGCCCTTATACAGTGATTTCATTTTTCTTTGAATTAGGCAAGTACTCTGATGCCTATTTCACAAACATCAACAAAATGCATTTTGAGCACTCAAACACAATACAATCGATTTCAAAAAATATTACATAAAAATTAAATTTTTTACCACTAATCATTCAGAGGAACGATATTACCTGTCTATATTTAACATGGGATGGAATATATTTTGACCTTTACTGTAGGATATTATAAGATTGAGAAATAATTGTTGTCAAAAAAAAAAAAAAAGGTAAAGTCAGCTAACGCAAAACTTAAAATTATTACACTACATGAATGTTTATTCAATTATAATATCAGATTATTATTTAATATTATTAATTGGTTTTTAATAAAAATTAGGGTGATTCACGGATATAAATCCTACTTATAAATTTTTTTCGCCTATGTTCAAATATTAGAATTAGATTCCAGTTATAGTTCAGCTGAATGAAACTATTTGCCTATTCAGCTACTTATTTAACCCATAAAGAATTAAAAAATTGCCCTTTGCTTGTAAATCCTTAAAAACTAAATTGTGTTAACCTTTTTTCGTGGAGAGGGGAAATTGCAGGTGAAAGATGTTTTACCTGTATTTCCATTTTCCTTTCCATTCAGCACAGTTTTTTTATTACAATTTGAAACACTCGAATCGCAAGATAAAAAAGAGAGAAACTGCCATCATCGGACATAGATGGAAAAAAGAAGACTTTATTTATTTATTTATTCGGCAAGATTTACTTAATATTGTATGTTTTCAAAGAATTATTAAATAATCATAGGTGATCTGAAACATGACTCAGGAATAGAGAAATTACGGTCTTTGTTATTCAATCAGCACACATCCAAAAAATTTATCAAATATCACAAATCAGATAGAGGTTATTTTTTATATGTTTTGAACGCGTTAAGACACCGTTCTAAATTTTGGTGAATCAGTTTTTGGGGAAAAGAAATTGTGTGTCACAAAGGATTCTTTTAGAAAAATTTCCCAAAAAAATGGTCGTAAATAAAGCCTTCACCATGTAAAAGGGTTACTTGAAAATTTCAATACTGATTAATTCCTCTTTTTAATTCAGATAATCGATGTAATAAATAGCACAAATAATGGGTGTCAAAAAATATTTCTTGAAAATATAGTAGTACAATGCCTTCATTACCTTCCATTTAGCTATCCCATTAAAACATTAAAAGTCAAAACTCATGACATACAATATTGTACAAAATTATTTTGAGGTTTTTAGTTTTTTTTTTTTTTAGGTTCGATTAGGTTTGGAATATGTAGAATATTTTTCTTTGCATTTTGCGCAATATCTATTTTTTTTTTTTTAATTTATCAACGCTGGTATAAATTTAAATGGAAATATTCTACTTATTTTGGGGTCCGTTCTTTTTAATTAAACTGTTGTAGAATATGAACAAATAACGTTTTAAATTATCCTTTAAAAGGTATGTAATACAAGAACTCTTATCTTGCATGTATGAAAGGTATTTCATAAAAGTAAGATAACAATTTTCATTCAAAAATAATAAAAATTACCAGACTATAATATTGACAAAAAATATAAAATAGGATAACAAATAGCCAACGTTCTGTAAGATTGGGATAAGCAAAAACCTAAATCACATTTGCATAATTAAAATTGGATTGAATTTCGGAAGCATAAAAGTAGCTGGTTTGCCTTTAATCCCCGTTTCCTCTTCTACATCAGCTACTTCTGATTATAATCATCCTCCCTATTTTTCACTCTACCTATTGTTTATCTTTTATGTTTTGTTTCTTTTATTTTCTTTAAATATTTTCTTTTCGGTTTGTATAAAAAAAGTTAAGTCAAACTAACTGCCCCCCCACTATTTTGGTTTTAAGTTTGATAAGTCAATTTTACTGATTTGTTCTCACTTTTCCGAAAACCAACCAATCAAAGTTAGATCAAAAGATGGCAGGAGATGGCAGTTAGGTTTGTACTGCTTGTTGGAACTAACCTTAATTTGTAAATACAACATATATTTTCTTATTAACTGTTTGATAAAATATACCTGTGTAGAATCTCTGTTATGGAAGATGAGAGAATCCACAATACTAAAAAAATTATTTTTATTTCTTTTTTTATTGAACATATAAACATGAGAACATCTCATGAAAAGAAAAAAAAATACATTGACGTCCAAATTATTACATTAAGAATAATATATTTATGTATAAATGAAGAGAAAAAAACAAATTAAAAACCACGACTAGACTAATCAAGTTCTCAAAACCTAGTTTCTTTTCAAGTGATGATCTCATTACAGCTTGGAGGTAGTCCAAGTCTTTGTAATTTTTAAACACCCGCTTCCTGAAACAGTAAGAAGTTATCTGCGGTTAGAAATTTGAAAATTCAAAAACAAGATAAAATATTTATTATTAAGAAATTTCAATATTAAAAAAATGTATATGGAAAATCGGAAAAATAAAAAAAAAGTTTTTTGTAGAGTTATTATCAATAATTTATGAATTAGTGTTATTAACATACCACCTAACTCGTCTTTTTAGACATACTCATACCAAACACTCGTTTCACCGGACTAAGTGGAATAAAAATAAAATAAAGAAAATATAGATAGTTGGTCTAACCTACCAATTGTTATTAGAAGAAGATAAATTTTTATTAGATCTTTTCCCTTATCTAAAAATTAGGGTCCATTGTAAGCAATTTGTCTACACAATTGTAGACAAGTATATTTGAATTAAATAAAAATTGGTATAAACATTTTCCAATAAAAAAGTATTCTTTAATTTGTTTGCTCACATTTTAGCAGACTTTTGACACTTTGTAAAATAAACCTTGATAAATAAATCAAAAAAATAGCTCATCGTTAACCGTGTTAGTGCTTGAAAAACCAAAAAAATAAAATAATTATAATGATTTTAAAAAAGCCCTACGTTTTCAATCTCATTTTCTTCAAATCCAAGATTTTGAACCTAACACAATTTACGCTTTATGCACCAATATTATTTGTGCTGAACCTTTAAAGGTGAGAACGGGAAATTTTAGAGATAAAGCAAATTTAGGCACGAAAAGATAAAATATTTACATCATTTTTTTTCTTTTCCTTTTATACATAACATCGCTGAAAAGTAATGGAAAAAGAAAAAACATTGACCATTGGATCTCTACAATTTTGATGTAACTAATTCTGCAATCTCCATTCAGGAAAAAAAAATTACTCCTCCACAATTACAGTACTACCTCATTTATCCGGATTTTAAGACATGTTTATTATATTAAATGTTCTAACAGATAATTCATTATGGCACTGGTAGCAAGAATGTAACTATAACCTCATCAAAGAATCGCTTTCATATATTATTTTTAAAAGTCGGAACGGATTATGGATTCTTGATGGTGGATTCTTTGAAATGAAATGTGTACAATGATTTTTTATTTTATCGTAAGAATTTTTGAAAAATTTACTTGTGATTTTGGTAGTAATAGTTTTATTTTTATAATATTATAATATTATAAAAATGTTTGTAATATTATTATTAGGTCCATTTTCCTAAAATATTATTTAATTAGTCCATTATATTATCCTAATTTTAAATTATATAAAAATATTAATAATAATATAAGTTCTATTTTTATAATTTTTATTGTAATAAATTACAAATTCGATGAATGGAGTATTTCTTTTTCTGTCATTTCAAATATGTCCGGATTTTCGACAATCCGGTTAGCCTTTCCGAATAAACGAGGTTGTACTGAACTTATTTAGATTTTTATTTTTTTTTTAGTGTTTTACTGTCTGTAGTTGATTATTAATTTAGATAGTTTGTCAGCACATATTTTGACTGTTCTGTTTAAAATTAGTCCTGAAAAAATCTGAAAGATAATTTTTCTATATTTATTCAAATTAAATGATAAAGATAAGGCTTAGTGTTTGGTTATTCTAAAATTATATTAAATTATTTAATAATATATCTATATTTATATTTATTTCAATATTTCAATCTCCGGATTCAAAAAATCGGAGGTATTCAAGGATAAGTATGCTAATAATTGTCAGGTATGAAAACTCATACAACTTTCATTACTTACCTAAGTAAAAAAAGTTCAAAATTAACACTTTCTTTTTTTTATACTGAATATCTCTTAACCCGAATGTTCGATGCCTACTTACACTTATAAGTTCCATAGACCAGCATCCTTGTCTCACTTCAAAAGATCAGCCTTGACGCAATCCTCCCAACTTCGTCTTGGCTTAAAAGCGGATGTCTATAAGTCAAATCGCCAAACCGCTTAATGTACATGTACTTCAAAAATTATCATGGTTTATTTTAAAAACAGCAGAGTATGGAATTAGATTCGCATTTAAACATCTTCGGAATCCTTTAAATATGGACTATCAGATTTATACTCTATTAATCTACTCTTCGTGTTCAGGTTCCACAGCTCAACTAATGTGGACCTAATCCGCTCCTTCATACCTCGAACACGACCACACTACTTCCCTTATTTTACTTTCACTCTTCCTAAAACGCGGAGAAAGCGTTTTTCGTACCCTCTTTTACAACCCGACATGGGCATCCCTGATTTGCGCTCATTGAAAAAACAAGGGAACAGGTGTAGCAAGTTATGCGGATTAAACTCTAGAAGCCTAGGGATGGTTAGGAAAGGAGTGGTACAAGAACTAGTCCTTGCGCAGTTTGAAACTGCCAGAAGATTAATTGAATATTTGAAGGTCCAGAAATTGTGTATTTCTTGATCCGATGATTATCTGCTTTTCTATCAACGATTGAGACAATCTTGCTGACTGAGATTTTATTCAAAGATATATAAACTACATTTTACTTATCTTTAAAAACGGTATGCCTTGTTCTTTCTAGTTCTCATTCTTCCTTATCATTCTATTTTGATTGCATTTTAAATTTAATTTTAGGTTGAGTAAACTTTTATTTCATATCAAATAAAAGTAATAAGGTTTAATTCTAAATTTAAAATATCCAATAACTGGAGAATGTAGGATGCCATCCAACCATAACATGGTAAATCTTAGAATTTTTCTCAATCGTTGAGATACAATACAGCCAGGTTGGTAATCAATCATAAATACCTAGTAAACAAAATAGATGACAGCACCACGACGAATAAAATGGGAATGTAAAATTTTTAAGCTCGGTGGTAAACGATTAAAGATTGTTAAGAGCCGAGTCATCTGGGAAACGTATTCGGGGTAGGCCGAGACGGAGGTGGGAGGATTACATTAAGGCAGATCTATTTAGGTTAGGATTTAAAGACGATCGTGGGATGGAGGTTTATAAGGAGCGAATCGCGGTGTCGGTATTGAACCTTCGGATTCTATAAGCCCATATTATTTTATTTTTATTTTTTATTTGAGGTAATCTTAATTAAAAAATAAATAAAAAATAGCCTCTTAAAACCGGTTTGTTTCATTAAATATTTAAGATTAGTTACTAGTTATAAATATTTAAATTAATAGTTAAACTACATCAAACACATAAAGAGAACATAAATCTTTATTTGTTAACCTCTATCACTTTTTTTTATGAAGTAAGTGAATTGTTATGGTTACATGTTACCATTCCTTTTAAACTTATGTTACTCTCTAATGTTTAAAGTCGCTGGAAAGAATGTCAGAATACTCAAAATAAATAATACACTGATGAAATTATTAGTAACTGTGATGATTTAAATCCTAAAACAGTTTTTGAATTCGGAATTTTACTTTTCACACGTTTTTCTTGAGCTTAATATATGACATTTTATGCCCTGTCAACCAAAATTAGTAAGTATAGAGATCTAAAGCTTTTGATCTCTTCAGCTTTTGAGACTCCCTTCAGAAGTTGAAAACGAGGTAAGCTTAGATTAAATGTTAGTGTTGTCTTAACTGTCCAGTATTAAAAATAAATAAATCATACAGATATCAATGCTTTATCATCAAATATGGTTAATCTTTGTTAGCATAGAGGACCCGGGGCTATTGTAAAGTAACACTGATAAAGGTCCAATATTACCCAATTTTATCATAGCTAGCCTATAAATAGAGTCAATGTTAGCTTTAGGAATATTCTACTGTGTGGTCAAACGATGATATTCCTTTAATGCGCCTTAAAGATATTACTGTACTTCTAACATTTATATGACAAAATCTTGCAAGTTCTCTTGCTTCTGGACCGCAGTGGGAAAGGAAAAACTAATCTTATCGGAAGCCCTTAAAATAAAGCAGTCAATCATAGCGAGTGTGGAGTAAAACAAATATGCATCAGATAATCACGTTAATCGTATTGCAAGTTATACAGATCATATTACAATTTCTGTATCATCGAAATAATATTAACAAAGAGGAAATGGTGTGTTTATACAAAATACTGATTTTTTAACTTGTGGCAATGGTTATATATGTCAATTAGTGATCCTCCCAAATAAATAAATATGCAAATGTATACTTTTACTAATAATATGCACAAAGAGGTATATAAAAGAAAAAACAACAGTTATATATAAAAAAAATCTGGTGCGTGCGCGCAACACACAACTTTCACTTACCAACTTACTTAGATTAGTAATTGACGTGTTTTGCTAAATATCATTTCCCAAAGTCACACATTTTTCTACATTCATATCTTATTTTTGTTAATCGTTAAAGCCGTTTTTGAGTAAATAAAAAAACCCCGTGATAATGATACAAAATTTATTAAGTAAAGTCCCCCCTCCCGTAGATCAATTTTGATGAAATTTTTACAGTCATATCTCGGGCATATAAATACAACACGGGATATAAATAAAACACTTTATCGGGCATATAAATAAAACACGTGAAAATGATACAAAATTGATTAAGTAAAGCCCCCCTCCAGTAGATCAATTTTGATGAAATTTTTTCAGTCATATCTCGGGCATATAAATACATCAAATACCAAGTTTGATCAAAATCGTTAAAACCGTGTTTGAGTAAATAAATAAAACACGTGAAAATGATACAAAATTGATTAAGTAAAGCCCCCCCTTCAGTAGATCAATTTTGATGAAATTTTTACAGTCATATCTCGGGCATATAAATACATCAAATACCAAGTTTGATCAAAATCGTTAAAACCGTTTTTGAGTAAATAAAAAAAACACGTGAAAATGATACAAAATTTATTAAGTAAAGTCCCCCCTCCGGTTGATCAATTGTGATGAAATGTTGGTTATCACATCTCTGGCATATAAATACATCAAATACCAAGTTTGATCAAAATCGTTAAAACCGTTTTTGAGTAAATAAAAAAAACATGTGAAAATGATACAAAATTTATTAAGTAAAGTCCCCCCTCCGGTTGATCAATTTTGATGAAATTTTTACAGTCATATTTCAGGCATATAAATAGATCAAATACTCAGTTTAATCAAAATCGTTAGAGCCGTTTTTGAGAAAATCGAAAAAAACTTAAAAAGTTATTAAATAAAGTACCCCCTCCCTTTGAGCAAATTTGATGAAATTTTTGCTGTCACATCGCGGGCTTATACATAATCTAAATACCCAATTTCAGGTTCGCACGGTTTATAGTTTTTGAGCTAGTCTGTTCACACACACACACACAGACACACAGACAGACACACACACACACACACAGACCATTTCGCGGGACTTGGTTATTTTGACTCAGGGGATCCCAAAACGTGTATTTCCGTTGAAAACCGGAAGTCGAAATTTTTCACGATCGCAATACTTCCACTTACCTTATATTTCATATATAGGTAAGTGAAAGTAAAAATAATAACAACAGAGGTAAATGAAAGAAATAAAAATTAAGTACCTAGATTAATGATATATTGTTTTATTAATCTTTGTTTCTTTTTTTAAATAAAACGAAATGAAATATGTATATTACTAAGTATTTGGAGTAGTTTTAATAATTTATACTTACTGTTAAGCTTTAAGGTTACATAAAGTGAAATAAATGTATCTTTTTTTTTAATATTTTAAATTTCGATGACAATCTCTAGATGGTTTAGTATTAAAAAATCTGGATTGTAAAGAAATATTTTTAACCTTTGTAAAACTTTGCTATTGATTAGTAAAGTTCTTTTTCAATAATTAATTAATTTCAAGAAAATTTTTCATGAAAACTGAAAGTCATGACTTATCCGAAATAAACTTAAAAATCCACCTGGTTTAATACAGCAATATTTTTTCTATCATAGCATTACTTTGATAGTAGGAATCATTTCCAGTTTGTGATAAATATATATGAAAAACTGACCTAGACTTTAACATATATTTGGTAAGGTGATCGTTTATCGCCTAGGAAATATGAAAAGGTACTAAGATATGAGCATAGTTTATAAGTATGTATTTCTTCTTAAATTATGCAGGATTTGGGTTCATTATTGATATTTATTCATACTTGTTATTATCAATTTGCAAACCCTTTCCATCCAAAGGATTTTATTATTGAGTAGACGGAAAATAAATAAAATTACATGTAATAACTACTATGTAAATTAAAAACAAGTTTCGTTAAGAATTGTAAATATTAACTACATATCAATAAGCAGTTAAAATCCTCATCTGAGGACATTTTTTATTGTTAATAATATACAATTTATGAAATGCTAAACGGTTTGTTTTTATTCATTCTTAAAGTTTTTTTATTCCCTTCTTAGTTTCTTCGAAAACTACTATTGATGAAACTGGCAATCCAGTCTATCAACACACCTCCAACCACTGCACCTTTCCGATCAGCCCTTACGGAATCCTCCCACCATAGTCCCGGCCTACCTTTCAGACGTTTTCAAGTCGAAAAAGCGCTTATTAACTCTTTAACAGGGCAAAGTTCCCGCAACTGGGCATAGTATAACCGTCTGAATTCTCCAGTTGATTCTTCCTTTTTCGGTCCATATATTTTAAGCAGCACCACTTCTTTATCAAGGTGTTGTTCATCACTTTATTTAAGCGGCCATTTTCAGGAACTGTCATTTTTTTTTCAAGTAATCGCATATTAATCGTATATTTTGAATTTATGGTCTTATATTTTTACCATAAACGTTATCGTATTTAATTTTCGGCTTAACTGAGTAGGGATATATTTCTTTCCAGATCAATTACCTTTTTCGTAAGTACAACCTTTCTAATGGGGTAGTGCATTGATAAATTGAATAAAAGAGGGTATACTGAATCCTCTTGTTTTAAGCAAGAGCACATACTAAATCTCAGTGTAAAATAATTACCAATTTTGATTTAACCATCGCCTTGAACCTTAAAAAATTCCATTAATTCAGAATTTAAAGTCTAAATATTTTCATCCAAAAGTAAAAAAGGAAAAAGGTTTTGTTTGATTCCTTACAAGCTTTCATCATCATATAAAACGCCTTTGAGTCGGTGGCGTTAGTCTATCTTTTAAAACGAATGATTAAGAAAAACTCAAGTGTTTTGCCCTCAATCTTCTAAAGACGGGCCTCGGCAAGGAAAGGTAGACCGGCTTATTATGGTATTGCAGCAGAAAGATTACAACATGAAACAGATGTGGGTCAGCTACATTCCTCATCCCAGGGTATAAAGCATTCTCCAAAAGGAATGAATGGAGGTCTCCCCCCGGTCATCACGATTGGTCATTAGTTAAAGCGAAATGGTTGTTTTGGGTTCGTTATAGTCTTTTTGTGAAGGCAACAACAACTACGTGGAATGGCCATTAATCAGTAGGTAATGACCGTTCATGGCGGAATACCTTGAGGTGTTAAAGGAAAAATTCGTTGGATCATCTCTTCTTGACAATGGCTGTTTAGGTACAATTCAACCAAGGGTGTCTTAAGTACAATGCTTCACGTAATTACTCTTTGATTATTTAATATTTATGTGAAAAATTTAATGGTTTAATTTTATTCATAAGGGCACATATCAACTACTTATTTTACAGGAGAGCACAAAACCTGTTTAACATCCCAACAGTTAATTTTTGTTTCGAAGGAATAATTATATTAACTTATATGTTTCTCTTTGATTTATCCACTTCCTGTTGTTTTTTGCCATTTGATCAAGAGCTTGCAAAAATATTTTTCTGTTTCAGTATCGACTCCCTAAGCATATATTCACTTTCTGGCAGTTCTGGTTCATATGTCACTTGTTAAACTAACCTGCATAACACCCATAGTTTAACAGTTGAATACTAACACTTGTATTCTTAGCAATTAATATATATATATATATATTATCCTATACCAAAAAAACAAAAAACAAATTCATCAAATATATTGGAGCACATTACAAATAAATAAGCATTACAGTAGCTTAAATTGAAGTTCCTAAATTCCATTTTTGAGGAATATGAGTAACTGATTAATTATCATAAATCTTCTAATTTTATTCCATACATAATTTTATATAATTGAGCTACTTGGGAAAAAGTATACTAAAGGGATTAAATGTCTTTATATTTATTTAACAAAGAATAATTAATTTTTTTTTTAAATATAGGATCTAGCTGTATATCCCGGTTTCACCTAGGGAATTTTGACTCATCTCCATTGTAAAGCAAGATCATAACGATTTTTATAACAATGAAGAATATACCCAGAGATTGGCTGAGTTTATGCAATTTTAATATGGACAGGTGTTCGCATCTGGTATCAAAGAAGCACTGAGCGAAATTTGGAGAATTTAGGACAAACGGCCGGTATGGATTTCTATAAAGAACAAACAGAATTTCATCTTTACTTACATAGATTATAGCTGCATATCCCGGTTTCACCCGGGGAATTTCATTTTTCTAATGAAACGGTCGATTTCGTAAAAAAACATTGTAAAGCGAGATCATTATGATTTTTATAACAATAAAGAATATCACCTGAAGATCGGCTGAAGTTATGCATTTTTTTTATGGACAGGTGTTCACTCCTGATATCAATGAACCACTGAAAGTAACTTGGAGTTTTCGGACAAACGGTATAGATTTCTATAAAGAACAAACAAAAAAATAAACGAAAAAACAGGGTTTCATCTTTATTTACGTTGATTACACATAAAATTAGTACTCTTTTTCCTCTTTGCCTGATGTTGCAAAATATAAAATTCATAACTGTGTAAAAATGTACCATATTCACCGTTTGCCCTTTGACCCCTTTTTCGAGATCTTCAGACTAGAGAAGGTATTAGAATATAGAGGTTACTGTCACAAAGATTAAACGGTGGAAATAGAATAAATTGGCAAGTTTGATAAAAAACGGACCAGTATCGAAATATATTGATTAGATTGATTTCGTACCGAGAATGAATATATTTTTAAACAGTTATACACATGTTTCTACATTTATTTAAAATATTTTCGGGCATTATTTGAAATGAAAGTTTCTTCGGTATATTTCAAATATGAATTTTAACTCGAAACACGTTGTGATATTTTAATTAATTTAAGCATAAGTATCAATTTCACGCATAAACATTTCATGATGTATCTTAAAGATTAGATAAAGAGGAATAAAATTATGTAAGTTTTATTAAAGTTGAATGAAAATTGGCGGAGTTAATAACCATTAACATAAGGCTCAAAACGGATGTTCAATTCATCATTGGTGTAAATAAAGCTAGTCGATAATTATAATTCCATTCATTTAAATCAGAAGTGCTAATAAAAGTCATAAAGCATCGAATTCTGCGTCTCGCGAATTCAATAATTATTACATCTCACATCGGTCAAAAGTTGGTTACAACTCAAAATATATCAGAGTTAGTCATACCGTTGAAATAAAAATGATAAAACCTGCAATGCCAGAATATAGTCCCAATAGTATTAATAGCTCCGTTCGCTTAAGCGCCTTACGCTAACGGAACTATTAATATTAATATAAAATTAACTATTATCATAAAATTAATTATTAATATAAAAGAGCTATTAATACTACTGTTAATTTAAAGGAATATAAAATGCGAAAATTTCTTTTATGGAGGGGGTAATCGTACTAATTTTGAGTTACAATTACTACCAGTGGTACTAACTTCCCCAATAGACCATTTGTGATCAAAGACTACTTCACTAGTCCCTGTTTGAGTTACATAGTGAAATTGAGAATGCTCTTTTTACAGCTAGTTGGGTTGTAACAATTTTCTTTCTGACGTACGATATGTTCTATGCATAAATTGTGACTTATATGAAAATAAATATCCAAGCGAAACGCGGATTTAAGTTACAGGAACTTCCAACGAAGTAAAGTTTCTTGGATAACTTGTTTTTTCACCACTTGGTCGTTGACTGCTCATGTTCCTCAACCAGCACTGTCTTTTAAAATAAGGGTGAGAAAAAGTTTGACTGTAACCAGAGGGGAAACTTCTTCCGCCCACCCAATCGCAATACGGCATTCCCTTCCGCCATGTTAAGCCATCATCAGAAAGATCTAGCTGCGCACTACGTGACCTCAACTATTTTCCGGGCATAACCGCCGTTTGTTTCAATGATGACAATGAGCGGTTGTCTTAGAAAGTAAGAGTGGATCGGCTAGGATACGCCGGCGGTTGGATTCCGAGGGGCGAAGCGAAAGTGCTCTGCCAACGACCCAGGGCGTTGCTCTTTGAGCACACATGACGAAACGTCCACCGCTTCAATCCTACCCCGACTTAGCTAAACGGGAATTATCCACATTAAAAACTTTTTTATTTTCCCCACATTTAGCGTTATGTTTCGCACGGATTTGCTTACGTCAACTCTATCAAGGATTAATATTAATTTAGTTTTTGGAAAAAGAGGCGATGGAGAATTAAATCGGAAAGATATTTCCACAACCTAAGAAAAAAAAATTATATTAATTACTGATATACAAAAAGTATTAAAACTGCTTACTTACTATAACAAGAATCCGATCATTTTACGATCTATGACGTTGCTTTATAGCTAAATATCAGTCATATCCACTGTTTACGTTAAAATGTCTAATTAAAAAATGTTATAGAAGATATAAGTTTTATTTTTCGTGTTTTGTATTATTTTTGAGCAAATGAGTTTCCCTTACTCGCTACAAAATTTGAAAGAAATGACGGAAATAAGACAATTATTAACTAATTTACGATCTATTTTTGATCACGTAGTTACAAATATATTTCTGCAATCAAAAGACATATATTAATTACTCATATACGAAAAGTATCAATACTGCTTACTTAATATCACAAGAATAAGATCATTCTATGACCGACGACGTCATTTATTGAAAAATATCGGCCGATAGCCTATGTTTATGTTAAAATATCCAATTAAAAAATATTATAAGAGATATAAATTATATTTTTCGTGTTTTTTTATGATTTTTGAGAAAAATTAGTTTCCTTTTTTTTTCTCTACAAAATGCATAGAAAGTATGTAGCAATTAGATGTAGCAAAAAAATCACGGGAATAGCACAATTGAAGCGTGGAAATGCATAAGGGTATAAGTGCTTTAGGAAAGTTTTACAGAAATGATGTGACTTATACCCTCTAGGGTGAACTACGTTCTGTGCTTACACCCATGCCATTTTCATACATTCAATGAACTTTTTTCTAAAAACGAAACATTACTCATACAACGAAATATTACTCATAATGATTTCTGAAGAAAGGCCAAGGCACATTAGCAATTTGGCAAAAAAAAAAAAAACTGTTTAATTTGTTTGCACTTAGACCCTTATGCATGCACATTAACTCACGGTATATATATATATATATATATATATATATATATATATATATATATATATATATATATATATATATATTTTTTTTTTTATCACTTATTTTTTCTCCCGTTAATCCTATATCACTGGCGTTTGGGCAAAAGGACTCAAACCATCTAATGTGAAACTCAAACAATGATTTGCCATGCTTTTAAAAAAACCAATATTTATTATGTCTGATTGCATTTCTTTATTCCACCATTTTATTTCAACAGGGAATGTTCTTTATAGTAAGTTACGAAATTAAGAAAAAGATTAATTAAGAAAGAATGAATGAATGAAGAAGACGCGGTAAAAAAACTTCCCATGTCCTAAGCCCTTTTGCCCAAACACGAATGATATATGGTCGCATGTTATTGATAAAAACTCGAAAAGTCCCCGAAGGACGAATCTGAAACTTACTACGTTTTAAAGTCCTTGATTTGATAATTCACTCTTGAAGATGTAATTATTGCAGTTTCAATCGTCTCAAGCTTTCACACACCAACTGTCGACCAACACGTAAAAACTATTAAACAACGTTTTCACATTAAATTACACGGTCTTAAAAACCCAGCACAATTACAGCCCTTCCTCTGGCTAAAAGAAGAACGAGTAGAACGAAATAGATATAATGGTAAACAAGTATTTGCAAGTATTGCTCAAAATTCTAAGAGGTGTAATATTCACAAATGATGATTTATAGATAGTATTCCCATTATTATGCTACCATCATATTCTCCACTTTAAAATTTAAAAAAAAAGAGTGAATTCTTTATTATGACGAGAATATTTTTTCTTGTTCTTTTTTCTGGCTTATTATTTCTGATACCCTAAAATGACTTAATTAATTATTCTTGATATCTTGGACAAACTATGTCGGATAGTGATTTTGAAACAAACACTAACTTTTACGATGCTAACTTGCTTTGAGTAATAAGTCAGTTCTAAGTTTACTCCAAAAGGCAATTTGAAGCAAATAATTGTTATTAAGTACTGCTTAGTTTTAAACGGCGGCATAGTAAAAATAACATTTTTCTAATTCGAATAAATTGTTTTAATTTCTTTTCGATAAACTGGAATAAAATTTCAATAATCAAATGATCTTACGAATACAATGTAAACTACACCATTTACGACCGCGGGTGGCATTTTCAAAATTTAAAAAAATAAATAAAAAAAGTGAGAGAAAAAAAATGTATATGGAATTCCCGTTTTTTAAATTAACGAGGGGGGAAATTGAAGTACGGTCTAAATATGCATGTCTTTACCTTGAAGATTTATTTCGCAAGTTGCGGGCTAAATACTCATCCCTGTGTGAAGGAAACGAATTATTTTTATTTAATAGTTATGGTGTGCTACTAAATATACATACAAAACATGGTTTTAGAGGTGCTAAAGCATTATGGTACATACATTTTTTTTTTTTAATCCATGAAACAGAGAAAACAAGAAGTTAAATAAAAAATTAAAACAGTTTTGGTCTAATTTATTCATTAATGTGGCTAGAGAAATTTAGATATAGTCATATAGTCTACATAATATAGTTATAAATTTAATATAACTATATAATATAGTTTTTATATAACTATATATAATGTAGTATTTATATAACTATATAAATATTTATAAATTTATAATAGTCTTATTTAATTCCTATTTTTTCATTTACTGAAAATATCTATCCTGTCGTTAAAAATATTTTACTGTTAAAAAATCCTTGTTGCCTTTAAAGTTATTTTTAAGATTGAACAAATAAAAAGAGTTATATAACAAGGCATTTATGAGTTATCAGAGGATCTACGCCAATTATTTAGAAAATTAATGCGCAAAAATCAGTGATAGCAGTAAATTGAAAACAAAAAAAAATTCAATAGTATGATTACAGATAATGTACTTCTTAGTCGGAATAAAACTGTCACACAAATATTATAGAGTCAGATCGAATACAGTAAACAAAAGAGTGATTTCGGAGACTAGCAACTTATTCAACGTTATTAGGTATCTTAAGTAGATTGTTTTTGTTAATTGTTATTTTCCTATATAGTAGTTTTCAATAATGGTTATATCAGTGAAAAGCGAGTCTTGGCATAATGGGTGGCGACTTCAATTTAAAATAATTAATCGCGTTATAAATTTGAAATTGGTTTTTATCATGGACAGAATAAAAAAAAAACGATATTTTTCATACTGAATTATTCTCACTTTGAATACAAAAATATAAATAAATCTCAACATAATTGCTTATTTACTATAAAGAATAGATTATATCGCTGTAAATTCGTTGAAGTAAACTAATAGGTATTATAAAACAAAGAATTGATCGACCCGAAATAAATAAATAAAAAAGTCTTACCAAAATATCTCACGCTTGCAAGAATAGTTAAAAAATAAGTAAGTCGGAAAACAATGCATTTTATTTATTTATTATTTTACATTTTATTTATTATTTTGAGTAAAGCTCGAAGGGACAAGAGCAAACATTAGACATATAAAATTTAAATTTATTTAAAAAAACAGACAAATAAACTAAAAAAATAGTGCGACGTAGCATCTTGAAACTCGATTTCCCAAAATTAGTATTTCGGGACATAATACCAGTAATCCTCACACCGTATGATATGTTGAAAAATTAAAAACAAATTAATTATAAGCCTGTATGCACTTTTGATCGAACCATCGAAAGAACTTTCTGTTCAATGAACCGACCATTGAAGATGTAAAGAAAATAGAAAGAATTAAGAAAGTAATAATGGAAAAAAAAAATCTGCTTATGATACATATATAAAACGCAAATAAGTTTTTGAATTAATAAACCTACCTAACAATCGACTCAAAATAAATAACGGTAATTAAATAATCTTACAAAGAAACTATAGTTATAAAGCTGAATTTGTGTGAAGCAAAAAAAAAAAAAAAAAAAAAAAAAAACGCAAACTAACTTTAAAACCAATTATAACAACTTCACTTTTTTGTTTGGAGAACATGTTCATCTACTAAGCTTCTCAATTAAGTTTCATTAAAAAAAGTCGCATGCCCCTAGCTGCCTTCCGAATTCATTAGCTGATCAGCCTCCGGTCTCGTCCTTTGATAGCGGAAGAGTATTAAATATTTCCGGAAGGAGCAATCACCTACGTTCCTGAGTTGTGCAACGAAAAAAAAAAAATCAAACAGCCAATTGAGGGTTGATTACAGTGTGCCCGCTACTGGCAGAAGTTTCTATCACACAGACCGGTATCAGATCTGTGAAATCAGCGCTTGTTCTGTTCTGGCTTCTATCATATCCACGTCTGCCGCCAACACTGGCATCCTTGTCAAGAAAAGAGTGGTCATTCTGTAACATTATCATCTATTGGATTATAAAACCACACTGATCAAAAAACTTGCTTGAAACTGGTCAAATAATAATAATAAAAAATATAGTTTACTGCTATCTCAGAAATGTGGGGAATATATGTTTTACTATTGAACTTTATTTTAATGTAACGACTGCACAATATGCCTCACTTAATGGAAATTAGAAAACATGAACAATCTGTATATACAATTGAGAAATACAATAAAAATTCCAAAATTTTTCTTATTCCAATAACACCTTTTACCATAATCGTGGACAGTAAGTAAGTATTAAAGCTCCGAATGTCGTTTGAGAAATGTAAAAATATTTACAAAAAATAAATAGAACTATATATTAAATAGATATTTAATAACTAATTAAATCAAAAATAGACAACTAAATGATATATGATATAATATTTAGATATTGAGGGAAGTTCTAAGTTCGAAGTTAACTTCAAAGCCTGAAAAAAAATTCTAAGCTTACAATCAAGGGTGCCGTACTTATAGAACGAAATCGAAAAGAAGTTTGCCTTAGTTTAAAAACTTTTAAGAAAACTAATCAGTAAAAATCAGAATCTTTTAACATAAAAAATGTTTTAAAACTCTTCCCTTTTGATTTTTTTTTTCTGCTATCTGTGAATCATAAATCAACATTGAATCGTAGTATAATAGGATTTTATTCTATGCCTAAGTTCTAGCAAATCATAATGCAGAATAAATATAATAGTAATGAAATAAGTGATTACTGAGTAATGTTCACAACAGGAAAATAATGACTCAGTAATTTGTATCTTAATGTTAAGAATACAATAATATGACCAATAAATTAGTTCTTTAATTTGACAGCAAAAACTAAACGAAGAAAATTACAAATATCTTATACACAATAATCACATTAATTTCTTTTCCTAAATCCTACTATTACTAAGCAATTACCCGTGAGTTCACTGACTATAGCCGTATAACTTATCACCACTTTTGGTTGACCCCCACAACTAAACATTAACCTTGGTTGGACATAGTGCTTAATAACTAAACGTTGGGTGAGTGCAAGTACTGATTGAGGCGGCATTCGGGCCAAGGCCGGGATAGCAATGAATGGCTCATCTATATCCTGTGCTTTATAAAGGTCATACTTTTTTTTTTTTATTATTATATAGTATTAAAACAAATAAATACAACTAACGATGTCTATATCTATATCTATACCCCTGAGAGGTAAAAAACAAGATGTCCATTTTTTATTTCAATAAATTGAACACCACGTTTGTGATAACGATGATAAATAATTCCAATTATTTACTACAGATTACCTATCAACGTCCATTAAGCTGTTTCTGAGAAACGAAAACAAATTTAATTGCTCAAAATTCTGAAAAATCGACTCTGCTGAACAAATGTAATTCAGTTAAAAAATTTGAATTGATGCTTTAGATGCTTTATTCCTCCGAAGTACAGATAAAATAATAGGGAAACACTCACGTGAATTTATTTTATCAGATAATAAAAAAAAAAAATACAGTTTTTTTTTATATTCGAGACTATACAGGGAGTATTCAGTAAGCTCCATAATAATTTTTATTTATAATTGATTTATTATACATAAAGTACCTTTATATGTTTAATTATATTATAATATATTTAAGCATTTTCTAAAGACTTTAATATCCTAAAAGGATTTGGTTTTTAGTAAATAGAATAAACCTTTATGATAAACATAATGTTTTTTACATTCGAAACCAATAAATTTCAAACATACAAACATAAATTCTGTTGTTTTTTTTTTTTTGTCCTATAACAATCATTGCTGAGAAAAAATATGTACTGCCACTTAAACAAATTATACATATCTATATTGAACACAACCATACCATGTAAGTATACGTGAAAAATAAATATGTTCTACGTCGATAGTAGTTAAAGAAAAAGATTTTTATTTATATAAAATGATGATTAAACACTTATGGATTTATTAATTTTAGTTCTCTGTAACGGCGTCTACCAAATAATCGTAGTAAAAGAAGCACCTTTTTAAATTAAGGTAGACATTTTATTTCATGATTCATTATGTGTATAAATACACACACAAATACCTTATCCTAAGTTTTATAACAAAATTCATTACTTAAATTTAAAAAAAAAAAAAAAAATGGTCATTAATATCTTTAGTTGGTAATGTACGACAGTTCTGTCTCTTGCAATTTATCCGCACTAAGCGGTTTCAGGGTTTTTCCCATTGTATTGACAACAGAAAATCCCAATCTAATAAAAAAAAAAAAAAAATGATCACAATAGTTGCACATTTATTTTTAATAACGATAAGCAATTATGACATATTTATTTAGTGCGGATATTCATTTTTTCTCACATGAACAAACAATGAAACATCAAAACAGATTCAATCAAGCCTAATCAGTGAGACATCATAAAAGGAGCTTTCTTGCTTATTAAATGAGATATAATATGACTCTAAAATCAACAGTAACATAAAAAAATAGCAATAATTAAAATTAGATTCAATATTTTTTTTACTAATAATAGTAAAGTAATGTGATTATGTTGTTTTCAATTGCGCATGAAATTAAAAAGAAAAAATATATAAAAAGCTCAAATTCAAAAGTTATTAGCTACGTGATATGGGAGTCAAGCCTAAGTTATTTCATAAAACATTTCGTACTTAAATTGCATTAGAATAGAATAGAATAAAGGCTTACGAACACCAATCGCTCCCTACACACCTCCATCCATCTCCACCCGGTCCAATCCCAATGTCACAAGATTAAATAGCATTAGGTACTTTAAACTATAATTCCTATATTAGTATTAATAAGTTATTTTAATTTTTTGCAAAATATGTTGAAATAAGGTGCTATTTGGGTTTGAAAACACGCGAAGAATAAAAATTCGTAGGTATATTACTATTGTTTCGTAATCTTGAACTTTCCGATCTTATTCATTTGTTTTCTAGTATTTTCTTTTTAATATTCGATTTGGATAAAAGTTTGTATTAGTAGTTAAGTATATATTTTGTTTTATTTTACATAAAAGTTATGAGTACCTATCTTTTTTCTTATCTTCAACATCTGATAAGCTCCGAAACTCTTGGTTGATACTAGCTCCTAAATTTGGTCATTGACCTAGAGTATTGGGTCTTATCATATGCAGACGAGGAGAGGTGTAAAGGGGACAAATGAAGGGTGCCCGAAAAGTTAATATAAACTTAAAAAAGATAAGAAAATTATTTTTCATATATAATTGTTTTTGGAGAGGTGGGAAAACCGATAAAAAAACCAAAATATTTTATAAAGTTAGTAATTCGCTTCTTATGAATTGGAACAAACATAGGAGACCAATTCCTAGGATTTCGAGATAGGTCAGGGAAAATGGAAAGGGTTTCCTAATTAGGTATAATGTTCGTGCCCTTAGGTAACCATCGACTTTGCCAAATGGTCAAATCATGTGACCATCTCAAATGGACGAAAGTTTGTCCACTTAATAGTCCGCTTCCTACCTAACGGACATCGGTGAAATCTTTCGGAAGGAAGACACCGTCGACAATCCGAAGAGAAACGTCCAGACACAGAAAACCACTCGCTCGTTGACTAATTGGTCGAGTGTCTCTAGTAGTTTTGAGAAGCGAAATCGGACGTCAGCCTTGTACGGCGATAAGATACTAGGCAGGTCCGGTGTTGTACAGAAATGTCACAGATATGCATTTCATTACTTCTTCGTTCAGAAAGTGATTTAAAAGAGAGTATGCAGACCTTTCAAGTAACCTAGGATTTATTTTAACGTTGACTTCTTCTCTCCGCAAAAAAAAAAAAAAAAAAAAAAAAAAAAAAAAAAAAAAAATATATATATATATATATATATATATATATATATATATATATATATATATATATATATATACCACACAGCTTAAGTTTAGTTAGAGAGTAAAAATTTTTTTGGCAGATTTAGAAAAAAATATCTAACCTTGAATTTGGAGCTCTTCATGCCTTTGTTTTGTTTCCCCGAAAGTACCCCCAAATAAACTTTGATCTCATTTATTAATTGTTTTTTAATTTTCCAATAAACCTTGTTATATACCTAGTGAG
Source organism: Aelia acuminata (assembly GCA_911387785.2). Taxonomy (NCBI): domain Eukaryota; kingdom Metazoa; phylum Arthropoda; class Insecta; order Hemiptera; family Pentatomidae; genus Aelia; species Aelia acuminata. Next base: position 49,423,656 of record OU426979.1, read on the forward strand.
AAAGATAAATCTAATGCAATTAAAAATTGTATTAATTATTGTTTCGATCATGACATAATAATAATAGAACACATGCTATGTCTCAAAATTTTACAGTTATAATTATTTATTAACCAATCAATTATTAGTTAACCAACCAACAATTAATTAACTAACCAATTATTAACTTTTGTTTTCAATAATTAATATTTTATGTTTCTCCATGTTTTACAATTATAATTAATTATTAAACACTATCATCTAGAAAAAGAATTACTATTCGTCGAAGGGCCCGGCCATCTGCATTCTTACTAAGAAACTTACATTACCTCAGGCAGTCACGAAATTTCAATACGATTTTGTGTTTTAAGTTGAAAAATTTTTAAGTATCTATCCAAAATAAGATTAGGGTAGGTACCAATATCATTTCGAATATCCATGTGTCTATATGTAAATTAATATATCATCGGAATTTCAAAAAATCAAACTATTTCTGTCGGCCTTAATTTATTATAGATAGTCTTTAAGTCCTTATAAAATATGCTATATAATAGACTGTAATCCTGACCAGATGTACACTGTCGTACTATATTCAAACTTTAAACAAAAAGTTTCATACTTTTTATAACCTCTTACATGTCCAAAATGATACAATTATGAACAATACAATTATGAATTTTGAACTAGTAAAGTTGACATCTGACATATAGGTTTATAGTTTCTATGTAAACCTTTTTAATTTTTTATTTTAATTGCATATATACTACATTTCTAATTGCAAATTCAAAGGTTCCAACGAGAAAATAATTATTTTTGTTTAGTTATCTTTGCTTTGCTACAGATATCAAAGACGAAAATACAATTATATATATATATATATATATATATATATATATATATAAATGATAATGAACTTGAGAAGAAAGGTCGTGAACCTTTGAAAAAGTGATTGACTTTCAGATTCCAGCAAGGAGTCAGGCAGGAAATAAATAAAACCGGAAGGAGATTTAAAAGAAGCGAACGAGTAGGGGCAACATTTAACCGTTTTTAACCGATCAACTTTCTATTTCCGATTTGCAGTAGATACTTCCGATCAAAGGAGCAGACTGATTGTTCCACCTTTACATAATACTTGCCGAACTCATAATACACTGTTGTTTTGTTATAAAAAATTAAATGTATGTTATTTAAATAATAAATGATATACCATTACCTACTCACAAGGGTACTCATAAAATCAGAATTAACTGAATTACATTATAAAATAATAGGTAAACTATATAAAAATCTTCCTTGGATACGTTCGAAGTATATTAAAAAAAAAAAGTAGTTGTAGGAATGTTAAGTTGGGATAATAATTATCCATTTCTATATTGCATCCAAAAAATTATCCACAGGATTCTTTAAAAATAATATTGTACATCTAATAATGATACATCTATTTTGGTTCATTTGAATTTTTTTTCCCAATAAAGATATAGAATTTATTTTTGTTTGAAAATAATGATATTGAAGAAAAATGGTCAATTTTTAAATCTATGCGTTCACCCTACTTTTATAGGGGAGATACTCCCAAATATTCCTAGTTGTGCCATACCTAATGGAAATGTCATCCTAACATTTATGTTTTTAAGGAATTGCTGTAGTTCCTAAACTAATCAAAGAATACTTGAAGTATTTTAGTAGCTTCGGTTAGATAAGAAAAAAATTTTATTTATCAATAATATTAATTTTTAATGATCTTGTAACCATCAGTTCACAATTTAAGAAATACAACTCCAAGTTTAGGTTTCAGTTAACAGAATGACTAACTTCGATTCCATCATTTTTCAGAAAAGCAATTTCAATAATATTTCTTTTTGGAAAATGTGTAATACATTACACATGTATAATACATTACACAATGTATAATACATTGTGTTTATTTTTATCTTATATGTTGGCAAATTTTTATAATTTATGCATAAAAAGATACGGATTTACGGATTTTCAAAAGAGAAATATAACTAAAAGTGTTTCGCTTAAAAATATTGAAATTGTAATAGGTCATTTTGACAACTGAAACCCTCAATAATCGAAGTAACTCTTTCTTAATATCATTTCGCAGATTGATGATGTTACTAATTTTATACATGTTGTGTTTTTCTTACGTAACGCCTTCGGATTTGATAAGTATGTAATTGAAAGATGTTTTAATTTTTTTTTGTATTACAAACTATTCTATAAAATTCATACAAATTGAAAAATTTGTAGAAGTAATTTATCGTGTGAATAAAACACTAACCGGCTACCTTCATTAAACGTTTTTTTCTTGTTCTGAGCGGCTTAGTCAATATTTAAAGCGGTTACCCGTGATACCTTCTGTAAACATATATCTATGGAGACAGGAATTGAATTAACTAGGTTAATTAGAAAGTACACTTGAGTAGTTATATCCAAGGGGATCATTTCAGAAGCCTTTTGGACGTAGATGGATGGTCTTCTTGGCTCAAGAGTTATCAATTTTCTTCAGAGAGTGCAGTAGACTTCTAAAATTGATACTCATTCCTTATGAGGTATGTTTTCCAACTTACTTAGTTATTCAATGGGTCGTAGGTATACAGAAAACAATCCTCTAGTATAAAAGGAGTACAGTTCAGTAGAGCGAGAAATACCTCGGTAAAAATTACAGAATGCGGAATCATTATTATATCGCGTAATATATTGATACAACGTGGTATTATAATTGCCTTAATGTAAGAGAGATAAAAAATGATAGAAGATACATAGAGACTGAGATAGAATGTAGAACGGAGAGGAAAAGTTAGATATTTTTTACACGAGCGAGCAGAATGTGTTACGGCGACCGACTTCCATTGTACATGGGGACCAAGGTTGCCTCCTGCATATTGTAGTTCTTACACCGACTGAATCCCTCATGCCGGAAAGAATACTGAAAATTGGAACACGAGGTCCCTCTGGCCGGAATGTGAGATTACAGAGAGTGTCGTCGTGCCTTCGATGACGTAGGAGGAAGTCCACTGAGGCAAGGAGTTCGTGCCTTTCGAAAATACCACTCATTACTTCTTCATGTTATCTAGGTACTTGCTAGATCAATCAAGTTAGAATGATAGAAAAATAATTTACTCTTTCCGAGATTGACTACTTTAACTATGGAATGTAACGTAAAATATGTATATTTATTTTAAAATCACTTTAGATTGTCTATGTAATCATTTTTCCATAAGACCGCAATATCCTCCAATCAATCAGGGAGACATCAATTAGGTATAATGAACTAAATAATTCACATTATTTAGGAATAATAATTAAACACAATGCACAAGTTATGTTTATCATTTAAATATTACTACAATTGTAACTTCAATTCAACACAAACATCCTCTAGCCGTCAGATCTGGAATCGGATGAGTTGTTTTGTTTGTTTCGTTAAACATCTCTTGTTGCTACTAAGGCTAATCGGACCACATTGACATTCTTAAATTTCGCCTATTCATGTTTCATATGGTTATACATTGTACAACGAGTACCTAATATCGCAAAAGGCTCGCGATCTCCATTTTACGTCCTCTCCAGAGCACGGCCTAGCCAAGGATTTTTCACTCCAACAAAAATACTATGGCCACTATGGCGGGATGCGACCCGCTGACCTTTGGTATTGTAAACACCTATGCTAGCCACTACACCACATGTGATCCTATATTTTTCTGGTACATTTATAAAGACAAGTTTATAAGAATTCCATAAATCCTATGTAATGTAAAAACTTAAATGTCAAAACTCTGTCGATCTTACACTTCCATCTTTAAGACACAATAATTTTAGATTTTTAATGTTTCAAGGACAAATCACTCCTGTCCTCTTCCCCACCCTACCTTTTTGTAATGAACCGTTCATCCATTCATTCAAGGCACTGGAGAATAACCACCTGAAGATATAATATCAATTGTTATTCTCCAGTCTGAATCATTTAAAATATTCTATGATTAAATAAATTCACTGATTGTCTTTCAGTTAAGACAGGCGTGAATATAGAAATGAAGTTAAAAAAAAAAAAAAAAAATAAATATTTTTTATTTATATTGCGAAATAGTTATATTAATTTTTTAAGCAGGTTCTCCTTCTTGATTGCCATATATTCATTTTTCGCAACAAAAAAAAATCTATTAGACCAATTATTTATCATTTTAGCATCATTTGTTACCGTTCAGTATATTTTGATTTTTTTTTCTTAACAAATACTTTATGAATTATACTTGAATCATTGGAATATATTTCAATTTTTATAAACAAACGTAGTAGCTGCCATAAGTTATTGTCAGGTTATAAAGAAGATGGATACATGAATATAATTTATTCCGCCTGGATAATCCGTAGGTAGCTAAAACTTTATATGCGTCTTGCAATATTACATGTTCTTTTTCAAGATGACATTTTTCACCAAGTATAGATATATGGTAGATACGTATTACAATAAGCAGGTATAGATGAATAAAAGATACAAACATATTTTTTACACTACCTGAAGAATCAGTCGCTTTAGAATACTTTATAGCTCGTAAGTTTTTATTGCTTGTTATTTTCCTATCGATTACCTAGACCTACATCCAACATAGAAGCACAGTAGGCCGATTTCCTTCATTGTTGGAGTCGATCCGTAATAACTTTCACAAGGCGACATTTCGTCCCGTCGTTAAATACCTTATCGCAAGCGCCACAGTTTGCTAACAATGAAAAGGGGACGTCAACCCAACCAAAATGTCAGGAGTGGAAGGGAAGTGCCTCTTTTGCTATTTCTTCCCCTACTTTCTATTTCATTCATTACTGGTTTATTCCCAGGCTTCCTTTATTAAGTTTTCCAGTCTCATCATGTTTCGAAATATTGCTTACTAAGGGTTATGAATGAACTTTATTTGCGGCAAATTAGGGTAATGTCTCTTATCATTAAATTGCTGCGGAACCGATTCATAGTAACATCGCAGCAGAATTCTGTTTGTTAGACGCTGATTTTGAATTAGAAACAGATAACGGCTTAGAATATTCCCGTCACATCTTAAGTGTGCAATCAAGTACAATACAAGAGAGGTAAAAACAAATTTTACTTTGAACTGTTTGTTAACCAAAAAAAAAAAAATTTAGCCCCACGAAAAACGAACTGTTCCATTTTAGGTCTACCCTAGGAGAAAGATAAGAAAACTGAATACTGAGATCAGAGAAGCGATCCCCTTCACTCAGATTGCTGTTTCATCTGCTCTTGCCTCTCTGATTTTCTTTATTCAAAACACCTTCCGGAATTGGCTTTGATTTCTCCATACTCTGACCTTTCTTATAACAATATGGGTAACGATATGATACCTTCACAATGGAACTGTTAGAAAGTAACACCAATTAAGGACTGACTTCAACTGTAGTCACGTATAAATATATTAGTAGGAAAAAATACGACCGGTGTTTTCAGTCGTTGACATGAAAGTTTCAAAAAAAAAAAAAAAAAAATTGTGTATATTTGTTGTTCTTGTTGTTTTGTTTTTTTATGTTCGAAATTGAAAGTCAGTACGAAACTAAACATAGATGCCTTCTGAGACAATCGTGCAAATACACTTCACAGTGGGTTAAGGTTTTTTTAATGGATTTTTACTTTAAACCTTTTTTTTAGCAGTTAAGTTGATTTTCCTAAATTCAGAAAATTACCATCAGGGTGAATGATTGATAAAGCACTTAATTAAATCCACTTGCTCCAATAACCTCATATTAAAACTAAAAACTTTTCAATTAGAAATTTTAGGGCTGTAGTAATCTCTACATACCCCCGTATATGTAACCTACCATTGACTAACACATACTAACTCCTTACTCCAGCTTTCTCATTAAATTTTACTGGCATAACAATAATTTATTAACTTACCGTTAACAAGTTATTGTTATTAAGTTATATACTCAACTAAAAAGAAGTTGAATGAGAGACCTCTCTTCAATGAAGACCGGGTTAATATACTGCAGGGTATCTTCCCTTATGCCTGCAAATTCCTTATTTAACTCGATATAAGTTTTGATTTGCTGAATTTTATTTAACTGTTGAAACAGATACAAATGAAAATATAAAAAAAAAAAAATTATATAAAAAGAAAAGAATATATAAATTAGCTTACGGAAAAATTAAAATTTATTTATCGCTGTCTTGTACAATAATAATAATATATAATATTACAATAATAATAATAATACTTGTTCAATAATAAAACTTGTACAATAATAATAATAATATATAATACCTTCAAATCCCGCCGGTACAATCAGCTCCTATCCACCCAGTTTCCCGATCAATTGTAAATAGTCTTCATAAATTCTCAATTTTATCTTTAAATTGGTGTAGGCCTTTACTTTTTATTTATCTTGTAAATATAAGTTCAATTTGTTTTATTTGCAAATAAGTATATATATGTACATATTGTATGCTGCACATACTCAGTTATCTTTATGTTAAGTGAATGAGGGTATTATTTATTTTTAATTTGTGTCATCATAAGAAGACTAATGTAATATTTATCATTTTTTTTTCATTTCTATCTGTTTCATTTTTTATAACACACTAAGGCACTAAAGCCTATTATGTATCTGTATAATTTGTTCCTAATGGACTAGTTTCCGAGACAATCAATAAAGAGTTTATTTATTTATTAATATTATATTATGAAAAAAAATAACTAAATGTTGGCCTATTTTGATTTTTATAAGAATTATATTGTTTGTAAATGTGGGAGCATATAATAATCATTTTTCAACAATAAATCGTTAAGATTTGTCTTGGTCTTAGTATGGATACACCGCTCCAGCAAACTATGGACCGTACTCATAAATAGGAGAGAATTTTCAGAAAAGAGAAAGAGAAACGATCAACCGGCATGTCCCCCTGAAAATAACCCATCATTAGATTAACTTATAAACTTGTTTAGTAGCTTGAATAACCTTATCTAGCCTCTTTTTAGCCTCCTTCACAGGTCGTCCAAGCATTATGCACTGGCATGCCCGAATGCCCCATAACACCAATAGAAGAAATGGGAGCTGGTGATCTCCCTGCATGACCGCAAATAACGACAGGAAGAGGTGACGCTGGGCATAACTCTTTTCGATGCTTATCATGGCAAAATTAGCTCCTAATTAAGCGTTATCCAAGCGTTAATATGGAAATAAAATTAAAATAAAATCAGATATTAGTTTTAAAGCAAAAGTAAATATATATTGTTTATAATAAATAGGAAACATTAAATAGGTAGTATACAAATAGATATATTTAACTTTTCTAACCGAAATTGAATCCTCCTAAGGAAATAAATGTTAAAGTAAGGGATGTATAAATTACTTGGGTTAGTATACCAATCCTCATATCCACCTATTATTGAGTTATTGAGTTACTAGTCAACGCATAATTACTAAAATATCAAAAACTATTTTTTTCTTAATTTGATCTTCAATCAACTTTACGGGCAGAGCATTTTTTGAAATTGTGCTTTACAGTAGGAAACACTTGCAAATGCCTAATACCGAAGTAGCGTATGAAATTTGGTGATTTTATGCTCGACTATTAGGTACACACCCATTCTGTATCAGATTCCACCTTTATCCGAAATATACTCTTGTCTAATGCAATATATATATCTACCTACGCAATAGTTGTCTAGATGAAATTTAATAAATATTTATTAATAAATAAATGCTTTCTCTCATGCAGTAGTGCGGAAGCGAACGTCAGTATTATATTATGATCTTCAATAAAAAATCAATATTTCACAATAATCATTGAGAAAAATTTCTGATGTATTTTTTTTTCCTTTAGTATTTCCTTTGAAATATTAATACAAACACTATTGTCTATGGACATATTTTACGCTGATAACGTAGCTCCTGTTGGGAGAAGCTGTAAATAAACTACTATGGGATGAGGAAGGTATTACAAAATATCTTCATAAAATATTTTGATAGCAGTGAAAAATAAAGGAATGGGAAAAGAGAAACAAACCATGAACAAAAAAGCAAACATTGGTAACTGCTTCTGTTCTTTATTAATGTGGCACATGGAGAAAGTAATTTAATTAAATTATTTTAATTGAAATCGGGTTTTAACATTTTTTATTTATAAAGGTGTTTGAATTTGAATTCAAACTTGACTCATAGTAATTATGGTTTAATAGGAATTTCAACTGATACAAAAAAAAAAAATTATTTTTCGGAAATCGAATTTATATTAACTTATGTTTATCAACATACATTTTGCATAATGGATTAAATACCCAACGTTTTATTACAATAGCAAACGGTTAAATATAAGAAAGCATAATAAAAATGTCCTTAATTGTTTTTCATATCCATGTTTCTAATAAACCTAACAAATTGTAAATAGCCCTCTCTAAAACTATATAGTACTATTGGAAACTCCTGATCAGTTATATTGATCCAATAATGACTTATATAATTATATAAAGTTTGATGAGTTTTCTCTACTTTTTATTTTATTTTTATAAATTCCCAAAAATATTATATTCAAGGTTCAGTCAACACATAGCATACAACAATTACTCCAAGCTATATTGTAACTTGTATAATTGTGGTCATTAAGAAAACGGTTGCTTATTCCCAGGTATTATTTAAATATCTTTTTTAAAATCATTTTATCGGTATTAAGCAACTGGGATTCTCACCAGTTTTAAATAAAAAAAAACAATTTTTTTTTAACTGAACACCTCTGTAAATCATCACTAACAGAACATGGCTATAACACATTTATATAATTCGTTTATTTATCCTTCTTGATTTTTTTTTTTTAAACTTAGACGTAATACAGAAGAATTTCAACTTTACTTCTACTATGAACAGAATTCATACAATCAAGATTAAAGAGATATTGTAATGGAAAGTTTGAAACCGCGAAAACTCCCATCAAACACATAATTTCACTTTCATTATTTAATACTCGTAGAAAGAAATACTGCTAATACAATATTGCATATTTTGCACTTCCCAGTTTCTGTATCTGCGTTTCGCAAGACTGTGTGGGAGTGGAATTCTTTTGTCAAGATCAAGAATCATTTTTTTATGTAACCATGTCCAATCTTTAATCCAAGGATGAAGTGCTATTAAAAAAAGGGCTGGATATTCAATAAAATAGTAACTTTTTCTGTCTCTATTTCTGCTTTCTTGATAATTTAAAAAAAAAAATTAGAAATTTCTTAATGTATTTTAAGGATTTCCTTTAATGAAGGAATCTCTTCCATGGAAGAGATTCCTTCATTAAAAAAAATCCTTGAGCAAACCACTCTTCCTCATTAAAGTGAAATATACAACGAAATAGTTAATATATTTTATTTTTATAAATAGCCTAAAAATGATAGTAGGCATAACTAGTAACTAACTATCTCATGAAGAAGTGTCTTCACAATCCATGTACAATAAAGTAGTTTTATGATTTTTAGTCAGTCTGGGGTCCAAGACCGAATACCTATAATTTTTTTTTTTTCCTAATTGGAAAAAAAATTAGAAAATCGTTTGGTTTTCGAAACTTTTGCACGATTTTCAGCTTCGTTTGGAAATTATCATGGTAAACGTACACAAAGGTTTGGAGAGAAACTGAGAAATGAGAGAAACTTGTATTTTTCATACCGCAACTACCACAAATAGACTTTCTAACGCTATTAAAAACCAGACCAAGGTTGTCATTTTCACAATCAATGCCAGTTTCAATAATATCAAAACGTTTCATTTTCATCATTGCTAACAATGATCAATAAGCTATTGTTTCGGCAAATCCATGCGGCTGACTTTATAAGGTAGATATCAATTGAAGATAAATATGCCAACGTATAAAAATTAATATTAAGTAAATATAAGTCCTAAGCATACAAATACCGTTGATCGCAAGGTTAGCTCAGTTAAATAAATTTAATTTATGAGCAAAAAATTAAAATAATGAACAAATTATTTTTAAATTAGGGCTCGTACAAGTGTGTGATTATTATATTAAATCTCAAAAAAAAATTAAACAATATTCCACTGATTAATAAGTCTTAAACTTTAAAACTAACAATATAAAATATGAGAAAGTAGTTGATGTTTTACTATATATTTTTTTTACGTGTAGAAGACTAACGAAGGAGGTATTTAAAAATATAGTGCCTTTAGTAATGTAATAAAATGTTTAAAAATAACACGCAGAAGGTTATTTTTGGAAGTTCTACAATATGGTATTATTTCTGTATTAGAAAGATAGTTGAATGCCGACTACTTTATCTATACGGTGGAACAATATTCTATCACATAATTATTTTATATTATATTATAACATCAGTTAATGAAATTAAAATCTAAAGAAATCTACAATGAAATACTGCTTTCTATTCATATACATGCTAATGCATTTAGTAACTAAGGAAATGAGATACCCACTTAAATAAGGCTTAGGTAAGCGTTTTTTTGCCATAAAAATAAAACATAGTTTTTTTTTTGCCAAAGCCATTCTTCAGAAATGGGTATAAGTAATGTTTTGTTGTTAAAAAAGAGCATTGAACGTATGGAAGATGGCATGGGTGTAAGCACTGAACGAAATTCATCCTAGAGGGTATAAGTCACATCATTTCTGTAAAAATTTCCTAAGGCACTTATACCCTTATGCATTTCCACGCTTCAATTGGCACATTAAAAGTAAAATAGATGACCAATTCATCACCTTTTTTTTTAATCAATTCCATTAATAGGTACTGATGAATTTTCTTTTAACACGTTCACGCCGGCACTGTAATTCATGCTCCTCGCCAATTGGCGGCTGAGTTTAGTGTTTTCCGCTCTATTGGACGGGAGCTATTCCAATGCATTATGCAGTCTTGACAATCCCACCTAATACCCGACATTCCTGGAAAGTTAAGTAGTTGACCAAAGTGTCCGCTGCGGTAGTCAAGTGCGGGACACCGGTGTGAACGTGTTAAACATATAATGAAAAAAAATGTGAAAAGTATCTCCAAAAATCTTAATGTTAGGTAATGTATGCGTAAAATTACTTACATTTTAATTCTCTTTTCTGGCCTGGCCCGAAAACTACATATGGCCTAAAAAGCGAGGAACAAAAAAATGTAATAACTCCATAGAAATCATGAAGATCTCTTATACATTTGGTGCTGTAAGTTATCGACTTTTTCCTAGTGTAAAGTAGGCTTCTTAAATGATCGGAATATTTGTTCCCAATGAAATTTCAGCCTTATTTTTTTATATAAGTATGTAATAGAATCTTCTTCTTTGTAATAGTTATGCTGATTTTTTTTCTAAATTTCAAAAAACAACGGTTATCAAGCAATGGCGTACCATATATTTATTGTAGTTGGAATATTCTCAAGTATACAGGAAAATATTTTACATATTCCAACATAAACGATCGACGTAAACTTTCTTCGGTCTCGAAGATTGCCGAGTTTCCCCCGCGGTAAATATATTGTTACCAACCAAAGATGGAAAGTGAAGACCTTAAAGAAGCGATGCCTGAAAAAGGCTAACGTATAATTTGAAGTGTGATGCAATCTTACTACGGATTCTTTTGTAACTCCATTTCTGATCGTTATTCGTAGTCTTTATGGTTCGCACTACTGCCACCTAAGAATAGCCATGTTTTAAATACGCTATTGTTTCGGTACTAAGGTATTATATTAAAACATTATCATTTAATTACTACCAAATGTGCCCATTTTGTGAACTTATAGCATACAATGCGGACTTAGTCACACATCTTTGTCTTAAAGCCAAGGGACCACGTCAGAATCCTCCGCTTTACGGAACAGGCTGACGGAACTGATGACCGAACAAAAATGTACGACGCACCTCCTTCCTTGAAGACTACCTCATATAACTATGTAGTTACCATCATTAATGCCTCAATCGTAATTGGATTCTTCATAAATTAGGCAAGGAAACAAACTAACAGGCCAATGGCGCAAACAAAGGAGGGGGGGCTTGAGGGTTGATGGCTCCCCCCAAACGACTCATTTTCTTTATTCTCATTAAAATCACACTGTTTAAATTTTAAGCGCCATTTTTCTAATCACTATATTGTCGAATAAATAAATGCACATTTTGTACTTGACAGATAATTCAATATAATGATTTGCTTGTAATCCTGGTTGCGCCAAAGAAACAGCCGTTTTCTAAGGACTTAAAATCATTCTATTTGCGTTGTTTATTATAATCAAATTCGCTAGCGAAATGTTTAGTATGCTATTTAGAAGTAGGTATATTATTCCATTTCCAAATCTTTATTTTGGTGTCGTATATTCTATGACATAATAGATTATGTTGGTTATTAAATAATTAATATATTATTTAGGAATTTCATCTTCAAATGATATAAAATTAATAAACATTGATTATGAGTCTTTAGTGGAAAATATTTGGATTCTATGCTATGTCCTTATCATTAAGAACATTTCAAAAATTCACTCTCTTAGCTAATGTCCTTGAATTTGTGTTTTGCTAACCAGTTTTCTATGACATAGATTATGTTAGTTAATACATAAATACTAGATTATTTTAAAATGTGTCTTCGAATATAATAACTTTTATTATTATTAATTTTGAAAATTTTGTGCCAGTGATTCTCAGTAATAATGAATTATTTAATCATCATTAATTGATGTAATCTACATTTATCTCATGGTAACTGAGATGTTGATATATATATTTTTATTATGAACTAACAAAAGATGAAATTATTCCATTTAAGAGGGGAAAAACTGTAGTAGGGAGTAAATGCGTAAACTAAAAAATACTTCACATGATTTATGAATAATGTGATCATTTCAGAAGCCTTCTGCAAATTCTGAAGGAGTCGATAGCACACATCTCTAAATGTTTAGGTTATAGGCCCCAGGGACATTTTAACCCACCCCCCCAAAAAAAAAAATTACATAACTTACTCGTACTCATTCCTAATGAGGGGAAATTAATAAGGGCATCGTAACTTCGGTATGTATCGGTGCAGCTTCATTTGAACAACAATAATTTACGTATGTTCGAAAAACGTATGCGCAAAAAATGTACTAATTTTGAAAGCGACACGCGAACGTATTTGCACATTAAAGTTTGGCCCACAACATGTCAAAGATTTCCCATACCCGTGAAGGATGTACATCCTTAACTCCTACGTAACTCCTTCGTAATATAGATAAGTCTTTTAAAATAATCCTTAAATACTATGATAACTCATTAAGACCATTTTTAACTTAATTTAAAAAGTAACGGCCTTTAAGTAGTTGTTCCTTTCTACCATAGATTTAAATGTTAAGTTGTTCTTAATGAATTCTGTTGTTATCACCTTCTTCGTAGTTCGGAGAAGGCTTCTAAAATAATACATAAATCATGAGGATTATTTTTTAACTTAATTTATGAAGTAACGGCCTAATAAAATACCTACCAAGATATTCCCTATGACCATGGATATTAGTAATGTTTAAGTTGCTCTAGTGTTTCTGATGATAGCTAAGTCACTGGAATGTCTTATCCATAAAAGAATAATAATTTTAATTATTGATCCTTGAATCTAATTAATATTAATTATTTTAAAACAGGCGGGGTTACCGATTTTCCTATTGCCAAATACCCTATTTCAAAGCCGCAATGAATATTATTTTTAGAACAAACCCGCAAGAATTTCATTTATGTAAATTTATGCTAATATATTCGAGTAAGGGTACCTAGAGCTATTTATCAACGAGAATACAAAACAAGGACGAAAGGCGGGATATTTCAGCCTTGTCTTGCTCTTGCAGCAAATAAGCTAAAACCATCTCGATTTATTTTTTTATTATTTTTTTCCTGGTTTAACTTGAACGACCCTTTGTATCCTAACTTATTGAGAAATTCTCAACGGATATTATTTAAAAAAATCAATTACCTGATGTGTTGTAATTGCCGATCTTGTTTCAGTCAACACAAGAATTTGAATTATCCTTAACTCCATCCGTTAAAACAGATCCTATCTCAAAAAACGTGATTTTTACAATGATTGAATCTAAAATTAAAAAATTAACGTGTAGCTCAGTACAGCTCCTATGCTTATACAATAATTGAAATTTTTACTATTAAGCAGATCGTTTATATAGCTGAATTTTTTTTCTCCATGTATAAATATGTTTTTATTTTTAACAGCTCTTATTTTATGATTAATGTTGTAAAACGTAATTCATAGATAATTAATGCTTGCACTTAAACATTTGACGATCCTGCAAATGATAGTTATCCAATCTGTTATCAGATTTCGCAACAGATTTTTGAGGTATGACGTTGTAGAAACGAATGAGCAATGTAACTGCATATAACGTTTTTCTATTCAATGAGTGAAATAACTATGTGTGATATAACCAGATTGGATTTATTGTTTGATAAAAAAAAAAAAAAGGAGAAAAGTAGTGCGATTTATGGCACACTACATCACAAATTGTTCTTTCAATATATCTGAATTATGAACTTTACTAATAAAGAAATAATATATTCGACATTATTTAAATATAAGTATTTAAATATCAAACGGTTACATTACGAAGCAATATTCGTTGCTTAATGGACATAACGCAAGAAAGATTTTGAATCTATCATAATTAGAATGTAAAGAAGCTTAAAAATGTACAGTATAACAACACTTTTGAAGTTGTTCAATCACGCCGAGTAATATACGTAATTTTATAATAAATTTGTTCTTTTGGCAATCAAAAAGAAAATCTATTCGTTACATGGAGTCTTATGATTAAAATATGGGTTGTACAAGCTTAATAGAAACAGGAAAAAAAACGATTTTTTTATCGTTTCCATTAGCAACTAATATACAATGAATGATCTATGTAAACAATAGAATATTAAAGTAATCAACTATTTTTAATCATTATGGGTCATTTCGTACTAATTTAACGAAAATATAATATACTTTTAGATTATTTTTAATCAGAATGTCAAAATGCTTATTGGTAAGGTACGTTAAGTTTGTGAAGATGGATACCAATTTATTTAAACAGGTTTACCCAACGATACGACAGAAAAAAATAAATTGAGTACATTAAAAATTATTAGCAAAAACTGTTATATAATTAGATAAAGGTGTCATTTTGACTGTCTATTGTTCGTTATATTTTCTTTAACTGTTTGTTTATCGGAAAATCGCATATTGTTTTTTTTTTCTTTTTTACTCTTTCTTGTGTTACAACGAACTTTAAAATCTATCAGCTATTGCAAATGATCCACTAATCAAGTCATATTACTTTCGGAACATCTCAATTTTGCTACACTGGGATTTATTCCAATACATTCTATTATTTTATGGATATTTATCATTTTAATCTGATTTCTGATTAGTATCCCTATAGCATACGGATGCCGGTTTTGGCACGAATTACAGGAAGTCTATGCTCTAACACAAATAAATTGAGAACAATGAACATAGGGCTCACACAATGTTACACAATAAATGCACTTTCCAGAGTGTGTTTTACGCAATTCACTGGATTGTTTCCATCTGAATGAAATTCAAACTAACAAAATTGCCATATTAAATAACTATAAATAGAAATTAATTTTATTATCGCATTTTGCTATAAAAATTTATCATAATTAATTGAAATGTTTTTCTTATGTTATACCTCTTTGCAGAAATCTTATCAATAAAAAAATAAAATGGAGTTAGGTATATGGTAAAAAAAAAAAAAAAACCGAAACAATGCAGGACTCAATTTGATAATTTATAATTAATATTTGCATGTTGCCCATTAAAAGTATAAAAGTTGTTTAGAATATGTAATTTAGTTATACAAAAACAATGAAAATAATAAAACTAACATAAGGGTCCTAAATTTTTGATATATTGGACCAGAATTTAATTTATGATTTTATAAGCTTATTCAGCCCTTTTACAGGATTTAAATTATATATTTAAAAAAAAGAATGTCAGTTGAGACAAATCTTACCGCAACATTAAAATAACTTCGCCTTTAAACAGTTGATCTGACAGGAGAGGATTTTGAAATAAATAAATTTTCAGAATACCTATGCAAATCCACCAGTTGGAAAATTAAGAAACAGTTGTTTGACATAAAATGGGGCAAAAGGATATTATGCATGCGTAAAACTCTGTATCCCAGTCAACGCCCACACAACTGTGTTAACAGCTAGTTAACGTATTATTGTAGCCTTTAAAATATCACAAGTATATAAGTAACAAAAAATAAGCTTCTAAACATATTTGATGTAAATAGTTAATGTATGAAAGACTTAGCATCATAGATGAATTAACTAAAATGAAAATAACTTGAAAGCAAGAAAATATTGTGTTTTTTTTTTTTCTCTCATTTCTGATTACAGAAGTAGTCTAGAATGTTCAATATTCAAAATGGTTTTCACACCATAAATTCAAAAATTAATTCTAAAGAAAAAATGTTTTTTTAATTACAGTCTCTCCATCTGCTTTGCTTTGCCCAGTTTCCTTATGTTTTTGATGTACTCAAAACCATCCCTCTCTTCAGTATATAATATACCGATCAGAATATAATATACGGAATACCCTATACGCTTTGGTAAACCTAACATAATTTGGTTAACATCATAATGTGAAACTTTGAACATAATTGTTCATACTAGCTGAACTGAGGGCAAAACTGTTGTAGACCATAAAATAATATTAAACATTGATTGTTTCTATTATTATCTTTTACCGACTCATTTTTTTTTTCGTTCTTAAAAATATCTTGGGCTTGGTTCTGATCTATAGTGAACTAATACAAACCCATATTTAAAAATAGTAAATATGTAACTCTTCAAAGGAGCAAAAAAAGATTTACATTGCAGACAATTTTTATATTTTACCCTTTAATCTTATTAATTATATTCGAATATTAGCCAGAGTAAGAGCTTTTTAAATATGAAGCATAATCAGCTAACTATCAGGTTAGACGTAAAGATACTTAACGCAAATCTTAAGCATCAGTCTAAAAATTTCAAATATCAGAATAATGTCAAGAGAGAAAGACAAGTGTTTAATATTTTGCTTATCTGTTACAAATGTATATTTTGTAGCAAATATTATTATAAAAATTTCAATCACATCAGTTTATATGTATTTATTATGCTTTTTCAAATCAAGTTCATGAATTTATAAAATCTTTCTATAACATTATGTTGACATGATCTTTACTACTGATTGGGGTTATGATATTTTAGGAGAAATAATACTTTTAAAAATATTGCTTTATTCATATTCCGGTATTGCAAAGTTAGGGTTGTTGCAACAACCATATGATTATTCTTTGTTAGAGAAATAGGTAAATCACTATAATAAATCAACGTGTATAGCTTGGTGTTGCAAGTTGTAATTCGTTTTCATAAAAGTTATAACATCTAATTACAGTTAATAAAGGGGGTAGATGCCGTAAAAAAATAATAAAATAATTCTTAAGATTTATTTTTTTCCATTTACAACAGAATAAGTGGCAAAAGCAATTAACAGCTTCTATTTATTGCTTTTATAAAAACCTATTTTATAGGTTTAAATATATTACCTAATATATTAATATATTACCTATATTTAACCTGTTTTCCGATTATTTTAAAAATCTAATTGGACGAATTCTTTAACAAAACTGTCCCTCCTCTCGAAGAGTGCTTCTTGTGGAGCTCCAAAAACACTTATGAATTAGTAGATTACAATATTTTATTTAAACAATATGCAGATACAAGCAACAACTAACTGGCTGAGTACTTATTTCCAGTAATTAAAATAATAAAGAAATCGATGTATTAATGGATATATTAATGTTCAATTCAATTATTTATAAAATTAATATTAAATACAATAATAATTATAATATTATTGGTAATAGCGAACTTTACTGCTATTAATTCCTAATACATATATCTTTAAAGTATACTTTAATGAGTTTTCAGTTCAATAAATTGATATGCTGAAAACTCATTAATGTATAATAACCACGCGGAAAACATAAGCAAATTAACCAGAAAAAAAAACAGCTATTAAAGTTTTAAATTAGTATAATAATGTAGTTAGCAAAAAGATGTAGCCTTGAAAATTCTCATAACAAACAATAAATGCGACAATTCGTTAAAAACAATATATCGCCCTCCGTAAATAAAATCCAAATATTTTGAAAAATAAGCAAAATACTAATGCAAAAAAATGAGACAGAATAAATGGATGGCTAGTGTCTCTTGTCGATCATTTTCTATTTTATAATTATGTAGTACGTAATGAGTACAACCTATGATTAAACTATTAATAGTTAATCGAATGAAAAAAATAACCCTAATACTATTTTTCAATTCGAAAAAAAATAGAATAAAGTGAGAGATATGGGTTCAATATTAAGAATTATACTGATAAAAAAATATGTAAATATATAAACTAAATGAATAGTTGAAGGAGGATTAACCTAATAATTTCTGTAAGTGAGGATTTGATCTCACTACTCAATTCTATAAAATATTTTG
Organism: Aelia acuminata; assembly: GCA_911387785.2. NCBI lineage: Eukaryota > Metazoa > Arthropoda > Insecta > Hemiptera > Pentatomidae > Aelia > Aelia acuminata. Next base: position 49,442,151 of record OU426979.1, read on the forward strand.
AATTTATATTATGTTAAAAAAAAAAATAAAAAGAAGTGAAATCGTTTCACTCAGCTTAGTTTACTTTTTTAAAAAATACCTCATTAAAAATATCTATGCAGAATAAAAAATCATCTACATCAATCATTTTGATTTTTCATCTTTGCAAAACTAACATTTGATTGATTTTAATAAGCTTCAATAAAAGTCTTAAGTAGGATAAGAAACACAGTGAAAATAACGGAAGAAATACATATAATAATGAACTGATATAACGTCAGTATTTCGAAAACACTGACGTCAACAAAATCCATTGGCCAGGCGTAAGAGTTATATTTTTAAACTCGCAACACAACCAATCGCTAAATAGATGAATTTTACACCAGGAGTTCTTCAGTTAAGGTGAAATACAAATATTTGTAATAGGTAACAATAATATTTCAGATTTATTTTTGTTTAACAATCCTTGTAACTCGTTCTGAAATTTCCTTATGAAATTCTAGTAAATTATCTTAATTAATTGGAAGATTTATATCCCCCGTATTCAAATAGCAATTAGATCTATTAATTATTGATATGATTTATATCAATAATAATAAACAATTGAAAGTATTTAGGTAGCTTAACTGCTTCGTAATACGCAGGCTGAATGTGACAAGGTTGCAACAGAAGTTGATTTATTACCAGTAACACTAATTAACATTGATATTATTAGAGTATTTAAAAATTGTGTTGTTAAATATTTTTCTGTAATTTATACAATGAATTATATTTCTAGACGTATTAAAAACTTCGTATTTTTATATCAACAGGAAGATTCCTAGTTTACAATTCTCCTATGTAGGAATTCAGTGAAAAATATTTTAAATAAGAAATACCTTTATTTCTTTATTATTGTCAGATCATTACATGTTTTTAGGTTTCGGGTTCAACCACCACATCATTGGGTACACTCTTCTCTACACATTACTAAAGCAATTAACTAATAATACAATTTTTAATTATTTATTAATATGGTCAGTTTTTTTACTTTCACTTACCTATATATGAAATATATAGTAAGTGGAAGTATTGCGATCGTGAAAAATTTCGACTTCCGGTTTTCAACGGAAATACACGTTTTGGGGTCCCCTGAGTCCAATTAACCAAGTCCCGCGAAATGGTCTGTGTGTGTGTGTGTGTGTGTGTGTGTGTGTGTGTGTGTGTGTCTGTGTGTGTGTGTGTGTGTGTGTGTGTGTGTGTGTGTGTGTGTGTGTGTGTGTGTGTGTGTGTGTGTGTGTGTGTGTGTGAACAGACTAGCTCAAGAACTATAAACCGTGCGAACCTGAGATTGGGTATTTAGTGTATGTATTTGCCCGCGATGTGACAGCAAAAATTTCATCAAAATTGCTCAAAGGAAGGGGGTACTTTGTTTAATAACTTTTTAAGTTTTTTTGATTTTCTCAAAAACGGCTCTAACGATTTTGATTAAACTGAGTATTTGATCTATTTATATGCCCGAGATATGACTGTAAAAATTTCATCAAAATTGATCAACCAGAGGGGGGACTTTACTTAAAAAATTTTGTATTATTTTCACGTGTTTTTTTTTATTTACTCAAAAACGGTTTTCACAATTTTGATCAAACTTGGTATTTGATGTATGTATATGCCAAAGATGTGATAGCCAACATTTCATCAAAATTGATCAACCGGAGGGGGGACTTTACTTAATAAATTTTGTATCATTTTCAAGTGTTTTTTTTTATTTACTCAAAAACGGCTTTCACGATTTTGATCAAACTGGGTTTCTTATGTATGTATATACCAAAGATGTGATAGCCAACATTTCATCAAGATTGATCAACCGAAGGGGACACTTTATTTCATAACTTTTTTTCTAATTTTTAGATTATCTCAAAAACGGCTTTAACGATTTTCTTCATATTCGTCATGTTTAATGAAAATTGAGTGTTATTTAATATCAGGTAAGCGTTATCATTATTAAAATGTTCTGAGGGGTTTATAGAGCAAATGAAAACAAAAATAAGAAATGAATGTGGAAAACGTGTAACTTTGAGAAGTGGCATTAACAAAACGCATTAATTTCTTATCTAAGTAAGTTGGTAAGTGAAAGTTGTGTGTTGCGCGAACGAACCAGATTTTTTTTATCTAAAAATTAAACAATCGACACTTTATATGTACCAATCATTAATATGTCTACCTCACCGTTACTGAGTAACCGTGATTTACTGAAACTATTACTGAGTAACAGTGCGGTAGCAAATATTAATGATTGTTACATTGTGGTGATAGTTTATTTTGAGAAAACCTTACTGACTATATTAACAACTAAAAAAAACATTATTATTAGTTAATTACTTTTTATCGAAACTGTAGCAATGTGTAGGGAAGAGTTGTACCTGATGATGGGGTGGTCGAGCCCGAAACGTTGTAAAAACTTATCACAAACTGACAATAATAAAGAAATATAACGGAGGATATATTTGTCCCTAAATTCCTAAATAGGTATTTAAAACACAATGCAGACAAAATTTAAAAATAATATAAAAATAGTTTATGGTTGCCAATTGTCAAAATACAGTAGAAAATATGTAATCTTCCTATAGAGAATGTCATACAATATATTTTCAACGAACAAGGTCTATAATATTTTGATGGTGACATTATTACATAAAGTTAAAAATGTAGGTCGAACAGAACTTGACTGTATTAAAGCAGAACTAAATACGTCTTTCATTCCACGTCTTAGTGGATTCCTTGAGTTGAGATTCGTTGTATATCAGCTCTGACCCGTGTTAAACCTTCCAATAAAATATTTCCAGGTTTTTGAATGGAAAGGATACATTGGAATGAAACACCTTTATTTTATTAGTCTATTCAATATTTTTTATTCTATATCATTCATTTTACGATTTGCGCCTTTCAGTATTTTTGAAATATTTTTATAAAAACTCCTGCCAAGCTTTCGAAAGGTGGTTAAAAAGTGTATACGTGTTTGAAAACATATAGAAACAAATATCTTGGATTTCTTTCGATAGAAGGATGACATGGGGCCAACATGTAAAATGAAAAAAAGGACTCTATACAAATGACCCAAACTTCTCTATCCATTATTTTCTAAATCTTCGAAATTAAAACTGAAACAGAAACTTAATATATCTAAACATACTTAAGTCCATTTGGACATACTTCTCAGAGGTATTCGGCATGGCTAAAGGACTCACCTACAAGAACTTCAAACGTTTATATCAAAATCGTTACGAAAAAGCACCCTGGTAATTAGGAATATGTTTGACACACACCAGGATATGAGAAGACTAAAAGGCGATGGATGAGAGATATCCACTCTTAAACAACTATGGTAATTGAATCAAGCCTGGACGGGGGAGCTGGTGGGTGCTTTCCCTTCTCATGTCTGACAATTGCCGATTGTACAAGGTGCTGACAGATGCGAATTAATAATGATATTCTTAAAAAAAAGAAGTTTATTAGATACTATATTACGACTAAACATCAGACAACAATTAATGAATCCCCAAATAAAGGGTTAAATAATGGCTAATTATAATATTTCTGCATAATTCAAATGATTATAGGAGTATTGTGTGTAATAGTTATATTTTTTTTGGAATGAATTCAAAATAAGAATAATACAATTGCGTACACAGCTTACTTGCCTTTTCATTGCTCGTTGAGCGGCTATCGGCATGAATGAAACGAAGAAGAAGCCGGTACTACAGGAACTACAACCTCATGTCCTGCATTGGAGTAGCGGTACCAAAGGGTGCGGTGTTCTTCCGTTCTCCTACGGGATAAGTCGCCATTTAAGTCCTCAAGTCCCTCCCTGAGCTTAGGAGAAAAAAAAGACGCGCAATCGAGCCGGCAGTTCATAGTGTAGGAAATGCGTCACACCCCTCCGTGGCGAAGATTCTTCCTTGTGCAGTTGACAGACACATCATTTCTTCAGAAGCATTCATTAAATAAAAATTAAAACTATTAAAAGCAAATAACAATCCTATCGTCTCTGGAATATATTAATCTCAATGTTTCATAAAATTATCTAGGTTTATTAATGTTAATGGGTGTTTCAATGTTTCGCCATTTTCGATTGGATTGAAACGAATTATTCGTAATGGATTATGAAATTCCTTAGGAATAATTCATTTCAACCAAAGGTTAGGGGTGAAGGTAGAAGGGATATTGTATATTTATTTCATTGAGTTTTTGAAATAAGAAATCATTCAAACATTCTGTTTTTTTCTTCTTTGTTTTCAACGTGAAGTACACATTTAATTTAAATATTGCACATTCCAAAGAGACCAATATAGTCTAAAATTCTTACATTTTTATCTATGTTTAAAATGAAATGTATATAGTATCGTGAGAAATAGCAGTTTAACAATGCCAAATCATGTATTTAAAACAGACATTGGAGGGGAAGAACACTCTCTTTCGGTATCTATGTTACTTCAATTAAGCGAAAAATACAATAATTATAAAATTAGCTTCGAAGAAATAAAACGTTTGATATCGTCAAGATAAATAAACCAAAATAAAAATAGATATAAATATAATCTTTGAAACAATGTGACCTCTAAAGGTATTGGAAAAAGAAAAGTTAACTTAGCGGCCTTCAGTGTCACGTTTATGACGACAGTACCTTGACTAATTTCCTACGTAGTCTTACAATGAAGTACAGTTATACAGGCATGCATGCAACGGCAAAACTGAGAGGAAAAAACTTCATAATAATAAATTCGTTTAAAGCACGCTGATCAATTTAGAACTGTTTGGATTGGACATGAGGTGGATAGCTTCCGGGTCGCCTTCAACAATAGGCGAATGCCTCAATGGAAAAGTGAGAGGAAGGTTTCGTTCACCCCACGCAGTAACCGGCTTCAGATATCCTCATTCTTATTTCGACATCAATAATTGTCTATTTTCTCGAGTCTATCAATTCTAACCAATGGCGTAACACTAAATAAAATAAAATATAACAGAGGAGGATCAAAAAAGCAATAAGAAGTATCTTTAAAATAAGTCAGAGAGTTAGCAATACCAGAAGGCTGTTTTAGTCTAAAGATCCTGGACGTAACCCGTTTAACCTCGAGTCCTATGTAACGGACACAGGGATTTGATATAAACTTTCCTACTAGTTTTAAATATTTTGGTTAAGATAACTCACAACTCCTGACAAGCTGGAAACGTATAAATCGGAGAAATGTCGTTATTCCCGTAAAACTTTAAAACAACCAGGTACCTATAACCTATTTTCGTTTTTCAAGTTATTTTTTTATTTATATTATTTTTTAAAATGATTTTTAATTTTTTTTTATATTTTTCTAATCTCATTATTACTGGATCGTTTTTCTTCCTTTTGCACTATAAAATATTAAATCAATACAGAACCATGAGTATTGATAAACAGACTTGTTAAAGCTTTTGAATCACCTAATATAATCAAAGAAAATGGCCAATAAACATACACTCATTCAGAAAAATAACTAGGAAGTGAATATTTAATAAATGAAAATAATTAATTTATAATTTTTAGGCGAATTATAATAACATATTTAGTTTTTAAAAACTATTCTCACTCATATAGGGATTAATGGAATATTAACAGCTTTGTACAATACTTCACCAAGCCTATTACAAAACGAGTTGATACGATCTAGAGAAGTTAACATCCGCGTGCGGAGCGCCTCTGAGGAAGTAAAGTGTAGTTGATTATTTATCTCTGAATAATTATCGTAATTACAGGATGTTTTCGTACACGAAACTTTGATTTTAATTTAATAATATAATTGTATATTAATTTAGGTTACTCAATTCCTCTCCTGTCATCACCGTTTAATTCTTCATATCTCCCTTCATATCTTAGTTCCCCCTTTTGCAGACAATACAAAAAATAATGATATTTTTGCACACAACACGCATGCCTGAAATAATGTTCTAAGGATAAAAACTATGTATTACAAATCTGGTGCGGTGCGCACCTTACCACATATACTTATTACAAATTAAACAATACTTCATTTTTATTACACATAACAAAAAATTAACTCAAAATCTTTCGAGACGTTTTTGAGAAAACGTATAGGGGAGAATTCGTTGAGCTAAAGTGGCCCTTACGTTACCTCAAGATTGGCGAAACCTATTCTCTCACATAACGAACGGGCTTATATACCTACCTCAATAACCTAATTTCAGTTTCGTGCGATAAATAGTTTCTGAGCTAGTATGTTCTAACAAATAAATTTATACATTTCCGTTCAAAACCGGAAGTGAACTTTTTTTTACGATTGAAATACTTTCCCTTACTATACAGATTCGTGAAAGTAAAGAGTAACCAATTTTTGTTTATGAATTTTAAAGTAGATTAAACTATAAAGGGGATAACAGTGAATCAGTACCTTCAAAGAGAAGTAGGGATCATAAATTCATCTTGTTCTAATGAATGGTCAAACATTAAATGAACTACAAATAGGATTTCATTAAACAATCTTTATATTTTTATTAGGAAATCGTACCGAATGAAGAAATACTGAACAAAAAAAATTTATAAATATAAACCAACTTTATAATGTTAAATTATAAATTATTATAATGTTAGATCAAATTTGAGAGGATTAAATGTATTTGGACTGCTATACTTAATTAGATGTCTATAAAAATCAATTGGTTGTTTCGGTTCTGAATCTTAGGGGGGGTGGCGTTCCCTTATTTTCAAAATTATTATGATTTTTTTTATGAAATTTGCGGAAGATACTAAATTTCGTAGCTATTATAAAAATAGACGAAATGTTGTTCGTAGTAACATCGTGTTATTAAAAATTTGCTTGCAATATTTCGATATGAATTGGCTAAGTTCATATTAGAAACTCTATTACTTGGATAATTTATTTAACTTGAAGAGTGTTGTTTAAGCTCCAAGATTTCGTCGTTTACAATCTTCTAACAGTTATAAACGTTTTATAGAACTTACATTTTAAGAAATTGTAATTTTAATGCATTAGTTTGTATTTCCACTCGAACGACTTTTATCAAGTTCCTTCCATGTTTCCTTCGTTCTAACCCCGCTTCCCTCTAGGTTCCGTAAAAATGAGAAGTGTTAGACTACTACTCGTTAAAATTATAACTCACATACCTCATTTTTTATATTTAAACGTATAAAATAACCATTATATGTGTATTTTATATGGTATGGAAAGCAAGACTTGTCTAACTCGAAATAAAGTATTTTTTCAGGATTCCTTCCTTCCAATTTTCCTCTGCAATAATTATCCTCTGTGTAAGACCGCTTATAGACCATGGTAGAGATGATTCGTTAACCAATGTAACAATCGCTTCAAGCAGAAGAAACAGATATGAAAGGAAGGGAAAAGAAAATATACTTTAAATGGCTATGCTAAAAAATATTTTTTTTAGAGTTAGACCAGGCATTGATTAAACTAGCCATTCGATTAAAGTATTTTTAAATATATATTTAGTATTTCTTTATTTATTGTTCGATGCTAAAATATTGTTCCAATAAACAAGTAGTAATAAAACATTCATTTTTTTTTCAGGTGAGTGTTCCTCTATGCATTCTTCTGGTTTTGTAAGTTTCTTTAATCCTATTTATTTTTTATTTTTTTTTAATTTATTGACAACGAAAATCCTGCCGTTAAATTTAATTAAAGTTGCATGATTTTTGCTGAAATATAACGAAAAATAGTTGTTCTTTTTTACTTTTAATATAAATCAATTTGATAATAAGATATAGATAAATAATTGGAGGATGTGAATTCTCATCAAATGAACTATATATGATTAAGTAAACTTATATGATATAATACTTATACAAGTATTATCGCATATAGTTGTAAAGCCGTTTTCTCAGCCTAGGGTTTTTGAAAATAAAGTACTGCATACAATATTTGGACCGAAGAGGGATGAACTAACTCGAGAATTCAGACGCCGTACTGTACCCCGTAACTATGATTAGGTGATAGCAGCTTGACGAATAAGATGAGGGTGTAAAATTACGGAACTTAGTATTCTACGATTTCCAAAATTAATAAGTACGGTGTCAAATTAAAAATTTTGGAGGGAGATTCTGCCATTTCCATAATTTGAAATCGATATATTGATATCTTATTTCTATTGGGAGAAATTCGAGTTTAATGTTGAATTTTTAGTTGTTTTTTTTTAAATACCCACAACTTTTATCACAAATAAAAAAACGACTTTGGGTAAGCAAAAATGAAACTTATACCAAAGCAATCTTAACCTGTTTCCTTGGTTTTTGAATTTTATTACGAATGTAATAAAAAAGGTCCTATCAATTTATCAGCTAAATTATGGAAATGACAGATTTTTGTCCGCCAAAAAGCAATTATTGACCACTGTGCGGCGCACAGTGGTGCAAAACGGCGAAAAATGGGAAAAAACCTCATCTCAAACGAACCATTTGGGTTACAGGCATCAAATTTACAATTTTTATGTTTTATTGCCTGCTGAATCGAATGAAGCCATAGCCAATTCAATCGCATTATTGGAAAGGGTAGAAATTTAAGGTCAAAAATAAAAAATAAATCTAGTTTGGTAGCTACATGCATGTTTTTAAGGTGCTAAATCGAAAGAAATGATAGCCAACTTAATCAAATTATTAGAAAAGTCAACATGTGAGGTCAAAAAGGCAAAATTTAAAAAAAAAAAATCAAGTTTGGTATCGATATATGTATATGTTTTTTAAGGGCTAAATCGAATGTTAGGCAATGTAATCCAATTATTAGATAGGGTCAAAATTTGAGGTCAAAAAGTCAAAATTCAAAATCAGTTGACATTTATTTTAGGAAATAAAATATTAACAGAAATTTACAAATTAACGATTCCGTTTCTTCAATCAAAATGAATTGAAACGTCGGAGAAATACAGTTGTGATTTGCTTCTAAAATTAACTAACAATTAATAACACCTATAAATAGCAACAACAAAGTTATAGATATACTCCCTCACAACAGATATTGAGTTAACAAATATCAACATTTTTTTTAAATTATTTTAAAAAGTTATTATAAAGAGGGCTAATAAATCATTACAGTTGATTACTAATTAGATCGATTTATTGTTAACACGACGAAATTCGATGGAGAACTAATTTAATGAGTGATAGGAATAATTCCAAGAGATCAAATAATCCTTTGAAAAAAACAAGTGGAGTTTACTAGAAGAGCATAATATTTACCTGTGAACACATACGGCCGAGTACGGGATTGAAACTAATACCAATTTTTCTCCAATAGTAGTACTTTTATTTAAAATATGTCACAGAACCTAGTTCGACGGAGCTTTTTTTAAAAGTTCAAATGAAAACACGATAATTTAGATCTTTCAGGCAGCAAATGTAAAAATCCTTCGCTGTCACTGATATGCTAAATTTATAAAAAAAAAACCCCTAATGGAACCAGTATGTATATATAATGATGTTCGAAAGGCTTTGCGAGTAATCGGATAAAAAGTTAATTTAAAAAAAAATCATCTCTACAGAACAATGAAACCGTGATTTTCACAACATATAAGAAAAGTACTACTTCAATCACGTATATATGTCTGGGCTTTGAGATATTTGGAAAAATCGTTCCACTAAACTGTACTACAGGTAGTTAAGTGTTGAAAAATTATTAAAGTATTACTCTAGAAATATGTTGATTTTTAGGGTTTTTTCCCCTTATGCACCACTGTGCGGCGGTCGGTGTGAGGAGTGTAAGGAGCGATTGTGGTGTCAGCATCGGACATTTGGGTTACTAGGCCTTATATTATTATTGTCTATATCATAAGAACTCTACACTCTAAAAATGTTGTGTTAACGACTGTTTATTCGATATTCCAAAAGTTTTTCTCAAACGAATGGCATTTGATCGCAAAGTTCAAGGATGCCGTGGATGCAGTACGTTGGTGGAGCAACTTCAAGGAGATTCTCTTTCACTCCCCTCCTTAAATAAATCAACCCGTTACATAACCGAAAATCGGATGAATACTGTTCGTTATAGCAAAGCTCGAAATGGAAAACAAAGCAGAGGATAACTCGTAGGTTACTTTGTTTCATAAAGGACACTCTAATAGCGTATCTCCTAAATGATATTGCGTATATGAAGAAACATCCATTAACCTTCTATCACCTTTTCTAATTTGAGCTAATGGGGTTGTACTGGGTACTACTCGAACCACTATCCTCTAAAAACATACATCTTAAAACCGAGGAGAAAAGCCAATCAACAGAATTTAGTTTATAGGAATTTAGAACAATATTAACAATACTAAAAAATAATCTTTAGTCAAATGTTATCTGCTCTCTTTTCATGAAAAAAAAAAAAAAAACTTTATCATTAGTATAGTATACGAATAATTTTTGGGCACCAAAATAAAGAATACTGTATACTAAGGTCCAATTTCGTTTTTTATTTTGTTTTTGAGATAGTCTTTTTTTATTTTTATGAAATTTATTTATTTATAAATTATTATTATTATTGTAAATAATTGATTTTTTTAAGAGAAAAGATTGAGCTCCAGCGGGAGTCAAACCCGGGTCTTCCGCGTGACATGCGCGGTATACTAACCACTGCACCACCGAGCTTCCAAGCGGAGCCAATCCTTCCTCCCCACACTGATACCTCTCCCTCGATCACGCAAGTTTTGCAGGTATTTACGGGAGGTGGAGAATTTTTGTCCAATTTTGGGTTTCTCTTGACGATCGTCAATTTTTAAATTATTTTATATTAATTTAATCTATTTTTGTGGTGGTTACCCATAAAAATAGATTAAATTAATATTATTATTATTATTAATATATTAATATCATTAATTCATTATTATTAATTCGATCATTAGCAGGGCAAAGTGGTTCTGGTATATTTTAGCTGAAAGATTTGACAATTCTTCACGAAATTGAGGATACTTATGGAATATTTTGGTTGCTTATTTTGTTCATTAGGCGCAAAAATATATTAGCATTAAACAATTCACTTCATCGCAAAATTTAAAAATAATAGATATGAGGACTTAATAATGCCGGCATATGAGATTTAAAAACAAAATTCGAAACTATTCTGGTTCTGAAACTAACTGACCATGACGTTTCGCTCTAACGTCAACTCTTTTAATAGAGTGTCACTAGATGAATAATAAATGAATTCGAAGAATATCTTGTCTGAATTCTTAAGAGAATAAATGTACGCTTAATTTCCAATAGAATTCTCCGCATTTATTTTCTAAAAGGAATGAACGAATAAGTAATGAGTTTAAAAAAATGAAACCGAAAAAAAGAGTTACCACATAAATTAAACTTTGGTTTGATTGAATTCTCATAGATTTATGATTATTTTCTTTTCCTGATTTCTCTTTATTAATGTTGAATATATAATTATTTATGATAACGTCCGACGAGACCTTTAGAACTATATAGATAATAATATTTTTATCTGGATTAATCTTACTTTTTTTTTTTTTATAATAATTGCAAATTACTAATTCTGTTGATGATTCACAAATGATTTTCTTGTCCCTATGAGTTCAGACATTTTCAGGTCTTCTATAAAATCCGCAATGGATAGAAGGGTAAAACTTTTGAAAAGTGGCTTCAGGGCGTGGCCTCTTCCGATGGGCTATGCGACTGTGGTATCATCGAACTCCCATCGCGTCATTTTCGGTTAAAAGGGGCTTGATTAATTTTACTTTTGCCAGTTTACAAATACCTCTTGCTTCGCTCGCCCAAAAGGGGCTACACCCAAGGGCCTCAATTCCGAAAGGCTACCGATAGAGTATATTTAAATATATAATTAATTAAACAAGAATCAAAGATCTTCACTAAGTTCTGAACCCAAGAACCTTCACAGCTTGCAGTGGTAACGTTTCGTGTAGTGAGGAAGTATACGCCCACGACTCGCCGAAGGGCGAGGAATTACATTGAAAGTATTGATTTAAAAACATTTTTTCCAGAATTTAATTGAGTTTTACTTGGTTAATTGAAAGTTCAATTCTTTTGAACCTTTTAGTTAGTTACAAAAATAGAAGTTACTGAAAAAATCGAATTTGGTTTTGCTCATTTTTTGAGCGACCCAGATATGGAAAACATTTAAGTGTGTTATCTTAAAATTTCCTTCTTTTTTTTTGACTTATGGGTTTTTTCCATGGAACTTTCAGTAAAGAGGAGGTAATTACATTTCCTAAATGAATTAGACAAAATAAGATAACGCCATTCATATGCTAGTACCTATCGTAGTAAAAGTATCAAATATTGATGACGTTACAAGTTATGAATGGATAGAGCAGAAGGCCTGAATGGGAGGGGACAGGAAACTGGAGCAGCTGCTGGAGGCGTGTGCCTTTATCTGTTCTGCGGTCACGGTCTTGAGCTAGGCTATCTGCAAGGCAAGAACATCTCACGCCGGCATCCCAAGAACCCGACGATGGCTTTCGGTTTCACAAGCGATGACACTGGAAGCCGCTTGCTTGTGCAAGCATTTTCATCAGGAGGAGCGGAGACCGTCCGTTATCAGCGTTGCAATAACAATAAGGAATAAACATCTATATGAAAAATAATTGGTATGAAACAAATAATATATGTGAAATATGAAATATATATGAATCTAAAAAAATCAATCAAAAGAATGCTTGATTTACCCTAGATAAGCATTAAAGCGAAATGCTCCGAATCGGAGGTTTGTTTTAATATCTGTCATCCATGTGAACAATTGGTTTATTAGTCAAAGCTATTTACTTTTCATGCATTAAAATTTCGTCAAAAACACTAGTATAGCGGCTACAGATTACGACCATTAAACCAACTGCATATATCTTATCAGTTATGACGTGTTACAGCTGACTATTTGTTCACCGACTGATAATAACAGATTTAATTACATTTACAATAAATATATTTCAAATGAACTCCAGACTTTGAGATTTATTCACAACAAAGAAATCGCCCCTACGCTTCTTTTTAGGCGTTTAATCCATTTTGGTTAACTTACAACATATAAACTTGGACGCTTATTTACTGGGAAGACAGTTTTATGATATAAGTCAATAGATATCGGGTAAATCTTTCAATTGTAATCCATTGCTAGATATTCATGAAGATGGAGTTTTATTCCAATGCGTAATATTACCAACTATTACAAGAAGAAAAAAGTTGCTTGACAATGGTTTGTTTCTAAATTATAAATGGTCTGAAATCATGAGATTTTATTATAATATGATTTGTTAAATAATAATTACATATGATTAAGTACAAAAACATTAATATGTTTTGAATTAATATGTACCAATTAAAAGCAGAAGAAAGAAGTTGACAATGCTTGGCTACTAAATTATAAATAGTCTGAAATCATAAGACGTTATTATAATATTTTAAAATATGATTCGTAAAATAATAATTACATACTATTAAGTATAAAAACATTGAATGTTCAGTAGATTCTCCTGTATCTGGACACTCCCACATCTCTAATTGGCCATATTTAAAAAAAATTTAAATCATATTTTATACTAAAGATTCATTTTACTCGGTGCAATTCTATACTACGATTATCGTTTAACGATCAAACTTGAGCATTATTCCGCTGTATACGATTCAAGCAAGCTACAGTCGCTGACAGAAAAACAAAGCATAAGTGCTGCCAGCGAGATATTAAGAAATATTGCATCGTTGAGTGATAGTCGTGCAAGACGCCCCAGAATAACTCACCGTAATATTTTAAAATATAATTAATACAACAATAACCATCCCAAAGCGTTGAAAAAACTGAACAAGGGACACTACCACATCTGGGACTGCAAAATGTATTTTTTGTTTAAATCATTTTTTTCTTATACGTCATTATAAACCTAATTTATACTATTTGAACACGAGTTTTTTGTTAAGTATTGCTAATCTAATAATTTAAGATTGTTCCATGAAGATGAAACCTCAAATATATTGGATATTTTCGATTTACTTGGAGAAGTGCGGTTGAAATCAATGTATAAAAAAACTATTGGAGTTATTACTATCTAAAAATTAGAAACAATCTGTTCAATTGTGATTTCGCATCTGACCAGTTCGTGTTAATCTCTAAAAGATTGAAAAAAAAACCTACAAAACAGACATATAATTGAATAATTGTGATGTGTATGTCATAAATATACAAAATTAATAAGTATAAGTTTGTAAAATGAAACATTTTCTAATTTGGCCTTATTTCGTAAATATCTCACAAACTATAGCATACAAAGGAAATTCACATATCCTGATCTATTCGGCCAACATCATTCCTAATATGGGAGAGTCTACTGTAAATCAAATTAGAGGTTGTAACTTTAAGTAATTGGGTATAGGTTAGTGGCTAAACCTTATCAACTAGAGACCAACAGTAATTTTTAAATGTAATATCTGCAATTGCTTAGAAATTTAGAAATAATTCGTCTATGGAAGATTTCGGGAAGATAAAACATTCAAAAATCTTTAGTCAAAATATTCCGACACTAGTCTATTCAGGTCATTTCAAAAAAATAATATCAATATATTTAAAAAAATCCTATTCCTTATTGGCGGTCATGATTAATGGAGTTTTATGATACTCGAATAATAGTGTTAAATTAAAAAAAAAAAATCACTATCTCTTTGTTTTTTTACTATTAAATAAATTACTTATATTGTTGATTACCTATCAGTGACAAATTTCACCTAATCGGCTAAATGTAATCTAACTAAAACTCCTATCGTTTAAAAACTACAATCTGAATTTTAAAGGACAGCAATAAAACTGGATACAGTTTAGTAATAGGAAGTATGTTTTTTTTTGTTTTGTTTTTTAATCTTAATTAAATAAAATACAAGACTTATTAGCATTAAAATTTAAGAAAATAATCCACTCACTGATAACTCACACATGACGTCAGCTTACAAAATCTGGCTTAAATAAAGAGGTGCTTATCGCCTTCATGTTCTATAATAGATCATGTCTTCTGGAAGAATTGGTCTGAATAATTATCTAATTTTAAATGCCCACCATGAAAATTAATATTAACTATTTGACTAACAATAAACAAAATATGGACAAACATTTATGTTAAAAGGCTGAAAAAAAAAATGATCGGCCTAACGATCGACTTATAATTTTTTTTAGCATTATTATAGATAAACGATAATACATCAAGGAAGTGAAGTATCGCGATAAATGACTTTTTCCCGTTTTCGCATTATTCAAAAAGACATTTTCCGACCATTGTATACAACAAAGGAAATACAATAAAGTATGAAATAATTAATGCACATCTCCCATAAAATTAATGTATGTATTTAAAGCTTTTGGTTTTTCATAGAAATGGATTTCCCACATATTAATATATGCGTCCTTCATATTACACAATATAATTAACTTTCACTCTTATTAACATTTATAATCGACGAAAAAATTTAAAACCAACGTGTTTCCTCAACTTACTCGACAGAAAAGTATGAATATTATTGAATGATATTTAACATACCATCTGTGATACGTTTCGTCACTTTATAAATTGAAATGTATTTTTAATTTAAAGGAATTTGTAATGCATAGAAAACAAAAAAAATCACGAAGTAAACACAAGTATAATTATTATCTAATGATTCTATAAAATATAGCAATAATTTATTATATCTTAAAAAAGATATTAGGTATATTATATTGTAGTATCGTAATTATAAATTATTATTTAATTATTTTATTATAAATTAAATAAATTGTAAATAATATATAATATTATATCTTATAATATCTTAAAACAAGATATTAGAGGTTGCAGAGGCCGATGTGGGGTGGGGGCGTATAGAGGATGAACCATCATTTTTTTTTTTTTTTACGTAACAGCACTGGTGTTTACCAAATAGAAATTCCACAGTTCGAAATTAGAACATGTTTTCTATTTAATAGTTCTAATTACAGGAGGTATTGGCGTATTTAAGTAATAGAACCGGCAACCTGTTTCGGCGGTTTCGGTTTCAAAACAGAAAACTACTTTCTCTGGCTGCAAGGACGATTTGCAGGAACTGGGCCGACACTTGCGTCTTTTTGAAGGCCTCCCTCAAACCCGTTCTCTAGCAGTTAAGAGCAAATGTCATCTCTTACAATTTAAATTACTTATTAACTAAGAATTTTAATGCAGTATTGAGCATGCTATATTCATAATTATTTCCACCCATATTACTATAACAATCAGCCACATCACATAGATAAATTATAATTTACATAAAAGTTGTATGCTTCGTCGGGACATTAAAATTATATCAGGAACTAATTATTATTTCCAACACCAGACATTTAAAAAAAAAAAAAAATACCTATAAGTATATAGCAATACCTATAAAATATATTTATTTTTTAAATTTATTGAATTAATAATAGAGGGCCGAGTGGACAAGGGCGCTTGCAATAGGTAATTAAAGTTAAGAAACGTCCATCGCGGTTAGTACTTGGATGGGTGACCGCCCACCAATGAACGCCACTCAGTCCAAGTTTACCCAGTACCCGGGTATATGAGGCCCGTCAGCCTACTGGAGGCGACTCACATCGACCGGGCGTAGGAGTGATGAACCTTCCCCGTGTATCACATCGAGAATCGTGGTGTGGTTTTCCAGGATGTCAGTAACCGCCCGGAGGTTTGGTTCAAGGACGGTATGCTTCGGGGAAAGAAATATAGGTCCTCGGGGCCTGCTGACTCTGGGCTACCATAATCCTTGGACCTAGACCAGTTTGTCACTGTCCTTGAACCCGAGAAAGCTGACGCCAGCGGTGGGAAGGACACTGCCGAATTGGCCCCAATGGGATTGGTTATGGAGCTAAGGGCAGTCTGCCGCTGCACCATGGTGACCATGGCTTGCAGCAACGTGAGGATTGGGCTACCCCCTCCAGGCTGCCTGTGCTCCCGCAAGCAACACAAATGTCTGTAAGAAGACCACACAGCGCGGCCAAAGGTCTCATTAGGCCTAATGCGCCAACGGAAAAAAAAAGGAGAAAAAAAAATAAAATATTTATAAGGGATGAAGTCTTATTTCCCTAATAAATCTTAATGAGGTTTTTCTGTTTAAATGTTTACAAAAATTGTATTTTGTACACCGACACTTAGGAGCTCTAAGCAAGTTTAAAACTTAGGCCTCAACAACATTGCCACACAATTCATTTTTTTTTTTATTTATTTCTTTTTATAGTGATCTAATGATCCATTCATATACAAACGACTATAGAATAACCCAATTAGAAAAAGAAAATTATGGAAATAAAAAGAAGGAAATTAATAAGGAAATCAATAAAAAAGGTAATTAAAATTTATGGCAATGCATTCACACCTATATAACAATATTTACATTTAGCCGAGGGATGTGGTTAGGGGTATTATAAGCCGGTGAAGACGGCGAGAGCACTCTCAAGCTACAAATTAAAATCGGAAATTAAAAAAAAAATATATAATAACTTCATTATGCTTCTTCAAAATTTTTTCTAAATTTTTGTTATTTTTATGCCACTGTTAACCAAGATTTAGGAAATATATTATTAAAAGATAGATTCATTATTTCAGATTTATAGGCGATGAATTCAAACTTTTAATTAAATCAAAAGGTATTGTCAATAACTATTTTTTTATCAATTCATCAAATTTGTTAGTTAATAATTAAGATCATAGAAAAAAATATTAAATTTTAACTAAAATGTAAATTTTTATTTTGTTAAATATGAAAATCATAAATAATATGTGATTGCTATTTTAGGCTTTCATTAGTTTTTATCTTTTCAGACGAAATTAAAAGGCTTAATAAGTATTGTTTATGACTAAAAATCTCTGAGTATTAACAAATGTAAAATAATCTATAGATTTCTTAGCATTATTTTATTAGTAACTAAAAATTAGATATTTTCTGATCTTCAGAAGAATAATTAAAACAAATTTTATTTTGTTGACTATTGTTAAATAGGAAAGTCGGATATAATAGTTACATATTCCTCTATGCTGAGACAATAAATAGATAACAAATAAATAATATTAAAAAAAAGTTTAAAAAATAATATATAAAACAAATTTTATTTTTTTAACTATTGTTAAATAGGGAAATCAGATATAATAGTTACATATTCCTCTATGCCAAGACAAGAAATAGATATAAAATAAATAATAATAAAAATAAGATTAAAATATGATAAATCAAACAAATTTTATTTTGTTAACTATTGTTAAATAGGGAAATCAGATATAATAGTTAAATATTCTTCTATGCCGAAGTATGGTGGGTGTTTTAACTTAATAAAAAAGTAAACAATTGTTATTTTTAAAAAACGCAAAACAAATTAAATAATATTAATAAAACAATTAATTCATTTCATTTTATTGATTATTGAAGCCTTTGGTGGAAGACGGTATTAAACTCACTTCTAACCAATTTAGAATTCACTGAGTCCTTAAAATAATATCACAAACCCAGAGACTTTTAAGAAAGCAAATAGTATATTTCATTCATTAAAAAATTAGTACTTGAAAACTTTAGTTTTTTAAAATGGAAGGCGAATACCTTAAAAATATTATTGGAAGGGAAATTTTTAAATTTAATATTGCTTTAACCTTCTTTCACCAAATGCTTTAATTGTTACATATATAAATTACAATTAAAAGATAGATATTATATTATGATTTATAATAATTATGCTCTAGAGAATGGCTCTTTGCAATCTTAGCTTTGAAAATATTATTAATAAGTTGAATTTATTAGAAACCAATTGTCCAGATGATTAATAAATCAATAGAAATCGTCAATATTTTTTATTCCTGTAATTTGTTTTTATTGTCAATAATCCTGAGCATGGAAAAATATTAAATTAAATGAGTTTCAAAAAGGTGATAGGCAGTCTTAATATATATATATATTTTATAGACTTTTATTCAGTCAAGTCATTAATATTATTCCGGTTGACGTTAACCAGAAAAATATTAATGACTTGACTGAACAAAGGTCAATAATAAAAAATTGAGACTGCATATCAGCTTTTTTACACCTCATTCATCTCTATTGGTCTTTTAAACTACTTCATTGTTGAATATTATAACCAATTAAATTTTAAAAAACGGTAATTTTTATTTTGTTAATTATTGTTAACCATGAAATTTATAACTAAACATTAATTATATAGGTTACGTAGTTTTAATACGCTTAAATAGCTTTCTATTTTCTTAAACGAAATCTTGACTCTTAACCAAAGTAAAATAATCTATGCCTGGAATAGCGAGTCTTTTTTTTATTTTTTATTTATTAATAATATCCCAAAAGTTTTAAGTAGGACGATATTCGTGAATTAAAGTAATTTATATATTTGTGTATTGTCAATTATATCAGAATTTAATTAACTATACGGAAGTATCAATGAATTAAGTATTTCTTATTTTTTGATGTTCGCTAATCTAAAAATAAATACTAAGTACTAAATACCTACATATTTGTAAACGTTAATGAAATATTATCTCATTGATAGATCATCGGTAAAAATCCAAAGAAAGCTAGCTATCTAAGCACCAAATCATTCCAATAAATTAAAAAATGATTACCAGATGTTATTTTTTTTTAAATCATGCTTGCTTGTTTTGGAAGATTATAAGAAGCAAAGTAAAATATCTTGCGGCTTAAAAGCGATGGAAGCACATATAAAGAATTTTCAAATACTCTGAGTGAATAGGTTTTCTAATAAATAATGAAATATGAAGAATGTTAACGTAGTGAAGAACATGATAAAACACTATTAGGCATTTTCACCCTATTTATTGAAATTAATTAATTATAAATTTTTATATTATTATAAAATATAAATTGAAAACCAGCTATATTTTAAACTTATGATGCAGAATAAGTAGTTATTATTCGCTCACTGGCAAAACTTTACGAACAAAATGTCTAATTTCTTTTTTTTTTTTTTCATTGAAAATTCATATTTTTTAATTGTAGAAGTGCGGAAATAAATAATTGCGAAATGCGCTTTTTTAAATTTATTTAAAAAAATTATTTAAAAAAAATAATTAATTATTTAAAATAATTATTTTTAAAAACATAAATATTTTAAATGAAAAAAAGTAGAATTGAGTTCAAAACTTGACAAACAAAAGGTAAATCGTGTACACTCCTCTTTTCGTAGACTGCGGCTTTTTTTTAAAGCCATTTCATCTTTTCTTATGCCAAATCTGTCCTTTTCATATGTGTTGAAGGTCAAAATTAACAATGAAAGGTTTACATTTTGGACCATTTTGAATAATATTCTGATGATTTTTGATTCTGTCAGAGCGCATTCTTGACCCCGTATTATCCCGATTTTGTTTATCTCAATTACTATTTCAAACAGTAAAAAGTTCAATGAACCGTTTCATCATTATGTCGAATTCTAATCCGATTTGCTTTTTGAAAAAACAAACAAACATTGCAGAAAATGAAAAAGTATTGGTGAAAGCGTAATTAAGCTTTCTCGAAAACTTTTTACACATTTAAAAAATAAAAATTAACGTTTTTTTTTAAATAGTAATATACAAAAATAATATGTGAAACATAAAAATTAAAACCGTCAGATATAAATAGAATCTCTCATAGAGCCTGTGTTAAAATAATGATTTATAAATTTATTTCTATATTGTTTTAATCAGTTTTCTTAATGGATTCTGAACCAGGCATCGGCAGGTCATCTTAAATTATCAGGACACCTCATCGAAGAATTGCAAGCGATGGAATAAAATGAATACGTTCCAAAGCAAAATTTGTTGTTTGCTCTGAAAAATACAATTAATTATGATCCTTGCTATAACAATAAATTTACTTCGGAATCAGGATAATATTCTATGAATTAGGAAAGCAAACTTCGGAATGCGTGTGCCTGTTTTTTTATTTTTTGTAATTTTTTTTTTACAACACTAATGTGGGTCAATATAATTTTTATTGGAAGATAATTATAATTTACAACGCTAACAAAACAAAACAAAACTGAAATTGTTAACAACGTTACAAAAAATAACTACTACTAGTAACAATAAAGTAACACAAAAGTAATAATACGCTTCGATGTACAGAGCAAGGTAAAAACTCCATTTCATTGTGCTTCTTATATTTAGTCCGAAATCAAACATTCTAGAAGGACGCAAAATATTCTCCAAACATCAAGAAGATACTACTACAACAGTTAGGTGACTGTACCAACAAAAGTCTGTAACTGTTTCCAATGTAACAGACAATATCATATTATTTTGTTTCACGTTCCAATAATGTGCTAGGAATATTTCAGATTTTACTTTCCAAAATATTACTAATGAATAATTAGGAATAATAATTATTTTTATCAATATTGAATAGAATACAAATTACAATATCTGATACCTCAGGAATTCATTTGACAACGACGAAATGGGGTTAATTTCGATATTGCTCTTATATCTTTTTCATCCATAAGCTGGCGATTTTAAAAAACTAGAAAAAACAAAACAAAATGAAACTAGAATTATTAGAAACTAGTTATATAAACATATCCTCATATTATTTTCGTAAATGTCGCGCATTTTTACAATAGCAGCATAACACAAAGAATACTAAGCTAAATCTATTGATACATGTTTAAATTAATAACAAAGATGTCATGTTAGATCCCTGTTTAGTGGTTGCGCTCATATAATTTATATGTCTTAGGGAGAAAATGCAATATTATTGTGTATACATACAACAAATTTTTATTGACTATATACCTAAATACATTTATTTTAATCCCTCGCCAGTGGCGTACATAGATGGGATAATAAAGTGATGGTCCGCACTAAACTTTGTTTACCATAACGAATTGCATCATAGAGCTTAAAACATGACTACCAAAAAAATTAAATTTTTTTTTTTAAATATGCGCCTAACAAATGAAACTGAATTAGCCCCAAATAGTTCAGACACGCCACAGTATCACGAATATTTAGGCCATTAGGGATAAATATAGATTATTGCGAACATCTGTTTGTCATTTCTAGTATCGATTCCAAACAATACCTGCCGAATTATACAAAATCACCTGGATTGTTTATAATATTGAAAGCAAAAGTTTTGTCTACAGGCTGTTCTGGTTTGTGATTTTTTCGTGCCTTCCTCCACTGCACGGCAAGAAAATATTTATCTGCGATCATAATATTATCCTCAATAATTCGAAGAGGATAATATTCGTAAAAATGAGCAGAGACCATTATTGAATCGCCGGAAATTGCCTATAAATTACATGCCCATTAGGAAGTTCTCATTGTAGAGGGAAGCTATCAAATACATATTTAATTTTTTAAAATATTTTTTATTATAGTCTCATTTAAAAAAATAATAAATGGCATTAGATGTAAGACTGCCATTCTGTTATATAAGTTATTTTCCCTCGGATATTGATTTCAATGGCACTTAAGTGTTGAATCCTTTATGTATTCCATTTTCCGAAACTTTCACCTATAATTCTGCTTTAAGAGAATAACATGGTCGGAAATCGGTCAGTGTATATGTAAAAGAAAAAATGTAAATTTTTTTTCTCGTAACAGTCAACATTAATGCATACTATGTTGAGAGCTGGAGCTGTTTAATTGAAATAATACATATAAAATTATAACATTAAAATACCTGAATTTATATTGGATTTCTTTATAATTAGTTCAACAGTTTAAACTTACCTAATAAATTAAAGAACCGAATAAAAGATTTCTTCATTATCTTAAAAGAACACTTCAATTCTAGTTAACTACAACTCCCTATGCATCCATGTCTCTTCATATTAAGATAAGGATTTTGATGATGAAAACATTAAAAAAACTATATTAACAAATTAATCTTAATGTAATGAATTATTTATTACTTAATTTTAATTAATTGCGCTGTCTTTCCACTTTTTAGTTTCGCAACAACCAAGCAGAAGAGATTAGATCTTAAATTTATCCGCGCCTAGAAAAGCACAATCTTTCTTCTATCTTTTGTATAGCGTGCCACTTGCATTTACTACAATGCATGAGTTTCAAATTTCATTCATTTATTTTTTTTATGTACCATAAATTTATTGTTTCCCTTCTTGAACTCTTTGAACCAAATAGGAGAGAAAGGATAGGGTACAGAAAATGCTCGTGTACCCTACGTACTCGTTCTTTTAGGAATGTTTAACTGTTAAAGAACTTTTTTCCTATATATTTATTTTTCGGAATATAATATTAGAACAAAAGATACAAAAATGGTAATCGGAAAATTTCAACTGTAACATGATCATTAGAATTATAATTCTAACAGCGTCTTTCTATTAATTAAAAATCAAAAAAATGTTTCAAATAATTATACTACCTCTTTCTCTACAATAGTATGTGGTATCAATTGTATTTGAAGAGTCCACGGAAGAAAGGGGGGATGTCATTTGGAGTGCTTTCCGAGAAAATCGAGTTTTTAGGTTTGGATCTTTAATTACTTACGTATCTTTTATCATTTTTATTAAATTTTTTTATATGTCCTTTTCCTTTTTGTTTTGCGTGTCAAAATAATAAATTTGCCCGAAACAGACATACCACGCTCAAAAAAAAATGTTTTAGTAAAAAAAAACAATTTAAACATAACAGAAAGGGGGATAGTCATGGACGCTCCCCTTTTCTTCCCTGTTTTATTGATGAAATGGTGATATTAATACACAATCCAAATAACTTCTAACATGACTCTCCCCCATTCTAGGTTTTTCCGCGTGGACATTCCCCCTCCCCTTTCTTCCGAGTGCGTGGTTCTTCTTTCCATCCCTTGTAACCAACCTACTGTCATTTTTTCTGACTATTTCTTTTCACCAACATATTCTACTCATCTAGACGAACAATTATATGTATATAACTAAAATTCGGAAAAAATTGACTCTCCCCCTTTCTTCCGTGGACTCTTCATTTATATTTAACTAAGATGTCAGATAAAGTAATACCTTCTGCCAAATAGGCTCTTGGTTAAAAATAAAGCCTTAAAATTAAGTTTTAGACAAGGATTATATGTTTAATTATTTAATTAACTAATTATTAATTAACTAATTATTAATTAACTAATTAACGTGCGCTACTCATGCATGCATTTATTTACCTTCACTTAATGCCACTAAGTCTAATGGGACGATGCCACAGTGGGAGTCCCAAATTTAGCCTATCCCAGATATAATAGAATAGGGATCTTTAACAAGTGCCGGACATTGTACATGCTCGGGACCTCCATTTTACGTCCTATCCGAAGGACGGCACAGGATTTTTTACTCTCCTTAGTTTTGTAGATTGCTATGCTAATCACTACACCACAAGTGACCTCTTTTTCTATTTTTAGTACAATCACAATAAAAAATGTTGTCTTTAATATTCTTTACGATTTGAAATTAACGATAAGGTTAGGAATATTCATTTATTCAAAAAAGGTTGTAGACTTCCTAGTTATGAGGACAGATTAATTAAATCTTAGTCTCTACTAATTATATTGTTTTAGTGTCTTTATTGCAAACGTTTCTGATTCCATGACCATCTTCAATGAGCCTTAAAAATAATTGCTACATATGATAGGTCGTCAGTTCATTAATGAAACACTTCATTTATAAAATTTAATAAATTTCACACTAGAGTTCCTTCATCACATAATAACCATAAATAAAATAAAATAATAAATTATAAATGAAGTAAAATAAATAAAATAAAATAAGAAAGAAAGAAAATAAAATAATAAAATTAGTAGAGACTAAAACCTAAATTAATTTTTCGTTACGAATAGTGTTAATATTTTTGGTTATTGAATCGTTTGCCAATTAATAATTGTGGATAAGAAACATTGGGGTAAATAAGACAAAGTTCAGTCAGTAATAGATAGTGTGATAAGAATATTGAAGTAAATGTAGGTGGTAGAAAAAAGTGTTAGTCATGTGAATATATTTTTTTTATATAAAATGACCAATTTACTTAGGTAATGGAATATAACTGTAATATAGAAATAGATGGACCTAACCACCAAAAATTGTATGGTACTATTCAATATATGTATTGTTGAATTGATCAAATATGTTATGTTACTTAAAATGATTGATTATTTGAATAGACACATTTTGTAATAGGTGTAAGGATTACTAGTTCTTGGCAGAAGAAATTTGCCCTGAAGAGGGACGAATAGTCCGAAACGTTGGCAAATTAATGTATATGTTTTAAATTTTTAATAAAAGAAATTTGGAAGAAGTATTTCACCATTCTTCATTTACAATATTTAGATCTTCCAGCAAGCACATATAGTATATTTAAGATTACATAGAATAATTTTCATGTATTATGTTTACAAATAATATTGTAATATACTATATATTGTAATATATAATATGTAATATATTAGAAGCATGGTTTTAGGCAGTTTCCAACTTAATGATGAATTCATAATGGGCATCATTTTGATCTTGGTGATTGACAAGCATGCAACTTCTACAGACAGATTACACTGTAAATTTACAAAAAATTTATTTAATTTAGATATGTTTGAGAAAATAGATAATTTTAATAAGAAAGATACGCATTAGACACTTGATGCCACTTAGTTGATTCCTGCAAGGACGTCACCCACACGCAAGACATTCAAGGAGAGGAAAGATAACGAATCGTCTGGAGGAGGATGTTGCGAACAAAGAGTGTCATGCAAGTACTTTTTAATTTTTTTAATTGGAAAAAACAACGCGATTCGTAAACAAGAAGTTAATCGATAATTTTCAGGTGGGACTATCATCGACTTCATTAGTCGATTTGGAAAATCATCTATTCCACTACTGTTCAATATGAAAATATTGTCTGTGAACAAGAAGTCGGAAACGGTGTTTGATGAATCTCAAACATTTCTACATTTATATTTTTCATACATTTATATTTAGGAGAAAAAAGTAATTAGTTTAGGAAAGATTTAAATTAATTCATTTATCCAATAATTATCCATTGCTTATTCTTTACTAATGTAGTTTATACTATCCTAATTAATATCCGTACTTCAGTTGTATTGATTGTACCTCGATGAAACATATATATTAAATAACATAAATAAAAAAAGTACAAAAACGGAAGGAGAACCAATCCATTTATCAAACCAGCTTTATTTAATAATCACGACTATGAAGTAATAAAAGGCATGTGATATAATTTTAAAGTTAAAGTCCATTTAATTATTATATACTGGAACGGAAGTCGAAACACTTCCTCGACTCCTCCGAAGAACCAGCCCGACAGCTTAAATGTAAATTAAAGCTCTTTAAATGTTTATGTTGATTAGACGCGCAAAATTTGAGAAAGTTTCACTTTCAAAACACACATCACGCCATCCCTCTAAAAAATATTAATACATTTGAAACAGGTTTTCTACCTCTTCGTACAGAAGACAATACTGGAATAATCTACCTTGCGCATTTCCATATTCAATTATTTATTTATACTGTACTCCTCATGGAAAAGTTCAAAACTAATCAAATATTAATATGTCAGAAGAACGTTTAAATGTTCAAATTGTTTTTGTTTTTTTTTGTTTTTTTCCGTGTTCTATATGTTACATTTTTTCCGAAATTGATTAATGTTTAACGAAACATCAAATACACGAAACATTTAATTTTGATTTAAAATTATCCTACTTTTGCAGGTCTCCTCTCATAACCGTACCTTTACGAATTACCAGTAACTTATTCGACAGCCTATTTCCTGGAGTGTTCACAAAACTTCACGGTTATAACCATTTCAGCAGTATATATATATAAAACAGTATATTATCCAAAACTATATAAACGTCGTACTTTGCTTCGCCCTTCTCACTGACTCACTCATGGTTATGAATTCATAAATATTGGTTTGCGGCCACTCAGGGTCAGCACACAAACGAGGACCTAATTGATAGTTTATCCTATAATGGAAGACTTTTTTAAAAAACCCTTTTGGTCTTTTATTATTCTAAATTTATATTTCAGTGAAAAATCCAGCCTTCCTTTTTGATAATATATATTTTTTAATATGTTAAAACATCACTACGTTTCGAGGCTCATTGCCTCATCTTCAGGTGACTATGTTATAATTATAAAATATATCAATTCCTTAAAATCTCGTCAAATATTAAAGTCAAATAATCAAATAATCACAATGTACTTATTATTTTTTTTTTTACAGTAACAGTGAGGTGGCCAAAATAATAAGTACATTGTGATTATTTGATTATTTGACTTTAATATTTGACGAGATTTTTAGGAATTGATATATTTTATAATTATAACATAGTCACCTGAAGATGAGGCAATGAGCCTCAAAACGTAGTGATGTTTTAACATATTAAAAAATATATATTATCAAAAATAAAGGCTGGACTTTTCACTGAAATATAAATTTAGAGGACCTAATTATTTATAGACTGCAATCTGAAATAAACACAATAGTAATGAAACACAATTCTTAATATGTAGGTATCTATTGTATTTATTCCTGTGTTCAATTTATTTGATTTATTTTTTTTTATTCAAAAGACTACTTGGAATATCTCAGTTATAAGACATTAACTTGATTCATAACTTTATTCATGGAACATTTCATTTTAACTTTAATTCATTTTATATAACGATAAACAGAGTAAGAAACTACAACTTGTAGTTGTTAAAGCCAAACTTTACTACCAACTAGGCACTTAACTTTTAATAGACTTTAATAGATCGTCCATATGCGGGCAGTGGGTGAGTAACACTCACACCATTCAATCCTTAAGACTTAGTCTATAGTATATAGTAATGGTTATTTCGCTTTACAACTAAGCAGTCGTGATAAGTTTCTTTTGTGTGTGTTTTAATTATCATATTGTATACAATCACACTAATTTTAAAGCTAATTTTTTTAATTAGAGAATTAAAATTACCTTGACTGCCACTGATCGAATTATTTTTTCACTTGGTGACATTGTTTTAATGATTCAATAGTTAACTGCTAACCATTTAATTAAATTTATTTATTTTTTAATTTATAAGTGTACCTTTTGTAATTAATCGAAGCTTACCGACAAAATTCAGTTGTTTTCTCCGAAACGCAAATAAAAACAATTAAAGCTAATGTACTTGGATCTTCATCGAGGTTAGCTACAAAGACTTGTGTAACAGACATAAGGACTGCATATATCGCTCGTCCAATGCAAGATAGGTATAACGAGTTATCTTCCAAATTTCCTCTACATCTTTGTGCTAGACCGCAATGATGATGATTTCTGAAAAAAATTAAAAATCTGATAAAGCAAGGAATGGATATCAAAGTAATGGAAAAAAGAACCTTAATTTGGTTCTCCTGATTTTTTTTTTTTGTGTGTGTGTGTGTTTGTGTGTAAGACGTCTTCCGTTGGACGAGCGACATATATAGAAATTATCTATTATAAACATTATATTACTTATTATTATGTAAGTTATTAGATTACAATAATCTGTTATTACTTAGTATGTAATTATTTATTGAGAGTAATGCTGTGTATTATAGCAGCCCAACGTATTTGTGCAGTATTGCCTTTTTCTAATAAACCAATTCTATCTGAGTACGCTGACTGTAGCCTCACTTTTATAACTTAATTGCCTACGAAAAGCAAATTTAAGTTTATATAAATTTAATTTTTCGCCCCCAACTCAAAATTACTTCCTCGTTAACATGTTGCCTGCTGATAGGGGTAAATCTCCGAAACGTCGCATATTAATAAAAGGAAAAAAATAGTAAATTATGTGGATATATTTATAGTCAGCATATTCAAATATTAAATAAATTATTTATTCGTTATGTCTATAGATAATAAAACACAGAATTAAATATTAATAATTATTATTATTAATATTCTAGTTATTATGAATCTTATCATTGCACCTTGAATTATATATTTTTAAAATTAATCTCCATGTCCATTCTAGTTATTATGAATCTTATCATTGCACCTTGAATTATATATTTTTAAAATTAATCTCCATGTCCATATAAGTGTTTTACTATTTTTTCGAAACGAATTTTTTTTATTGTAAGGATAGAAATTTTGGATGTTTCGGGGCCGCCCATAGTAATCTACATGAATAATGGATTCCATACGGGACCCATTGCCCACAATTATACATCCGATATCTAAGGGTGACTGTACTCCGTGGGACGTATAACAGATCTTACCCCGAACCGACCTACCATGGATATATAAGGATAGGTAGAACGTCCTACGTCAGTCACCCACTAGGGACTTTAAATATTCTGATTTAATATATTACTATTCTTTTTTGTTATCCGATGTCCTAGTAAAAATAAAAGGGTTAATGGAACGGAAAAGCATGTCTGAGGAAAAATCAGTCGACTTATTCAAACTTTCTCGAATGAATCTTTATTTAAGTATTAGTTTCTATCGTCCCTATCATTATTTTCTTTGGTTTTATCTATGGAATAATGTAAAATGTTGATATGGCTGAATAAAACTTTAGGCTAAATGTGCTAGATTCTTGAGCATATTAATGTATCAAAAGGTATCAAAGAAAACACTGTTTTTTTAAAAACTTCAAGGTATAGAGTTAGTTTAGGCGATGCTGCAGATTTATTGAATCAGGTTTGCATTTTTTTTTTTTTTTCAATATGTTCAAACTCAACTTCATCCTCTGTTTACTTCCTTATTAATTCTTGAAAACCGCTGAGTATCTGTGAATGAACGAACCTCACTATCTTAGCTCAGTTGCCTCTATTTCAACGGAATACTGAGTCAGAAGAGTTCTCTCAAAAATAGAGCAGTCATACTCATATTGAGGTCGTCATTCACAAACGGATATTACACTACTGAGACCATCTTTCGAAGCATAAATCACATAAATCCACAGTTAACGTACAGTGCAGAATATATGTGATATCAGTAGATATTAATTTTCAGCTAGGGCAATGAGAAAATCTTTAATTGGAACAATCTATAACATGATACTTACCAAATGCTTTTTTTGTTTAGTTAACGTCACTTTATGCTACTAAGGCTAATCGGACGATGCTACAGTGGGGGTCCTAAATTTTACTTTTACAGGTATAATTGGGATGGGATCTTTAACGAGTACCTGACATCGTACAGACTCGGGACCTCCATTTTTCGTCCTATTCCCAACTGCTTTGCCGACCATACACAACAACCATGTACATTATAATGATGCTCTATAGCGATTTCGTTGGTTTATTTGTGTAATATTTTGAGGTACTGTCTGACACTTTAATGTCTAATACATAAATAAAAAATCGGATATATGGATTCCATACGATCAGCAGATCTGTATGATTTTCTACATGATTCTAATTTATTACAGGTTTTTATGAAAATAGCTCTTTTGTAAGAAGAGTACCGTAACATATTCAAGGTTATGGAAAATTTTTACTAATTCACTTCAGAGTTGCTATTTACATCTCTAGAATCCTACTTTTTTACTCTAAACCTGATACGGAGATCGATAGCGAAATATTCAAACATAAAAGTAATTCATTACAACTACAAAAGATTCTTATCAATTTGGGACGATTTGAACTAAACAGATAAACCTACAAAAGCCTGAAGTGGAAATACTTTTATTTTGAATTTAGACATTTTAAGATATTCAAAATCCGTCATAAATACATTACGTTGAAAAAATTCTAGTATTTTCCCAGAAAATATCACATTTGAATTAAGACACTGTTCTCGCAAAAGAGCAATATGACTCTACTAGTAATCAATTATGGGTAAATTCAAGAATTTTATGACAATAAATATTATACAACAGACATTATCTCATCGTTCGCATAGTTTAGTTATTAATACCTTATTTTTTAACAGGATTTGTTTTTTGTTGATAGCTTATAGACATGTAAATCTTCATTAACCATCATTCTCCAACTCTACCTATCTTGGAAGCTAGTATATTTTAGTTGACAGCATGCATCAACTATCTCAACTTTATTTATTAATAAGAATGGTGTAGGAGTGAACTAAACCGTATCAACGCAGTTTTGACAAACAAGAGATTTTAGTATTTCAGTAAAATAATAAATAATAACTATCAGTACAGTGAACAGTTCTTTACTGGGCTTTCTTCTCCACTCATTTATACCAAGACCAAAGATTACTCCGGTTATCTTTCGGAGAACTTTTTTCTTGATTAATTCAATATTTCTTTTTATGGAACTTCTGTATTTGTTTGTTTAACCTCACTTGTGCCACTAAGCCTAATCAGACGATGCTACCGGGGGAGTCCTAAATTTTGCCTAGCCAGGTATAATTAGGATAGGGACCTTTAACAAGTACCTGACATCGTATAGGCTCTATCCGAGGAACGGGATAGCCAAGGATTTTTTATGCTCTTTATAAAATTCTAGGGCCAACGGGGGACGCGAACCTGCGGCCCTTAGTATCGTAAGTTGCTATGCTAACCACTATACCACAGGTGACCCTTTTTTTAGGGTACTGGTTATTTTCCAGGTTTTATAGTCTTATATCAGTACTATTTTTATTAATGAATGGTACACCTTTCATTTATTATGAGAGTTTATTGTTTTAGTCTTTTATAAGTCGTTACAATTGAAAGATAGTTTTTAGGATTTAAGGCAGGCATTCTAAAAAAATAAATTTCCGTTTGCAATCGTTTTTTTCATTGTTTCATTTTCTGATGTTTCTGATACCTATCCCTATATCACTGAGAACCAGAAAGTTTTTAGTAGTTTTTATGCATTTAATTGAATTTTCATTAACATCTAAACTTCTATTTAGTATAAAACAGAATAAAAGTGGTTTTAATTAAGAAATTGCGAATTTTAAATTAGGTTGGTTGTTCATATGAAGGCGTAAAATCAGCCGGTCATCAACGCCATTTTAAAATTATATCTCCTGCGAAGGAATGAAATTCGTATCGGTTAGACCAAGATCAGGTTTTTTTGTTTTGTTTTTTCTCGTTTGACAAGTCCACTCTTCCGAGCAAGTCCTCTGACTTATAGGGAACAAAGGATTTAATTAAAGCTGTTAGTCTTGGCGGAGGGAACGTCT
This sequence comes from Aelia acuminata, assembly GCA_911387785.2. NCBI lineage: Eukaryota > Metazoa > Arthropoda > Insecta > Hemiptera > Pentatomidae > Aelia > Aelia acuminata. The sequence goes on from OU426979.1 coordinate 49,474,195, forward strand.
CTTAAAAAGGATGCTGAGACCAAACATCAATTTACTGTATCCTGTCAGAACTCGCTCATCTCGAAAGAAATTTCAATCAATCTCTCGGACAAGTCTGATTTTTTTTTTTTATATATAATTTAAGGCTTTTTTAAATCTTTAAAATATGTGTGTTAGCTAACGTCAGAGTAAACATAAAAATCTGTGTAAATATAAAAAAAATATTAAAATTTAGATTAAAATAAGTGGGTCTTAAGTTTGTGTATATGGAGTTGTACATTCAAAAAGTTGATGAAAGTACCTTGGACTTCGTAACTTAAATTTCTTGCGTTTTGTGATTTGTCAATTGCTTTAGACTTCAGATCACATCATAACTTAACATGGATACTCACTTGCTCATTATAGTGATTTACATTTTCCATCACAAAAAAAAAAAAATCTTAATCTAAAGAAGATTAGTTGCCATCCGTAATCAACATAAATAAATTGATATCCCTGATCAGTAAGAAATATTTCATTCTTCATCCTACTCATGCTTCCCATTCTGTGCCTCTATTTTTTTTTAAATTTCTCTTATTTATTTCTTATCATTTTTAAAATATTCTGTTCATATTCAAAAACTGTAATAATCATCTTATTTATTTAGCGTCAATTTAAGCTACTTTCGCTAATTGGTCGATACATTATTGAGTCCTAAATTATTCCAATTCAGCTATAATTAGAATAGATCCTTTAGGGATTATCGCACAGGATCGGGACTGTCATTTTACGTCCTTTTCGAAGGACATCGCCAAGACTTTTTGACTCTAATTTGGCTACAAACCCTGGTTCTTACTCCTAAAAGGTCGCCATGCTTGCTTACCTCTACTCCACATTTCATAATCGTAATAATAATACTAATCTTTAGTTTCTTGTCACTTTCAATTAAGTGCCTTCTAATAAATTTTTTTAAACGTCCTTACGTATGTTATTCTAATGCCTTTACTTCCAACGTTATTAGACAACTATATACATATACTCCTGTTCAGCTTAATATTTTTTTTTTTAAATGATAGCTTGATTTCAAGTATTTTAAAAATTCGGTATTTAAGCTCAGTAAGACTATTTTAAATGAGGATTAATGCAACCTTGCTTGATATTAGAGAATACTTTATTTTACATTGATGATATATGATGATAACGACTAAACCAAAACCACTGACCCCCCCTTCCTTTTCAAGTAAACTGTGTAAATGTATTATAAAACCAATTGTATTAATTCCTGTTTATATAATTGTTGGTTTTTCTTCCGGTTGGCTAATTAATAAAAAATCGTGTGTCCCAACTAATAAACATACTTACCATAAATATATAATTTTAATTGCGAACGACTTTACATTTCACAGATAAGCTGTTCACGTAATGTACATTTTGCTGGATTTGGGCGACCATGAGTGGTCCATATAAATCTTGCATTTCCGTTGAGAACCTTGATAGGAATTTTCCCACGATCATATCTCTTTCAAGAATATGTTTTATATATAGATGAGTGAAAGTAACTCAGCGTACGACAATTGCTTTTTCTTTTATGTAATTTTAAGTTTGTTTTTTTTTTTTCTGAAAAGGAAGGAATGATAATATTATTCAGAGAAAAGGGATATTAAAACTGGTTCAAAACTTACGTTGGTGAATGTCTATTATATTATAACATTTACAATTGCTTATTTTAGCGCTTCTATACAATTAAAAAATAATTAACATCTTTTGTTCAATTAAACACGTACATATATCTCTTTACTCTGTATTTTAGTATGATTATATTTATTAAACAACTTTTTATTCTTGATTCAAATAATCATTTGATATAACTAAATACTGATTTTATTACATTAGCCATTTTACATTCTTCGAATATGAAAAAGGAATATTGGGAGTCAGTTAAATGGTTGGATTGTCGATATAAAAGCCTTACATTTTTACTTTCACTTACCTATATATGAAATATATAGTAAGTGGAAGTATTGCGATCGTGAAAAATTTCGACTTCCGGTTTTCAACGGTGTGTGTGTGTGTGTGTGTGTGTGTGTGTGTGTGTGTGTGTGTGTGTGTGAACAGACTAGCTCAAAAACTATAAACCGTGCGAACCTGAGATTGAGTATTTAGTGTATGTATATGCCCGCGATGTGACAGCAAAAATTTCATCAAAATTGCTCAAAGGGAGGGGGTACTTTATTTAATAACTTTTTAAGTTTTTTTCGATTTTCTCAAAAACGGCTCTAACGATTTTGATTAAACTGAGTATTTGATCTATTTATATGCCCGAGATATGACTGTAAAAATTTCATCGAAATTGAACAACCGGAGGGGGTACTTTACTTAATAAATAGTGTATCATTTTCACGTGTTTTTTTTTATTTACTCAAAAACGGCTTTCACGATTTTGATCAAACTGGGTATTTAATGTATGTATATGCCAAAGATGTGATAGCCAGAATTTCATCCAAATTGATCAACCGGAGGGGGGACTTTACTTAATAAATTTTGTATCATTTTCAGGTGTTTTTTTTATTTAATCAAAAACGGCTTTCACGATTTTGATCAAACTGGGTATTTGATGTATGTATATGCCAAAGATGTGATAGCCAGAATTTCATCAAAATTGATCAACCGGAGGGGGGACTTTACTTAATAAATTTTGTATCATTTTCTCGTGTTTTTTTTTATTTACTCAAAAACGGCTATCACGATTTTGATCAAACTGGGTATTTGATGTGTGTATATGACAAAGATATGATAGCCAACATTTCATCCAAATTGATCAACCGGAGGGGGGACTTTACTTAATAAATTTTGTATCATTTTCATGTGTTTTTTTTTATTTACTCGAAAACTATTTTCACGATTTTGATCAAACTGGGTATTTGATGTATGTATTTGCCAAATATTTGATAGCCAACATTTCATCCAAATTGATCAACCGGAGGGGGGACTTTACTTAATAAATTTTTTTCTAATTTTTATATTATCTCCAAAACGGCTTTAACGATTTTCTTCATATTCGTCATGTTGAAAAGTGAGTGTTATTTAATATCAGGTAAGCGTTATCATTATAAAAATGTTCTGAGGGGTTTATAGAGCAAATGAAAACAAAAATAAGAAATGAAAGTGGAAAATGTGTAATTTTGAGAGGTGACATTAACAAAAGGCATTAATTTCTTATCTAAGTAAGTTGGTAAGTGAAAGTTGTGTGTTGCACGCACGCACCAGATTGTTTTTTTAGCCGATCGGTATTGCTTTGAGTTATATGTTCTGAATTAAAAAAAAAATTAAATGTATTAATTACAAACTATGCAATGAGCTTCCGATACAGGATCCGCAAAATTCATTCCATAATTAATCAAAATTTATAATGCATTTCTGGTTTTAATCGAGTAGAAAATTCTATCCGCTTTCATTTCAATTTCAACGATTTTCTTAATTGACTTTATTAATTAAATAAATTTAAATGACGATATAGGAAAAAATAGTTGGCGAATTGGAAGATCTCTAGAATACTTCACTTTCCAGATGCATTACATTAACAAACACGGTAGAGTGTTGACAGAATCTGGCTGCCTGCCATGTGGAATGTGAACCTGGCAGATGTGGTGTCGCTCAGAGAGATTGTTCGGGTTGATAGGTCCAGATGTAGAAACACATTTACTGGTTTTATTTGATCTGGATCTTCCTTTTGAGAGGTATTTATGCCAGAAAACCATTTGTATTCAATTACCAAGCTTTCACCGAATAGTGAGTATTATCAATTAAAGTCATGCAAAATTGTCGATGTGCATAACCTCATGCCATGTAATATAAATATGTTGACTCACATGTTTAAGAAACCCAGCAAGTCTAAAAAATCAAAAGTTTGGATACAAAAATATTATTTTTGCATTAAGGGATTCACTTAATATCCTTTCTTTCCAACACTTATCCCTTATCCCTTATTGCAGCTTAGAATTAAATATATAATTATCTCGAATTACAGGAGTCTACAAAAAAATTAAAACAAACTTCTTTGAATGAATTACTCAAAAGACTGATATTTTATTTAAGTTTATTTTTTAAAAATTATATTTTTCTGCTGTTAAAGTATTATTCAGAATAGGTTAGATTTTTGTTACATAATTGTTTAAAATAATTAAAGGGACGTGAGATTACATTATAAATAAATATCCGTCAAAAACCACTATTATTACGTTCCAACCACATGAAACGTTCATATATGAAAGAAATATTCAATATTGTTTAATATTGAAAATTATTCTACACGTATATGCTATGATGCGTTAACAGAATAGCAATAAATAAAATACAAGCATCAGGACTATTTCAAGGTATTTGGTAGAACCCTACACAATTGAAATTAAATTGAGTAATTATATTCTAATATTTTTATTGCAATGAATATAAAACTACAATGTAATCCAGGATATATTAACTAGGGAATATATACAGTAAGGAGGGAAAACAAATATCTCAGAATATATTGAAATGGTGGCCTTAATAATAGAAAAAGACATTAGATATTCTTTATCTTAAATAATATTAGTTTCATAATTAGTGAATTAGCCATGAAAGAATCCGACAAAACTGGTAGAATTTAGTATATACATTTTAACTTCAAAAGCAGTATTTATGTAATAAGAGAAATAGTCACAATTTTTTCATTTATATATCACTACAGTCGTTCCGAAGTTCTTAAGTTGGAGATTGATATTCTATGAAACTTTAATGTTTGATATATTAATTTTAACATAAAAATTATTAGAAAATCTGTTGATTTTCTTAAGATGAAGTTAATGTTAATAGAAGTCAATAAAATATAAAACAACCTTTGAATGTTATTACATATAGCTCGTTTGGAAGAATGATGCACTAAGCAACCTTTCGTTTTAGTTTTTTCACTTAAAGCACATCGGTACCCCTACCTGGCCATGTGTGGCATACGGGGGGTTACTCTACAGGTGTAACCAACCTATCCTAACCATGGTGGGTAGGTTGAGATTTTTTCTGTGGGGCCTCCACGAAATAAAAGTCAACCATCCCAGGGCGGATTCGAACCGCCACCGTTCGGCTCGAGCGTGTTTAAGCGGGCCGCGCTCCAACACGCTCGGCTATCCCCGGCCCAAAGGGATTATATTCTTTTGAGGAAGAATTCCAGACTTTTAAATCAAACATTTAACGGTGGATAGAAATCGAGGCAATTTTCCGTAGTGTTGAGACCCCCCACCCCAATAATGATCACAGCAGATCTATAAAATTTCAAGCTTTATGGATTGTGACAGTCTTCTTCCGACCGTGCGATATAAATTCGTTTTATCAGTAACAGCAAGGTATGTAGTAACAGCTAGGTGACTTAAAGTAACTGTTATACGTATCCCATAAAATACCCGAAGTTACTAATCTACGTCTAACATCACTCACACTAGCTTCCTCGCTCTGTTCCATGGCCAGTCCTCTCTTCTTGTCTCTCATCTCTTCCTCCTTCTATTATACTTCTATCTTCCTCTTGGCCTTGTCTTCGCCGCCTCCTAATGTACATGATCTATGTATAAGATTTTGGGAACACTGGTGTGATTTGCTGAGGCACAGTTTCAAATCAATTAGAGCATCTTATCTCATCTGTAAATAACAATTACCAACGCATCGATTATACTTACATTTAAGAATTCTCCAAATATTTTATAAATTAAAAGATGAAAAAAATATATGGAATGATTATATGCAATGGACAACGTTCACAGTTGCCTCACATTACTGTTTTGGAACTATGAGGAAATTCCAGAAACAATCCTGGACAAAAATTTTAAACCAGTTAATATCTTTAATTTTAAATACACTGGGTGTCTTTAATAGATTTATTGCCTATGGCTTAAATTTATTTATTTTACGTCACTCTACGCTACTAATATTAGAACTAAAATTAGATAAGATTAGAAAGATAATCGGACACAGCAACCACCACTTGCAATCTAGACTCCTAAACAGTTCCTAACTAGTTATAGTTAGGATAAGGCTCTTTAACAAATACCTGAAATCGCACAGGCTCGCGACCTCCCCTCGGAAAGAGGGCTTAAGACAATTATTAAGACAAAATAATTAGATATGTTTTCCTCCAAGACCATCATAAAAAAACCTCTACTTATGTAATCAGTTTATTCTTGCTCAGTTTTTCTGAAAAGGGAAAAAAAGGATAGATATTTTCCCTGCGTTCATGAAGAAAAAATTTAGTTAAGTAAGTACCACATGCCCATGGGAAAATAAGATAGGCAATCCATTTTCTGGATTTTTGTCGTATTTAATAAAAGTAAAGTTTTATTTTTAATATACCTATTCCTTCCAAGCATACATTTCGATTTCTATATCCATTCTCAGACACTATTTCACACGTCACATAATATTAGATAAGATTAGTTGTTTTAACATATATATAGATAAAATGTTAAATTCACACCTATGAAGACAATATGTTCGTGGTGATAATGGAACATCCCAAATTGTATACGAGGAAGAAAGAAAACAGAAGATAAATATGTATAAGCTTGTTCATCAAAATAAAATAAAGAAATGTATCCTAAAAATATTAAGTTTACATAATAATAATAATCAATGTTATTACACCATGATTATTTTATTATTTTACTGTTTTACTTTATACTTCTACTGAATATTGAATTCATTTCATTCGAAAATAAGAATAAATAAATCGTAGCAAAGTATGTATTCAGAAGAATTCGGAACTTTCCCGGAAGAAATGCAAACTAAAAAATATATTAAGAAATGCTATGTTAAAATTTGATCTAATGCTGAGACACTGAAGAAGTATTATAAGTCAAATTAAACAAAAGGTTATTAAATTTTTTAAAATTCACTTATTTTAATATTATTATACTTTAATAAATTTGTATGTCCCATACATAATTGCATAAATAGCGCATTTAAAGACTAAATAGTTATGCTATAGGAATCATTCATCACACAAAATATCTTTTTGCCAACATTCATTTAAATTGAATAAAATGTATTATCTCACTTCACTATCATCAATGTTAATAAAATACAACCATATTAGTTAATTGTTTTTTACTTAAATGTAACATAAGACATAAAATAGACAGATCGCTTATTTACAGTTTTTTAACAGTTTATCATTTGACTTTTAAAAAATTCATTTAAATCTAAAGATTTAAAATTTTGCCACATTCCTCCATCAAACAATCATCTTTAACCATTCTCCAATTTAAAACCATATTTTTTTTATTTTATGGAGATTATTGATTGAATTAAAAATTTCAAATTTAAGGATATAAATCGTTAGGGGGTTTTGTGAAATTTATTTTGAGTAAAACAAAGAATTGTCTGATTTTCTTTCATTTCTCATTACCACCATTAGGAACAGACGTTTTATAAGTTTCTTTACATGCCTGATCTATCTATTTCATATTATTGATTTATTTTATTAAATAATTTCTTTTTCATTAATTTTGATGTTCCTGATTTAGTTTCTTATTAAATCGGAATGAAAAAAAAAAAAAAAAAATCGTATTTTCCAATACTTTTTACAGGTTTTAACTTATTTGTATTTTTATTACAAAATGAAATAATCGTAATACTATTTCAATAATGCAAAGCTTATAAGTAGTTCAGTCCATTAAACAAGTATGGTAATTGTATCTTTCTGATCCTGAACAGACGGTTCGACGCAGATGGTACGATAACACTTATCACTTAAGAAGCATACTGAACAGGCTTGAGAAACCGAGCAGTGGAAAGATGAACGAATGTATTATAAATAAACCATATCCTCACGAGTGGCTGTTGCTATTCTGTATCATAACAATCTATATCGTAAATATTCGTTATAAAGTAGGAGGCATTGAAGATAAAACATAAAAATCTATCTCAGTGTGCAATGCAAAAAAACATGATATAGTAATATTATTTTATAAAAATAAATACAATTTTTGGGGTACGATAATTTTTCGATATTAATTTAAAAACAATTAAGACCTTTTACATTCCTTTATAAGAACGAATCATCTTTAAATAAAGGAATGAAATTGAGACCAATTTTATCTCTCAAACTAGTAGTATGACTAAACAGAATTCCGAATTTAGACAGAAAATAGAAAATAAAACTGACAATAAATAGTAATGGGAAACATGGATCAGAGAATAAACATTATAAGAAAGTTAAATCACTCTAGTGGGATTAAATATGTGGAAAACCAGACAGATCAACTTCCTTCACACTGAGTGAGGAGTAGAAATTTTTGAGCTGTCTTTAGATAAACCTTAATCTGCCACTTTCATATACTCAAAGCGCTAAGCAAATGTTAACAAAGGATTCATGGTTATGTGGGCATTTATGAAAAATAGTGTTATTTAAAATTTCTCCTTTTGAAAGTGTGAAGTTTCACTTGGTCGTTTTCGGATCTTTGGAAACGGACTATTAACACATTTTGGAATGATTGCTTTATATAATGAATCTCTCAGAGCTCATTATACCCGGGCAAAACGAAACTTGAATTTGTGTCTCATATCTCCGAGAAGAAATCGGGACTATACGATTTTAGCTTGCAACCTAGATCTCATTCATGACCTTTAGCTCCCTTGAATTTAATATTGTGTAGTATCTGTTATTTTATTTTATTGAATCGTCATTTGATAAACATTGATTTCCCTCATACTTTAGGTATCTTTAATTGATCGAAAACTTTAAGTTTCGCGGGGTAACAAAAATGCGATAATGACTGACAGAGAGAGAAACAGGGATGTGCCACTTAAATTACATCAAGTCTTAACATAACAACGGAAGCATTCTTTACGTTGAGCGTTAAGAACCTTTTTGTACTTTTAATTATCTTCTTATTAATAATGAAATTTGATTAATAAAAAAATAAGTGAACCACTAAGTAAGAATATATCTTCTAAATACTTAAATTTGAATTGCCGTTGAAGGATCCGACATGCCACTATTCAAGTTAAAAGAGAAAACAAAATTAATTAGTAGCCTTTGTCATAAACCTCAAATGGTGGTAGTATGTTTAGTTCTATGTTTTTTTAGACTCGGATGCAAAAACCAATTTTTCGACAATGGCAGCCCCCCCCCCACCTCCGGATCACTAATAACATCTACAAAACGTTTCTCCGTTTTGAACATAAAATAGCACGGGATTTTTTAATGATTAAGTGAAGAAAAGAACCTAGCAGATAAAATAGCACGTTTTCCACAAAAAAAAAAAGAAAATAAAAAAATAATTTTATAAATTTTTAAACTAGATGATTATATCCGCAAAATTTTAAAACTAAAACCGTCTTAGTTGACTAAATAGCTTCTGAGATACAGTTTTAAGTATTCACAATGCCGCTAATTTGTATTCCTTCTGCTTTATTATGACAGAGATTTACTAAATTATTTATTATTTAATATTAATCTAATCTTAATTTAAGGGTGATCACCATTTTAAATAATTTATTTTTTGAAGAGAAAAAATTTGGCTCCGCCGGGAGTCGAACCCGGGTCTCCCGCGTTACATGTATTGAAGAGAAAAGATTTGGCTCCACCGGGAGTCGAACCCGGGTTTCCCGCGTTACATGTATTGAAGAGAAAAGATTTGGCTCCGCCGGGAGTCGAACCCGGGTCTCCCGCGTTAAATGTATTAAAGAGAAAAGATTTGGCTCCGCCGGGAGTCAAACCCGGGTCTCCCGCATTACTTGTTTTGAAGAGAAAAGATTTGGCTCCACTGGGAGTCGAACCTGGGTCTCCCGCGTTATATGTTTTGAAGAGAAAAGATTTGGCTCTGCCTTAAGCTGTCATTGATTTTTCCATCGTGTCCCTTTTTTTTTATAAATTAGTACTTACAAGCTAAGTACTTAATTTATTATTAATTAAGTACAAATACTTGTAAGTAGGGGAGAACGGGGTTGGTTGGCATAGGGGGTAGGTTGGCCATTGGCTTATAGTTTCCGTCACACCTGTTGTGAAGGCTCCACCATTGTACCATGTGACCCGCTCGACCTCGGGAGTCTTGTCCTGAGTTTTCAATCCGATGCTGACAGTGTAGATAAGACTGTGCTTCATTGATTGATTTTACAACATGTAAGTAAATTTTTATATTTTCAGTAAAGTTGGTTTAAAGGCATGGAAAACATTTGACTCCGATTCTGTTCACATAGCCCCAAACTCCTTTGAAAAACCTAACCTTTCGATTAACCAGTTTCTTGTTTGATTTTTCTCCCCTGTCCTGGCAGTCATCTTTCATATGATCTCTCCTGTGGGGTTAGTTGGCTCTCTTCAACTTTTTTTTTTGGCGCAGTAGCAATTCACAAAAGCAAGGTAAACATAATCAAAGGTGAAACTACCAATTGTCTTTAGTTCCAGCGCGGGAAGATAAGAGCAATTTTTCTTATGCGAAAAGTGAGGACAGTCTAAACTTCTATTTTCTTCTATTGTCATTCTATTTTCCCTTAAAAGCTGTTAAAAACCGATTCAAAATTATTATACCATTATAGTGCAGCTTTTAATAAAAATAATATGTGTCAGGCAGTACTTTAATGAGATGAAAAAACAACCCCACCCTCTAGGCCAACCTGCCCCACATAGGGGGTTAATTGGCATACTCTGGACTGACGAATTCTTCAATTTTCTATGATCTTAGTATTAAATATTATGTTGTGAAAAAAATACTTGAATTACTCTAATACTTAGAGTTTACAGTGGTATCAGCCCCATTGGGATTATATTAACAGGAACGACTCAACAATCAAAAAAGTGAAAACTGTTGCCAACCAACCCCGCTCTCTCCTACTAATTAAGTGGCTATATTTCAAAGTATATATTGTTTTACACTTCTTTTCGTATGAGTATGATGTGTGTAAGACTGGATAACATAATAAAGGGATCTGAATCGAAAATTGAATGATAGTTTGTTGTAGAAATCTATAAAAAATTATTTTAGCGCAGATCTATTCACAAATGCATTTGTTTAAAAAGGCGAGTCTAACGTATTGGATTAGTTGGCAAGTGCATGTAACTCCTTCAAGGAAGAAAAGAATATTTTAAAAATACTCCTTGTCATTTTACGAATTCCTAGCCATCGTTGAAGACACCAATCACAAACACAAGGGAGTTCATCGACCCCAAGATGGTAGAGAAGGATACAATTTAAAGAGCGCTTGCTTGACAAAAGCAGCCACGCCTAATAGACCTGCTTCACTTATTGTCTCTAAACTAGAATGCAGATCAGATAACATTCTCGTCCATCAATGTATATATGCCCCTTCGCATTCACCAAGATGATACTTGAAAAAAATATCCTCCAGTAAGAAAGCATTTAAACCAGTTCAATTATACCCATCGGAACCATGTTTATAATACATACAGTCAGGATGTGCAGAAAATATCACCAGATTTTTTTTTCTCCCTTCATTTTTTTTTTTTTTTTAGTTACATTCCCCATTATTTTCTATTAAGGTCCTGATCAAAATTATTCTTTCTATTTTTTAGTTCTATTTATTTGCGTCTGTTGAAGTTTTATTTATATGATAATTTAACACGCTTGCTAACGGAACTGTAAATTAGGAACAATATTAAACATTTCATTCCCTAATAACATATTCCATAGGTCATCTACGAAACATGTCTAGCTATGTATTAAAGATAGTTTTTAAACAACTCAAGATAGCTTTACAAATGGACTCTGTGCAAAGACCTAGCATCTCGCTTACCAACCAATTCTTAATTCTCTTTTATTTTTCATTATTTACCTTGCCCTGATAAAGACCTAAAATGGGCGACGAAACCTAGATAATAATTGAAAGTTGACACTTATTCTATTGTTATTTCTGAAGACTGCCACATCATCTAATTTAAGAATTTTAATATACTTTTCGTGGTGATACGTCAAAAATTTTATTATAACCTCATCCTGCGATATAGGCGTCCGCAGGAGTGCATCTGTCCCCCCTTAAAGCGTTTCATCTTAAGTCTCTTTGTTTTGAGAAACAAAAGCTACGAATTAAATGAATTCGTAATCATTTACTAAACTCATTAGGCATTATATAAAAAAAATTAACTTTTGAATATCAATCAAAGTTTATTAGAAACATCTAAGTTTAACAAGATCAGAATAACTCGAAACCTTCCCTCAGGTATCGTTTTACTAGCCTGCCCACCCTTGACGAAATGCTGATAACGACCTGGTCCTACGACCTAAACCAAATGCACAATTATACAATCGGGGTCACCTGTGGTGTTGTGGTTAGCATGGCAACCTACAATACTAAAGATCGCGGGTTCAATTCCAGCGGTGGCCCTAGGATTTTTTAATGGGAGTAAAAAATCCTTAGCTATGCCGTCCCTCGGATAGGACGTAAAATGGAGGTCCCGAGCCTGTACGATGTCAGGTACACGTTAAAGATCCCTATCCTAATTATACCTGGATAGGCAAAATTTAGGACTCCCACTGTAGCATCGTCCGATTAGCCTTAGTAGCATAAAAATGGACGTTAAACAAACAAACAAACAAACAATTATACAATCTATGCCTGTTTTTTTTTTTTATTAAGTAATCAATACGTTGTTTTTTTTTAATGTATTTAAAGAAACAAAAAAAAAAACGAATATTAAAAAGCTAAGCGAAATTGTATGTTTCATATGGACTCCACAAATTCATCAACAACCACTAAACTGTCACAGAGCATCTACACAGAACTACAGATACAAATCATAGGCAATCCAAATGAAAACAAAAAATCGATAACCTGTGGAAACCTGAAAAAAGGCTGTCCATAAAGATTTAAATTAATTATCTCGCTTCTCATGTTTCAATCTGAAGCTCTCCAACGATGAGGTGTCTCTTTGTTTTCTCTCTCAAATTTATGTTGTTATTTTTTTTTGTTAGTTTAGTATATAATTTGAAGGCATTTGCCAGAAAGGTACCAATCCACGCAATATACGAAAATGAATTAAAGATGATCAGGACTTCATTATTTTTAATTGAAAAGAATCCTAGTTAATTTATTTTCTACAGAAACTTAATCCAAAAGGCATTATTGAAAAAGAACTGTCTTAATAAATAAAACTCCAATAACGTTCATTTTTTATTCTACTTTTTGATAGAGTATAGTCGTGAACTTGATAAACCGTGGAATATAATTGGATTTATGACAAAATAGAAGATTACATTTTTTTATTTAAGGGAGTTTTTTTTACATGAATCACGTATGATTTGAGCTCTGCTTCTCTTCTGCTAAATGTCCTCCAATTATCGACGTATTTTTCCAAACTGCCCAAATAAAAATATTCATCCTTTTTTAGACCACTCTTAAATAAATGATAAGTACCGTCTTTTCCTGTTTTCTTATATTCAGCACGAGTAACATCATTTTAAAATATTTTTGTTTAGAAATAGTCTATTTCTTTAAATATGTTTGGGTAGATCAAGTGTGTTGCCGCGTAATGAACACTTCACCACTTCTGTGCTTCGCAGATGGGCGCAATGCACGCGACAATGTACATTATTCCCTCGGCTATCGAGGGGCGAGAACAAAAGGTGCAATACAGTACAATGGATGTCCAGGTGGGATCTTCACAATCCCCCAATCTGGCAAGCATCTGGAATCGACATTCAACGTTCCCATTCATCGTACAATTATACACCTCCACTACGTTTACTTTTCAGTAATTTTGCAATAAACGAAAAAAGAAATGGTAGTACGATTTGTGATACTCCTTGAAATAAAAAGTTTTTTTTTATAATCTTCCCAAATAAATAAAATTTTCAGTTTGTTTGTTTGAATCCGCTACTCTCTGAATTGGGACTGCTGTGATTCGACTGTGATTGTGTACATTGTGATTCAATCACTGCTGGGTTCATATGCGACTTGTCGAGATGTAAAACCATAAATCTTTTCTAACGACCCGCTGCATATCTGATTAGTATTATATTGAAATTAGCCCTTCCAAACAGTCCAATTCTTCTTCTTAGCATATGTTCTTTTTGTTTTGTCCTTTTTTCAATATCACGCAATTCCAATTTCAATATTGAATTTGATAATCCGTAAATCAAATATATTTGAATTCCTATGAAACATGATTATAATTTTATGATATGATTATAATACTTCATCTATTATATATATATATATATATATATATATATATATATATATATATATATATATATATATATATGTATATATATATATATATATATACACTATTATATGAAACAATATCTGAAAATTATTATCGTCAACAATCAAAACATTATCGTCTGCAATAAGGCTCGAATCACACAGTACCGGTCAAGTCTCGCTCCGTTCCCGGTTCGATCCCCATCTCACCCATTCACACTATTAGGGCCTAAAGTATAAAGGTTATAAAAGTGTAATCATAAACTTTTATAACTAAATTAATTATTTTTTACGATCCAAATACTTCCATTATTGACGAATTCGATCGTGAGCTATGTCAGATTATGAACTGTAATTATGGTTAGAATGTAGGAGATCGAAATCGAACCGGGAGCGAACCTATAGTTTGAATAGGGCCTAAGATGTATATCATGACAGATGTAACCTCTATCAACTCAGATATAAACCAAATACATATGTTATTTACACTGTTTCGAACCGTGGACCTAAACATGCTGTCTCGGGCACCTTCGGTTGTTTGTGTATATGTTTCGTCGCGGTGTGCTGTCACTTTTGATATGCAATGGAAAGTAGAAATATATCACATTAAACTTTGATGCTTAGGAATAATTTAGTTTCCCCAAAATTTCATTTTTTGCACTTGCATTAGACTCTTCATGCAATTTCCCAACGAATAGGAACCCAACGAAGTGGAAAATCGAAGAAAAAAAATAGAACAGGATAGTCTAATAGTCTTGTATACATAAATGTAAATCTTACCTTTCTTAAACTTTAGTTCCGCAATTTACAGATTATAGGTTGTCATATACTTAATCATTCAGGATTTTTTTTCTTTTTAGTCTTATTTAGCTTTAATTTTCAGGTTTTACACATTTGATATACAATATTTAAATATTATGAATCATAACTACCTACATAAAAAATAAATTGGACATTCTGGAAATAAGTTAGCAGTAACGTAGTCTAGGAATATTAATGTTAGAAACTCATTATGTTTTCTACTAAATTTTGCGAAGAATGGATAAAATCAAATTACCTACCCAATAAAATAAATATTTATAACTGACCATAGAATCTAATACAAATCCTCAAGTGTTTCTAATCTCTGTTTACATAGTAGCCTCAGTTCTAGGGATCTGCTCTGAACTTCTACTTGATTAATTAATTTAGAAGTTTATTGACATAAGTTTTTTTTTTCGAAATATGCCGTGATGTTTGCCCTTCTCAAGAACACTCCTACAAAAAAACTGTTCAAGGTATGTTAGTAAAAAAATTCCTTACTCATGGAATGGAACTTAAGTTTATGTGAGCCGATTTAGTGCACATTTAAAAACATTATTACAAGTTTCTTCTTATTTGACTAAACTAAATGGCTCGGTAATTATTTTTAAAAATGGAGTCACTTTTTGTTATAAAAATGGACAGTTTTTCAATTTACACTATTTCCAAAAAAATAACGCTTTCGTTTACTATTTCATTATTTTCTTAATTCAACTTATTTGTTTGTTTATATCAGAGGAAGTTTTTATTCGAATGAATAATCGAGAATTCGTAGTTTATTTCTGTTTTTTCGTTTAGTGAAGCTATCTTTTTCTGCATAAACCCATTAGAAAAAATTTCGTTTGAAATTGATAATTGAAATTAAAAAAAAAAAGGATTAGTTTTTTAAATCAGAAATTAAAAATTTTTAACTGTATTTCATGAGTCTGCAGTAGTAGCTGATGAATTGGAAGAAGAACAGGGCATATTGTTATCAACATTTTGAAGAACATCTTTGCTTCTGAAATGCATTACAAATTTTTGCTTACAAAAAATATATAAAAATAAAAACTGCCTTGGTTGAGCTCAAACCATTTAATTTCAAAATAATTTTTTTTTTTCAAATGGTCAGGTGTCGACTAAGTACCTGTATTTTACGGTGAATATTATTAATAAAATTCTTAATATACCTGGCACAAATATAACAACATAAATAGTACATAATACAAAAAGTAATGAATTTGAATGAAAAATTGAGGTCTAACATTAAAATGTATCGTGTAAAAAGAGAGTTTTTCTTCTAATCAATATTTTTTTTCATCAGACGAGTCTTTGTATTACTCTGGACTCAAAAGCCCTCGAAACATTGGCTTTTCAAAATAAAAAAGTTTTAACTGAAAATCCTGACAATCAATCTATCGTAAAGAATTACAGTTGACTATCTCTCACCTCTAAAAATAATAAAAACTTTTTTGTATAAATCAAGCATGTTTTTAAAAATAAAAAAAACAATAATTTATATAATGTTATGAGAAGCCCACCAAAACTCACAATTTAAAAAATCTGTTTTATTATTTAATTTTTTATTGCTAACTGTTCAGGAGATCAAATCAGTCAGATGCAACTTTTGAAATTGGTAATTAATAAAGTCTAATTATTTTTGCTATTGTTTAGCCAAAAATTTAATTATTATAATAATTTGTACCACAATAAACCAGTATTTTGTCATCCTAGCATTATGTTATTTACCCATATTTACTTAACGCTCTTTTAAGTAACTTATTCAAAACATTGTAAGTTAACTACATTAAAAATAATTATTATTATATTAATAAAACATATTTTTTCTAACTGTTTTTAGTGATCAGCAGTCGTTTTTAAATGACTTCTTTAATGTAAAATTTTATTGGTAGAACCAGTTTAAGAGATGCTTGTGGTGAATTACCAATCTATCCAACAAAGGAAAATTAAATAAAATACTTAAAGTTGTTAAGAATCTTAAAGAATAAGAATAAAATGTATTATATCTGTAATTTAAGCAGGATGATTTTTATTTTTTATTCAATAACTTTTCTTGAAAGAATCAAAGCCTAACTTTTACCATTATTTTATAACTTTTTTGCGAACAAATTAATTAGTTTCTATTTTAAAGCGTTCTTTCAAATGACTTCCTTCAACATTTTTAAATAAAATAGAACTTTAAGAAAACAAAAAGTTTCATACAACTTTATAGCCATTATTAAAATCTTAATAAATATTTTAATTACTCCAAAAGCTTTAGAGGAAGAAAATTATTTAATTCAGTGATGTTGATTACATAACCAAATTATACCAACTACATCCACTGACCCTTCCAATTAATTAAATAACTTATTGAATTAATGTTTTGGTATTAATAATTGTTCTTTATCTTTTGCAGAGGCAATTAGATAAGGGGAGCGATTTATTAGAAGAAGCTGTACAATGCTCTAGCCCAAGTTCCTCTGGACTTAGGGACCTTGCTAGGTCACTGAAGAATCATCTTAGGGGTTTTAGCGACAGGCTTGAAGACACCAGAGAACGGCTTGAGGATACTTCTCGATGCTTTTACCTCCTGGATAGAGTGAGTTAACCTCATTAGTTGGTTTTTATAGTACTCCTAGTATAATGTAAAATATAAAATCATTTAATGATTTATTTTTAAAATTTAAATCAAATTTAAATTTAATGAAATATTTACCACATTAAATAAATTATATTTTATTTTACTATATAATGTTTTATAAATTATAAAACCTTACGAATTTAACCAAGATCATAACACTTATATAATTTTATTTAAAAGTTTAATAACTTTTTAGTTTTTGAAGATAATAAGCTTCATTTTTAAACTTTCAGAAACTCATAATACAATTAATAATTAATGAAGTGAGGGAATCTATTAGTCATTCATTAGTTATTTTTCTTCAATCTAGTATCAAATAATGTTTTAAAATATTTAAATAAAGGAAAAAATTATTTTTCTTTTCAGGCCTATGAGTGGGCTCTTGAAGCAATGAAACATATGAGTCCCGTCAAAGGAGAAGAATCTCAGTCTTCTGAACCCAACTTAAAGCAGCTCGAACAGTACCTCATGGCACATCCCCAACCATCACCTGATCATTTTAATGAGATGATTGCCTTAGCAACAAAACTTGACAATGATAAGTTGCTCAATCAATGCAAGGTTAGTTATGGTTTTATTACTACGGCCATTCTCTTTTGTGGTGCCAAAAAATTGATACTTAAAATAGTTATCAAGTGATCCAAATCAAAACATAAGCATCAATAGGAGGGTGGTATTAAAAAAAAAAAAATTTATTTATTAGACTAAGGGAGAGTCTAATAAAAATTTAAATCATGTAGGTTTAATAAAACGTGTCTAATTGTAACAATTTTCTTCAAGTGAAGAAACAGCAATGGATGATTGACTAATAGAATAAATAAATTTACAAAACAACTTTAGAATAAGATCCTAAAGGTAGACTTGTATAAAATCTATCAAAATTAAATAGCGTTGGAAAAATTCCTCGACTAAGCCCTCCTGCAAAGCCAATAATGACACAGTAGAGAGTTATTGGTGCATGGAAAGAATAATTTTTTAAATGAATATGATTAAAAGCAATACAATATCACACTAAATGATATGAAGTTAGATTTATATTTAAAGCATTTATCATATAAATAAATATCAGATATATAATAACTTATAATAATAATAAAATTCATAAATTAAATGCCACATTAAATGAACTAATAATTAAGGCAGGAGAAAGAGCCACTCAAATTAAAATTTTGCTGATTATTTTTTTGCATAAACTTAAGTATATTATATTAAATATATTACAAATTTATTTTATAGTACTAGATTTTTACCAAACCAAATGGTAATGGGTGAGTTTGTTTTTTGCCTCTTTTGATAATCTAAAACCCTAATTTTTAATATGTTCTTTATTTATTTAATTTTTTATAGCAATGTAAATTGATAGAATTATTATTATTATCCAGCTGGCACAATGCAGATGTGAAGACACTGCTGAACAGATAAAAGCACTGCTCGGGCCTGAGCCTAGGTGGCCTACAAGAAGAAGGTCTGCACCTTGTCGTGGAGAGGTAATACATTATCTGATAATAGACAGTAGCTAACTCATTTCATTTTATTTATTAATGTGTTAAAAGGTTCTTATCATAGTGTTAAAGTATTGTTGGATAACTTAATATTTATTTTTAATTTAAGAGCGAAGAAGATGCAGAGTGGAATGCTGAAAAGACCTGGCATTATACCAGCGACGAGGAAGAAGATAAACTAACTTCTTCAGCTGACAATACAACTGAAGGGTCAGAAACATGTCCAAAAGGGTAAAGATAACTAATTTTTTTATAGTAATCCTGATAATTCATCACTATTCTGTAAAATATATATTCCATAACAAATCGTTGAGCAATCATAATTAATAATCTTGTGTTTTAGTTGTGAAGATATTGACGAAAATGATGCTTGTTGTGGAAAAACTGTGAGCCCAATACCAGTCAATAGTCATCTTCATACGGATCTATCTGTGGAAGTAGATGGACAAGGCGGCACTCAAACTTTAAAAACAAAAAAGTAATAATTTTTTTTCAGATTTATATTTTTTTTAAAAATAATCTGACTTTTCTTATCAACATTTGGTAAACCAAAACGTACTGTTGTACTTTGAATGGATTTAGATTTATGATTTTCCTATGATGAGAACCCTCAATAAATCTTAATAAATGTCTTTGAATTTCTTCAATGTCTATCATAAATGATAAAAAATAATAATAACAAGCTTCAAGAAAAGCTACTCACCAGCTCTTCTGTCATCAGAAAAACTAATTCATATTACAAATTCTGTCGATTAATATTTATAATTCATACAACTTAGAGAATCTTAACAACAAACATTAATTCCTAATTGATTATTCTAATGCACATTTTTTTTTATAAATTTCATATCCACTTCTATGATTCAAACTAACTTTTAATATTATCTTTATAGAACTATGTTACTTATAATGAAGGAAATGATTCAAACAGAGAGGGATTATGTCAGATCTCTTCAATATGTTATAGAGGTAACTTCCTTAATAAATATTTTTGAAATTTCTTTAATAATTAAGCAAGTCCCTAATTTCCAATTAATTTTCCAGAATTATATTCCTGAATTAGTCAGAGATGACATTCCTCAAGCTTTGAGAGGACAGAGGAATGTGATTTTTGGAAACATTGAAAAGATCTATGAATTTCACAGCCATTACTTTTTACAAGAGCTTGAAAAATGTGAGCAGAATCCTCTACAAGTGGGCCAATGTTTCCTCAGACATGTAAGATCTTAAATCCATTAATTCTATATCCTAATTGTAACTGTTTAATGATTATTGAGTATATTAATTTATACTATATCTAAAAATTTAAAACAAGTATATTTGTTATTTTATGACAAATAATTAATACTTCTCTTTAATTTCTCCAACATATTTATTTTCTTTGGATTGAGTAAAACATAAAACTCTTAAAAGTAACCAATATTTTGTAAAAAAATTCATAGTGATGAAAATGAGCTCTGATGCTCATTTTTGCCTTAATATAGGCAATTAATTCTGATTTTTACATCATCATTTAATTAAAAGAATAGATATAAAACTCGAAAAGTAATAGTCAATATTGTGTACTATGTTACGGACATGCAGTAATGTGTACAGAGAAGGCATTCTGTTTTTACCTGTTACAAATTAGACCACTTGATTATTTATATATATACATACATACATACAAATATATACATATACATATAATTTTCTAATATTTCATTTTGATGGATACAATAAAATTAAATTGCCTTGTGCATAAACAACAATCCTAATCTTATTCCTCTGAATTTATTTTTTTATAGGAAAAGAAATTTTATCTTTATGCACTTTATAACAAAAACAAGCCTAAATCAGATGCCCTAATGTCAGAGTATGGAACAACATTTTTTAAGGTAAGATACCACTTTGTCAACTCATTAGATTCATTGTTTTGTTGTATAAAAAATAATAATATATAAATCATGTAATGTCAATCATTTTTAATTTTTAGACCAAGCAAGTTGAGTTAGGAGATAAAATGGACCTTGCAAGCTACCTTTTAAAGCCCGTCCAGAGAATGGGAAAATATGCTTTACTACTGCAGCAGTTAATGAAAGCATCTAGGCAAGATGTATTGCAATTAAAAGATGCCGAAAACATGGTTCGCTTTCAGCTAAGGCATGGCAATGATCTACTTGCTATGGATTCCTTGAGAGACTGTGATGTTAGTATGATTTTGATATAATCAAATTTCTTTATTCTTCCCCTATCTCAAATTATCATTGTTAATGCAGGGTTTTTCCCTAGCGAGGGGTTCTTATTTTATGCTTAATGAAAGGCTATTTACTGTAAAAGTGAATTCTAATATCATTTATAATATTATTCATTACCTTCATATGAAACTTAAGGGAAAATCTTAAATAACCTTAAGGGAAAATTTTTGACTTACGGTTTTCGACAAAAATAAACAGTTTGGGGTCCCCTGAGTTTAAATAACCAAGGCTCACAATGTAATTTTAGAAAAAAAAGTTTTATGTGCATCCCTTCTCTAATTGTGCTGATCATCAAGTAAGGTAAGAGAAATTAATGTTATGAGTGCATCGAACCAAATTTCAAAAATAAAAAGTCTGACACACAAATTTCACTTACACCATTGCCTTTTCAGCAACCAATAACTGGCTCACAATAACTGTTTTTGTAGAGCGACCTTATATAATTTTGTTCAACACATCTACCACTAGGCATAATGTGATACTATAGAACAAAATCAAAGTTAATTTATAACAAATCACTACAGTTCTATGTTGATAAAACCTACTCGATTATTAATACTAGATTCTCATTAAACATTAAAAGTTTAACCAAAACCATTTTTCAGAAAATCATAAAAATGTGATAAAATTTAAGGAATGAAGTGCCTCCTCTACTTAATTTTAATGAAAGCTTTGCTATCACATAATGGGCATATATCTTTCTCAAAAAGCTGATTTCATTGCTGTATGACATTGCTTCTGAAGTAGTCTGTCAGCACATACATCATTTCATGGGTTATAAGGACTCAGGGGACCCCACTAGGTGTATTTTCGTAGAAAACAGGAAGACAAATTTTTCCCTATCATTATACTTTCCCGTACCTTCATATATATATATATATATATATATATATATATATATATATATATATATATATATATATATATATATATATATATATATATAAACACATATATCATAAACAGGTAAGGGAAAGTAAAAACTGATTTGAAAAAGTAAATAAATACATTTGAAATTGATTATTTTTGGTACAAAAATTTGAACATTTAATATAATTGCAAGGCTACAAAATCAAAATTATTCATACCGGTCATATAATATAATACTTTTATATTATGTCGGTGGAATCATTTCCAATCATAGACTTTATTTATAACTCTTTCAAGTTTTTATGTGAAAATATAAAAATATTGCGTTTGAAAAATAAATTAAATAAAAGAAACAATGGAAAGGTTGAAAAATAAATTGATTTTTACAGATTGTTTCATAAAAACTAAGGGTTTTTTTTTTGTATTTTTGTTTTAGGTAAATGTTAAAGAACAAGGTAGACTTCTTAGGCAAAATGAATTCCTCGTTTGGCAAGGAAAGGGAACGAAAAAATATTACAGACATGTGTTCCTATTTGAAGAACTTATACTTTTTAGTAAAGCAAGGAGATTCCCTGATAACAAGGTTCATACCATTAATCATTTTCATTAATTTTATTCACAATGAATCATATATTCGTTGATACCTATTCTAACCTTTTTTTTCTTTAAATTAGAATCTCGATCTTTACATCTATAAGCATAGCATAAAAACAAGTGATATCGGATTAACAGCTAAAGTTGGTGACAGTAGTACCAAATTTGAAATATGGTTTAGGAAAAGGAAGCCTAATGATACTTTTACCTTGCAAGCCATTTCTGAAGAAATTAAGCAAGCTTGGACTGAAGAGTTATCCAATTTACTATGGAAACAAGCATTGAGGAACCGAGGTAAGAAAAAAGTCTTTTATTAATGTTAATCTACCTCAAATTAAAAGCATTGACTTGACTAGTAATATTAATCACTATATGGTAATGTATTCTATAATATCTTTTAAATAATTCCAGAAATGAGGTTAGCAGAGATGTCATCAATGGGTATTGGAAACAAGCCTTGTCTTGATATTCGTCCAAGTGCTAATCAGATTTGTGACAGGTCCATTAGCATCGCTCAACTATCAAAAAGTAAGGTTTTTTTAGTAATAGCTGTTAAATATTACTAGCATATTTTTGTGAGCTCTTAACAAGAAATAATTATCCAGACTCTTTCTACCTAGTAAAGTCATGATATAATTGATACCAGGGAAACTTTTTCATTAATTAAAAAATCTGGTGCGATGCGCGCAACACACAACTTTCACTTACGAACTTACTTGAATTAGAAATCGAAGCTTTTCGATATGTAAACGCCATTCCTCAGCTTCAGACATTTGTCCACATTTAAGTATATACTTATATTTGTATATCTCCATAAGTTATAGAGTATCTGTATAGCAAAATTTGGTAATTCTCAGCACTTTTTGATTCATTATTGCTAATTTATTTATGAAGGGACTAATTTCATCAACAGTCGAGTTTTTTTTACTGCTTGCTTGTTTCTTACTATGAGTTGCTTTCTGCAAATACATCTAAACGGTGAATCGATAGGTGTATTTACGTCTCTTATGCCTTTCTGGAAATCAAGAACGATTACTGTTCCTCTAAAATAGCTTTATATTGTTTTCAAAAATTTATTATGGAACAAAAGTTTCTAGACTAAAATATACCTATAATATTAATTATAGAATATTATCTTATACCATATTTTTACACACCTGCGATGATGCTTCAAAAATTTGAGCATCACGTATTTACTGTCTAAAGTAACATTAATCTTTTATTAATAAATAAAAGTTTTTATTTTCATAATACGGTTAATAAAATTTTGGCCGTCAAATATACATACATCAAATACCAAGTTTAATCAAAATCGTTAAAGCCGTTTTTAAACCAAAAAAAAAACAAAACACGTGAAAATGGGATAAAATTTATTAAGGAAAGTGCCCCCTTCGTTTGACCAATTTTGATAAACTTTGGGCTGTCGCATCGCGGGCATATTCATGCAGGAAATACCGAGTTTGGTCAAAATCGTTAAAGCCGTTTTTGAGTAAATAAAAAAAAACACGTGAAAATGGGACAACATTTATTAAGTAAAGACCCCCCTCCAATTAATCAGTTTTGATGAAATTTTTACTGTCACATCGCGGGCATATACATACACAATATACCGAGTTTGGTCAAAATCGTTAAAGCCGTTTTTGAGTAAACAAAAAAAAAACATGTGATAATGAGACAACAGTTATTGAGTAAAGTGGCCAATTTTTTTGATGAAATTTCGGCTGTCGCATCACGGTCATATACATACATCAAATACCAAGTTTGATTAAAATCGTCAAATCCGTTTTTGAGTAAATAAAAAAAAAAACACGTGGAAATGGGACAACATAGATTAAGTAAAGTGTCCCCTCCAATTAATCAATTTTGATGAATTTTTTACTGTCACATCGCGGGCATATAGATACACCAAATACCGAGTTTAATCAAAATCGTTAGAGCCGTTTTTGAGAAAATCGAAAAAAAAAACCTAAAAATTAGACAAAATTCTTTAAATAAAGTACCCCCTCCGTTTGTCCAATTTTGATGAAATTTTTGCTGTCACATCGTGGGCATATACATACACTAAATACCCAATTTCAGGTTTGTACGGTTTATAGTTTTTGAGATAGTCTGTTCACATACACACACACAGACCATTTCGCGGGACTTGGTTAATTGGAATCAGGGGACCCCAAAACGTGTATTTCCGTTGAAAACCGGAAGTCGAAATTTTTCACGATCGCAATACTTTTCTTACTATATATTTCATATATAGGTAAGTGAAAGTAAAAAAATATATAATAAAAACTAGAAAGTCCATCATCCCATATAATTGGCTAACTAACTAAACATACTAGCATGAATCATAAAAAATAAAGTAAAAATAGTTTCACATGGAATGGATTGAATATTTTTCATGTTAAAAGAATTTCGTGTTGAAGGATATTACGAAAAAGTATATAGATATGTTACATATCCATAAATAAATGTCAATAAAACCGAAAAGTGTAGGGAGGAGGATAGATCAACATTGGCTCATGTAATAGGCTATTTTGATGTTGTTGGTATTTCAAAACCAAATTAACCTCCTTTCATATGGAAGCTGACACATCATTTCATATTCTCACCAGTATGGCAGGTTTTTTCCATATTTTGTTAATTTTGAGGAGTGAAATCTTTTTGTGTTAAGAGAAAATAAATAATTTGTTGGAATGATTTTGTCATCTTGTGCAAATCAATATTTCTTGTTAAGCGTTTTCATGTGAAATGCGTTGTTTTCAGTTAAAAATGGCGTTGATTAGCTTTATTTATCCTAGCTTTAAACTCCCGCTCGCTATGTGAGCTCCTCAGAGATAAATAAACACCCAAGAGGGTCATTTTCAGTTGTTATAGTTGAGATTCATGGTTTTACTGTGAATGGTACCCAAGCTGCTGCTTACAGTTTACTAATATACTTTTTAGTTAAACTGTTTCCATTGACTAATGGCAAACTAATGAAACAGGGAAATCGTTTCACAGTGTTAATATAGATTCATAAATAAAACATTGATCTATAGTACCACTGATTTGGTATATTGTTAAAACTTTAAACTACTACAACTATTGATTTATGTAAACAACTAAACATTGTTAACAGAATTGATAATTATCTTAACAAGATCCTCATTAATGAATAAATTCATTCGTTTATTACTTGTAGAAAACCTCATCATCCCATATTTAGGTATTTATACTAACATTAAAAACCTTTGCCCCTCCTATTCTTAAAAATGGTTAATTTTTGTGGCTTAAGAATCCATAAATGTTACAATTTCTATGCATCTTTACCGCACCTTCTGTTTCTCTAAAAAAAAAAAATTTCCTGCTGATGTCGACCTACGAACCGAAATCACCATTTTGCCCCCATCCTCATTAAATTTACTTTCATCTGATAATATCTCATTCATCAATATTCATCGCTCTAGGGAAACAGAAAAGTGATCTATGGTACCGCATTATATATATTTTAATTTAATTACCAACACGTAGTAATTACTGAAAAAATGTTATAAGTAGATTTACGTTCTATCAAATAATGCTTTGCAACTTGACATTTATTTGTATTATAATCATCAGCCTTGCTTGACATCTTTGTAAATCTTCTTGAGGATTAATTGAATTAACTGGATATTAAAGTAGTTTCTGATATATATCAGAAGTATTATCAAGAATTAAAATAATATTCTAATAATCAAGGGTCTCTACAGAATGAAATATAGGCAACTCTTGCCTTCTAGTCTACCATATTAATCTTTTTTTTTTCTTCTTAACATTATTTTAATAATGTCCAATGAGAAATGAGAATATTCTATTTTCCATAAAAAATTCAACTTCTCCAGTTGCTTGTTCTCATACATTTTGCTAAATTATATTTAATTTTTAATTAATTATTGTAGAAGTGCACATTTCTAAATATATTTTTTTAATTTCAGCTGCTCCAAGGTTCCGCAATTCTATTGCGGTTTCACCAGTGGAACAAGTCCGAAAGAGGCCACATTCAATTATTTCTGTTACTAGCAGCAGTAGCACCAGCAGTACGAGTAGCACTAGTAGTACAAGCAGCGCTAGATGCGATCGTCGAGAATCAAGCCAATGTTCATCCGGAGAAAGTGGAATAGTTTCAGACTGGAATACCTCTAGCTCAATAACTTCTGATTCACCACAACACCACACACAGCTATCGGTTAAGCTGTAGTGACTGAATATATTTTGTAAATATGTTCTAAAATGTCATTGTATTATATTTTTCATTAGAAGGATATTTATTATTAATGGGGGAAAAAAAGTGATCATGACAAGCGTCCAAAAATGTTTTCCTCAGGCAATTATTGTGGCTTCTATAAGCTTTAAATGTAACATCTTAATTTGTCTTGATAGAATAACTTATTTTTTAATACTTCACTATTTTATCTTCCAAAAGCCATATTTTTATGTGTTTCCTTCATTGTATTTATATAGAAGAAAAAAAAATTTCAACTGAGATGTCTATACTTGTTTTATACCAAATTGTTTATTATACCATAACAATTAGTATGTTTTAACATATTAATTTACTGTAGTTAGCCAAAGTTTTTCTGCCATATGTGTACTATGTATAAATAATTGTATTGTTTAATTATAGATATAAAATTAGTTGATTTTAAATTTGTAAATATAGTTTATAAGTAATTGTAAAATAGATTATGTGAAATAGAAATTATCCTACTGATTTGAGTTTCTCCAAGAAACTAACCAAGTTTTACACATTTATAAACAAACTAAAATAATAATAAATTATAGTTTTATATTAAAATTTTAGCTGATCATTTCCAGAATTTTTAAACGTTGAAAACGTTAATAATTTTATTATTCAGAAAAAAGAGTGAATTAGTGCAAGAATGTATATCTGCAAGACTGACAAATGTGTTATGAGTCGCATACTGCCATATCACTTTAAAAGTTTTAAAAAACAAAGGCATGAAGATTTAAATTTGTTTTTAAATCCTGTTTATAGAATATTTATAATAAAATTTATATGGGTAACCGTTGAAAATGTAGGTGCTAAATGCAGAGTGTTTATATTTGTAAATGAATCTAATATTTATATTGATATATGTTTCACATAATTTACGAACTGCTAACCTTACACATAATTCACTAGCATTAACTTTTATGTAACTTTAGACATAAATGTAATTAACTTCATTAGAACAATTCATTTTTATTTTTATTATCTATTCTGCGAATCGTCAGGCAGAATTGGTGGTTTCAAGAAACTTCTAGACCTTAAAAATACACTTTAAATCACGTAGACAGTCAAATGCTTCATTTATTGAATTGAATCAAGTTCCGTTTGAAATATTTAATTAAAATAAAATAATCAAATTGTATTTTAAGTTTTTAGTAGATTATTAATTTCAATGGACCATTAATAGAGTACAAGTAATGTTATAATTATTTATGTGTCAAATATACAAATATTTCTTTACAGCCTCCTATTTTCATTTTTGTTTATAATGGTTATTTTTATGTATCTCAAAAAGTAATACATAAAACACTTATTTCATTCTAAATTCATTGTAGTAATTAAAAGTAAGGTTTGTCAATGTATAGAACATGAAATATTATCCGGGATTGGCCTCATGGTAAGCTCAATGATAAGAGCACTGCGACAGAGATGCAGAAGACTTCGGTTCCACTCCTGTGCCATTGTCAGTCATTTTTCTTCTAATATAATTATTTGAAAATGACATTTGCAGTATTCTTTGTATAGCAAGAATATTTTAACGATTCAGAAATATAGCTGATGAATTTTTGTTCCTTTATAGATAATATTTTGGTTAGGAAATGTAAAACTTTTTGAAAAAATAGTGCATCTTGAAACACCTAATGGTCATAAAAACGCAATTTATGTGCCTTGAATTCATTATTTCACAATATAAATTTCTTTTTTTTTACGCGATTTGTAACAGATTCGTATGATTAAATCACTTAAAATGATTAGCAAAATTAAATTAAATGATTGATCATATAAAATATTATTGATTTCATTTTAAACCATCATTTACTCTTTATGCCAAGCAATAATTAGTATCATGCTAAATTAGTGAAACATTCTGAAGTTTCAAAATAGTTATTCAAACAGGTCGTCTTATTTACAATACAATAAAGTGGAAACGTCCCCAAACAAAAACCACTTTCAATTATTAACCATATTCTGCAAGGTAATGGTGACAACATGTTATTTTGAGTTTTGTTTAAAGGAACCAGTTAAAAAAAGGAACTTCAAAGGTGCAAGCTGATAACCTCTAAATGGTTAACTCAAAAACTATTACTGTGTATAAATTTGATATCACTCTATCTTTCTGCATATATGACATCTTTCGATCAATCACTATAAATACTATTACATCTTTTGAAAGAGACTTGCAGTAAAATAGCAATATGCCATCAAGAATTTCTCTCTTTCAATACCCAATTCGTCATTGTTTATACAAAAATCTGAAGATGTGTCAAAATGACTTTCCTACAGTTCATCCTTTTGATTTAATTTTTTCACTACTTTGAATTTTCACATGTGTTATAAAATTATTTGAACCATAAAAAGATCACTGACAATATTTCCATTACAACACACATTGGATCCTTGGATATCTTGCTCTTAGCAAATAGTAAATTCAAGTAATTTCAAACATTATAGTACATTTAATTTATACTTCCTTGGGGATACATAAAGACAAAAAGAATTATTTATAATTGGTGATTAATATCTGATCAGATTTTATTTCTAGTCAAAAAAATAGTTCCTGACAACTTCATCTATTGGTTTCATCTCACAAATCAAACAAAAATTTTACTTTCATAAAATAACTAAAAATATAGACAAGAATGGACAACCACAAGCCATGACTCTTGAGAACGATTAATATTAATTACATAACTTTTCATAATCAATATTCCTTTTCAACTAAACTTCTCCATTCTGAGCAAAGGATTCTGAGTATTAATAATTGATTAATAAACATAAATAAACAATTTAGATTATATCCAGGACATCTTCTGCAATAAGTAAAATAATCACTAAACAAAACAATGTTCTTTGCTAGTAATACATTGGTCTAAATAGGAATGTGTGAACACTAGCTTCATAATGCTTATGTAAAGGAGTAAATAAATATTTATGAAAATCTATTACTCGGTTCAATAATATGAAAAATAATAATCATGTAGAAATAAAGTTAACAACGCAAGTCATTAAGTAGAGTTTTCAGACAATATAAGCATTTCCAACAACATATTAAACTATACCACCATCTTGAAAATTATATGAACGAATTCCCGGTGAAACATGACAATACTGCCAACAGAAGTAGATAGAATACCTCAATCCAAGATGTTACCATGATATACATATATTGTGTGCTTGTTCCACAGAGAAAATTAATTTCAAAATTTAATGGTTTTATTTGATAAATTTCCTGTGATATTTAATGTAATATCGAAAGCGTACAATAACTAAATTAATTGAAGTATACAAAAATTATATCACAATATTTTTTGTGATAATCTTAACATTCGTCAGAAAATCCGTGGGTCACTTTATTTTTACTAATGTTACAGCTTTTTATCTATGAGAATTCTCGAATCTGGGCCGTTTGTTGTGAACTACTCCACTGACATGACCACCTAACGATATTATGAAAACATTTATGAACGTCAGCTGATTTTCACGTTGTTGTTTAATATATGTAGATCAATAGAATCAGATGTTGATGTTGGACAACTAATTCAATGGATTGTTTCTCCACATCTACGCCCCCAAAATCAACATCTTTAGGGGTATAGGTCTGAAAAAACGGCCCATTGTACGTGTCGTCCAACATCACCATCTAATTATAAATATCTTTATTAAACAATAATTTGAAAATCTACTGGCCGTTCAAAAATGTTTTCATAAGGTCGTTAGGTGGGCTTGTTAGTGGCGTAGTTCACGAGAAACGGTCCAGATCAGAGAATTTTCGTTGATAAAAAGTTATAGCATTAGTAAAAATAAAGTGACTCACGAATTTTCAGCCGTATGTTAATCATTTCATCACAAAAGGGGGCCGGGATCACGGACTATTACCTAATTGATTAAATAACACACTTCTAAAACAGTAAGATAAACTCGAATGGCAATGAAAGATGTTCTGGTGCCGTGAGATCAGTCAGATTGCATCCATAATCATAAGGACTTAAGGCAAAGGGACAGCCTAGCATGTGTGTTATTTAACGTGATCCTGGAAGGTATCATCAGACGGTCAAAGGTGGAAGGAACTATGTTAATTAATAGAGAAGTGCTGATCCTAGGATTTGCTGATGATTTGAAGGACCGAGTATTGCTGCTGTTAAGGAAGCATTTATACATCTCCAGAAAGAAGCGGCTAAAACTAGGTTGGTCATTAATGAAGGAAAGACAAAGTACATTAAGAGGGATCTCCAAGGTAGAGGAAGGCATCCACGAGTGATCAATATAGTATTGAGTATTTAGTATTTTTGAGTGAATCGATAAGTTTGTCGATTCACTTGGAACACAAGTGAATTCCGACAATGACATAAAGCCAGAAATCCTGCCTCTGGAAGACCCAAATCAAGCAAATGCTTATCAATGGGTCTGAATTTTTGAAAATTCCAAAGGCTCAGGAACAAACCCCCCTACGTGTTTAAAGAAGAATTTTAACAAGAATCGTAGGAGTAGTATGGCTCGAGGCTAAATAGAGGTAACGCAACTACGCAATACTCAATGAAATTTATGCCGAAGCCGGCATTGCGAAATTAGTCAGGATGAGATCAGCTGGGATTATTGCCATGATTAGGCCTGGTAAAGTACTCCAAAACTTCTGTATGAGCAGCTGGTCGGAAAAAGAAAAGTTGGTAGACCCAAACTGCGATGGGCAGATGTTGTGGCAACCGACACGCGGAACCTCTTAAATATCCGTTATTGGTGATTAGGAGCACAGGATAGAATAGACTGACAGACGAAGTTGCAGGCCGCCCTGATTCTTAGAGAGTTGTAGTGCCATCTAAATAGGAAAGAAGGAAGTACTTATGTATATAAAGTTTCTATTCTTTTTTTTAATAAATAAGTACACTTAACATACGTTTTTTCTTGTATTTTTTCAATCCCCCACATTGTTTTTTTCCGGGTCTGCTGCTGGTTATAGCTAATGAGTTTGCAGTTTGGCCCGTTGGGTCTATTAAGTTGCATGTGTATAGAAGATCTCGTAGTAGTAAAAAATAAGGTTTTAAATTTTTTTTGAAAATCGGATGATCCATCTATTAGTTAATTAAAATAAATCAGTAACGAAGAAGAAGCCACTGCCAGGAGCTGCCGCTAAGTAGGGGATATCCAACCACTGCATTACAGGGCTGCTGCATTACGACGACTTCCTGGTAAACATTCTTCATTCTGGTATCATTGGCGGATCCAGGGGGGGAGGGGGGTGTGGTGTGGCCCTTTGGAAAAATTTTCGTCATTAAAAGATAGAATTTGACTTTCCTTAAAGTAAGGAAGCAAGTTAAAGAACAAGTAATATGCAGAGAAAGTATAATTTTAGTTGTGGGAAAGTTACATAAGGGTAAAAAAGCTGATTTTCAAATCCAAATGAAGGTATGTGGGGCTGCACCCCCCCCCCTTTAGGACTGCAGCACCCCCTTTACAGTCGGCTGGATCCGCCCATGTCTGGTATATTAGTAAATATCTCTTCAGACTCTGATTTGACTTACACGGCCGGACCAGCTAAACTTAATATTTAGAGCGAGAAATTCTTTATTTCACAAAATAAAATAGGCAGTGCTGCCCAAATACATTGAATTGCTATACTCACATTTTCAAAAAGATGTGTCAATCAAGATTTGCCATGTGAAAAAGGTGTGCGGGATCACTAAATAATTACATATTTATATAAAACAAAATATATTGCTAAACTACATTTTATTCTATTAAGTATGTAATATCATATATATATATATATTTTTTTTTTCGTTTTGTATATATATTGGTTTTCTTTTATTTTTATACCTTCTACCATTATCTTTTTTCTTCTTCCATCATATTTCTTCCTCCTCCTTCCTTTTTTTTACACTTTTAAGTACAACATAGTTCCTTATTCTCCTCATCCTGTTCTCTCTTCATTTCCCATTTTAGGGCAATACATTGCAACCCTCTTCTTTCTTTTTATTTTTTCCCCCGTTTCTCCCCTTCTCATCCTTATCCTTCCTAAAACTAACTTTGCCAATAGGCACAGATTTCTTTTTAGAGCTGGTATAAAAACAAAAAGAAATAACAACAACAATACACCCAAGTTAAGTAAATAGATAAGTGTGACTCAGTATTATCAATTTCAACACAGGCGATGGTGGATTAATCCAAGGGAGTCAATGATTATTTTATCATCAACGTTTCTAATTTCGTCTCGTAGGTCTTTTAGAAAGCTTCTTATTCTGTTTGGGATCGTTACGCGAGATACGAACTAGAGGCCCCTAACGGAGGATCTCTCTCACCAAAAGTCTCGCGGAACTTCTCTTTAAGAAAAGGGATGCAATGTTCGTAGACCTCACCAGCCTGGTCAAGGTCATTCCTCTCAAATCTAACTGTCGGATCCAGGACCAGAACTTGCTTCACGGTCTTGTGGTTTACGACACATTCTACACACCTCGCGAATCCATCTGTATCGAAGCAAGAGACAGATGGTCTCCTCACAGCAGACAAAGTTCCTATCTTTCTAGAGCCTTATAAGTTCCCACTTAACCCAATGATGCCGGCGAGTTATGAGGAGGGAGTAATTGGGGCATTTTCCCGGCACATGGGCTACTATATAATATATGGGTCATTTAAAAATTATGCGTTATTTTCATTTCAATTTTCTTGAATAAAAAATATCCTTTTTCTGTCGTTGTTTTGGTCCTTAACAAGTCCTACAAGCATGCACACACTTTGGTGGATATTTTGGTAAATATCGGTATTTTGAAAAGTTTGAGAAATTTATCGTTTGATAGGTGTGAGAAAGAACAGGTAAAATCAAACTTCAACTTTATGTTTAAGTATAAAAAGAAGTATGTGTTAAAGATCTGTTTAAAAAAGGAAAAACAAATATGTAAAAAAAAAAAAAAAACAGACACAAATTTTTAACAATCTACAATGATGCGATATGTAAAAAAAGAGGAATAATCATTACCAAATTGATGTGGACCTGCCTTACTTTTCCCTTCAAAACTTCCTGTGTGGAATGTACTGTGTGTACATACTGACTCTTACAACAGGAATTCTATAATCTCATCTCACTCCCTAGAAAAGTGATTTTTCCATTATTTTTAGGGAATAAAGATGTAGGGAGTGAGGTTTTGAATGTTTTTGTGTTGGAGAGGCTGCAGATTTTCTCACCTTAAAAATATCTCCCGCAATGTCCACGTTTATGAAAATAACTAATTTAGTCCTGCAGCTTTGTTATAGCTGCATTCCCTCATATCTTTTTTAAAGTGAAATACACCTTTTCCTGGACTTAAGAAATTTGTAGAACATACAGAAATAAAACCTATTACATGTACGGTTACAGGTTTTTATTTTCGTGTTCCATCCAGGTATTATCGAAAATAGGAGTACCCTGGAGGCAAAAATAATTTTTTCAATAGTAAATCCATTCAGTTAGTGGAAAATAAATATTCGAGATGTTTGAACATAGCCCGCTGGACAAGTGTAGGGAGTGAGAATTGACGTGGTTAAAAATTTTTCATTGTGAATATTATCAATTTTTTTTTTGTGGTCAGATTAGTGAGTCCATACAGCGGCCAGATTGCTTTATCTCTCCAAAATTTTTGATCTTTCTATGACGCACAATTTAGGCATAGAGGCTGTGTTACACAAAATAACCCATATTTTTATAAAGACCCATATCAATAGTAGAATAGTAGCAATGAGAGGAAATAAATCATTACTACACATCATTGTACTAATTATTGTTAGTAAATTTAAGAGATCGTTGCTACTCACAATCAAATTTATTATATGTTATCAATAAATTTTAATTTTGATTAAGCAAACAATGTTAAATAAATCAATCAAATTTATTTATTTTTTCATATGTTGAGGCCTTAACTTGTAGCTATTACTTATAAAGGTCAGGCCACACATGTTCGCCCGCATCCGCATCCGCGTGTGTGAACGGTTACTATCTATCCTTCGTAAATGAATCAGATCCCTGCTGCGGTGCGGACATGTGTGGCCTGACCTTTAATAGTGCATCCATTATTTTTCTTAATGTAATTATATTTATTTAAACATATTTTATTGCGTTGGTCTCATTACCACGTATTGGGAGCGTCCCACAGGTGGCGGATGTGGAGATGGTCGGTGGAAATTCCTAGGAAGTTCCTCCCGGCTAAGTCCGTAGGACTCGCTGACCAACAAGGAGAGCGACCCCCAGGCTTGCTGGAGGGTGTGACGTAGGTTTGAACTCCCTACTCACATATTATTAGTTCACCCAAACATCACAAACAGTCATGGATCTCCCTAAAATAAAATGCTCATTATTCGGAGGTAACTAATCCCCCGTTCGGGTCTCCGGGTGGGGACTGCTTTAGGGAATTCATGCCGCAGTTGAAAAATATAGATTTAAGTATAGGTATATATATACATACATATATATAGGTATATTTAAGTATATAATTGAAATATATATTTATGGGACGTGGAACGTTAGGAGTTTGAATAGAGCAGGGGGCTAAAATTGGTCGCGAATGAGGTTATGGGGTATAGTTTAGATATCATGGCTCTGCAAGAGGTCCGCTGGCCAGGGGAGAGCTCGTTCAGGGAAGGGAAGTACACTTTGTGATGCGGTGGGAGCGGAAACTATTGGTTAGGCAACGGATTTCTGATAAGAAAAGAAACAGGCTACTTTTCGCATTGAAGGTATAAGCTATATAAGGTTAATTCGTCACATGTAATTGTATAATGAATTGTTTTCACTCAATAAAAATTAATAGCATTCTATTTACATAGAAAAAAGAATATTAATCAAAAGGTTACAGAAAAAGAATATTAAATGATAGTTGAACGAAAAGACAAACATGATAGTAACAAACTAATATACAATAATACATTTTATCTTCACATTAACAGAACAAATAATAAAACATTGTACAATAAACAATTGTATGGTACTTAAAATAAAATTTTTCTATAGGGTGCATCCTAACTGTAATAGTTACATTAACTAGCCGAAAAATATACTGTTTACAAATATACTGTATCTCACTGTCCATTAGATGAGTCTTGCGACATGTGCTTCCCGGTACCTAACCCAGCTTTGAAAAGAAGGACCTCGCCAGGTAGGCGTAACGTTTTACTATACACTACCTCTCCTTGCTTCAAGGTGACCGCTAGAAGTCAAATATACTGAAAACCACCATCCATTAAATGAGTCTTGCGACATGTGCTTCCCAGTACCTAACCCAGCTTGAATGTTTGGAGGTATCTGAACACAATTATTTTAAATCATATGTTGCGATGCTTCTACAGGGCTCCCCTCAAATAATTGTGTTAAGGGAGCGAACATTATGTTTATTATTACTTCCTGGTCTACTTTTCACCTCTGGAGGTTGTTCAGGTTTGCCATCCCCATTGGTTTCTTCCGAGTGATGAGGGAAATCTGGATCAAGTGATAGGAAGGTGTTTGGCACAGCGGCTAGAGAATCTTCTAAAGGTGTCATAGGACCAGTGAGAAGAAAGGCAGGCTTTACATGGTCAGTTGAGTGTTGTGTACGTGACGAGATATTACCGTAGTAAGAGATTCGGAAACGTGCAGTCCGAATGAAGACATGAGGTACGATGGTGTCACTGCGGTGCTCAAGACCACAAAGTTGGGGAATGCACCAGTTTGGACCAGCCACCTAAATGAACAAATTGTCAGCAGAAAAATAGTTTTCTATTCGATGCCTAAGTCCGAATGTGGCAATTATGTGGAACACGAATCACACTAGCTACGGACGCTGTGAAAGGAAATTGGGCTTAATATGAAGGCCCATACCAAAGCGAGTGGTATGGGCCTTCATATTAAGCGAGCTTATCCCGAATTTCACAACATAAATCTGAAACGGAACGTCAGTAGCGGTACTAGACCGTAAAGGAGCTATTATTACTATTAGCAATAAATGAAACCCGGGGTCGAAATATATGGATTCAAGATTTAATTGACATGCTGCCTGGTAGAACTAAATAGAGTATAATAACGCGAAAATAGCAATACCAGGAGATTCTTTGGAGTGTCTTAGCAAGAAGTGCTTATAGGGCAGCATATCCTATCCGAACTAATGCCAACAATGATAATCAGGAATTTTTTAAGGCATCAGGAATTCAGGAGGCAGATGAAGGGAAAAATTTATATGAATCACTGAAAACTTGGCTCGTTTCTTTGCAGCCAACACTGAATGTAACAATTACAAAAGCGAATGAACAGGATATAGAACCACCTAATGCTAAGAAACATCTAATGCTACTGGGAGAAGGGAGGAATTCAAAAGAATCCAGAGATAGGAGGAAAGCGATGAACGAGATGTTCATGGTGTAAAATGGCTCGTAATATACACACAGTGTCGAAGAACTCGAAACGTTTTGGAGGCCTTTGACAAGAGAGTGCCACTTCACTACTGTTAAGCAATGAGAGTCTGTTTTTCCCTTATACTGGACTGTATTTAACAACTTATATCTAAAATACACTACTAGATATTAGTTGTAAATACACTACAACTAAGTTGTAAAATACACGCAATAACGATGGTAAATGTAATGCAAGGAACGACTGCCTGGCGTTTGCCTAAGATTTGGTCCTGAATATCGCGTACCTCCTCTTTTCTGAATAGAGGCCCACAGCTCCTATCACCTCGAAGTATGTCAGGAAGGAAGGAGATCCATTCTTCAGCCGGTTTCACTCCAGATCAGTTCTCTGGAGGCGGTACTAATGATTCCATCTTCAGATTCCCTATCAATTTCTCTGACAATGGCTCAAATTTAAAACTGCGCCATGTTAAAGTGCTGGATATTAAGTTAATAGAGTTAACCTTAAGAATTAAGATTTATTGAAAACCTGTACCACTACAGGTTCAATACTTCATCAGCAGCTCAGGGCAAAGAAGTGATTTGACCGTGATCACTTTCAAACGTCAGTTTTTCCCCTTAATTTTTCAATTAAGGGTACCCACTTTATAAAGGCTGGATTTGCTGCAGGAGGGTCTCTCCCTGGAGGGTCTGGATTTGGCCCACGAGACGAATTGTGGCAGAATAATAAAGATATCCTGAGCCAAGCCAGATTCGATCTCGGGACCTTGAGCACATCAATTCACTGCCTTACCAGTTAGCTACCCCACTCCCATTAAGATTTATTACTGAATATAAATTAGAGTAAAAAATCACATGGTTGTAGATGCCAAAGAGATTGAACAACAGCTCAATCGTATGTGACATCATATAACACCTTGACTGTTGGAAATATCTATGGGACAAATTTAGTTTGAACTACAATAAAACCGTGAGATAATAAATGGGTTTTCATAGCTACTGCAAAAAATATTCACTGTTCCTCAGAAAAACTAGTCGCTTTGAGGACATGTCTTATTCCAAAATTTATCTATCTCCTCATACTGGGTCCCTACAAAACGAGTGAGTCAGGAAAGTTGAATATTTCAACGAAAAATGCAGTCCGATGTTGTTGCGCCTATCACAAGACACTCCTACTCAATATTGCCAGCCTCTTGTAAAGACGGAGGCTTGGGCGCTATAAGCTTCGTTTTTACAGTCCATGCACTCATATTTGCAAGAATTTGACATTAATTTCTTCTCATTCGGTAATACCGTTTAACACTTTTGTATTTAAAGGTTCATTACAAAGATGTTGAAATTTACGGTTACTTGGTCCAATTAACATTTTAATTCTAGTCAGAAAAAGGTTCATTAAATTAGGATATTTCAGTTGGGTGGAACTAGTTCCTGCTGCTCGATTAATCCGTTATCGTCATTAATTTTAGAATTTTTTTTACAAAAGTAGACTTGTTGAAAACGTGATCGTTCAATGACTACTTGGAGTGACGTGATTCATGTTTTATGTACTTACGTGTTTATACCTAATTACCTCTTTTCTTTCTGGAAACTAACAAAGTTCTGGTTGTTTACTATCATTTTGTAAATTTTTGTTTAAAAAACTTTATGTTTTATGGATATATTAACTGAGTGTCAGTTAAGTTATTTTTATTAACGTACTGAAATTGGATGGTTTCGGTTAGTTATTATTCTAAGGTTTGAATCATGAAAACCAAGTATTCTTCAAAAAAGGAAGCAAAAGGAAAAGATTCAGCCAATTACCAGAGCAACGGTAAACATAAGGATGGAAGAAGTCAGTCATCAGAAACTCCTGAAGAATTTGATTTTGCTTTTCCCATATTACAAACTGTTGATAGACAAAGACACCTACATTGTTATTCTTCAAGTTAGTATTTTTTCTATAGAGAGTTTTTTTAGAATAATTAATGTTTGACACTTATTGTATAAAGTTGGATTACTGATACTTAAAAAGTCATTGGGACTAATTGATAGTGATGATGAATTAAATTGTACCATGATATATTTTGCTTTTATAATTTTTAACGATTATTTCTAGTTAT
This sequence comes from Aelia acuminata, assembly GCA_911387785.2. Classification (NCBI taxonomy): domain Eukaryota; kingdom Metazoa; phylum Arthropoda; class Insecta; order Hemiptera; family Pentatomidae; genus Aelia; species Aelia acuminata. The sequence goes on from OU426979.1 coordinate 49,513,647, forward strand.
TTTTATAATCATTGATTTATTTTTGTCATTGTATTAGTATACTTTCTAGTGGTGATACAACTTAATTGTTATGTCCTATGAAGAAAGACGTATTATTGTTTTTAAAAAAAATTTTAACAATACAGTAATTCTCGAGTGGCTGTCAACTACTTTCTGTTTTTCTTTAGACCACATCCTAGCTTAAATATTCTGTCGTATCAGATGTTAGATATCCTTCATTTCCAGCAAACGACAAGTCCTATTATCCTTCCTAAGGTAAGTTTGAGGTTGGATCTGACCTCAGAGTCTGTTTTTTAAATAAGAAATCCATAGTAGCTTGGAAGGTCACTATACCTACATGTATCCTACAAGTCAATCTTAATTCAAAATTTACTGGTGGCAGATTGTAATAAAGTCACTTCTTACGAACAACTATGTTATTAGTATGTCGTTCATTTTCTGCATGAGGCCCATATGACCTCACCTAACTCACTAAGTAACAAATTTTCATAGTACCCAAAGGGAAATTTTTCTGAAGTTTTATATCATTTGAATCACGATGGAGAGGAAAACTTATTCTACAACCTCTGAAAGTTATAGGATTAAATTGATTTTAGGAAGAAGATCCAACAATCAAGTTTTTCTGTCTGATTAATTGAATTATGCAAACAAGGATTGTGTTTGAATAAATTATGGTAATCTGTGGATCATAGTGGAAAGTGAAAAATGTTTCATGTTCATGAAAAAGTGTTTCACAAGACCCAAATAGTGATCTAAATTTTGTGTTGGGCGGAATTAATGAGATAATTGGGGTGGATGAACCTTTATTTCCAAAATTTTCCTGAAAATTTAAAAACTCAAAAAGTTTGATTTTGTTTACCTGTACCAAAAGTTAAAGATATTTAACTGTTTATACATCATTTTTTCTTATTTTCAATTCAAAATACATAATTTTAAAAAAGTATAGTATTTTTTTATTGTTTTTATTCTTTGTATTGTTTTCAACAGTTACAAGAATTGGAATATTTATTATTTTGATTAACCTGTATGAACATTAAAGTTAAACCCCCCAAAAATGTTTACCTCGTTTCTGAAAGTAGTCTGATTTGACCCCACCTTACTACACAGGAGTCTGCAATTCACCTTACCCACTGAGGGTTATTTTTAGGAGGTTTGATGCTGGCATTACTAATCTCTCTCTTTCATCAATTGACCGCTTTCTAAACCTAAATTGAACAAATCTACCTTATCCCAATCCTCCAAACTTCTTCCCTGGCCTGCCTCTCAGACGTTTTCCTGTTGGCACCAAGCTTTTTTGGAAATTCGCTATTTTATTGGTATTAAGTTTCATCTCTGTTAAATTTACTGAGCACTGTACAGCCATAATTGAAAATATTCCTGATTTAAATTGCATGCTATTGGCAGTAACTGACTGTCTATCGAAAATTGGGCATTATTAAAAAAATGATTATTATATGTGAAGGGTAAGGCCCACGTGATAAATACCTAGATTTGATTTATCCTGGTTTATTTAAGTATAATGGACTTTAAATATTATAAAGAAACTTATTTAATATGTATTCCTATACCTCTGTAAATTATAATTAAAAAATTTGTAATGTGATGAATAGACTTTTTTTTTTTATTTCTTTTAATTATTATGATTTTTTCTTGTAGTTGCTATATCATATTTTTATTTATTTGTTTAAATATTTTTAGTTTTGGCTCGCAGTAAAGATGAACCTGTTACAATGGAAGATCTCGATAGGCTCCAGCCAGAACTGGAAGTTATGTTTTCTTGTGCTGCAATCAGGGTTCGTACCCTTAAAGCAGAAATAGCAGCATTGACCAATGCCGAAGAAAATAAGGCAGAAATAAAACCAGTATCTTTAGTCATGAGTCAGGTAAAGAACTAGCTGTGCTTATTTAATCAATTGTCTTTTTGTGTATTTGATATTTATTAAACCTACTCATTTTTCTTCTCTAAAAAAATTATTTAACGAATGTTATCTTTAGTTTTTATTATATCTCCTTTTGTTGGTTATATAATCAAATAAATATTATATATCATAATTAAATGTATGAACTGTAATAATCAATATATAATATAAAGCAAAGTGTACAATGTGCGTGCCGAAAAGGCTCAAAAACGACTCCACGTAGGATTAAGGAAGTTATGTCTTCGTTTAACCATATGACCCCTTACGGAGAAGAAGGTTTCCGTTTTTCTCTTAAACGATGCATAACTCGACAAAGTTGCAGCAAAATTAATTGTTCATTTACCATTTTCAACCCCCTGTAAATTATACAGGGTTCCTTATTTGGGCGGACTCTGCAGATCTCCAGTCTGCAGAATATTGATACCAAGTTAAAACCGAATTTTCAAGACGGTGCTAATTTTTTTCTATATTTCTTTTAATTTTAAAGTTTTTCTGTTATTAAAACTACCTCACAACTACCGAAGCGAAGCCGGGCACCCTAGCTAGTTATTATATAGGGTAAACCATACAGTTATTGACACTCAGTACAGTTATTGACGCCCCAACTTTAACTTAAAGAAATAAGTAAACAAGTCCTAATTTTATTTCAAGATATACATGAATCTAATGTTTGAAGGGTCCTCTAAGTCATCTATGAAGTAAGACTTTAACAAACTAACCAGGCGCGGTTCCAGAAAAAAATTTCGGGGGGGGGGATTAGTCGGTAAAAAAAAAAAAAACGTAAAAATAGCACACTTTATTTGCTTATTCTTATACATTAAGTTCATATACAAAATTCTGTATAAAAAATTCTAGTCGAAATTAAACTAAACTTCCCTAGAAAACTCGTAAAAGTTAGATGCGTAATTAATTTTTTTAATTCATCCCACTAATGTTTTTTTTCGTCAAAATTTCGGGGGGGGGGATTGATCGCCAATATGCCCCCCCTGGGACCGCCACTGAAACTAACCACAGGGAAGATTTCACAATTAAAGTCACAGGGTGTCAATAACTAGTTTTTGCACTTTTAACAATAAATATTGCCTTATGGTAAAACTATTGATCTTTTTGCCCAAAAAAACCTCTTGAGTCTTTATAAGGATAGATAAAGAGGAGCTATAGGAAGTTTCAATTTGATCCCTTCATAAAAAGTATTTTTTTTAATTTCACCACAGAAATGTAGTGTTGAGGGTGTCAATAATTGTATGGTTTACCCTAGTTATTATATAATACCGTCTTGGACAGCAATGTGTTATTTTTTGCATAGCTCATTTCTTTAATGATTATTGAAAATCAGAGGATAATTTTATTTTAATTTCTTAATTTTACTAAAATACTCAAAGTTTTTTTTTTTTTTTTTCTAGAAAAAGAGGAAGCTTAGTGATGCTCGTTTTACCAAATCTTTAAAGGATTTATCAAAAGTTCGTAACCGGGATGGACTAAATAAGGATAGTGTTTCAAGCGAAAATGACACGGTAAATCAATATCCTATTTATTTTATTATTATTACTATTATTTAACCCATTTCATCCCAATGGTAGAAATATATCAAGTTTTGGTTTTTCTTTCTATTTCTATGTTGATATGTATCAAAAAAGTAAAAAATCACTGCCCTTAAGTAACCTTCTTCTTCAGAAATCCGCCTCTGGGACATTAAGGGTTTAAAAGTGAAAAAATAAATCTCTTCTAATTATTACTTATGTATGAAATGTGCAGTAAGGGAAAGTATTGCGATCATTAAGAATTCCGTCTTCCGTTTTATGACGGATATACATGTTTTGAGGTCCCCTGAGTCCAAACAACCAATTCCCGCTAAATGGTCTGTGTGTGAGCTGTCTAGCAAAAAAAAAAAAAAAAAACAGTATACAAAGCTACTACGGGTTCTGATAAATGGACGATGACGAGAGCCATCAAGAGAAAATTACTAATTTTCTAATGGAAGATATTCCTCGACCAGAAAGAAAAAGAAAAGTTGGAAGACCAAAGCAGCGGTAGATAGACGGAGTAAGTGCAGATGCCAAAAATCTTGGGATTAGAAATTGGTGGACATTTATTTATTCAACCCTACCGTACCTCTAGGGTAATACGGGTTTTGCAAAAGTTGTATAATACGCATGCTTGCAAAACATATCACTGATTCTCCGGGAGGACACATTAGAAGAATGGAACTGGCAGTGAGTGACAACCCCAAACGGAGCTACACTGAGGAAGTACTTCCCCACCGTCGGATTGCGTTTAGATAAGACTTGGGTCCTCTCGGACTATTGGGTCTCACAAATTCTTACGGGGCATGGGGAATGCAGAGCGAAACTCTTCAAACATCGACACCCTATGCCCCAGTTGCGGGGTACCAGAAACTGCCAAGCAAATGAGTCACTAAGGGCCAAACTGCTGAGGGAGACAGGGCTCTAAATTCTATCAGAGAGCGACCTCCCTCAGCTGATGACAAAAGAAAACTACCCGCATTTCAAAAATTTTGTGAGCGGGTGGAAGGAAGAAAGAACAAACAAACAAACTAACTAACAGAATTTCATCTTTATTTATATAGATTATAACAACAACAACAACAACAACAATAAGGCTTAACGGACCCGAAGGCCCGACGCCGACACCATCAATCGGTCCCTACATACCTCCATCCATCTACCACCGTCCAATCCCAAATTCACAAGATCTGCTTTCACCGAATCTTCCCACCTTCGCCTAGGCCTACCCCTCGGTCGTTTTCCAGTCGGCAAAGCGTTTATCAATCTTTTAGGAATTCGACCACTACTAAGACTCGCCATTTTGCATGCCCACTTTAACCGACGCGCAGCTATAGACTCGATTACATTAACCGGGTAAAGCTCACGCAATTCCGCATTGTGTAGCCGTCTAAATTCTCCTGTAGACTCATCTTTCTTCGGCCCGAATATTCTACGCAGCACTTTATTTTCAAACACCATAAGGCGTTTCTCATCCCTTACTGTAAGCGGCCATGTTTCACAACCGTAAAGAACAGTCGGAAGAATTATAGTTTTGTAAATCCTAATTTTTAAATTTCGGGATAAAAGGCGTGACCCAAGTAATTTTGCAACCGAGAAATAACAAGCATTTCCCGCCTTTAATCTAGCCTTAATTTCCTCTTCGATTTCGTTTTTTCTAGTTACAGTAGATCCTAAATATCTAAATTTCTCAACGGCTTCGAATATTTCCTCCTCTACTTCAATATCGCCAAAATTGTCACCGTTTCTACAACTAACCATATATTTTGTTTTTTCCGTATTTATTTCTAGCCCTACTTCTTTTCCGGCTTCCATCAATGCTTTTGTATTTAGTTCTATCGTTTCCACGTCGTCGCCAAGCAAAACCAAATCATCAGCGTAACCGAGTACGGATATATTTCCCCCCAGATTCAAACCCTTTCCGGTATTTATCACCTCCCTAATGACATATTCTAGAGCTAAATTAAATAAAACAGGGGATAGCGAATCCCCCTGTTTCAAACCAGAGTGAACCTCGAACTTCTCAGAAAAATAACGACCGATTCTTATTTTATTGAACGTTTCGGTCATACACATTTTTACTAAGTTTACTAACTTCTTCGGTATTCCTAGTTCAGTCAGGATGTTATACAGTTTATTGCGGTCTATTGAATCATAAGCCTTTTTAAAGTCGACAAACAGTTGATGAACAATACCATTGTATTCTAATTTTTTCTTTAATATTTGACGGAGGGAGAATATTTGGTCTACGGTAGATCGGTTCCGTCTGAAACCACATTGATAATCTCCGATAATTTCCTCGGCGTATTCGGTTATTCGGCTAGTCAGTATTGACGTAAATACTTTATAGCAGACCGGAAGTAGTGAGATCCCACGGTAGTTATTAGTGTCTGTCCGCGACCCCTTCTTGTGAATCGGTATAAGTATAGACTCTTTCCATTCTTCGGGTACTTTCTCATACTCCCAGATCTTTTTAATCAAAAGATGTATTTTTGAAATCCCAGCTTCCCCACATGATTTGATTAGTTCGCTAGGAATATTATCCGTCCCCGCTGCTTTATAGGATTTTAATTTTCCGATAGCTATTTCGACTTCCCCTATACTCGGTTCTTCTAATAACGGTTCAGCACTTTGAAATTCCAAAAGTGGTGATAGACGTATATAGATATAGATAGACGTATATAGATTATACTATATTATATTATATTATATTATACTAAGATGAATAAGAGTTTTTAGTTATTTTGTTTAAATTGATCTTCCTATAATTTTGATTGACTAAATCATTATGTGCAGATTCTGGAACCCCTTCCCACCACAAAAAAGTAGGTAGCCAGAAATGTAGTAGGTTGGTATAATAAAACAATAAACGCTATATTTTATCCATGTTTTATGTTTAGTACAAAAAGAAATAACATAGTAATTTTATTAGTATCATAAAATTGTTAAGCTATTTAAATATTACAATTTGGTTAGCTTAGTTCTCTATTATATTTTTGTTATTATCCGGGTTTAAATGTAAATAACATAATAATTTTGTTTCAATACTTAAAATTATGATTATTCCAACCCTATTATCTTTACTATTTACTATCTTCTTTATGTTAAGTCTTTGTTTTTTTATATGTTTCGTGCAGGACAATTCAGGTGATGTTGTTAATGAAACACCTGCGGAGTCTTCAAAAGTTGCATTACCAAAGAATGATACTCCTAACAAGTTTTGGGCCTACGTAGAGCCTTACGCCAAAGATATAACTAAGGAGAATATTAAGGTAAAACCTAATTATTTTTAAATAATGATTATAATTTAACAGATGCAAAGTTTGGCGTTGAATCTTTAGGTTCTTTTAAAAAAAAAACATAGATATGGTAGACTCACGAGTCTGAGTTACGGGACCGAGGGGGTGTCAGATTACCAAGATTGAATTAAAATTTTGAAGGCAAGAAAATGTAAGTAGTTTTGTATATTGAGTACTCTACGTACTCTAGTATTGTTACAATAGCTACCAAGTATATATTTTAAGGTAATGAAAAAAAAATGTAAGACAAATTTATTATTTAATTGTATTTAAATAAATACATACATGGTTTATTTTCCTAGAAAGGACAAATCCTTGCTTGTGCCCTCCATTTTTTGGCTTCTCTGTCAATGGAATAAGTTAGATTTTTTTTTTTTTTTTTTTTTTTTTATGAGTGAGAGTATGATTAGTTGAGTTATTTTTAACAACAGAAAATGAGATCATTATACACATTTGAGGGAAGCAAATTAAACATCACATATATCATTCCCTAACCCTGTCTTAAATCAAATTTTCAAAATTAAATGTATTGCCAAGGGGCAGTGGATTATATTTTATTTTTAGTATTTTTAAAACTAATAAAAGGTTAGAAGATTCTAAAATTCTTCAATGAAGAGTTTTATAGGTATCCCAAAATTATTGGCAATGTTTTTAATTTGTTTCACTTTGGGTGGTCCTTTTCAGAGAATCACCTGTAGAGTATCTCTAACCTGCAGAGCACTACTAAATGGACCTAAAATGATTAATTTTAACTTTCTTTTGTAACCTGAGTGTAAATATACATTAGTGAAATTGACCCTGCTTAATTGAACCGAAATTAACCCAACATACTACAGAAACAATGGTTCTTACCAACGTACAGTTGTGCGACCACTCAAGATTGTTATAAAGTATAGTTCATTTGAAAGAAAAGTTAAATTTTCTTTCAGGACCTCGAAGACCTTGTTGCAGCTTGTGATACTGATTTAGCTGGTGTTAATATTCCTCCTCTTGGTCGCCATTACAGTGCTAATTGGGCAGAAGAAGATCTTAACCAGGAAAGAGGGAGTTCTGATAAAGCAGAGATTTCTGGCATGATAAAAAAAGCAGCTACTCTTTGGTATGAGACTTTATATAAAATAACTGATTTATTTAATCTTTGTTATAGATATGCACAATATTAGTCTATGAAATCATTGTTTTTATATTTAATTTATGTATAACTGATTAAAAAGAGTTTTTAGTTATTTTGTTTAAATTGGTCTTCCTATAATTTTGATTGATTAAATATTTTTTTAGGCAGTGAATTATACTGGTGCTAGAGGCACTTTATTGCTAAAAAATATCCATTCATCCATGGGACACGACTTGTCATGCATGAGCAATTCCCTCACACTTTAGATTTTCTTTATATTTATGCTTATTAGAAGAAAAATTTGCTGTCTTATTACTTTTTTTTTTTCAAACTTGTACAGCCTAAGAATACTAAGATAAAGCAAACTATAAGTGTTTAGTTTGCATTTCGTTCAACTTTATTAAGGTTTTATACTGATACATATATTGCTTTTAAATTACCTACAATTGAGTAAATTGATGGGGTAATCGTTTGTGTAATTTCGTTTTTTGAGCCATTATAAATATGTACTTTAGAAAACCAAGAAAAAATATATTTTTTTTACTACTGATGAGATAGGGGAATATAAACATTTTTAAGAACGAAATAATAAATTAATAAATAAAAAATAAATTCCAAAAACACAAATAATTATATTTTATAATAATCTTTCAGACCTTTTGATAAATTCGAGATTGAAGCTATTTTTTTTTTTTATGTTCGGCTTTATCAGATCAAGAGCTAGATTTTTAAAATATAACCTTTTTTGTTAATTTTTCATTTTTGTCGGACTCAAAAATAATATGGGAGTTAATTCTTGCTATATCCTGGGGGGAAAAAAATATTCACCATCTACTAATACTTGAGATTGAGTACAAAGCTTTCAGATTGTCAGCAACTTCGCCCCTCCTTCTGTCAATTATTAAATATGATCATCTTTGGTTATTTTCTTCTCTCATGATTCTTCATAAATTGTTCCATCAGAGTGAAAGGTTGAAAGCGACATGACATTTTTGTTAGCTTTTGGCTTGTAAGAGACTAGAAGTCCATCCTTTTGGAATCCAAATAAGCTACTGCAAACTGACTTTGCCTTGGAATTTATGAAATCAGGAGGTTTTTTCTTTTTTAGTTTTTTTAAGTGTGCCAACAATAGTATCAATTTTGAAATGCCATTGATGAGGAACTAATATGAAATAATCATACATCGTGATATACTGTCCAGTACTTTATATTGGCTCAATGAGTCTTAGCACGAAAATATTACTTTATTCTGGAACTTTTAGTCCCCTAAGAATTATAAAAAGGAAACTTATGGTATTACATTTGTCCGACTAAAATTAGATCAGTGGAATGAAATTATAAATTATATATAGGATATCAAAATAGAAATAATTGTTTACTCATAGATCTGAATATTGACCTTTTTTACAATTGTACGGATGATTGATTGTCAAAGAGATGGATAAATAAATAGTGCTTAAATGAGGCCAAGGAAGATGCGCTGCGAATGGAGCTAGTTAATGAATTCCAAAGATGGGTTGCACGTTTCTCCCGAATTAATACTTATTAATAGGGGATTAATACCGTATTTTTACCTTATAATTTTTAATACCGTATTATTACTATTAACATTTTCTCCTGTTTAGTACTTTGAAATTGATTTATACTTCTTTTTGTGAATCTATTATTAGATATGGATTAAATACATGGGGCTCGGCTTCAAAAACAAAGTTAAATGAAGTTAAAAAATTCAAGAAAGAATAATAAGCAGTATTGTACCATATAAACTTCGATCGATTGTAGCTGAATCGGAAAATATTTTTTACGTAACCAAGTTATTGCCGGTAAAAAGAATTTTCGTGTACAATCTTATTTTAAAAAACTATTTTTCAAATGACTGTAAAAAAATAAAATATCAGCATTATTCGACTAGAAAATTTTTTTTTTGAAGTACCAAAATTCGTTAATGATTATGGTAGACGAACAAAGAGAGTATTGATACCTAGTACTTTTAATGTAATTCCCCAAAGTTTTTTATCGCATGCATCCTATAGTAAACTTAAACCAGACTTAGTAATTTATGTAATAGAAAATTTTTCCTAAGTTGATTTCTTTTATTTCAAACTCTGAATTATTATTTTATATCTCTTTATCTTTATTTTATATTATTTTAATAAAATGTAGTATAATAGTATTTAGAAGAGGGGGCAAACTATCCCAACAGGAAAAATGGAGATTCGGAGGGAGAAGCATTGAAATTGTGAAAAGTTACAAATATCTTGGAATTACATTATCACCAAAACTTTCTCTAGACTTACATTTTGAGTTAAAACTTAATGCAGCAAAATCAGGGATAAATTCAGTATGTTATAAAATTATAATTGGAAAAGAAAGTTTACACGAAATTAGTAATGATAACGGAATCCGATTGATTAACTTTGCTACTTCCAAAAATTTAATAATCAAAAGTACAACTTTTAAACATAAAGATATTCACAAATATACCTGGACATCACCGGATTCACAAACAAGAAATCAAATCAATCACATTTTGGTGCAGCATAGGTGGCAAAATAGTGTTATTAATGTTAGTTCGTACCGAGGGGCGGAATGCGGGTCGGATCACGAACTAGTAGTCGCTAAAGTTCGGTAAAGGCTTTCAATAAAAAAAAGGTTAGAAACCGGATCTCATACCGAATATTTTAATCTGGAAAAACTTAAAATTCCGGCGATTAGAAAACAATTTGAAATTGAACTCAAGAATAGATTTGATGTATTAGAACCATCGACAGAGAATGGTGAAGACATTGATCAATTGTGGGAAGAAGGGATTAGGGATAATATTAAAGAGGTCAGTAATTTGTGTCTGGGCAAAAGGGAAAATAATAAGAATAAACCATGGTTCGATGAAGAATGTTTAAACTCGTGTGAGAAAAGAAAAGCCGCTAAACTCAAAGTTTTAAATAATCCTAGCGAAGACAATCGTGCCTACTTTCGAGGCATAAGGAACGAAACGACTAAATTGCTTAAAAATAAAAAAAGAGAATATCTCAAAAACAAAATAATAGAAATAGAAAATAATGGAATCCAAAATAACGTTAGAGATATGTATAAAGGCATAAATTTATCACGTAAACGTCTAGGACCAGTTACGACTGGTATTAGGGATAATACTGACTAGACGAATAACCGAATACGCCGAGGAAATTATCGGAGATTATCAATGTGGTTTCAGACGGAACCGATCTACCGTAGACCAAATATTCTCCCTCCGTCAAATATTAGAGAAAAAATTAGAATACAATGGTATTGTTCATCAACTGTATGTCGACTTTAAAAAGGCTTATGATTCAATAGACCGCAATAAACTGTATAACATCCTGACTGAACTAGGAATACCGAAAAAGTTAGTAAACTTAGTAAAAATGTGTAGGACCGAAACGTTCAATAAAATAAGAATCGGTCGTTATTTTTCTGAGAAGTTCGAGGTTCACTCTGGTTTGAAACAGGGGGATTCACTATCCCCTGTTTTATTTAATTTAGCTCTAGAATATGTCATTAGGGAGGTGATAAATACCGGAAAGGGTTTGAATCTGGGGGGAAATATATCCGTACTCGGTTACGCTGATGATTTGGTTTTGCTTGGCGACGACGTGGAAACGATAGAACTAAATACAAAAGCATTGATGGAAGCCGGAAAAGAAGTAGGGCTAGAAATAAATACGGAAAAAACAAAATATATGTTTAGTTGTAGAAACGGTGACAATTTTGGCGATATTGAAGTAGAAGAGGAAATATTCGAAGCCGTTGAGAAATTTAGATATTTAGGATCTACTGTAACTAGAAAAAACGAAATCGAAGAGGAAATTAAGGCTAGATTAAAGGCGGGAAATGCTTGTTATTTATCGGTTGCAAAATTACTTGGGTCACGCCTTTTATCCCGAAATTTAAACATTAGGATTTACATAACTATAATTCTTCCGACTGTTCTTTACGGTTGTGAAACATGGCCGCTTAAAGTAAGGGATGAGAAACGCCTTATGGTGTTTGAAAATAAAGTGCTGCGTAGAATATTCGGGCCGAAGAAAGATGAGTCAACAGGAGAATTTAGACGGCTACACAATGCGGAATTGCGTGAGCTTTACCCGGCAAATGTAATCGAGTCTATAACTGCGCGTCGGCTAAAGTGGGCATGCAAAATGACGAGTCTTAGTAGTGAACAAATTCCTAAAAGATTGATAAACGCTTTGCCGACTGGAAAAAGGCCGAGGGGTAGGCCTAGGCGAAGGTGGGAAGATTCGGTGAAAGCAGATCTTGTGAAATTGGGATTGGACGGTGGTAGGTGGATGGAGGTAGGTAGGGACCGATTGGTGGTGTCGGCGTCGTGCCTTCGGGTCCGTTAAGCCTTATTGTATTGTATTGTATTGTATAAAATTATAAATAGTAAGGTAAGTAAGGAAGATATTGTCAATTGTCGAATATGATTTGCGGAACCCAGCTTGAAATTCTTTTAATATATTTTGTTCACACACCCATTCCGTTAATCTATTCAAAATTAATCCTGAGAATATCTTAGAAACAGCATTTTCAAAGGCAATACCTCGATAGTTGGCTACATTATTTACATCTCCATTTTTGTGTAGGGGGAATGAATATAATTGATTTATTGAAACTTCCGGAAACTATACCACTATGAAAAATCCTATTGTAAAGAATCAATAGCTCTTCAAGAAAACATTGTGGCGCATATTTAAAAAATTCATAGGGAATACGATCTAAACCTGCAGCTTTATTATTTTTAACTCTATTTAAAACTATATTTAGCTCAGCTAAAGAGAAAGGTGCATCAAGAAAGCTGTCCGATATAAAAGGTTCTGCATACTGTATCCTGGTAGCATTTAATGGTGGATTATAGAGTTATCTAAAGTGATCTAGCCAGTCATTCATTTTTATTCCTCCACCTGCAGTGCCCTTATTATCATATACTAGAGTTCTAACGACCATCCAAAATTCCTTCGCATCACTATACTTTTTGATTTCATCTACTTTTTTTAAAAAATATTCTTTTTTTGCTTTTTTACATATTATTTTGTAAGACTGATTTAATTTTAGATATTTTTGTTTGTCATGTTCCGCATTAGAAACCCTATATATCTTCAAAGCCCTAAAAGAATTAGTTCTAGCAATCGAACACCTATTGTTGAACCATTTTTTATTGTTTATCTTGTTTTTAATTTTATTTGATTTACGAGATGATTTTATAATAATATCACACAACATATCAAAATCGATATTTCGATTTCGATATTTCTTTTATATTCAACTTTGTCCTGCGAATACCAATTAAGCTTAGGCATTATCGGGATAAAATTTTCAATATTATATACCTCATTTACAGTATAAGATAAACAAAGGGGCATGTGATCAGAATAAATTTGCTGATCCACCACAAAAGAATCAACGCAACTCAAAATCTCTCTAGACACACAGCAATTGTCAATTACTGAGCATCATGACTTACTTATATATGTGTATTCTCCGTTATAATTATTATCTATTCTTCCGTTTAATATTATCATGTCATTATTATCTAGTTGTTCTAGCATCTTTTTGCCTTGACTGTTAAATAAATTATCTCTAGATTTTCTCTTTTTAAATATTCCAAAATTATTTATAAAAATATCATCGGAAAGAACTTGAAAATTAGACATTCTACAATTTAGGTCTCCAATTAATAGAAGATAGGCATTCGGGTGTTCTGAAAAAACGTTAAACAATTTTGCAAAATCAAAATCCCAATTATTACAGTTAATATATGCTGGCAATAAATATACCGGTTTACTTCTGTGTTTCAATTCTATGGCAACACAACCCACTATTTCACAATATTTGGCATGTTTACAAACAATATTGCTATTCTTGATGCCATAAACAGAACCTCCACTAGCTTGACCATAACTTACATTTTTTATTGCAGGTATCCATTTAATATTATAATCAGGAAATAAACTAGAGTACAATGTGACATCTTTTGCCTCTACATGGGTCTCATGCAAAAGAAAAATGTCCATCTCTCTTAAATAATTAAAAAAACTATTGTCATACCTTTTATTCTTTAAACCATTTATATTATAACTTACAATTTTAATTTTATAATTTTTTTCTTTAGACGTACCTTTGTTTGGTTCATTAAAAAAATTAGCTAGATTACTGACTTGATTTCTTTCAAAATCGAAAAGTTTCCAGCTCTTCCTCGGGTCTTCTTTTAAGGCTATTATTGTCTTCCAGCTGATAACTTCCAACTTGATTCTTTAGCGGTGTAATCAAGGATTGAATTTCTTCAGGATCATAAAAATTTCCCCTAAATTTTGCTTTGTTTTTAAAAATAATTGCATTTTTATCGATTTCTTTCACCATTTTTAATCCTTCCCTTAGTTCTCTTCTCTTCTGTCTATCAAGAAACGTCCTATCGTGTCCTATAGAAATGTTTAAATTGTTTAATTTATCCTTGGCTTCGAAAATTTTCATTTTTTTCTGTATGACATCATTTTCAAAAGTAAAGGGCGTGCAACCCGCTCACCTCTACCTATCCTCCTGCAATCTAAAATTTTTTCAGCCGTGATATTCAGTTCAGCTTTATCCAAAATATTTTGAACTGTGTTGAATATATTTTCAGGCTGATCATCATTTGATTCAGGAACATTGTATAGGAGTACATTGTTTTTTATTAGTTCTCTATTTAATTTATTTATTTCAACTTCCTGTAATAAAACCTTTTTTTCAAGTTCCGTGTTTTTCAATTTTATGTTTTAAATTCTTAAATTAGTTTATTAAAACTTTGGCAGATTAGACATAGACTATTGCTTATTTCTTTTGTCTCCTTGCTGTTCTTTTTTATTTCCTCCTTAATATCTTCTAGTGTTGGTGACATACTGTTAATTTACTGTTAATCCAGATATAAGAAATTAATAACTTATCGATATCGATACCGCGAATAATTAAATATCACTGCTGTATGTATATACTATATATACATAAGCTATACAGCTGTTTGTTAATGTCTCTGGGATTATTGAAGTAAATACACGGGTTCACCTGTTCAACCTGTATCCACTGGTTTTCCCCTTCTACTCCTTTTCAACAGTCTCTCATATAATTTTATAGTTCAATTTATTCAATTAAATCACAGTTCTTAGAAAAAAAGATTTTACCACTTTATTCCGAACCACTTTAGAAGTAGATACGTCCAATTTTTTAATAGATTGCGAAACTTTTTACCGCACAAAACTAGAACTACTACAGACTGATGTGAACACGTTCGTGGCCAGCTGCCATCTCTGGTATGTGGGTATGTCTAAAACGTCTTCTGGCAGCATCTCTTTTTCTACATTTGTTGTCGAATTTCTGTGTTAATCCAAGGGGCTGGGGAGAGTCTGAAGGTAAAGGTTTTGCTGGGTGCAATTTGATTTAGAAAGATAAGTGTCAAGTTAAACAACTTATTGAAATATTTATTAAGAGAAATAACAATTTTATTAACTTGATCAACAATTATCTCTGTTCAAATTAATCATTTTTGTCTAAAACATCAATAATATAAACATATGTTGTCATCTTTCCTTTTCTGAAGGTAAAATGTCTAGTCGGTCTGGTCTTATAGTCTGACGGGTGGACCTTCTCAGCGGTGGGATTCCATCGTTTCGAGGATCGGGTTTTCTTGGTTCGCTTTCCTCTTGATCCTGCCAGGACTTCTTTTTCAGGAACCAGGAGTTCCTCCTATATACGTGACCATCCTGAGAGGTTATGATATATGATCGAGGTTGTGGTCCAACTTGGGTGACCGTAGCGAGATGCCAGTCTCTGGGACCTCTCCTGTAGAGCACCTCCTCACCGAGCTGGAATGTGGGTAGTGACCGCTTTCTTCTGTTGCAATGCATCTTCTCCTTGTCCCTTGTTTCCTGGAGGAGTTCCGGCACCATGTCAAGTTAAACAACTTATTGAAATATTTATTAAGAGAAATAACAATTTTATTAACTTGATCAACAATTATCTCTGTTCAAATTAATAATTTTTGAGTGTCTAAAACATCAATAATATAAACATATGTTGTCAATAAGGAAATTGGATGAAAGGCATTCGACCATATCGTTAATTGATTCAGAGGAATAGATGGGTTCTAAGAATGAGATTGTAGATCTATAGATGGATTTATTTTATCTGGCATTGGAGAATCTAGATTTCTACTGGATATTTGTTTCGTAATGAAGGTAGGAGTCGGAAGATCATAGGAAATACCGATTAAGTCATGGCTCGACAAAGATGGTATAGGCCTTTGTGAGGATGATAACAGCTTTTGACGGTTTGGCTCAGAAGGGACAATGGCGAAGTTAAGGGAATATACCAAGTCTAAAAGGAACTGTTTTTCGGGAGATTTAGAGAGAATGTTTATATTAAAGTCGCCAGCGATGATTATATTCTTATAAAGAGGGACATAGGTAAGTAAGGAGGGATGTCTCAGAGTTTGGATGGAATTTGGCTCGAGGAGGACGATAGATTACTGCGAAGGGAAGGGAACAGGAGTTGGAGGAAATTTCAGTAAGTAGATACTCGACATGTGGTGTGTCTAGATAGATAGATCCAAGAAGATTTTTCTAGGATTTTTGACATTTAGGCTGTCATGCGCGAACAGACCGACACCTCCACCGTTTCAGTCTGTTCTGTCATGGGGAATGAGAGTATAATTAGGAATGGCTAGAAGATGGAATATTGGGCTTAAGCCAGGTTTCTGACACTGCAATGATAAGGAAAAAGTTACAATGGAAATAATCTATAATTTTGTCGATATGAGCTAGAATGGACTGCGCGTCGCCATGACATGTTAGGAGGATATTATTCATAGATACAGGAGGAAAGATTTATATCATTAGAATATCCGGGAGTAGTCAAATCTGCGAAAATGAAGACCTACGAGTACGAGCCAGTACAGATGTCTGTTACCTGGGGTCATTTCTTCGCTGAGGAAGGATATTCTCATCGGAATCCCACCCCAAATGTCTGGTTGAAAAGTCATTTTTGACTCGACGGAGCCTAAGTAATTCATCTCTGACTGTTTTAAGTGTGAAGTGCACCAATATCGACGGCAGACGGGTGTCTTCTCCCTTTGTCCTTTTTCTTTCTACCTGGTCCAGATCTACTTCTTTCAATTTTATGCCCAGGGCTACCCCGATAGACAAGACGATAGAGATACCTCGAGGGTTTCCCTGGTCTTCATGGGGATCCCTCTTATTTCTAATGATTTACTGAGGTGAGCCTGATCAGATTGATTTAATTGTACTTCTAAACTTTTTATTTGCATTTTAAGGCTATTATTTTGGTTTAACAGTTTTTCTATGAATTCTTCTTGCTTTATAGCCCGCTCCTCCATAGACTTGAGGGGCTCTCCATTCTCGGAAGTTATGGTTAATTGCTTCTCTGCTTTTTTAACTCCTCTGATACCTTTCTGAGGTGGGCTAAAATTGTTGAGAAGTTTCGAGAAGGCTGCTGTTAGATTCCGTTGGGTATTGGGTGACACCTTGTTTAAGAGTTTGACAACTCTGACTTATCCACTGCTTATTTTTTGCATCACTTTCTATTATTCCGCAACCAACACATAAATATGTCCAATATGCTTACTCTTGATTGCTGAAGACCATCACCAGCATTCATTTACTGATATCATTCAAAATATTGTTCATGGGATTTCTGATGTAACTACAACTCCTTTGCTTATTTTTCCCTAAGCCTAATTGTTCCAATTTATTATTCACTCATATTATTCCTTTTTCACCATTCCGCATTGATATCTCTATCTCATTATAGGAAGCAGTAGAACAAATCTTTGGAATTTTGTTGCATAATGATCATAGCTCTTGCTTCTGTTATGAGTAAAAAAGTTATGAGAAGTTACTCATAAATTTCTTCTGCCCCTGTGCAATATCTCTTCTTAGTAACATTACCTACTTCTCAAAATTCATCAGTCAAAATGATTTCTTTAATTTTATATTTATTATATTTACATTACTTGGGCTATTAATTGGATTAATGTGGAGATGTGGATAAATTTAATTTCATGGATTTCAAAGTCATAATTTTGTTGGTAATTGTTAGTTATTGTTGTAATTATGCTGCTATTGTATAATTATTTTGTCTATAGTGAAAGAACACCAGGGCCTTTAGTACAGAGATTAGTATCAGCTTTAATGGAAGATCCCTCCAATGACTCTTTCAGTAAGCTTGGTAAGTTGTTGGCTCTAGGTTTAATTTTTGAAAATATTTATCATTTATTTACTTTAAAAAATCTTGAAGTTGCTTAATCTGATATTATTAACACCATTTCTCTTAATTATTGCTCACTTTAATCGTAATAATCTCTTTTGAGTTGTAAAGTTATGAGTGGTAAACATCTTCAAAATTTTTTTTTTATAATTCAGCCAAGCCTCCTAAATGGTAAATATGTCGGAAAATGACAATTTTTCCATCTCTGGATTCATTATTAAGTATGTTATTATTTCTCCTCATGAAATTAAAATTTGATCTCATGTTTTACTTTCTCTTATTTTTGGATGAAATTTATAGCAAGGGAAAGTATTGCGATCGTATAAAGTTTGATTTTGGGTTTTCAACAGAAATACATGTTTCGGTTCCAGATGAGTCCAAATAACCAAGTCTTAAAAATTGTATGTTTATATCTGTGGGTCTGTTTGAACTAATAAGGAAACCATATAAGGTGTACCAAACTGTAATTAGGTATTTGAGTGAAGTAGTTCATTTCACCTTCATGTTGTGAATGTAGAGGTTAAGTCAAAATTAAGTAACCTGTAGGTTACTTAATACAATCGCTTTAATCACTATTTTCATAAATATTGATTTAAATAAAGAAATATTAACTGTCCCTTTGTAAGCAGAACATAAAAGGGTCTGAACCTCAAGCATATGTAGATTGTTTGGGCTATGGCCCTATTTCCCATATCCATTTATAAATTAAATATATATATATATATATATATATATATATATATATATATATATATATATATATATATATATATATATATATATATAATATACGAGTATATATAAATTAAATCAAATAAATTATATATAAAAATTCCGTACCAGATTTGATTTTTTTGTTGTTTATTTTCAAAGATTGTTTGGTTTTATGTAAATTTCGGTAAATTAATTTTTCAGATTCTGACTCAGATAGCTGTCCTTATCTTAGTAAGCTACCATTATTCCATACTACAGCTTGCTTTGAAAGGAGGCTTAAGAGGGAACTTGAGGCTGTTGGATTTTTGGATGGTGAAAATGTAAGAATTTTATTTTTATGAATTTTTATGAAAGAATATTATTATTTATTGAATAGTAGTATTATAGCTGAATTTACTCCATATGGGTGTTTAAAAGTAATTTAGTAATTGCGGCATTGACATGGATAAGGTCGTTAGTCAAGAAACCCCAATTTTTATTTTGATATTTTTACATTTTTTATTTTGAACTGCTGAAATTAAGTTTATTCTTGAAAAAAATCTTCCGATGTTCATAGCAACTAAACCACTTTAAACGCTGACTTACTACTCTTCCTAAACTATTGGGCTTGACTTGATACTGCTTTTTCCTATGAAAATCTCAAAATCTTTTTTTTTTTTTTTTTAACTTACTGACTTCTCCATGTCAGTGCCTGAATTGTTATGGTGTAACTTGAATAATAAAAACTGATCCGTCTACAGTCTCCAAAGAATTAATGATGATAAAGTAAAAAAAAATTTGTTTTTATAATATAACCCCCCAATATAAATTGAGTTTGACAGATCCATACTTACCAAATCATTGATAGATAGAATGGGTTAGAATATATATGACTATTCAAACATTTCTATATCCTTCTACAGTGTTATATCTTTTTGACAACATAGATGATCTTGCAGTTACTATCTCTTTCAAATCTGCAAATCCCTCAACAACCTGTTAGTCTTTGCTTGACCCAAATTCGGGCATACGTCCGCACTCCAGGTCTGCCAATGCTGTGCAGTAGTGTAAGAATGCGATGCGGGCCTAATATCTATTTTAAAAACACAGCGTATACTTGAATAAAATTTTACATGTTGGCCACAACAGTTTAAAAAGTTATTAGTATTTTCAGTAATAGACTAGCCTTTTCTTCCTTTTTTATTTGGGTTATTTTGGACGCATGATTCATAAAAATCTGTTTGGTATTTTTGTTGATTTTTTTCTATAGAGAGTAGCATTGATCCACCTTTTCCAAAAATATATATATATATATATATATGTATATTACAGTGAAATCCGGTTATAACGATATTCAAGGGACCAAGAAAAATACATCATTATATCCGGAAACAAACTGATTAACTTCATTCTTAAATATGGGCTTGTTAAGGAGAAAAAAAAGACGTTTTACAAAGATCATACTTGTAGGTTTATTTTTACATATTTAATTTTTAAAGTTTACATATATAAATTATACACATAGGTAAAATTGTGCATACATATTAATTACATATCCACGAAAAAATCGGTAATTTTAGTTTGCTTGTTTTTTTTAAAGTATAAATTATTGCTTACATGACTATGTAGTTCTTTTATGAAGGCTGTAGTTTCGGATTTATTTATGACATGTTTCACGTTTAAACCTAAACCTAAGTTTTGTCCGGGGTTAATCGGTAAAACAATCCAGTCTCATCATCATTATAAATCTCTTCATCCGCGTAGTTTTCTCGAATTGTTGGCCAGATGTTATGAAGCCAATTTTCTGATACCCCTGTTGGAACACTTGACGATTCTCCACTTATCTTTCCGAACACGATGTTATGTCTTTCTCGGAACCTGGTAATCCAAGACATCGAACACTCAGTCTTCTTTGCCCAGCAAAACAGCCAACTGATTAGCTTTTTTCTGAAGAAAGGGCCGTTGATTGGGATATTCCGGCTTCTTTGGACCTTAAACCACTTAAGAAGTGCATCTTCGAGATCTTCATGATGACTGCTTCTAAGTTTTTTTTTCAAAGTCACATCTTTTTCAAATGTTTCTTTAATTTTATCTCTAGATTTCCATATCAGAACCTTCAGTCACTGAAACCAGTTTCAGAGGATATGGGACTCTGGGACCTTACCTAAGGAGTGGGAAGAAAATGTAATTGTGCCCAAATACTAGAAGGGAGACCAGACCTTATGTGGGAACTACAGGCCCATATGCCTGTCTCTGGTGGTGTATAAGGTGTACACAAGGATCCTGGAGCAGCGGCTGAGAGCATATGTTGAACTCGACATGGAAGAAGAACAAGCTGTTTTCCGGCCTTTAAGACAGATCCAGGACCATGTCTTCTCTCTCAGGATGGTTACGGAGAAAGCGCTGGACCGAGGACGAAATGTCTACCTGGCCTTTTTGGACCTTGAAGCAGCTTTCGATTCGGTTCCCAGATAGGAGATCTGGACTGCCCTACAGGAGAAGCGGATACCACCAAACCTCATTAGAGCTATAAAATCGGCTTACCAGGACCCGAAAGGCGGGGTTAGATTGAATGGAAGAAAGTCTGCTCCGTTCAGATTTTGCAAAGGGGTTAGGCAAGGAGATAGCCTCAGTCCACTTCTGTTTAACATTGTCATGGACGAGGTGTTGAAGGTATGCAAGTGAAGAACACCCAGAGCAATCCTTGGGTATTGGAATATGCTGCCTGTCCAGGCCCAATGCTTCGTTTATGCAGACGACATTGTGGTAATAGCAGACAATGTGAATTCTCTTCAAGTTGGAGTGGAGGAGTGGTCTGAGGAGCTTAATAGAAGAGGACTCGCCATAAATCCTGGTAAAAGCAAGGTTATGCAGGTAGGACGGGAGGAAGTGGAGCTCAGGATTGTGTGTGAAGGACCCCAACTGGAGCAAGTTGATATTTATGAATATCTGGAAACTCTCTTCAGTCGAGATGGGAAGTTAGACCAGGACGTTATGCATCGAGTGGGTAAAGCTAACCAAATCTCCAGAACACTGGTTGGCAAGCAAGAGGTGAGCAAAGAGGCGAAGCTCCGCATCTTTAAATCTGTTTTCCTCCCGGTCCTGCTATATGGTACTGAGAGCTGGGTACTCATGGACAAGAATGCCTCACGAGTGACGTCAGCAGAAATAAGGTATCTCAGAAGAGTTGCTGGGAAAACAAGACGAGACTGCGTGAGGAACAGGACAATCAGAGATACTCTTGGAGTTCGACATTTAAGAGATATCATAGAGGAACGCCAGCTCAAGTGGTTTGGGCATGTCTGCAGGATGGGGGACGAGCGTAGAGGGAGGTGGCTAATGGAGGCCAGACCAAGGGGGCAGCGACCGGTTGGACGTCCAAGAATTTCATATAATAGTTATATGGACAGACTCGGTCGAGAGCGGGGATCGACCCTAGAAGAGATAAAAAGGAAGGCCTAGGACAGGGACACTTACAGGAAGTGGGCCGAGGCTACTCCACGCTTAACAGCACTAAGGAGATAGAGAAAGAAGAAGAAGATTTCCATATCGTTGATATCGTAGACTCGGAAATTTGAAGCTCTGACACCAAGTTTTTGATTGTTTCTCCTTTCTCAATCCGATTTGTGATTTTCACTTTTTCTTCAATAGAAAATGCGCGATGTTTGTTAGTTGTCATTTTCAAATAATGACACGAATATCAATGACTGAATCACAATATTATAAAATACCTCACAATAACTGTCACAAACCCTAGAAAGGCAAATGAATGACTGGTCTGAAAATATGAGGATTAACAATAGAAGGGATGAAGGGAGTTCGAAGAAATGGTAGTTTGGAGACAAAATGACTCATATTACTCCCTAAAAAGTATTAAAAAAAACGTTTAAAAAAGCACAATGCTCATGTTTTTCTTCTGATAAAAACTATTGTACACTTCTATTATCAGTTATTTATTTACATAAAACCATATATGGTTATAACCGAAATAAAAAGACCAATTTTTCATAAGTTTAACATCGTTAGATACGGAATATCGTTATAACCTATATCGTTATATACGGATTTATTTCTTCAGTTTTATATAGTAAACCAAACTAGATATCAGTTTTACATCGCTATATCCGGAAAACCGTTATATCAGAAATCGTTATAAACGGATTTCACTGTATATTAAAACTTCTATATTAATAAGATTCTTTTTAAATAGTCAGCTCATCCAAAACTAGTTTGTATTGTCTTGAATTATTGGGAACTAATTTTTACATTGTCCCCATTGAATTATTAATAGTCCTCTAGTAATTGTAGATTTTTTTTATAAAGAATCATCATATCAATTATAATTTACATATTTTAGGACGACAATGATGAAATAGTGACTGAGATTAAAAAATGTGATGAAGAGTTGAAAATTGTAGCTGCCCAAAATAAAGAGCAGTTAGAGCTGCTTATCTCAAAAGCAAAGTATGAAATGAAACGGCAAGAAGTTAAAACTAGAATCAAAGCAATCGAAACTGAGGTATTTGTTGTTTTTTGCATTTTTTGTTGTATTTATTTATATTTTAAACATTTAAAAAAGAAATTTAACTTTTATTTAGTTGACTGAGATATATAGAAAGACTACTGCTGCTAAATTGAAGAAAAAACAACTGAAAAAGAAAGAGAAAGACCAAGCCTGGAAAATTCTCAAAAAAAGAGAACAACTTCTTAAAACCTTAGAAAATATGTGATAATACCTGTAAAAATACATCAAAAAAGAGTAAAATGTAATAGATATTTTATATATTGTATTATATATGTA
Organism: Aelia acuminata; assembly: GCA_911387785.2. Lineage (NCBI taxonomy): Eukaryota > Metazoa > Arthropoda > Insecta > Hemiptera > Pentatomidae > Aelia > Aelia acuminata. Next base: position 49,537,286 of record OU426979.1, read on the forward strand.
TATTGAAAGATTTTATAACATCCATTTTAATTTTTATGTAATTAAGTTTTTTTTTAATTAAGTTATTTTATTTTTATATCTAATATGTTTTATATTAGATCAAAATATTAATTATATTTTAATCCTATGCTGTGTCAGTACCTAAGTTAATAAAAGCTCTATTTTATTGAAAAACAATATTCCAAAAATATTTGTTTTATTTTATTTTTTTCCCTCAAAGTACAGTGGCAGGCAACAGAGTTGGGCAATATCTAAATATAAAACTATCTAGATTCAAAAACAGATGGTATTTTAATTTATCTAGATAACTATTCGAAAATTGAATTCTTTTCAAAATATTCTAATATCGAATGAAAAACTATCTGTATTCGATGTTTGATGAATTCGAACCGGAAGATAGTTCTTCAAATACTTTTAGTTCTATTCGAATAATAATTCGAATAAACTATCTTTTATTTGAATCTGTATTCGAAATTTCGAATTCAGATGGTTTTGTTTTTATACGTCATTTCCGAACTATATAAATACAAAATATTTTCATTTCCATTACCATAAAAAATACGATTTGTATTTTAGTGGGGGGGGGGGAGCGCACTATAAAAAAAAAATAGATTTTCGGATTACTTTCACACGGGGATGCAATTTTATGTTATCGGGGGCGGTGTTTTTTAAAAAAATATTCGATTTGTATATTACTAACGGGGGGGGGGGGGGGGGGGGAGCGCACTATTAAAAAAAAAATAGATTTTCGGATTTCTTTCACAAGGGGGTGCAATTTTATGTCATCGGGGGTGGTGTTTTTGAAAAAAATATTAATAGAAAGAAAAGTAATTTTATTCTGGGATATTTAGTCCCCTAAGAATAACAGGCATGAACAAAATTAATGGTCTGGCTAGTTGGAAAAAATATAATAAAAATAATAAATAAATAAAGAAAGAGCACAATAATAAAAAAATAGATTTCTTTCACAAGGGGGTCCAGTAGTCTATCTAACTTTTTCAGAGTGCGCCATCCCCCCAAAAAAATACAATAGTATACAGAGTATTATCGATACAGTGGAGAGAAGAAAACCCAGATCTGAGGACCTTCGGCCACCCCCGATCGTAGTCCGGTTTGTTAAAAAGTCAAAAAGGATTCATCGACGAGACACCTAGGATAGTAGACTGACGAGAGGGTGTACTTGAGCGAGGCGATGAGCCCAGGGAATAGGCAACTCTACTGGCTGGCGAGGCAAAAGAAGGCGGCCAGAAAGCTGAAGTAAGTCTGGTTCGCCGGCGGAAGGGTCCGGTGCAGGCGGGACGACGGCTCCCCGGTCAACATAATAAATAAGAAGGAGGATGTGGAGGACTTGGGCTGATATAGGGGCAGCTATTATCTCAAAATTACTTTTCTTTTTTACATGTTATTTTTTTATTCGAAACTTTTAAATTCAGAGAGAATTATTTTTTTATAAATCCAATTATGTTTTTTTTTATTATTTTAATATTCAGAATTTTTCATCCAAAAACATTAATGATTACTTTTCTTTTGTTTATATTAAGTATCTATTTATTTTTTTATTCGAAATTTTTATATTATTTTCAAATTCAGATGGAATTATTTTTGTTTATATTCAATTATGTTTCTATTGATTATTTTAATACTCAGAATTTTTCATTCAAAAACATTAATGATTACTTCTCTTTTGTTTATGTTAATTTTTTATTTTTTCATTCGAAATTTTTATATTATTTTTAAATTCTGAGGTAATTATTTTCTTTTAAATTCAATGATGTTTCTTCTGATTATTTTTAACATTCAAAATATCTCATTCAAAAACATAAATGATTATAGGCCTCAACCCTCATGTATTTTTTCTTCACTATTCTGTGCCGCTTTACATCAACCTCTACACTCCTGCACCCTTCTCAGACCAATCCCATTAATCCATCCATATGTATAATATCCTCCTATCCTGTCATGTCAATTCCCAATCCCTTCCAGTACATTATGATGAGTTCCTAGACCACTTCCTCCATAATTTTTATCACACCATTGCCGTCTCCGGCAACCTGGCTGAAACCGAATAACCCATCCTCTTCTATATCCATCCCTAACTACTCTCTCATTCGTCGTGATCATGAGGACCGAACTTACATTCACGATAGTCTGAGGGTAAAAATCCTTCTAGAATCTCCTTCCTCCGAACTTCCTCATCCGGAATATCTCTTCGTTGAAATTTCCTCTGACCCCTTTTCCCTCCTCTACATAGTCGTTTACCGCCCTCCGCATGCCCAATTTGACCCTTCCTTTGAATCTTCCCTCTTCACCTATTCACTCTACTATCTATTCACTCGACCTTTTCATAGTACCCTTCCAACCAACCCACCACACTCAATATACCAGCACCTGGTTAGACCTACATATTTATAATAGATTCCTCTCATAACCTATTGTCTTCCTCACAACATCCAATACCTTTTCTATCAAATCACGACCTCATCAAAATCTCCTGCAATATTCCAACACCTAAACTATGTCCTAACAAAATCTGGCGGAACCTTCATTCATTAACCTCTGAAAAGCTAATTCCTTATTTTGACTCACTTTCCCAATCCCTTGATCCTATTTATTCGTCATCCTCCATTGATGAAATGGTGGAATGCCTCATGTCTAATCTTTCCACTTTCCTTAACCAACATGCTCCTCTCAAAACCTTCACTTTTAGACGTCCTGCCGCTCCCTGGATAAGTCCTGAAATCAGAGAGCTAATGAAGAGAAGAGATGCCACCAGGAGACGTTTCAGACGCACCCGTACCGCCGAAGATTACTCCTCTTTCTGATTCCTACGCAACCTCACCCAATCATCCTTACTGCGTGCTAAGGCACAGTTTTTCCATAACTCCATATCACAAGCCCAAGATCCTAAGTCCAAATGGAAAATCCTTAAAAAACTATCAGTCGTCAAATCCAAATCCTGTACCCATTATCCTATCGATCCAGATGGATTAAATTCCTATTTTGCCAACTCTCCAACTATCCCTCACCCCTCCTCACACTCATTCACACAAACCTTCAACCCTGATAACTTTTACTTCCTTAATATTACACCCGAAGACTTGCTATCCTCCGTCCTTAAATCTAGAACCAATGATTACGGTCCCGACCAAATTCCTGTAAAGATAATCAAACTCTGTCTTCCTGTCATCTTCCCTGCTCTTTTACATATATATATAACTTTTCCCTACAAAATTCTATATTTCCAGAAGCCTGGAAAAAAGTGATAGTTCGTCCGCTGAACAAAGTACCCATTCCCAACTTAGCCTCCGACTATAAACCCATCTCCATCCTCTCCAACCAATCCAAACCGCTCGAAATAATTGTCCACTCCCAACTCAATGACTTCCTTGAGCGGAATGCTCTCCTCAACCCTCTTTAGTCCGGCTTTCATTCTCATTATTCCACACAATCTGCTCTGTTAAGGATCACTCAGGACCTCCACCCCTTCATAGACGAACATAAAATCACTATCCTAATTCTCTTTGATTTCTCAAAAGCGTTCGATACCGTCAATCATGAGATCCTCCTTTCTAAACTCCAAAACCTTTCCTTGTCAAACAGCGTCTTAAAGTGGTTCCTCTCCTTCCTATCTCAACGTTCACAAACAGTTCACATTCCTGATAAACCCCCTTCCTCATCTCTTTTACTAACACGAGGTGTACTACAGGGATCCTCCCTCTCACCAACTCTCTTCTCTGTTTACATTAACGATCTCCCGGAGTCCATCAACCATTCACAATACCACTTATACGCTGACGACCTCCAAATTTACCTATCCTTCCATCCTTCCAAAATGCTTGAGGCAATCCGAAAACTACAAAAAGATATAGACAGCATCAACGCCTGGGCAGAGAAAAATGAGTTAAAACTGAATGGACAAAAAACCAATGCAATCCTAATTGGCTCCAAGCATCTTCTTAATTCCCTTCCTTACGACCCCTTACTCCACCTGAATGACCAAACCATCTATTTCCAATCCCATGTCATAAACCTCGGAGTGATCTTTGACCATCATTTGTCGTGGAATAATCATGTTTCCGAAATCACCAGAAAATCCATAGCTATCCTCAAACAGTTCCTAAGATCACGTGACTGCATGCCCTCAAAAACCCGTCAGCTCCTAGTTTCCTCTCTTATATTCCCCCATTTCGATTATGGCTGCCTTGTATATGGTGGACTGTCTGGCATGCATGAGGCGAGGTTGAAGAGACTAATGAATTGCTTCATTAGATTTATCTTTGGTGTCCCCAGGCGCTCCCACGTCTCCAGTTGGTATGCTGAATTAAATTGGCTCTACCCAGTTTTCCGACGGCAATACCTCCTAGGCCTTTATCTTTTCCGAACCTTTAGAACCAAGAAACCTCCGTTTATCCTCTAACCTCCAAACCTCTAACCTGTACATCCCTTTCTACCGATCTGCCTCCTTTATGAAATCCTTTATCATCCGTGCTGCCACCTTCTGGAATTCATTACCTATCTCTATCCAAAAAACCTCGTCCCTTACATCCTTTAAAACCCAACTATTTCATCACCTCCTCTCTCTCAATCTCAATCCTCATCAATCTCCAATCTCCGATGATTATGTAAATATGTAAATAGTGAAAACAATATTGAGGGTATATCTTTTTGATTTTTGTTATATCTTTTAATTTCAAAAGCTGATCAAAGTTTTATACTCAACATCCAAATGTTAATGTTTTATTTTTTCTTTCAGTATTTTTTCTCAGTTATTTTTATTGTATTGCTTTTCTTTTTTGTGGCTACTTTATATTTTAATTCTTTATTTATTTATTATTTTTATTATATTTTTTTCAACTAGCCAGACCATTAATTTTGTTCATGCCTGTTATTCTTAGGGGACTAAATATCCCAGAATAAAATTACTTTTCTTTCTATCTTTCTTTCTATTAATATTTTTTTCAAAAACACCGCCCCCGATAACATAGAATTATACACCCAAGTAAAAGAAATCCGAAAATCTATTTTTTTTATAGTGCGCTCACCCCCCCCCCCCCCCTGCCGTTAGTAATATACAAATCGAATATTTTTTTAAAAAACACCGCCCCCGATAACATAAAATTGCATCCCCGTGTGAAAGTAATCCGAAAATCTATTTTTTTTATAGTGCGCTCCCCCCCCCCCACTAAAATACAAATCGTATTTTTTTCATAAACACCGCCCCCGATAACATAGAATTGTACCCCGGTGTGAAAGAAATACGAAAATGTTAACATTTTCTGATTATAGTGCCCCCCCCCCCCCCATCTCATTTGAACTTTAAATAAATATTTTTCTTAATGGAGACCTGGTCATGATGTAATATGCTTAGGTAAGGGGGTAGACCGGGCGAACATGACGAAGTGGTTGAATTTAACTTGGAAATGCTATACCATATTCCATCAATTTGATGAAATAACTAAATGAAATTTTTTAGAAGTTTGGAAACCGAAATGTATTCGAATATCGAATAGTTTACAAATACAGATGATTATTCTATTCGAAATATAAGAATTTTTTTATCGAATAAAAAACTATCTTGTGTCTTCGAATAGTTTCATTATCGAATACAAAACTATTTGAATAGTTATTCGAATACTTTTTTGTATTCGATAAATTAAATTGTTTCTTCGAATAGTTTTTATATTCGAATAAAAAATCTTCAAATAGTATCTAGATACAATTTTTGCCCAACTCTGGCAGGCAACAGTGCTTCATGAAAATGAGGCCGGCAGAAAAATGTTCGTTTAAATTCAGAAATACAACGCTTTATGGGAATTACATATATTGTACCAACATTTCGACCCAAATTTCATGTCTTCATCACAGCTAAATAAAAAACAAGACAACAACCAATAGCAGAAAAATGTATGAAAAAGTCAGTTTACAATATTTTTCTTACTTTCTAACTTGATGATAGAGGTAGAGGGTAAATTTGGAATCGTTTATTGCTGAAACTACAAAAGGTTAAATAAGAATCTATAATATTAACATATTTAATGAAAGGAGAAATACTAACAATGTTGGTGGATAAAAAATTAGATTTTTTTTCAGGCATTAAGGATACAAGTTCCATTTGTTATTCTAAGGTCATTGCTGTAATAATTAGTTGTAATAAAATTACAGTTTCCAGTTAACATTTCAAATACACTGTATAAAATTAGGTTATGCTTAACAAGACTAGTTATAGCTCGAATAGAAATAAGGAACTGGATCTCTCTGGAAATAACGACCACTGTCCGTCTGATTATATTACAATGGGGAATTCCTATTCTACACATTTCAAGAAAATTTTCTACAACAATAACATGATTGGCTAAATAGGTGAGAACATTATATAGCTCATTAAACTACAGGGTTGTTTCAATTTTGTCCATAATGTCAGTAACTTGATTCATTTTTTATAAGTAACTTGACATCCTTTTCTAATATTTTAGAGTTAAACTGTTTATTAATTTTTATTTCTTTTGAAATATTATGTTCCTTTTGGTAATTATTTTCCAGGGTCTCAATTATATGATCTTAATAAGCCTTGATGAACTCCATATTTCCTGTTAACCAGTTCAATGCAATGCCTAAACCATTAATGAAGGATATTCTTGATTTTATCCATTAGATAGAAAACTTAATTGCTTGTATGACATTTTTGGGCAATAGTATAACCCAAGCTGAAACCTTTGGGTTATTCTATCAATGCCTCTTCCATGGGCGTACCCAGCGGGGGGCAGGGGGGGGGCAGCTGCCCCCCCCCCCCTGGAAGGCTGGAAGCAATAATTTTTTAGGCTTTTAAGACTGGAAGCAATAATAGAATACATTTTTTTCAAGCAAATAATTGTAATAACTTAGTTGATAAGGCACTGCTATAATTTTGGTTTCATTCACCTTTTCCGCGGTAAGGTGTTACAACCCGAACGACCATAGCTTGCCCCCACCCACAAGTTTTGATCCTGGGTACGCCCTTGGCCTCGTCTATGAAAGCTTGCGTGAACTTAGTTCCTGAATTAATTTTGTCTAGAATTCTAGGAAATGAACTATTGTTTTATAATATTGTAACACTACTGTGGATTTATTAACAAGTTTATTTATAAGTTTATCAACATTAAGAGGGTCGTAACGCCAATCAGTAGTAGTCAGTTTTAGAGTCTGATTAGTGGAATTCTTAAATCATTCAATATGTCTGGGTTTAACCCTTAGCTTGGCAAGAATAGATCCACAATGATTTTTGGTAGTGATTCTGTAAGTTTAAATGTTTACTATTTTTCTGTCAGTTGGGGGCTAAAATAACAAAAATCTGAAGAATTTTCTTTTTTTTCTTTGTGAATACATAAAAGTTTATTGGTATGGTATATGGCATGAAAGTAATTATGTAACATAATACTATTTATAATTATTGTTATAAAATTTGTATTATATGTTCATGTAATTTTATATTTGGAATATATATCTATATAAATAAAGTTGAAATTCTGTTTGTTTATTTGTTCTTTATAGAAATCCATACCGTTTGTCCTAAATTCTCCAAATTTCGCTCAGTGGTTCTTTGATACCAGGTGCAAACACCTATCCATATTAAAATTGCATAACTTCAGCCAATCTCTGGGTATATTCCTTAAGGCGTTTTGGGATTTTTAAACCATATGTTTTTTAAACAATACAATACGTTTATTTACATGTTTATTTACATGTTTATTTACATGTATGGTGAATTTATTTTTTAAAAATGCCTCCTAAGAAGCGAGCATCAATTGGAGTAGTGAGCTCAAAAGCTAAAAAACAACGTAATATACGAGCAGCTGAAACTCTTGGCGAACATCAAAATAGAATAGAACAACAGAGGCTTAGGCAGGCCGAATCTCTGGAAACTGAGTATCGCCAAGAATACGAGGCACGTCTTGCGCAACAGAGGCTTAGGCAGGCCGAATTTCGGGAAACTGAGTCTCGCCAAGAATAGGAGGCACATCTTGCGCAACAGAGGCTTAGGCAGGCCGAATCTCGGGAAACTGAGTCTCGCCAAGAATACGAGGCACGTCTTGCGCAACGTGAGCGTGAGCGACGCTCTTGTGGTCCCTCCAGGGCCACCGGTACCCTACTGGGAGACATGTTCTGTGTCTGGATTTTCTGTAGGTCAGTTTGGTTTGTAAAGGTGGTGGTGATGACTGATTTATGTTTAACGGAATATCTTCTTCAAAGTCCATCAAGGTTGCAGGGACCAGAAAGGTTCTGTTACGGCGATACTTTTTACCATGGGCTTCCACTATATAGTCTCTATCCGTCTCACCAAATGAAAGAACCATACCATATTTTTTTATGTCTTTCACATACACCCGTTCACCCACACTTAATTGACGTAGAGGGCGGGCTCTATGATGTTTATCGAAGTACGCTTTCTGCCTCTTTTTCGCTTCTCTGAGAAACTGTCTATGCCGGTCCAATCCTTTCCAAGATGGTTTCAGAAGCCTAGGCCCAACAGATAATGTTGCCTTACTCTTTCTACCAAACATAAGTTCCGCCGGAGAGTATCCGCTCTCCAATGGAGTTGCTCTATGCGCCAACAGTCCAATGAAAGGGTTCACATTCTTCTTCAAGCACCTCTTGACAATTTTTACGGCTGACTCTGCTTGACCGTTAGACTGAGCGAATCTCAGACTCGAAGTTACAGATGTAAAGTTCCAACAGTCTGCAAATTCATGAAATTCTGCTGAGGCAAATTGTGTCCCATTATCTGACCGAAGAACATAGGGGACTCCATATCTGGCAAAAATTTCTTTCATAGCGAGGATAATTGTATAGCATCGGATATTAGGCAGTATAGATATCTCAATAAATTTTGAAAAGTAGTCTTGGACAATTAAATAATATTTTGATTTGAACTCCAAGATGCCAGCACTCACCACCTGCCAGGGCCCCTCCGGCGGTTCAGATGGTCTCAAGGGCTCTGTGACTTTTGATTTGTGCTCTAAACATTTGGCACAAGACTCCACTTTTCGTTTAATGTCTACCGTAATCCCAGGCCACCATACCGACATCCTTGCCCGTGCCAAACATTTGACTATGCCCAAATGTCCACTGTGAATATGAGAAATAATTTCAGATCTGCAATCCTTGGGAATAAAAACCCTGTTCCCCTTCAAAATAAGGCCTTGGTGGCACACTAAGTCTCCCTGCTCTCTGTAAAAATCCGAGTGTTTTAAGGCAGACCAATCACCACTATTTATACACTCCTTTAATTTCTTGCATAAGGGATCCTCTTCCTGAGATAAACGTATTTTTTCCATTCTTTTGTCGGGAAGTTCGATAGATTGAATAATGTGGGCAACATTTAATTCCAATTCCTCTAAAACAACTTTATGCACTATTTCTGAATCAAGCGGCTGCCTCGACAATGCATCTGCAATTACTAGATCTTTTCCGGAAACGTACACCACCGTGTAGTCGAATCTAGATAATCTCATTCGAAACCGCTGGAGTCTAGCTGTTAGATCTTGAATGGGTTTATCTCCTAACAATTGGACTAAACATTTATGATCGGTCCATAATGTGAACGATACCCCAAGAACGAATTGGGCAAATCTTTCACAAGCCCAGGTCAATGCTAAGGCCTCCTTCTCCACTTGAGCATATCTTCGTTCAGCTGGACTCAGCGTCCGTGAAGCAAATTGAACTGGGCTCCACACTCCGAGGACTTCCTGCTCCAATACCGCGCCAAGTCCACTATTCGAAGCATCTGCCGAAACCCGAAGTGGACAACTAGGATCAAAAAGCACCAACCCGGTCGCAGCACTTATCTTAGCCTTGATGTCTGCAAAACATTTATTATGCACTTGTGTCCAGACCCAGTCATTTTTTCACTGAGAAGACTTTTCAATGGCTCGGCAACGGTAGAAAGGTCGGGGATAAACTTCATCAAATAATTTGACATTCCCAAGAAACGCCGTAATTCATTACGGTTTTTAGGCGAAGGCAAATCAGTAATCGCCTTTACTTTGTCTGGATCTGGCAAAATTTTTCCCTTTGTAATTAAATGACCCAAAAATGATACGCTGGTGACCTTGAATTCACATTTATCAGCACTAAGTGTCAGACCATTACTCTCTAATCGCTGTAATAGTCGTTGCAAGTTCCTGTCGTGTTCCTCTTCTGTTTCTCCGTATACCAAAAAATCATCTGATAAATTAGAGACCCCCTCTAAGCCTTCAATGATTCTCGACGTCCTTTTCTGAAAATTTTCCGGAGCAGAAGATATCCCGAAAGGGATGCGATTAAAGTAAAATCTCCCGAAAGGGGTAATAAAAGTTGTGAGCTTTGCCGTAGAAGGTTCTAAAGGTACTTGCCAGAAGCCACTATTGGCATCAAGTCGGCTGAAGTATTTTGCTTTGCCAATTAGGGAAAGAGATTCCTCAACAGAGGGCAACTGAATTTTCTCTCTGAGAACATTTTTATTTAACTCAGTATAATCCACAGCCAAACGAATACTCCCATTCTTTTTCGGTACGACCACTATAGGCGAACACCACTCTGTTGGCTCATCAATCTTTGTTATTACCCCATCTTTTAACATCCTGTCTAACTGATTTCGAACTTTTTCTCTTAGATGAATAGGAACCCGACGCGGGCAACTAACTGAAAAAGGTTGTGCATTTGGCTTCAATTGGATACGATATGGTGTCCCCTTAAACTTGCCCAGTCCATTGAAAACTTTAGGATAAGACTTTTTAATATCTTCAAATCCAGAAAATGATATTTGCTCAACGTTGCCAGATACCAACCCTAGTTTCAAAGCCAAATCCCTACTCATGAGTGGCTCCTTTTGACCCTTAATGACATAAGCAATCTCCGTTTGGACACTTTTCTGGTATTCCAATGTCATCCTAACTGAACCTAATACCTCTAAAGGGGTGTTGCCAGCTCCTTTTAGGCGAAGTGATGTCCGGTGTATGGGTAAATCTAATTTACTAGCATGTGTTTCTCCCAGAGACGTGACATCCGCCCCAGTGTCCAATTTAAATTTTACCGCGAATCCCTCAACCTTGCATGTAACAAAAATACCCTTACTCGGATTCATTTCCTTTTTATTTTCCGAAATTTTTTTCTCTGATACTATTACGCTATCAACTCCTAAGTAACTCGCAGAAGAACTGGAAGTCATATACCCAGTTTCAGAAACTTCATTGATACGCCGGCGATTACGGCATACACGCTTAATATGTCCTAGTCGATGACATTCGTGACATTCTACCTTTTTAGCCCAACATCTATCAACAGGATGCTGTTTTTGACTCCCGCAATGGTAACATTTGAATTTACCTCGTGCTTTCCTTGCTCCTGCCTTGAACTTACGTTCCCTGGGTTGCGCGTTGTTAGTCTCTACATGGAAGGATCCTCTTTCTTCTCTGGCGTCCAATACCGATCTCTGAAGCCTTTCCATCTGGCGAACTCTGTCGATCACTTCCCTGAGAGTCATCTCCCGCAGCTGCAGCTGAGCACTCAATTGCTGATCGTGCAAACCTGTAACTAGTTTTAACAAGATCATTACTTCGCTTTAACTTACCTTGCAGCTGCTACAAGTCCAATCGCACCGACCCGCCATGTTATATAAATCATTTATATACGTGTCCACACTAACACCTGCTTTTTGCCGGTGGGCTATGAAACGGGTCCTTTCTAAAAACAAATTTTTCTTTAAACAAAAATGATCAGATGCCTTAGTAACACCTTCATACGATTCCCTCTTTTCGGCTGGCATACCAATCGCGTTAAGAAGATCACCGGCCTCAGGCCCCATAGAATATATTAACATGTCAATTTGCTGATGCTGAGGTCGATTACTAAGGCCTGATGCACTCCGAAATAAAGTAAACTGACTAAGCCAACTAGCCCATTCCGCTGGCTCACTAATATTAAAATGATCAGGAGGTTTTACCTGAAACGCTGGTTCTGAGACTTCGGTCGCTGCAGAATTATTTATCGCAAGAGCAGATTGTTGTCTGAAAACTTCCGCAACTACGGCGGCCATGGCTTCAAGCATTTCTTTATCCAAAGGCATTTTTTAATTTTACGCTGCCACCATGTAACATTTAGTAACAACAACTCTTTATTATCAACTCTTAGTTTTTACAACATTACATAAATTACATATGGTATTTTATATCAACACAGGTTAGTCTAATAATATGCTTCCAAAGAGATTAGATCCCTTCACAACAGTTACTAATTATGAATTTTAGTTTAAATTATTAAATTAATTTGAATCACTCTGTGAGCTCATTTCTTGTCAAATAAAGCCTATTTCTCAAGGGTATTACATTTTATAACAATTTATTTAACAAGAAATTAGAAGTCCTACAATTAACATTTTAGGATAAACCGTCTGTAACAAATCTATAAAACCTGATCCTGAGCGGATAAAATATCTAATTGATCTGCTGCCTCCAACTGATTCTGTAAGTTTAAATGTTTACTATTTTTCTGTCAGTTGGGGGCTAAAATAACAAAAATCTGAAGAATTTTTTTTTTTTTGTGTATACATAAAATCCCTACAGTGAGTACTTAGTTTCTTCTCTCACTACTCTAAGTGGATTCAGAGATATTCGGACAAAATAAGGCCATTAGTTCAAACCCGCTCTTTTCCACCAAGCCCGGAAGCACTTGCAACCTTTAAGTCACTTAAAAAGCAAATCGCTCAAGCTGTAGTCACGGCTGTAGACGAATCCAGTCCTTTCCTCTTAGAGATTGATGCATCAGAATTTGCAAAGAAAATATTCCTGCTGATACGCTATCTAGAGTTACGGGAATCATAACTACAGTTTCACTTCGGGATTGGCACGAGCGAATGTGTCATCCTTGTGTAACAAGGATGTACCATTGTGTGAGATCTAAAAATTTACCCTTCAATCTTGAAGAAATCAGGACTATGACCTCTTTTTGTAAAGTATGCGCCGAAGTAAAACCAATCTTCCATGCGAAGCAAGAAGGGCATCTAGTCAAAGCTACATCACCATGCGAAAGGTTTAACCTGGATTTCAAAGGACCTCTTCCTTCGTCGAACAAAAACCGTTACATCCTGACTGTAATAGACGAATTCAGTAAGTTTCCCTTCGCCTTTCCTTGTACGGATATCTCAGCCGAAACTGTCTGTCGACATCTAACCAATCTATTTCACTGTTCGGGCTTCCAGCCTACATCCATAGCGACCAAGAGACAACATTCATGTCCGAACAGCTAAAGACATTTTTGCACGGACTAGGCGTAGCCACTAGTCGAACAACGCCTTGCAATCCACGTGGAAACGGCCAATGTGAGAGGTATAACAGAATTATTTGGGACACTATAAACTTAGCAATGAGATCAAAAGGAATGGAAACCAAAAATTGGGAATTGGTTCACAATGACGCGTTACATATCATAAGATCTACTCTATGTACCGCAACTAATAGTATACCGCACGAGCGAATGTTTCAATACCCCAGATGATCTTTTAGTGGCACGTCCTTACCTGCATGGCTTAATCAGCCAGGACCGGCATTATTACGCAAATTTCAAAGGACTTATTACGTAATATTCTGTCAGACGGGCGCGACTGTCTGACAGCCTAATGTAAGCGTAGTCCGGGTTAGCTTCCTAGAGCTCTAATTCCTCTCTAAGAGGTATACTTCTTCTACAAGAGGAAGGTACTTGCTAGTTCTTTGAAATTTGCGTAATAGTAACGGTCCTGGCTGAATAAGCCATGCAGGTAAGGACGTGCCACTAAAAGATCGTCTGGGGTGTTGAGACATTCGCTCGTGCGGGGTACTATTAGTTGCGGTACATAGAAAAGATCTTACGCTATGTACCGCTGTCAGACGGGCGAGAAGCAGCTGTTTTAAAGAGGCACTTGGCTCCAGCGGGAGCGAACCAAGATGAAGAAGTTGCCCAAGCAGACCACCAGGAATCTCTCCCTCCCCAGGAGCCTCATCATACACTAGATGAGGAACAGTCCGAATCACCAGCAGAACAAGCAGCTGAAGTGCTAACCCCGCAAAGAAGCATACCTCCTAAGATAGAACTTAAAAGAAGCGAGCGTACCCGTAAACCACCAGTGTATTTGAGGGATTATATTTAAGAGGGGAAGAATGTAATAGACTATTTATGGTAACACTGATATATGTTTATTTTATATTACTAATTACGAATTTTAGTTTAAATTATGAAATTACTTTGAATCACTCTGTGAGCTTATTTCTTGTCAAATAAAGCCTATTTCTCAAGGGTATTAAATTTTATAACAATAAATAATTTGTTTTATGCACATTGTTGTTGTTTTTTTTGTTTTTTTAAATTTCTACATTATCATTAATAAGCAATATATTTTATTGATGTGTATTTACCTACAATGAATTTTCATCCCATATTTTACCATCAATTATAAATGAAAACTATTTCTATAACTTCTAGATTTTTATTTATTTGTTTATTTTTATTAATAAATCTTTCCTGGTTGAAATTATTAATTCATTAGCGAAAATCCAATGAGTGATCACGCCAGATATAAATAATCACTGGGAAAATATAATTAACTGGTATGTACATGCAATATTATTTCAGTATTATGAAAAGAAAAAACTATACCAAACCTAACTTTTTATTTAAAAAAAGTCTGATGTTCGTCAATGTTTGTGGAGATAAAATCTCAATTGTGAAATAAGAATTAAAAATAATGGAAAATATTATTATATTTCACTTTAACCTATAAAGAAAAATTATAGGGTAATTCCACGTCAATTCAACACAGGCTTGAGCCTCACCATTTCAGATTTTCTTGAAATTTGGTATATGTGTACTACTTGTATCTACTAGAACAATTGTGAAATATTACTGAGATATGTCTACCCGTTTTTGAATTATTGGACTCTAAAGACCTCAAAAATAGGTTTATTATCTTATTAAATATAAATTTTAATAGAAAACCAATAATGATTCTCTATTTCCCTTAAATCTAACATATTCTACCAAATCCGTGATTTTCCTTGTTTTTTTTTTGCTCTAACTCTGTCAGATATTATTTCATTACCTCGCATTTGAGGCATTTTCGTAATTAGAACAGCATTTCCTCTAAAATTTCATAGTCAAAAGATTTTTACCCTAGAACTCCATATACTCGAGGCACTGTATCCCCCAATTGAAATCTTGGTTGCGCCACTAAATTATCACTATGATTATCGGAATGGCTAAATATAACCTAAATACGTTTTTTTGCTAAGTTTTTCTTTAACATACTTAACCCTTAGCTTGGCAAAGTACCATATATGACACCATGACTTTGTGAAATTTTTTCCCGCTCCAGGATGAATATTTTCGTTTCGTTTCTTTTTCACCATCTTGGGAATTTATCTGAGAAGTGATTTGGTTATATTGATTGATAGTGACCAAGGTGGATAGAGAGAATGTGGGCTCACTTGGGTAGGCAAACCCGCACAACCTCCTCCCGTTACGTCTTTGGACACATGACTGCATTTGAATTCTCTTTAAATACTATAGGGCAATTCCACGTGAAATCAACACAAAAATATATCAATTTGAACCTCACCATTTCAGATTTACTTGATATTTGGTATATGTGTACTACTTGTATTTAATAGAACAATTGTGAAATGTTACTGAGATAGGTCTACCCGTTTTTGAATTATTGGACTCTAAAGCCCTCAAAAATAGGTCCAGAAACATAAAAAATCATGATTAAAAATAGCTGTAGATGTTTTCCAAATTTGACTAGGACAGTGAGATTGGTGTCGTTTAACATCGCATTCCATGCCGTTTCATATGATATACAACAATGTATAGGTTGGTACTGAAGAAATTTTCTTAAAACCAAATGTAAAATTTTAATTTCAATTTTCTCAAAAAGGGCATTTTTAAAAAAAATTATACTTTTTTGAAAAATAGGTAGTATTATATCCATTCATACTACAAAATATAAAAGTGGGATCAACATTTCTTTGAACATTTATTGAAAACTAGTAATAAAATTTCATAAATCTAGCATTTTATGATTAAAATAGTTGCAGGTGTTTTCCAAATTGGACTAGGACTATGAGATTGGTGTTTTTAAAGAGCGCATTTAATGCCATTTCATATTATAGCAATGCATAGGTTGGTACTAAAGAAATTTTCATAAAACAAAGTTTAAAAATTTAATGTAAATTTTCAGTAAAAGGGGATTTTTTTTTTTTAATTTTTATATATACTTTTTTAATAAATAGGTCATACTGCGTATCCCTATACATTGTCCTATACCATATGAAACGGCATGGAATGCGCTGTTAAACATCATAGTCCTAGTCAAATTTGGAAAACATTTACATCTATTTTTAATCATAAAAAGCTAGATTGATTATATTGATTGATAGATTGACTAGGACTATGATGTTTAACAGCGCATTCCATGCCGTTTCATATGGTATAGAACAATGTATAGGGATACGCAGTATGAACTATTTATTAAAAAAAAAATATATAAAAATTAAAAAAAAAAAAATCCCCTCTTACTGAAAATTAACATTAAATTTTTAAACTTTGTTTTAAGAAAACTTCTTTAGCACCAACCTATACATTGTTGTATATAATATGAAATGGCATGGAATGTGCTGTTAAACGACACCAATCTCATAGTCCTAGTCAATTTTGGAAAACATCTACATCTATTTTTAATCATAAAAAGCTAGATTTATTGAATTTTATCACTAGTTTTCAATATTTTTAATAATAAAGAAATTAAGAATAATTTTTTTAAAAAATGCCCTTTTTGAGAAAATTGAAATTAAAATTTTACATTTGGTTTTAAGAAAATTTCTTCAGTACCAACCTATACATTGTTGTATATCATATGAAACGGCATGGAATGCGCTGTTAAACGATACCAATCTCACAGTCCTAGTCAAATTTGGAAAACATCTACAGCTATTTTTAATCATGATTTTTTATGTTTCTGGACCTATTTTTGAGGGCTTTAGAGTCCAATAATTCAAAAACGGGTAGACCTATCTCAGTAATATTTCACAATTGTTCTATTAAATACAAGTAGTACACATATACCAAATATCAAGTAAATCTGAAATGGTGAGGTTCAAATTGATATATTTTTGTGTTGATTTCACGTGGAATTGCCCTATAGTATTTAAAGAGAATTCAAATGCAGTCATGTGTCCAAAGACGTAACGGGAGGAGGTTGTGCGGGTTTGCCTACCCAAGTGAGCCCACCTTCTCTCTATTCACCTTGGTCACTATCAATCAATATAACCAAATCACTTCTCAGATAAATTCCCAAGATGGTGAAAAAGAAACGAAACGAAAATATTCATCCTGGAGCGGGAAAAAATTTCACAAAGTCATGGTGTCATATATGGTACTTTGCCAAGCTAAGGGTTAAGAATGTTAAAGAAAAACTTAGCAAAAAAACGTATTTAGGTTATATTTAGCCATTCCGATAATCATAGTGATAATTTAGTGGCGCAACCAAGATTTCAATTGGGGGATACAGTGCTTCGAGTATATGGAGTTCTAGGGTAAAAATCTTTTGACTATGAAATTTTAGAGGAAATGCTGTTCTGATTACGAAAATGCCGCAAATGCGAGGTTATTAAATAATATCTGACAGAGTTAGAGCAAAAAAAACCAAGGAAAATCACGGATTTGGTAGAATATGATAGATTTAAGGGAAATAGAGAATCATTATTGGTTTTCTATTAAAATTTATATTTAATAAGATAATAAACCAAACATTACATATCGAATACAAAAGAAACTTTCTTGATCTACTTATAAAAATTATTTTTAATATGATCTATATAAGAGAAATCTAAATAAAAAACTAAAATAAAAAGCTGAATCATCAATGGCGACAATTCCAAGGCTAAATATATTAACATAACGAAACCTGAAGTAAATTTGGAATTATGATTAAGTCAAATTAAATTGATTATTAATTTAATTTCAATATAAAAATTATAACTATAAGAATTATCTGATTCAACAATATTCGCTGGTGAGATTTTCTTATGACTATTGGGCCAATGTTATAATAATTCAGTTCCAAAATGAAATGAGACTTTTGTTTGCAATTAAAACGAAGGAAGAAATACATTAGTTTTCAGTGTAATGCGGTAAACCAAATTCCCAAACACAAATTAAATATATATATAAATAAAAACAAAAAAGGCTAGTTTAAAAGCCGGTAATGCTTGCTACTTTTCAGTAGCGAAGCATTGCTTAGCTCGCGCCTTCTGTCCCGAAACCTAAAAATTATGATTTACAAAACTATTATTCTTCAACGGCTTTGGAAGAATAATAGGTTTATTATTCTTCCAATAATAATAAAAACCCTTAATAATAATAAAAACCCTGAAATAATAAAAAAAATAGGTTTATTATTCTTCCAATAATAATAAAACTATTTATTATTTTATAATAAATTTATTTTATTATTTTACAATAATAAAATAATAAATAGTTTTATTTATTTTATTACGGCCCTTTACGGACGCGAAACATGGCCGCTGACATTGGGGAATGAGCAACGGCTTTGGGTTTTTGAAAATAAAGTACTGCGTAGAATATTCGGACCCAAGAGAGATGAACTAATCGGAGAATATAGACGCTCACACAACGCCGAACTGGGTGAACTGTACCCGATAAATATAACTGACGTGATAGCAGCGAGACGAATAAAATGGGCGGGTAGAACTTGAGAAACATAGTAGACCGGTACGATTTATAAATTCTGTGCCGAATGGGAAACGTCCGAGGCGTTGAAATTGAAAGTCTCCACTAATTTTCGATAAATTTTATTTATTTGTTATTGTAAAGTAAAAATCCTAATTTCATCAAGGTATGAGCATTTTTTAACTGTTTTTTGTAAATAACTATATCGTTAATTGGAATGAACAAAAGGGTTATTTTAGAAAATTGGATCTTAGTTTTCGAATTTCAGTCTATTGCGTCTTTCCAGAAACCGAAGAAGATGATTATCGATGATTTTTCCGGCCAAAACTACTTTATATTTCATTCAAAACTCTATTATCATATATCAAAAATATATGGAACTAAAGTTCCAAACTAGCATATAATTTTTAAGAATTATATTGCACCATATGTTAAAAAAAAAGCTTTAAATATTATAGTATTGTATTCTTTTCTACGCTTTATACGCTGTAATATTTGTACAGTGCTCAATTGTCTTCTATCCCCACAAGGGATGCCAAAATGTAATATTTTTTCAGTGCTCAAAGTCTTCTATCCCCACAAGGGATGCCAAAATGTAATATTTGTTAACTTCAGGGGGTTTAAAAATTCAATAAGCTCCTAATCTCTCTTCAGATGTCTCCACCACAATGTCTATAATAAATTTTTTTCTGAGAGAGAGAGAAGGGGAGGGAAAAGAGAGAGATAAAGGAGCCAGAACAGAGGGCCAACCAATGTTCAGCTTAAGGTGTGAGGAATAACGAAGATCCTTGCCAGAGCGACGCTACCCTTTTACCCCGAAAGGTAAAACTGCTCAAAGCTGATTCCACGGGAGAGACGTGGGCTTTGACAGTTCTAGGGTGCTTATCTAAGCAAGGCCACCTGGACAGAGGGCCAACCAATGTCCAGGCCCTGGGATGACAACCCCCAGGATTCTATAGGTAGGGTGAAGGTAAAGAAGGACTGAAGATTCTTGCCAGAGCAACGCTACCCTTTTACCCCGAAAGGTAAAACTGATCAAAGCTGATTCCACGGGAGAGACGTGGGCTTTGACAGCTCTAGGGTGCTGATCTAAGCAATGCCACCTGGATTGAGGGCCAACCAATGTCCAAGCCCTGGGAGGACAACCCCCAGGATTCTATAGGAAGGGTAAAATTAAGGTAGGGAATTAAATTAAATAAGACATATAGGTATAAACATCCTAGAGACACCAGGAGCTATCGGGCAGGGAGAGAGGTGTCTAAGACTGACAAATTAAGACTGATTTAGGGATGGTGCGAAATTGCCGGAACGGCTCCACGGAACCTAATACGTGCCCGGAGCTGTTAGGAACAGTTCCAACATGGATGCCTTAACGGCTCCGGTCGGAGCTGTCTGCTTTCTCCTTCCTTCGCTAGACTCTTGGGAGCTGGAACCGGAGCTGTTAGTGTACTAGCTAGCTCCGACTCGGAGCTGTTAGCATATTAGTTCCGAGGCTCGTCGGAGCTGTTTAACCTCTCCCCACCCATTGGTTCTAACGGAGCTGGAGTCGGAGCTGTTAGCATATTAGTTCCGAGACTAGCTCCGACTCGGAGCTGTTAGCATATCAGTTCCGAGACTAGCTCCGACTCGGAGCTGTTAGCATATCAGTTCCGAGACTAGCTCCGACTCGGAGCTGTTAGCTTATTAGTTCCGAGACTAGCTCCGACTCGGAGCTGTTAGCATATTAGTTCCGAGACTAGCTCCGACTCGGAGCTGTTAGCTTATTAGTTCCGAGACTAGCTCCGACTCGGAGCTGTTAGCTTATTAGTTCCGAGACTAGCTCCGACTCGGAGCTGTTAGCTTATTAGTTCCGAGACTAGCTCCGACTCGGAGCTGTTAGCTTATTAGTTCCGAGACTAGCTCCGACTCGGAGCTGTTAGCTTATTAGTTCCGAGGCTGGACGGAGCTGTTTAACCTTTCCTCGCCCATTGATTCTAACGGAGCTGTTAGCTTATTAGTTCCGAGGTTCTCTTCGGAATGGAGCCTCAGTGCAAATGTTCATGAAATTAGTTTGGAATTCTTGATTTGACATTTCAACTAATTTTTAAGCCAGCATATTATGGTTATCTAAGAAGCAATTTTTTATTTATCTTTGTTGTTGTAACATCACCGTCTTTCATTTCTTTATTTATTTAAAATAAAATAAAAAACAATTTCAATTTTTTCTAATATATGATCTTTAAAAAAATTAATATGTTAACATTTTTTTAGATAAACCATTAAATGGATAGGGAAGTTATAACTCGATAAAGGCATCATTTATTAAAATCCTAAATTCTTCTTAACATTAGCATTGTAGCAATTTCATTCTAATTAATTAAGCTGTAAAAATTTAGTCTTAAAAATTAAAAAAATTAATTTAGTCAAATTAAAAATAAAATGTTTTCTTTTTTCTTAACTGTAAAAATAAAAATACTTTTATTTTTAAATGCTAACATGGAGTTATGACTTGAAGAACAATAAGCTTTATGTACAATATACGTTTTTATTTTTACTAGCAAACGGGTTTTCATTTCATTTTAAGATGTCATCATTTTCATTTTTTTAACCTGGCTTACTTGGATTTTTTTTTATTTTTTTTTAATTTTTAATAGTAAACGCTAACAAAAAATCGTAATTTTTTTGTTTAAATAAATTTTATTCACATCCATACATATAATATACAGTGAGAGAGATACAATGTATAAAATAACATGTAATAATAATACAATGTATAAAAAAAATGTAAGTATAATATACATGTTTATATCTACTTTATTTTGTTATCTGCTTATTATGTTTATTGGCATACAATTATTTATTTAAATTATAAATTGAAAAATCTAATTATAAATTATATAATTAAATATTATAAATAACGATTTAATTTTTATTTGTAAAAATTAGAAATAATAAAAATGTTTACTTGATAACTTATTCTTTACATTATTATTTTTTAAATATCATTAATATTTAAATAATATTATATTATATGACAATATATTATATTATTATAATATTACATTATCCCCTGGATTCCTTTCCTTTTTATGTTCCTTGGAGTTTAGTTTAACTTTTGAAAAGGTGGAGATAGAGATCTACCTACACTGGTGGAATTTACTCTCGGAACCGTTAGGTGGAACTGGAACGGTTAAGGGAACCTAATACGCGGTCGGAACTGGAACGGTTGGAGCTAATACGTCATTTAAACGTTCCGTAACATCCCTAGACTGATTAATGTTGGGCAAAACGGCCCTATTTATACCTCAAGGGACAAACAATTGACCAATCAGAACCCTGCACTGTATAGTTGAGAAGATAGGACCTGGTATCTTTAGGCTTTATTTTATTGTTTTTATGTTTTTACAAGCCATTATTTTCAAAAAGATGACAAAATACAAAAGAATTTCTCTTTTAAAATAGATTTTAAATTAAATAAGTTCGTAATGTTTGAAAATGTAGTTGCCGAATCGGCCACAGATGGCGCATGTGTTTGTTATATACACACTTATGGAGGCATTGGCTCACAGCTGATTACAATAGGTTATATTTTCTTTCACATCCGTTTTTCAATCATAATGTCAATCTTTAACATTACTGCACTGCATTATAAATACAA
The DNA here is from genome assembly GCA_911387785.2 of Aelia acuminata. Classification (NCBI taxonomy): domain Eukaryota; kingdom Metazoa; phylum Arthropoda; class Insecta; order Hemiptera; family Pentatomidae; genus Aelia; species Aelia acuminata. The sequence continues at coordinate 49,559,652 of OU426979.1, forward strand.
TTAAACAAATTAAAAAGAATATTTAACTATTTACAGTGAATAAACGACTAAGTAAAAAAAAAAAAATAAAGAACAAGAAGGTTATGTTATTGATAACCATATACCTAACTTTAAATGAAAACAAGTAGTAGTCAATTTCTTTTGCTATTAGATATTATTAAATGACATTACCTTATCTTAATTAAACATTTAAACAAATAAATAAAAGTAATGAGATTATAAAATAAAGAAATAATAACCTTATTCCAATAAAAAGGTTTACCTAACTGAATCAATATTCAAAGATAACAAGATTACTACATTATCACTTATAAGAACTATGAATTATTAAAAAAATAAACTTCTTTGTTAGAATCAAACCTATACAAGTACTATTTACAGTTTTATTTTAAAAAATTCTCTTAGGGCCTCCCTGACTATATTACAACGCATACTTTTATAATCCGGTTCTTATTAATGGAAATTGAAATTTTCGTCTTGCGGAAACGCTTTTCTTTATTTATCCTGAGAATTGTTATCAAATTCCTTCATATTTCATATTTAGCCATCACGTACTGCTAGGCATTATGAGAAAGAATCGATTTCTACATATAAAAAAAATCAAAAGTACTTTATAGGAAGAAATTTTTCCTTGGCCATGTAAGCCCCATCAAAACACTTCAATGATGATGAAACCCACCTGATAAGAAAGGATACTTGATTCTAATTAAACATGACGAGTTTAATCAAAATTAGGCATTAAAGCCGTTTTCGAGAAAATCGCAAAAAACGTAAAAATGGGATAATTATTACGGAGGAGACCTTTCGTTCGACCTAGGGAGCAGGTACGCATGGAAAAGAAGACATCCAAGAGGAATGTCTCTAAGGAGGTGGCAGTGTAACGCTAAATCGATAATCAAATAAAAATCAAATGGTTTCAAATCCCAAACCTTTTGTTGGAACGACTATTGGTCGGAACAAACCGTTGGAGCACGTGGACGGGCCTAGATCTTTTCGACGTAGACCTGGAACCCCCCAGGAGGATCCCGAATCTTCCAGAAGGTTCGTTTTGTGACTATATATAAGGAGCGAGTGACTGGGCCAGTTAGCCAGAGTCTGTATCATGACTGTGAAGCTTAAGTCATATGATTAGTGTGCTATAACGTTATCATTTTTCTAACCTGCTCGAGTATTTGAGTTGTATTAACTCTTTTGGCATTGATAATTGTATATTTTTGTTAAATAAATATTTGTTGACCCACAGAAGTGTTATAATATTTATGAAATAAAGTCCCGCCTCTGCTTACCCGATGTTGATGAATTTTTTGCTGTCACATCCGGGGCATATTATACCTAATCCAAATATTAAAGTTTCGTGCAGTTTATCGTTTTCGCGCTAGTCTGTTCATACATAAACACACAGACCATTTAGCGGGACTTGGTTATTGAGACTCAGGCGACCCTTAAACATCTATTTCCGTAGAAAACCGGAAGTAGAATCTCTTCAAGGTCGCAATACTTTCACTTATTATATATTTTTTATATGGGTAAGTAAAATTAAAAAATTCCTTATTCAAACCCGCATATTACCACAAATGATCTTTGTACATGTTTATTCTAATGTATTTAGATTGTAAATATTTAAAAAATGGAACGTGATCTCGTTTGGGATTATTTTGTAATATTGGACTTTGAGTTTAATTGTACATCAAGTGAGAAAAAATGCATTCCGACCCATAGCCATATTTTCCAAAATAATATGAATTTTGACTTCAATTACAACTGGAATTAGGGATGAAAATAACAATGTGTTGGCCGATCCAGTAGACATATTAAGGCGGTTCAAGGATTATATCGATAATATTTTAAATAAGTAAGATAACAGTCAATCTTTTCCTTCGGAATACCAGAGTGCTGAATCGTTAATAGTAGAACCGAGTAAAGAGGAAGTTGAAATAGCCATTAGAAAATAAAGCAGTAGGAACAGATAATATTCCTAGTGAACTAATCAAGGCATGCGGAGAAGGTGGGATTTAAAAAATACATCTTTTGCTTAAAAAGATCTTGGAACAAGAAAAGATACCGGAAGAGTGGAATGAATCTAACCTCATTCCTAAGGCGTTGCTCATCCCTTACTTGAAGCGGCAATGCTTCACATCCATAAAGAACCGAAGGAAGACTTATAGTTTTGTAAATTCTAATTTTTAAATCTCGAGACCTAAGTTATTTCGCATCCGAAAAATAACAAGAATTTCCCGCCTTTAGCCTAGCCTTAATTTAATTTATTTTTCTTTATCCAGAACTTCTGACGTCAGAAGTTTGAATACAGCGGGTGGGTTAAAATCGGTTTCGAATGAGGTTGAGAGGTACGGTATAGATATCGTGGCGCTGCAAGAGGTACGCTGGCCGGGGGAGGGCTCTTTAAGAGAAGGTAGGTACACAATTTGGTACGGCGGGGGCGAAAATTATTGTTTAGGCACTGGGTTTCTGATTAGGAATAGGTTGATATCCGCTTTGAGGGACGTTCAATTTTTCGGGGACAGGATATCAGTAGCTGTATTTCAGGGGCGGTGGTTTAAAATCGCGTTAATAAACATACATTCTCCGACCGAAGACAGCGATGACGAAGTTAAGTCGGAATTTTACGATAAACTAGAGTGGGTCTTCGATAAATTACCGCGAAATTACATGAAGATAGTTTTAGGAGACGCTAACGCAAAGGTGGGCAGGGAAGAAATATATTATCCGACTATTGGAAAAGAAAGTTTACACGAAATTAGTAATGATAACGGAATCCGATTGATTAACTTTGCTACTTCTAAAAATTTAATAATCAAAAGTACAACTTTTAAACATAAAGATATTCACAAATATACCTGGACATCACCGGATTCACAAACAAGAAATCAAATCGATCACGTTTTGGTGCAGCATAGGTGGCAAAATAGTGTTATTAATGTTAGGTCGTACCGAGGGGCGGAATGCGGGTCGGATCACGAACTAGTAGTCGCTAAAGTTCGGCAAAGACTTTCAATAAAAAAAAGGTTAGAAACCGGATCTCGTACCGAATATTTTAATCTGGAAAAACTTAAAATTCCGGCGATTAGAAAACAATTCGAAATTGAACTCAAGAATAGATTTGATGTATTAGAACCATCGACAGAGAATGGCGAAGACATTGATCAATTGTGGGAAGGGATTAGGGATAATATTAAAGAGGTCAGTAATTTGTGTCTGGGCAAAAGGGAAAATAATAAGAATAAACCATGGTTCGATGAAGAATGTTTAAACTCGTGTGAGAAAAGAAAAGCCGCTAAACTCAAAGTTTTAAATAATCCTAGCGAAGACAATCGTGCCTACTTTCGAGGCATGAGGAACGAAACGACTAAATTGCTTAAAAATAAAAAAAGAGAATATCTCAAAAACAAAATAATAGAAATAGAAAATAATGGAATCCAAAATAACGTTAGAGATATGTATAAAGGCATAAATTTATCACGTAAACGTCTAGGACCAGTTACGACTGGTATTAGGGATAATAATAATAACATCATAGCGGATCCGGTAGACATAGTAAGGAAGTTTAAAGAGCACTTTGATAGTATTTTGAATCCAGAAAATACCCGTCTATCACCACTTTTGGAATTTCAAACTGCTGAACCGTTATTAGAAGAACCGAGTATAGGGGAAGTCGAAATAGCTATCGGAAAATTAAAATCCTATAAAGCAGCGGGAACGGATAATATTCCTAGCGAACTAATCAAATCATGTGGGGAAGCTGGGATTTCAAAAATACATCTTTTGATTAAAAAGATCTGGGAGTATGAGAAAGTACCCGAAGAATGGAAAGAGTCTATACTTATACCGATTCACAAGAAGGGGTCGCGGACAGACACTAATAACTACCGTGGGATCTCACTACTTCCGGTCTGCTATAAAGTATTTACGTCAATACTGACTAGCCGAATAACCGAATACGCCGAGGAAATTATCGGAGATTATCAATGTGGTTTCAGACGGAATCGATCTACCGTAGACCAAATATTCTCCCTCCGTCAAATATTAGAGAAAAAATTAGAATACAATGGTATTGTTCATCAACTGTATGTCGACTTTAAAAAGGCTTACGATTCAATAGACCGCAATAAACTGTATAACATCCTGACTGAACTAGGAATACCGAAGAAGTTAGTAAACTTAGTAAAAATGTGTATGACCGAAACGTTCAATAAAATAAGAATCGGTCGTTATTTTTCTGAGAAGTTCGAGGTTCACTCTGGTTTGAAACAGGGGGATTCGCTATCCCCTGTTTTATTTAATTTAGCTCTAGAATATGTCATTAGGGAGGTGATAAATACCGGAAAGGGTTTGAATCTGGGGGGAAATATATCCGTACTCGGTTACGCTGATGATTTGGTTTTGCTTGGCGACGACGTGGAAACGATAGAACTAAATACAAAAGCATTGATGGAAGCCGGAAAAGAAGTAGGGCTAGAAATAAATACGGAAAAAACAAAATATATGGTTAGTTGTAGAAACGGTGACAATTTTGGCGATATTGAAGTAGAAGAGGAAATATTCGAAGCCGTTGAGAAATTTAGATATTTAGGATCTACTGTAACTAGAAAAAACGAAATCGAAGAGGAAATTAAGGCTAGATTAAAGGCGGGAAATGCTTGTTATTTCTCGGTTGCAAAATTACTTGGGTCACGCCTTTTATCCCGAAATTTAAAAATTAGGATTTACAAAACTATAATTCTTCCGACTGTTCTTTACGGTTGTGAAACATGGCCGCTTACAGTAAGGGATGAGAAACGCCTTATGGTGTTTGAAAATAAAGTGCTGCGTAGAATATTCGGGCCGAAGAAAGATGAGTCAACAGGAGAATTTAGACGGCTACACAATGCGGAATTGCGTGAGCTTTACCCGGTTAATGTAATCGAGTCTATAGCTGCGCGTCGGTTAAAGTGGGCATGCAAAATGGCGAGTCTTAGTAGTGAACGAATTCCTAAAAGATTGATAAACGCTTTGCCGACTGGAAAACGACCGAGGGGTAGGCCTAGGCGAAGGTGGGAAGATTCGGTGAAAGCAGATCTTGTGAATTTGGGATTGGACGGTGGTAGATGGATGGAGGTATGTAGGGACCGATTGGTGGTGTCGGCATCGGGCCTTCGGGTCCGTTAAGCCTTATTGTATAATGTATTGTATTGTATTATCCAGAAAGAATAATAAATGAAAAAGCCAATGTTTACATCTTGTTTATACCTTTATCTTGTTTTTTTTACGACAAATAATTGTAAGAAGTCACAAATACTGTTTTTCTGAAATATTCCTTAGTTTTATTAGCAATTATGTAAACAAATATACCTAAACACTATAAATAATGAAATGGCCCTGAGGTTGTTTCTTCTCTCAGACATGCATTTATTAACTACTACCTCAAACCTTAAGAGATAAAGCTATGGTGTTTGGTTAAAATGGATTTGTTGGCCAATGGAAAACTCCATGTGGGGTCCCAGAATGAACTTTTCGGACGGGATTGGTCGGTATAAAAAAGCAAGATTAAACATACATAAAGCCATAGGACATCACGCTTATTCATAAAAATAATAGGATCTTAATAAATTCGTATACATGAATACTATTATGCTAGAAAATTTTTTAGAATTAGATTGGTATATTTATGCTGCTAAACATTTTTCCAAAATTTCGAGGGGGGGGAGCAACCCCCCGGCTGCCACTCTGGCACCGCCTTTGGGAAACTATAATAACTTATTATTAGATTAGATTTTATAACGAATAATATAATAGGTTTAAAATTTCCATATTTGTATACATGATAACAGAAAAAAGGTGGCCATATTTCAAGGACGTTGTTTCAAAATCGAGTTTAACAATTAACTACTATAGTTCTCTTATGATAGTTTAGTAAATGCGATAGGGACAATTCTTCTCCTATGAACGGAAACAGCCATCAAATCAAAGGTATTTTTTAATATTACAATAATATTTCTCAGATGATGAAACATATGCCATTTAAAATAAAAAATATTTATAAACGGAAATTTCACTTTGAGCGAAATCAAGCTTTAGCTTTAAAAAATAATGCTAAAACTATTGAAGTTATGATAGGTTACAGCAGAATTTTTATATTTAATGCTTGGGGGATAGTTTCTTTGACTTCGTGATTTGGCGCTAGTCCCAAATATTATGTTAAATGTATTAAGTAAAATGGAATTGAAAATTATATATAATAAAATAAATGATGATTTATTAGACTACATTAATTCTTAGTTAATCGCTCGCATAAATTTTTCCCCCCCTACATTTCAAGCTTGTATACCTATATTGGTTACATCATTATGAAATGCAGGTAATATTAGGAGGAAATATAATAATGGTAATGTTGGTATCGAAAATTGTTTAAAACATTGTTTTCTTTTTGGTTAAATTATTTCTTAGGATAAATTAACGGATCTAAACCTTGATTTAAAAAAATATATATTTATGTATTCTTTATCTTTTCACTCGATCAGTATTTGATTTTAGAAATGAATATTGAAAGTATCCTAGATTACGAATTCATCAATAATTATGGTAGTCAAACAAAGGGCATGGTCAACACTGTTGTTTATATGTTATGAAAGGGTTACCTTTGTGGGGATATCTCAAAAAAGTAATTGATACGTCTATCAGTTGATTCACGGTCGTTACTATGCCCTATAATGTCTTGAGTTATATAATCCTGGAAGGAAACTTCACAAAATTTTGCCTAACAATGACATGGAGAAGGGGACTAGAGTCCAAGAAATTAGGAAACGATTTGAAGGTTTAAATTCTCAGAACAATGATTCATTCCCCCCCAAAAGCCCTTTACCCGGTTTCCCCAAAGGCAAAACTAACAAGAATTCTGCAGAACTTGAACTTCAATCTGTGACCAAAGGAATCATAAGAAGGTCTCATGCTTTTAGGAATGACAAAACGAAAATCAAGTTGTCAAATTCAAACATTTTGCAGAATAAAGATTTCATTGGATTAGGAGTCATCAATGAATCATCTTCCAAGAGTGATGTAAAGTTGGAGAAAAAATCTGTCCCTCTACAAGATTTTAAAGCAAGTAATAGCCGCTCAGAAACTAAACCACCAGCTTTGAAGATCAATGTTGATACCTTGACTGACACTCTAAAGAAAGCTCTGAAGAATCCTTTACCTGCTGGACCTGCCCCTAAGAAACCACCAAGAACATTTGCTCATCCTGGTATCAGTTCAGAATCACTTATTGTTGACAACTCTGATAAAAAAACTGTTATTAATAAGTTGTCGGACTCACTGTTACTGAATAAAAATGGGAACTCAGTGCCATCTGCTGCCTTACCAAGGCGCTCAAAGACTGATCCTCATATTATGTTAAAAAAGTTAGAATCTGCATTGTTAACTAATCAGGTCAATAATAAATCGAATGCCATTGTAACACCCAACGTTTCAAATTGCACTCAGCTTGTTCCTAAACAAAGTGAAGTTTCTCAAAATACCACTAACTCTAAATTTAACAAATTTTGCCTTAATGGGCTTAGTTCTTGTCTCAATCCTAACATATACGATGCTCCGTCTGTATCAAAAATAAAAAGTGATTCACATAATAATATTAATTTATCACCAAACAATAAAGCTACTTATGGTACAATTAAAAAGGTTCAAAATATTAGGCACATTTATGAAGAACCTTATTCTCCTAGGAGTGAAAGAAAACATAAGGGCTCATTAAAAAGTGATTTATCTCAAACTAAACCTAGTGTGCATTATATGGTAAGTTTTAATTTAAATTTTAGGGTCTTGCATTTTCTCAGTTTTTATTATTTAAATATCTATTGTAGGGGTAACTTCTTTATCCTTCAAATTTGACCACTTTAAAGAATAAAATGATTATAAGACAGTATGATTTCATTAAATTATGTAGTACTTAATGTTGTCTCTAGTGATGATAGTATTCATTTATAAGGTTTTCATGATGGGATTATTCTTTAATGTTTCAGTCATCTCCTATACGAGAATCGAGACGAATGTTTCCAGAATCTATTACCTCAAGTGTATTGAACAACCAAAAGGTTTGTTTTAAATATTTTTGGAATTGTATGTTTCCTTATGAATTATTTAGTATAATTTATTATTTGTTCGATTTTATTTAGATTAAAATGATAACGGATACATTTAATGAAAGTATGAAGTCTGATAGTGATGCTGATTCCATTCAGGATGAAAGGACTGAGTTTAAAGGTAATATTGTATATTGAAAATTTGGAAATTTTCATGAATATGCAGATATTCATTAACATTTAAAATTGCAGGTAGCCAAGAAGAAGTTACTGCTGTCAGAAAAGTTTATGTCAAAAGAGTATCTAGCATGAGGCAGCAGACCATTAGGTTACCTCGACAAGGGCAAAATTTGTTTGAAGTTCTCTTACTTATTGGATTAGATCAAGATGTAAAATTAGGAAAAGTACCATACATAAAATCTAAATATCCTGAATCGGTATGACAATATATTTTCTTTTAAAGTTAACATAGTTTGTACTCTAGGCTCCTTGGAACTAACTCTTTATAATTTATTTGTTCTCAGTACCAAATACAAATAAAACATCTTTAATTTTATTTATCTCTATAATTAAATAGAAGGGGTTTTATTAACACCCAACTGATTCTACAAAACTGGAGACCCACATCACCAGAAACTGATTCCTGACTGACTGAAATAGTATCTCTTTACTAGACCCCGGATTTATATGCATTAAAAACTCCTCAAATATGCCATATAATATGCAAGAAAAAAGTGGGAAATATGCAACAAAATATGCAATTAAATTTCTTTTAATTTCAAGTATAATTGATAAGAATAAGTTTTTCTGTACATTACAACAACGAAAAACGGTAATTGATAAGATAGAAAAGCAATTTTGTTGTAAAAATTTATTAGAATCAAAAAAATCAGTAATTTTTCTTTAACAAAATAAAATAATGTTACTGTTAATTATTAAAGTTTATAATCAAATACATTTCTAAATTATTTTCTGAAAAACTGTGCCTCCGATCACATAAATACTCTTATAAACAGAAAATGATCTTTCCACGTCTGCTGAAGTCAATGGTGCGAACTTAAACGCCGAAATAAGTTCAGGGTCTGTGAATTTTTCAATTTTTACAGATTTATCACCTTCTAAAATTTTATTTATGTCACGTAATACTTGAAGACCAGTGTTTTTTGAAAATATTTCACTTAACTTCTTTTTTAAGATGATTCCCACTTGACCTGGGATTTTGTTGACCTTGTCACTTATATCATTTATTAATTGAAAACTGTCTGTAAGAGACATGTTTCTTGTTTCTAATTTTGTTATAGCCTCTGATAAGAATGATAAATGGCATGAAATAAAAGCCAAGTCATTAAAAATCTCCCCCCTTCTAAAAACTGCTATCACTTTTTGGACGCTCAGTGCATCTGGGTCCTTTTCTGCTATTTTTTCCCAACGGTAGAGTACTTGTCAAAATGTTTAGCATAAAACAGGGCTGTATTTAGCCAAGTTCCCCAGCGAGTAACAACAGGGACTGGAGGTAAAGGTATGTCGTCCATCTCTTCTCTGTAAATAATTACACGGCTGGGAGCTTTCAAAAACATTTTCTATGGTTCAAATGGTTCAAAAACCATTGCTAATCAGCTCATTAACGTCTGAAAATGTTTCGCTTATTTTTTCAGCGAAACGATTGAGTGCATGTGCCACACAGGTGACGTGTATCATGTTACTGTAAAACACACTTAGGTTTTTTGCAGCTTTGGTCATATATGATGCTGCGTCAGTCACTAGAAGTAGCACTCTCATCTCAAACCCAGCATCTGACCATAGCAGTTTCATACTGTCATTAACGAAACGACTAAGGGTCTGGCCACACATGTCCGCACCGGATCCGCACCGCAGCAGTAATATAGTTTATGTTCAGAATATTTTTAATTTAACTTACATATTACCTTTAGTTATGCCTAAAGTGGCCTGTGTCTGACATGTGTGGCCTGAACTTTTGGCATAACTAAAGGTAATATGTAAGTTAAATTAAAAATATTCTGAACATAACCTACATTAATGCTATGGTGCGGATCCGGTGCGGACATGTGTGGCCAGACCCTAATTGTTTCAGCGTTAGTTTTTTCTAGGTGCTTTGATGCCAGTAAAAATAGCGGTCCTGGACCGCCTGTACTTAAAACACCTACTAATAAATTTGCGATATAAATGCCTCTTGCATCAGTGGTTTCATCAACTACAAGGTATATGTAATTTTGCTGAACAGTGTTCTTTATGTTTTCCATGGTCTTATTATAGCATTCTGACAGATAATTTTTACGCAATGTACTCTCATCGGGAATTTGACGTGAAGTGTATTTTTCCAAAAAGCGTTTAAAAGGCAGGTGATTTAATTTATTAAAAGGTATGTCAGATGAGACCATTGCGAAACACAAATCTTCAAAAAAAGTATCTTTTGTGGGTTTAGAAGTAGCCGGCAATAAAATTTGAGTAGAAAATTTTGACTTTACAGCATTTATATGGGAACCTGAAACCCCATTCAGATTAATTAATATTTTTTAGAATAACGAATTAAATAAAAAAAAAAAAGAAATCAATACCTGTATTAGCATGCTGAACTATTTGAAAATTTTTTTCACACATAATTTGCTTTCCACACGCGTTACAAAACACAATTTTTCCGTCTGACGTGAACACTTGCTTTTCGGAGTTAAATGGTGCGATCCATTCACTTAATTTTTGCTTCAAAGAAGATGAAACTTTTGGCATGTTAATAACGATGTTTCTCCTAGGCTAAATGAAACTGTACTGACTTGGTTTTCAACATAGAAGGATAATCAAATCTATACTGTAGGAAGAGGTTTCCCAGAACTCCCAAGTCAAAGAAGAAAAAAATCTTATTATATATTTAATTAAACCCCATTTATCTGGTGCCTATTGTAAACCATTCTGACTTTTTAGTTTAGTTTTCAGTCCAGAAAAGTTCAAAGAGTTTGTTCCTTTCAATTAAGTCTTAAATAAGAATTGCTTGGAAATATCTCTTGAAAAATAACCATGTAAAAACATAAATTCAGTTGTGTTTGTATTTTTTCATTATGAAGTATATAAAATAAAATATTTAATTAATGTCAATGAATTAGTGACCAACTTCAAGTGCTAGGTGACGGCAATAATTGTGACTACATCTCCATAGATGAAAATGTGTCTACTGATAATCAATGCATTGACCTAGGTTCAATAATTATGATGTAAGGAAAAGCGAACATCCTGAAGAGCTAGACCCTGAAGAAACCAAAGGCTTGCAGGGTCAAGAAAAAGTAACATATAGTGAAGCTGTGACTTCTACGCAAAAAATTAAACAATACTTCCTAGATCGGGACATCCCTAAAGGTTTTAAATTGGTAGCAGATGCAGAGATCCTTTTAGAGTCTAATAATCAAAAAATGTAAGGCAATTAACTTTGGAAAGTTTTTTTAAACCCGCTGGTACTTATACATTTCTTCAGTTTGCTCTCTTATTATGTAATTGTTTTATTGAGACCCAATTTTGTTTTGGTAAAACTACATTGTATAATAATCTTCAAATCAAATCTATCAACTTTTGTGAGTGAAATTTCTTTTGTAAGTTTTTGCAGTATGTAAATTGAGTTGTTGTTTGCAATAAAACCATTTTTCAATAAAAGCATTGTATGTATTTTAATTTGAAACAATGTACCACTATTACATCTATACACACGAATATGTAGGTGCTTACTGTTTTATATATAGGTTTACGTAAACAAAATTTAATAAACCTCTAGTTTAAGGACACCTCTCATTAACGGACAATAATTGAGTCACCCTGGATGTCCCCTATTTAGAGGTTTCACTGTATATATATATATATATATATATATATATATATATATATATATATATATATTCTTTTCCTGCTGGTTATATCAACAAGTCTCTCACCACAATGACAGCTGTTGGATGAATAAGGATTCATGAGTGAATTCAGTGCTAAAGAAATTATGTTGTAAGGTAGTCTGCTATGGATGATTTTTACTTTCACTTACCTATATATGAAATATATAGTAAGTGGAAGTATTGCGATCGTGAAAATTTTCGACTTCCGGTTTTCAACGGAAATACACGTTTTGGGGTCCCCTGAGTCAAAATAACCAAGTCCCGCGAAATGGTCTGTGTGTGTGTGTGTGTCTGTGTGTGTGTATGAACAGACTAGCTCAAAAACTATAAACTGTGCGAACCTGAAATTGGGTATTTAGTGTATAGATATGCCCGCGATGTGACAGCAAAAATTTCATCAAATTTGCTCAAAGGGAGAGGGTACTTTATTTAATAACTTTTTACGTTTTTTTCGATTTTCTCAAAAACGGCTCTAACGATTTTGATTAAACTGAGTATTTGATCTACATATATGCCCGAGATATGACTGTAAAAATTTCATTAAAATTGATCAACCAGAGGGGGGACTTTACTTAATAAATTTTGTATCATTTTCACATGTTTTTTTTATTTACTCAAAAACGGTTTTAACGATTTTGATCAAACTTGGTATTGGATGTATTTATATGCCAAAGATGTGATAACCAACATTTCATCACAATTGATCAACCGGAGGGGGGACTTTACTTAATAAATTTTGTATCATTTTCACGGTTTTTTTTATTTACTCAAAAACGGCTTTAACGATTAACAAAAATAAGATATGAATGTAGAAAAATGTGTGACTTTGGGAAATGATATTTAGCAAAACACGTCAATTTCTAATCTAAGTAAGTTGGTAAGTGAAAGTTGTGTGTTGCGCGCACGCACTAGATTTTTTAGTATTCTGTTGCAATGTCTGTGACTGAGACATGTCCAAGCCTTTTTGTAGTAAGTCATTGGTCATGTAGAAAGGCATACCTTAAGAAAGCGCCCACTATTCTTCACTATACTTTAGACTAGAATGATTGAGTTTTTTTTGGATGCTCGATTTTTCGGAAGTGCCCCATTGCTCTTTCATCATAAACAATGTAGAAATACTTAGGGGACTTTTATAGAAATTTTAAGTTTGTTAGGGTAATTTGGAGAATATGTGAAGTAACCTTGCTAGTATTCAAATTGTTGCTTAAGTTTTTTCTTTTCAGTCTGATGTGGGTTCTCCATGTCAGTCTCTTATCCTTGTGAAGTCCAAATGTCGTACTTCCCGAAATTCAGGAAAATTTGAGAGTTATTAAAGTACCCTGGAGGGCATCAACCATGAACATTATTAATAAACTCTTATCTCATTCAATACCTTCCCGCTGGTTGCCCTACTAAAAATATCATCTAGATGAACAGACAAAGCTATTGTAGGATTTTCGTATGATGGAAGGAGTGCAGTGTCATCAGCAAATGTTGAAAAGGAATGGTCTATGTACGCTTCCTTGTGAAATTCCCACTGTATGTTTAGTGGAAGCAATTTTGTTACCTGCTTTTACACTAAATGTCTGTCTGACAAGCAAGATAGTAGTGTTAAAAAATAAATTTTATTTATATTAGGTACATTAATCTAATCTTAATTTGTGGGTGACCACCATTTTAAATTTTTTTTAAATAATTTATTTTTTAAAGAGAAAAGATTTGGCTCCACCGGGAGTCGAACCCGGGTCTCCCTCGTAACATGCGCGGATCAGGTTGATCCTTTGATGAGGTATAAGTGAAGAGGAAAGATTTGCTCTGCCTTGAGCCGAGCTCTGTGGTGCAGTGGTGAACATCCGCGCATGTTACGCGGGAGACCCGGGTTCGACTCCCGGCGGAGCCAAATCTTTTCTCTTCAAAAAATAAATTATTTAATTTTATTTATAATTTATATTTATAAATAAAACATTATTGGGTTAATCAATTTTAATTGCTTGTTTTGAAGCATGTGATAAGAGTAATTTGAACTGTATGGCTTCTTTGATTCACCCAAAATAATTTTTTGATAATCATTGTTATACAGGGTGTCCAAAAAGAGTAGTCGGGGTTTGAAAGTTGAATAAAATCTCAAACATAGAATATCAAGTAAGATTTTTATGTTTTATTTAAACACAATGAACTGGAAATTTATTTGGAAAAAACAATATTGTCTAGGTGTCTACCATAATGCTGCTGGCACTCCTCGAATCTCAAACGCAGATTTCCAAAAACACGTTGACACATTGTTCCTGAGATTGCCGTAATTTCTGTTCTGATATTTTGCTTCAATTGCGTTAGATTCGTCGGTTCCTTTTCGTATACCCTACTTTTCAGGTATCCCCACAGAAAGAAGTCAAGAGGACTGAGATCTGGACTCCTGGGAGGCCAGCTAATGGTGCCTCTACGAGAAATCACTTTGTTTTGGAATAATTCATTTACCATAGCAATTGATAAGTCTGAAGTATGGCAGGTGGCCCCGTCTTGCTGAAACCATGTTCCAGAGTTATATCCTTTAAACTCTTGAAGTTCTTGGGCCTAAAAACCTCTCATCATTCCACAGTAACGCTCACTATTTACTATTTACTGCGTTTGAGATTCGAGGAGTGCCAGCAGCGTAATGGTGGACACCTAGACAATATTGTTTTTTCTAAATAAATTTCCAGTTCATTATGGTTAAATAAAATGTAAACATCCTACTTGATATTCTACATTTGAGATTTTATTCAACTTTCAAACCCCGAATACTCTTTTTGGACACCCTGTATTATGCATTATATATTATTATTAAATATTGTATATTGTTTATGTATTTTCATTTTGAGATATGTTCAACATTTTAAATCTTAATATGTTTGTATCAAGGTAGCCTAATCTGTTTTACTTATTTTTTTCATGTTCATTTTAGGTAGTTCTTCCAGATAGCCTTGCTGAATTAGTATTTCCAGATGCAGAGGATTGGCCTCCAAGTGTAGTTTCTCTTTCGGGCCATCATAATAATTATACTTTAGTCCTTACTTCAGAAGATGGTGCAAGGAAATATGCATATTGCAGAAGGCTTCAACCTGAAGGTGCTCCCATCTGCCTTCCATTAGCTTATGTTCTCATCAGTCAACATAAAGACAATATATTTTATTATAAGGTATGGGTCAGCATTTAAAATTTTCTTAACTTGATTTCGAGTTAAGGATATACATTTTTATGTTTGCATGGTGATTACATTTAGTCTATGTTCATTTGTCCATTACTTCCCTTATTGACCTGTTACAAAGTACTTCAATGTCTTTTGATACTATTTAAAATATATAACCTGATAGATAGCCCTTTTGATTGAATATACCAACCATTGGGAACTAACTTGAGGTTGGAGCTCTCTACTAACCAGTGGGCAAATGTCAAGATTGTTTTCTCAGACTTAGCTAGAAGTACCTAATTATTAATTGAAATAAGTTGCGAATCAGGCCTCCTCCATTGTGTTAGACAGTAATGGCCTCAGATCGCTTGGCAAGAATATATTTCTGGGTCCATTAAAAATAATTTTTGATTCTCCCACCTCATCTATATCTTTTTCCCACCCCCTCTATATGTTTCTCCCAATATCTGGCTTATGGAGGTGGAGGTATCCTACCGTTTACCAATTTTTTGTCTAAAATGAATTTCAACCCACCCTGGTAGGATTCAGACTGCCACTGCTAAATTTAAGCAACTAAGGTGGCACTTTACCACTCAGGGCTTTCTCAGAATGTTACACATTTTAATTTTCTTTTTATGTGTAGTGATTGTTTCTTGTAAGATTATACCAAACCAAATCAGGTTCTGGTACACAATAGCCAAAAATGTGTTTTTCTGTGAAGGGGTTCAGGGGTAGGTGGCTGCGCCGGCCTGTCTCAAGGTTACTACCTGCTGGCGCGCGGAATTTTCAACACTCCCTCTGACCCTCGTGCTGTTATTTCTCTAGCTGTTCATTTAGATTCCTATTAGTTTTAATAAAAAAAACTAATAGGAATCTAAATTAGTTTTTTGTTATTCTCCCAGTTATTATACTTGTTAGTCTCCCAGTTATTATTATGAAATATTAGTTAAGCCTGTTTTTTAATCAAATACGAATTTAATTGTGAAGTAACCATTTTTTCCACAAAAATTGTTGTTTTTATTTGTTTCTTTTTTAAAGTTTACCATCACCTTTTTTGATCCGGGACTTTGGACCGGCACTGGTAGGTTTAAAAACTTAATTTTTTTTTGTGTGGTATGTCTCAAAAAATTTTTCGATGCTCAGGGCAACCTCACATTGTTTGCATTTATACGCAGTTCTTTTCCTTTTTTTTCACCACTCTTTTTGCATATCACACAATCTCGAAAAATATTTTTTCTCAATTTTCCTAGAAAGTGTCGACCTATAAGTCTGTCTTCCATTTCTTCACTGCTAGTTCGAGCTTGAGTTGTTTTCTGGGTGTGATATGCCCCAAATAAATCTTTTATTAGTAATAAATGAAATTGTGTGAAGGGTATTTTCTTGATTCTATTTTTATAAATAATGTGGCTGTTATAAACACAGTAGATCTACTAAGCAATACAATACAATACAATAAGGCTTAATGGACCGAAGGCCCGACGCCGACACCACCAATCGGTCCCTACATACCTCCATCCAACTACCACCGTCCAATCCCAAATTTACAAGATCTGCTTTCACCGAATCTTCCCACCTTCGCCTAGGCCTACCTCTCGGTCGTTTTCCAGTCGGCAAAGCGTTTATCAATCTTTTAGGAATTTGTTCACTACTAAGACTACTAAGGGACGTGGAACGTAAGAAGTTTAAATACAGCGGGTGGGTTAAAATCGGTCGAGAACGAGGTAATAGGGTATAGATTAGATATTGTGGCGCTGCAAGAGGTCCGCTGGCCAGGGGAGGGCTCGTTAAGGGAAGGGAAGTACACTTTGTGGTACGGTGGGAGCGGAAACTATTGTTTAGGCACCGGAATTCTGATTAGAAATAGGTTACTTTCCGCTTCGAAGGACATTCGATTTTACGGAGATAGGTTTTCGGTAGCTATATTTCAGGGTCGGTGGTTTAAAATCGCGTTGATCAATATACACGCACCTACTGAAGATAGTGACGATGAAGTTAAATGTGAATTTTATGAAAAACTTGAATCGATTTATGACAAACTACCGCGAGGCTACATAAAAATTATTCTGGGAGACGCAAATGCAAAGGTAGGGAGGGAACAAGTATATTATCCTACGATCGGTAGAGAAAGTTTACATGAATATAGTAATGATAACGGAATACGACTAATAAATTTTGCCACCTCGAAAAACCTAATAATCAAAAGTACTACGTTTAAACATAAAGATATACATAAATATACTTGGACGTCTCCGGATTCGCAAACCCGTAATCAAATTGATCACGTCTTGGTTCAACGTAGGTGGCAAAATAGCATAATTAATATTCGATCATATCGTGGGGCCGAATGCGGGTCGGATCATGAACTAGTAATCGCGAAAATTCGCCAGAGACTTATAATACATAGGAAAAATGAGGCTGGTTTTAATTATGATAATTATAATTTGGAGAAGTTAAAAATTCCAACGGTTAGAAAACAATTCGAACTGGAAGTCAAAAATAGGTTTGAGGCGTTGGAATCGTCTGACAAGGATATCGAAGACATTGATAAGTTGTGGGAAGGTATCAGGGATAGTATTAAAGAGGTCGGTAACTCGTGTCTTGGAAAAAGGGAAAATAAAAATAAACCTTGGTTCGATGATGAATGTATTAACATGTGCGACAAAAGAAAAGCAGATAAATTAGAAGCGTTAAATATTCCTAACGAAATCAATCTTGCTAACTTTTGAGCATCAAGAAAAGAAACAACTAAACTGCTAAAATTTAAAAAGTGAGAATATCTCAAAAATATAATAATAGCGATCGAAAGTAACAAAATCGAGAATAACGTTAAAGCCATGTACGAAGGCATAAACAGAATTCGTAAACGATCGGGCCCGGTTACAACTGGAATTAGGGATGAAAATAACAATATCTTGGCCGATCCGGTAGACATCTTAAGACGATTCAAGGATTATTTCGATAGTATTTTAAATACGAAAATAATAATCTATCTTCCTCTTCGGAATACCAGAGTGCTGAACCGTTAGTAGTAGAACCGAGTAAAGAGGAGGTTGAAATAGCCATTGGAAAATTAAAATCTCATAAAGCAGCGGGAACAGATAATGTCCCTAGCGAACTAATCAAGGCATGCGGGGAAGCTGGGATATCAAAAATATTTCTTTTGGTTAAGAAGATCTGGGAACAAGAAAAGATACCCGAAGAGTGGAAAGAGTCTATTCTCATTCCAATTCACAAAAAGGGATCAAAATCGGATTGCAATAACTATCGCGGAATCTCACTCCTTCCGGTTTGCTATAAAATATTTACGTTAATCCTAACTAGTCGAATCACTGAATACGCCGAGGAAATTATCGGAGAATATCAATGTGGTTTCAGGCAAAACCGATCAACCGTAGACCAAATATTCTCTCTTCGCCAAATATTAGAGAAAAAATTAGAATATAACGGAATCGTACATCAGCTTTTTATCGACTTCAAAAAGGCATATGACTCTATTAACCGCCAAAAGTTGTATAACATTCTGGTCGAGCAGGGAATACCAAAAAAATTAGTAAAAATGTGTATGACTGAAACGTTCAATAAAGTTAGAATCGGTAATTATTTTTCTGAGAAGTTCGAGGTCCGCTCTGGTTTGAAACAAGGAGATTCTCTCTCACCTGTTTTATTTAATTTAGCGCTGGAATATGCCATTAGGGAGGTGACACGTACCGGAAAGGGTTTGAATTTGGGAGGGAATATACCCCCTGCTCGGATATGCCGATGATTTGGTATTGCTTGGGGAGGACGTGGAAACCATAGAAATGAACACAAAAACGTTGATGAAAGCCGGACTAGAACTTGGACTAGAAATAAATACGGATAAGACAAAATATATGGCTAGTCGTAGAAGTGGTGAGGATTTCGCGGATAGGGGGGACTACGTTTTAACAGGTAGAGAAATTTAGATATTTAGGGGCGAGGGTAACTAGAAAAAACGAAATCGATGAGGAAATTAAGGCTAGATTAAAAGCCGGTAATGCTTGCTACTTTTCAGTCGCGAAATTGCTTAGCTCCCGCCTTCTGTCCCAAAACTTAAAAATTAGGATTTACAAAACTATTATTCTTCCAACGGTCCTTTACGGATGCGAAACTTGGCCGCTGACATTGAGGGATGAGCAACGGCTTAGAGTTTTTGAAAATAAAGTACTGCGTAGAATATTTGGACCGAAGAGGGATGAAATAACCGGAGAATTTAGACGCTTACACAACGCCGAACTGAGTGAACTTTACCCAGTAAATATAATTGACGTGATTGCAGCAAGACGAATAAAATGGGCGTGTAAAATTGCAAAACTTGGCTGTGAACGTATTCCGAAAAGATTAATAAGCGCGGTGCCGGATGGGAAACGTCCGAGGGGCAGGCCGAGACGGAGGTGGGAGGATTGCGTTTGGGCGGATCTATCGAATTTAGGTCTGGAAGACGGTCGATGGATGGAGGTGTGCAGGGAGCGAGTGGTGCTGTTGGCATCGAACCTTCGGGTTCGTTAAGCCTTTATTATTATTACTAAGACTCGCCATTTTGCATGCCCACTTTAACCGACGCGCAGCTATAGACTCGATTACATTAACCGGGTAGATCTACTAAGTGAAAACATAATTATTTGTACCACTTAGTACTTTTTCTTGAGCTTGCGGTAGCACTTAGAATCACGTCCAATTTATCTTCAATTCCCATATTCATATTATAGTCAGAAATCATTGTAGGCTTCAGGAATTTTCTTTTTTTTCTGCCAGTCTTGAAGTACTTTATTTGTCTCCTTCACCTCTGCTGAATGTAAAGTTGACAGCATCCACACTTCTTTCTTATCATGCCAATTCAAGGCTATAATTTTTCCTGAAGCTAACGATAAGTAAATTCCCCTCTTTTCAGCTTGTCAGCCATTGCTGGCATATACCTTTCTATTTTTTTATTCTATTTTTTCTCAGCGTACCACAAGCATTGATGAACTTATCGTACAGCCATAAAAATATAGTTGGGCTAGAGTACCAGTTGTCAACATAAATTGAATGGCCCTGATCAAGATATGGCTGTAATAATGTGGCAACGGTATTTCCTGACACACCTAGGCCATAGTCATCCACATCTGATGAAATTCCTGTATATACAATAAAATCAAGGATGAAACCAGTTTTTTTGTCACACAGTATGAACAGTTTTATTCCGAAAAGGCATCTTTTGGATGGGATGTATTGTTTGAATGAAAGCCATCCTTTGAAGAGCATTAGGCTTTCATCTATACTTAAATTTTAAAAAGGCTTCAAACATCTTCCGAAAATTGTTCTTATATGCTGAACAATAATTTGAGTTCTCTACTCATTAATAGTGTTAACGAAATAAATATATATATTTCTTCTACCTTCGTTTCTTTCCATCTTTGAAGCCTGGAATGTGTTGTCGGCGTGTTTCCTTCTTTCACGAAGTTGAAGAACTGGTTGGTTTCTGTCACAATCGTTTTACAAATTTCATCACCGAAGAATTTTCTAAATACGTTTCCGGGTGTGGAATCTTCCTTCAAAAATCCAGCACTCTCAAATTGAAAAATCGTGGGTGTCAACTTTTCTTTTGTCCACTGCAGAGCTTCTTTTCTTATTTTAGGAGGAAACTCCTCTTCATCGCTACTCGTCGCCGCTTCAGCTGGCTCAGCTTGAGTGGCCAGGCTGATGGATGTCAATTTCAACTTCACTATCAGACGATACGTCACCTTCATCCTCAAAATCACTATCCATGAGAATAGCACGGACCTCATCCAATGTCAATTTCTTATTCAAAGGCATAACAAAACACTAGATGTACACAGAAATAAATTCAAAACTATACTGAATCCAGTAACTGTGGGTAGGGCAAATTAGGGGTAGGGGGTATGAAGCAGGTACTTATTTTATTGTCAGGAGGGACCCCTGTCAACCCTTTTCAATGCCTTCAAACCAGAATGTCGGCCTAGTCTCCGGTCCTATTTCTGAAGGCTCATGTTATCTAGCGTTAAAAGCTGGAAAGCACAACTTATGAGTCTGAAATTATTTCTGAAGCCTCACTTGATCTAGCGATCAGCACTAGACTTATAAGTTCGAGTAATATCCATTAGATTGCCACACAAATGATCCACTATACTGGCACAGCGCACTCGGGGCATGGCCGGCCTCTGCCAGTATACTAGCATTTCGCTGTCAATAGGTTAATTCCAAAACTGCTATAACAATATTCATAAACTTTGCCTGAAATCCTTTAAAAACTCACCCCCAATACATTAACAAATGGTGTGATAAAAAATAATTTTATTTTTGAATGTCATAAATAATATCTTTTAATTTTATTGAAAAAAATATTTAATTACTTGAAAAGGAAACTAAAACAAAATTGTGTATTAAATTGAGTAATCTGTATAGATGTGGGGAATGAAGGCTTAATAAACCTGAGAGTTGTGAAGATTCGGGGCCTGTTATTTACCTCCTTGCTTTTAATCGATAAAATTTACTTTTCTATAATTTATTGTTATTTATTAAGATTATATGCTTAAAGGCACAAAAAAAGTAATATTTTATTTAAATGAAGCTATATCATTTTAGATATTATCTGAATTAGAGGCACGACATGGTATGCCAGTAGCTGATTATTACCAATTTGTGAGAAGTTTATTTTATTCCAGTATTCCAAATCCTGGTTTAAGTCTGCAGTAAGTAAATCAATTGTTTTAATATTGAACATAATTAATATTTACACAAATATTATTTATAATATTAGTGTTTCACTTTATTTGTCAATGATTTAACTTACTAACCTATTGAGGAAAGTAATTAACTTATTTTTTATTATCTTTTCCTTTTCATACTAACTTTGTTTGTGAATTTATGAAATTATTAGAATATTAGTCCTCACACGGGTCTCATTATCGCATTTGATGAGCGTCCCTTGAGTGGCGCATGTGGGCATAGTTGATGGAAATTCCTAGGAAGTTCTTCCCAATTCCTGCTAACTTGCTGACCAAAAATGAGAGTAGTCCCCTATGCATGCTGGAGGGTGAGTAGTAGGATGGAATGCCCTTCTCACATATCTTTAGTTTACTCAAACACTGCATTTAGTCTTGGATTTCCTTAAGGTAAAACGCTCATTATATAGTTGGAAACTAGCCTCCCCATTCAGGTCTCTGGGTGGGGACTGATTTGGGGAATTCATGATGCTGAAAAATATTGATTCAAGTATAGGGACGTGGAAAATGAGGATTTTAAATAAAGTGGGTTGATTAAAGTCGGTCATAAATGAGGTTATGGGGTTTAGTTTAGATTTTGTGGCTCTGTTAGAGGTCCGCTAGACTGGAGAGGGCTCATTAAGGGAAGGTAAGTACGTAACATGTAAGTAGGTAACAAGTAAGTAGGTAACACTATTTGGAGGAAGCAGAAACTATTATGAAGGAACCGGGTTTGTGATTAGGAATATGTTACTATCCGCTTTGAGGGCCATTTAAATTTTTTAGTGATAGGGTTTCAGTAGCTATTTTTCAGGAGTATTGTTTTGAAATTGTATTGATCAACATCCATTCTCCTAATAGTATCCTAAGAGTATTATTCCTAGTGAAATAACCAAGGTGTTATGTACTAAAGGCATTGGTTAGATTTTTATATGTTCACATGTGTTAATATTAAATTGCATGTATTACAAAAAACAATAAAGTGTTCACAAGCATAACTATCAATTACTTATTCAAGATATAACAGTGGCGACGAGGATCTACTTATTGACGAAGAATAACTAAGAAGAAATGTCAACAGAAGGTAAAATGGAGGCGCGGGGCCAACCCCTACCGCCAGGCCTTATTTTCGATGTTGCTATGGACTTCCGAATTTTCAAAACTAAATTAGAGAGCCATTTTTTACTCTCAGGAATAAAAGACGTAAAAATTAAAAAAGCTACTTTA
Organism: Aelia acuminata; assembly: GCA_911387785.2. Classification (NCBI taxonomy): domain Eukaryota; kingdom Metazoa; phylum Arthropoda; class Insecta; order Hemiptera; family Pentatomidae; genus Aelia; species Aelia acuminata. Next base: position 49,582,705 of record OU426979.1, read on the forward strand.
ATGGTGGCTCTAAGTGAAAACACTTTTAAGTTGTTGGAAAGTTTATGCGTGCCAGCAACCATCGAAGATAATGAATATGACGCTTTGATAAAATTATTAGAGCAACATTTCACCCCTGCATCAGCCTATTTTGCCGCAAGAAGAAGGTTTTATGGAGCAGCTAAGCTTTCCGAAGAGTCGGCCAGAGACTGGGCTGCCCATTTGAGGTCTTTGGCAGCTGATTGTAAATTCGGAGTGGAGGTAAATGTGGTTCTTCGAGACATCTTTGTTGTAGGTTATGGTAGAGGAGTTATTCAAAATAGGCTGATGGAAGAAGATGCTTCTAACACTGAGTTAACACTGGACAAGCTGGTGGAGCTAGCTGTTGGAAGGGAGCAAGCATTAATTACAAGAGGAGAACCTCTGGCCATCAAACAGGAGCCAGAAGAACTACTCTTCAACCGTCAGAAAACCAGAAGGCAGCCCAGGACGGAGGGAACATGTTACCACTGCGGGAAGCGTAATCACAAATCGGAATTTGTAGGTATAAGAATCTCACTTGTCACCAGTGTTGTGTAGCAGGCCATATTGCTACAGTTTGTCCCAAGGCTTTGAAAAAAAGTAGTAAATTTTTAGAGGAAAACAAGGCTGACAAGTGTGATTCCAAAGACCCATTTTTCCATTTAAAGGATTCATTAACTAGAAATGTCAGTCCCTATTTATTGAAGTTGAATGTAAGAAATTACGTAGTTGATTTTGAAATTGATACAGGGTCACGGAATAATATTATCTCTTTAAATTTTTACAAAACTTATTTTTATGATTGTAAAATTAATTATTGTAAACCAGTGCTAACCGATTTTATAGGAAATATAATTAGGCCTGTTGGTGAAATCATAGGAAAGGTTATGTTTAGGAATAAGGTTATTGATATTCCCTTTTTAGTAGTTAAAATTGGTGGACCACCTTTGATAGGTCGCTCTGGTTTTAAATTGCTTGGTTTTAGTATAGAAGGACTCAATTTTGTAAACCAAACCCAAGTAGAAAACTTAGATGATTTATTGAACAGGTACTCTGTTGTTTTTAGTTCTGAGTTAGGGACATACAACAAAGGAAAAATATCACTACGGGTTAGGGAAGACGCTAAACCAGTATTTTGTAAAGCTAGGTCCCTACCCATAGCTCTTAAGGATCTGTCTATCCAGATGGTTCAGAGCGCCCCATTGCTTTTTTTTCAAAGAAGCTGAATTCTTCCGAGGCTAATTATTCCCAGATCGAAAGAGAAGCCAAAGCCATATATGAAGGGATAAATCATTTTAAGGATTTTTTATTTGGTAATAAATTCACCTTAGTTACAGACTCTAAACCATTGAGGTACATTTTTGAGAGCAGAAAGGGTATTCCGGTCTATGCAGCTAACCACCTGCAACGCTGGGCTTATCTGTTATCTATGTTTAATTTTAACATCCAATGTGGTAGTTCGGAAGATAACATAGCCGATTTCCTCTCTCGGATTGAGATTCCTAGTAAAGACACGATAGATCATTATTCTAGGGTAAATTATCTCCAATATATTCACGAAGGTTTTCCCCAAAGGATTAATTGGAAAAATATCCGACAAGAGTCCATGAGAGATCCCTTACTGGTAAAGGTTATGAATATGTTAAAATCAGGGTTATGGCCTCCAAAGGTGTCTAAATTTGATGATTTATATCCCTTTTATAGCTGTCGATATGAATTAACAGTTGAATCCAACTGCCTTATGTGGGGCTAACGAGTTATTATTCCAGAGTCTATGAGGAAAAGGGTTCTGGAGATACTTCATGGTACTCACCTAGGTATAACAAAGATGAAAAGTCTAGCCCGCTCATATTTTTGGTGACCAAATATGGATTCCAAAATAGAATTAATAACCCAAAATTGTAATGTTTGCATGGAAGTTCGAAGTGAACCTGCAAAATCTAAATTAAATGTTTGGCCATGGCCTCAATCTCCATGGATACGGTTACACATTGATTTTTTAGGCCCAGTCCGAGGTAACTTTTTCTTCATTGTTAATGATGCACATTCGAAATGGATAGAATGTTTCCGTACTTCAACTATGTCAACAGAGGTAGTAATTGAAAAACTCAGGGAATGTTTTGCAAGATTTGGAGTTCCAAGGTCAATTACTTCACATGGAGCCACTGCTTTCACTAGCAAACATTTTACTGATTTTTTATTGTTTTATGGTATCAATCATCTTGTAGGGGCTCCATATCACCCACAAACGAATGGCAGTGCTGAGTCGGCTGTTAAAATTATTAAAAACTGCATTAAAAAACATGATACTGGCTGTAGCAAATCATTGGTTAGAGCATAAATGATTATCTTTTCTTATATAGGGCTAGTGTACATTCCACCACATTAGAAACTCCGGCTAAGCTGCTGTTAGGTCGTGACATTCAAACTGTTTTTGATCAATTGAGGCCGAATAGAACCGATCTAGTAGAGAGCAATCAACAGCGTCAAGTAAAAAATTTCCCAGGACACCGTGGCGTCTCCTTTTCAAGAGGGGATCCAGAGATCGTCAGAGATTATCAGGGTAAAACTAAATGGGCAAAAGGGCTAATACAGGAAAAGTTAGGGCGTCAAACTTATAAAATTTTGACTTGACAAATGAGAATTTAAGCTGGAAGAGACATGCAAATCAAATGTTGCCGCAACTGCGAAGAAGAGGTTAATAAGGATAATGTAATTGAGGAAATGGGCGATTTAAGTCTTTTAGGTGAAGATAAGTCTCTAGGGCAAAATGACAACCCAAATCTTGATAGCCACACAGAAGAAACCCCAGATAAGGACACAACTGCCACCCCCTTTACCTCCAATACACCAGAAAAACTGGAAGAGACCCCTAGCCGTCCAAAAAGGGTAATTAGACCCCCATGTAAATATTCCCCCTCTAATATATAAACAGTATCGTTAACTGTTTAGGGTATTTAGTGGTCCACCTTTACTTTTTCGTATATATAAAATATAATATGTATATAATTTGTGTTATTTATTAATATTTCCCCTTGTAAATCTATGCTTAAGTTATGCGGAGGAGAATGTTATATACTAAAGGCATTGGTTAGATTTTCATATGTTCACATGTGTTAATATTAAATTGCATGTATTACAAAAAACAATAAAGTGTTCACAAACATGACTATCAATTACTTATTCAAGATATAACACAAGGAATGTTATAAAATATTTATGGTACTCCTTACTGGAACAAAGGGATTCGCTATCACATATTTTATTTAATTTAATGCTAAAATGTCATTAAGGAGGTAATAAGTTTTGGAAAAGGGTGTTTTCTAGGGTATGCTGATGAATTAGTGCGACTGGGTGAAGACACAGAAACTATAAAACAAAATATGACAATGTTGATGACAGCTGGTAAAGAACTTGGATTAGAAATAAATAGGGATAAGACTGGTTTATGGTTAGTTGCAGAAATAGGGACGATTATGGCAATATTGATGTAGAGGGGCATATATTTGGACATGTAGAGAAGTTCAGAAATTTAGGGGCTAAGAAAACTAGGAAAAACAAAATTGAAGAAGAAATCAAGACTAGATTAAAGGTGGGTAATGCTAAGTAGTTTTCAATACTGAAATTACTTAGACATTATCTAAAGAATATTATATTTTAGTTAATTTTAATTTTTACTGAAGGTTAAATCAATTTTAATTTTAATTGTGTATTTGTTTTTTTTGTTTTTTTTTACCTATAATATAATACCTATTCAATATAGATAAATATAATACATATTTAAAATCTATATTGTTGGGTCCAATAGATGATATAAGTTCATCTAATTATTCCTTCACTAAGATCAATAGTGTTTAGTGCACTTTTTTTAAATTTTTTCGTGTGAATTTACCTCTCTAGTTAAGGATGCATAATTTTAATTAAAAGTAGAGGAATGATTAATAAATTAAAATGATGGTAATAGTTATAAAATAAAAAAACTATTATTTTAAGAAATACCTGTTACTTATTGATTAATGTTTTATCTTTAGAAAGTGATTTGGACCACTATCGTTTGCACTAGAATTCTTAATTTAAATCAAGAAATAAATTATTCATTTTTCCAAATGATGAACACTAAATATGATGTTGGGGTGTTTTTGATTTACTGTTTGAATGATGTAGGATCCATTATCTACTCATGATAATACATTATCTCATAGTAAATAAACATATCCTGGCTGAGCTTAGAATTGATATAATGTTGTGATGAAAATTGCTCCATCTAATGAATATCTCCCTATTTCATTTTTAATTTTCACTTATTCATTCACTTCCCCTTACACCAATTCTGTGTCCTTCAAACGTTTAATATTGTTATTCATAAGTTTATTTTATGTGCATATTTTGATTTCTATAACTTTCCTTCTTTTTTACATCTTTATGATCTCATTGCTCCATAATATTTTTCACCATCCATGTTGTTATCAAAAATAAAGAAAAATATTATAATACTAATTCAAAACTACCAATTTCTACTCTGATTTATGTTCTTTATTCATTTATCATTATTATTTCTAACTTTTCTGGTTTTTATTTATAGCCTAAACATATAGCTGTAAGTTATATGTTTAGCCCCGATGAAGACCTGAGTCTCGGATCAAAACATCAGCATAATATATGTTATTCCGCTATAGTGTTTTTTCTGACCGCGACCTTAACCATTTTCATTACATTAATTTCTATCTTAATTTCTATCAATATCTTCCTTCAATAATACAATTGTGATCATTTTTTAATAATTTGGTACTATCATGGTAAGATCTTAAATTTATATTATTTTAAACTTAAAATTAAAACTATTTTCATTTGAATGGATTTCTTATTTCTTAAAGCTTCTTATTGTTGTATTTATCATGGTAACTTGTGCCTTATAATACAATAAATAAATTTTATCTTTAAAATATTCTATTAATACTGATTTTTCTTACAGTTTCTGTTGCTCCCGCTATTTTCTTATTGTTACCTATATTTTTCTCTGCAGATGTAATGTAAGTTAAGTTATGTTATAATTAGATCATGGTAAAGATCTGTTCATAAGTCCATCGCCTGAACCACTGATGGAAATCACTATTAATGCTTTCTCCACATACATTAATGTTTTCCCTTAGAGTATTTTACTCTATTTGCATTTCTTCTTCGGGTTTGACCATGTAAAAGTTATTTCAATTGCCAAGCTTTCACCCATCTTGCTATAAGTTTCTTCAGGGCCAATATTCGTATTGGCCCTGAAGAAACTTACAGCAAGATGGGTGAAAGCTTGGCAGTTGAAAAACCTGTTACCAGGTCAACCCCTGAAGAAGAAATGCATATAATGGATTCAGACCATGGAAGCCTAAAACAACAATATTTTACAGATTACATCTAAAAGCGATTTTCTTGATAGATTTCACACTTGGCTATGTCCTCATTTGGAACTTGGCAACAACTGTCACACTCAACAACTGAAGTTGCTTGCTGGTGGCTCCCTTCCACCCATACAAAATGCATCAAACATATATAAATGTTTTTTTTAGTTAAAAATAACATTCTTAACACAGTTGGAAAACAGAAAAATCAATGTATTTCAACCACTCCTTAATTCATAAAATTTATTTCTACTATAAGGGGTAGTAGTAAATTCTCCTGGTGTGCTGTGAGTATTTGAGTGTAGCTTTTTTTAGCTCTTGAGTCTAGCAGCGATTTGAATTTACCCTGGATGGGTTAACTTATTTTCTGGTTAAACCGTGGAATAAATCTCACCTGCGCAGCCTGGATAGAAGAATTTGTCTTACACCTCTGGATATAAATAAAAATATCAATAATTTTTTTCATTAATTTTTTGTTATCTTTAATTTGATTTTACAGGTTTGGTGATGTCATATTTCGAAGAGCAGTGGATGCTAGGCAAGAAAGTTATGATATTTCAAGAGTTCTTCAAGCACTCACTGTCCCAATATTCATAAAAGCCTTTTCGACTCTTTTGATTGAAAGGAAGGTGATATTGGTCGGTTCTAATATAAGGTAAGGTGGTTTAACATTTAAATCTTTATGTGTTAAAAATATTGCATCCCCTTACTATGTTAAAATAGACAACTAATATGTTAAAGCTTGGGAAAAGTATAGAATTGGGTATTGTATGATAATTAAAACCATTAAGTCTTAGGAACATTAAAGATCTGAGTGTGTGAAATGATCCTGATTATAAATACCTTATTGCTTCAGATCACTGTCATGCTGAACATTGCCTTGTGGCCTAAGTGAGCCCAACAGCCAAAAGTTAATTCAACTTATTAAACAATGAAAATACTTCCTATTTCAATCAAAAAAGACCCTCCCTTATCTGGCGCTCATAAAAGAGATTTTTTTTAAAATTTTATACTAAAGGAAATTAATGTTTTACTTGTAAATAATAAATATGTAATATCAAATTTATATTTAACTATAAGATTATCAATTGTATGAGTCACTTTTATTTATGAGCACATCATATCCATAAGTCTAGAATTTTTTACATATGTATTTTTACTGCACATTCTATTTGTATCAAAGGGAAGCTTATTATTATACTACTTCACTAATATCCTACAAATAAATCGTAATAGTTAAAGATGAAAGAATTGTCCTAGAATAGAAAAAAGCGTACTGTCCTATCTATGGCAAAACATTAGTGTCTTCCCAGTAAATAAGCACTTAACTAGTAAAGTCAAAACTTGATTTTTTTCAAATGAATCCTCTCATCCTATTTATGTTATATTTTTCCTTTACACTATTTTTCATTTGATTCAGTGAAAAGAATCATTGGATGATTACTTTTATTAGTGAAATTGAATTTTTAAAACTTTAATTTATTCATTCATACATGTGTGACATTTTTATATAAGTTGTTATCGGACCTTTTGTATGGTCAGTGTAGGATAGCGAAAAACTATCAAGTTTTAAAGTGATAAAATAATGGTTTTTTTTTTTCAAAAAGAAAGAACATTGCTCTTTCTATTCAATTGAAAAGATTAAAGTGGGAGAAACAGCTGCTGAAATACATGTAATTCCATGGCTAGCAAATGTTTGAACTAGAATTTTGCCAAACTCAAAAAGCTCCTGAACCTCCTACAGAGAACTTTATAGTCATATTTAGGTGGCATTTCCATCATAGACATATAGAGATGGCAGCTACGGTTTATTTTTGTTAAAAATGTTGCTTGGCACTATTTTGCCCCGACCCCTTCATATATATTAATTTTATTTTCACAATAATAATTATGTATGTTATGTTTGTGATACTAATGTACTAATATTATAAATATTTTCAGCCTTGTATCAGATTGCATTGAAGGACTTTTAAAAGCAATATTTCCGTTTGAATGGGAACACACTTTGATTGGTGCTGTACCTTCAAGTATGCTGGAACTCTGCACTGCCCCTACTCCATTTTTGATGGGAGTTATAAGACCGAAAAATAAACCTCATCCAGCATCTTTCCTCCCCTTGACTTGCATTGAAGATGTAAGGTTTAGTTCAGTTGATCTTATTTATGTTTTTATTATTTACTTTTGAAATATATTTTCAAATAGAAATTGTTATGCTGAGAAGGTAAGTAGGGGAGAGCGGGGTTGGTTGGCAACAGTTTTCACTTTTTTGATTTTTGAATCGTTCCTGTTAATATAATCCCAATGGGGCCGATACCACTGTAAACTCCAAGTATTAGAGTACTTTAAGTATTTTTTTCACCACTTAATATTTAATACTAAGATTATAGGAAATTGAAGAATTCGTCAATCCAGAGTATGCCAATTAACCCCCTATGTGGGGCAGGTGGGCCTAGAAGGTGGGGTTGTTTAGCCATCTCATTCAAGTACTGTCTGACACATATTATTGTTATAAAAAGCTGCACTGTAATGGTATAATAATTTTGAATCAGTTTTTAACAGCTTTTAAGGGAAAATAGAATGACAATAGAAGAAGATGGAAGTTTAGACTGTCGTCACTTTTTGCATAAGAAAAATTGCTCTCATCTTCCTCGCTGGAACTAAAGACAATTGGTAGTTTCATCTTTGATTATGTTCACCTTGCTTTTGTGAATTGCTACTGCGCCAAAAAAATAGTCGAAGAGAGCCAACTAACCCCACAGGAGAAGTCATATGAAAGATGGCTGCCAGGACAGGGGAGAACAATCAAACAAGAAACTGGTTAGTCGAAAGGTTAGGATTTTCAAAGGAGTTTGGAGCTATGTGAACAGAATCGGAGTCAAATATTTTTCCATGCCTTTAAACCAACTTTACTGAAAATATAAAAATTTACTTTCATGTTGTAAAATCAATCAATGAAGCATACTCTTATCTACACCGTTAGCATCGGATTGAAAACTCAGGACAATACTCCCGAGGTCGAGCGGGTCACATGGTACAATGGTGGGGCCTTCACAACAGGTGTGACGGAAACTATTAGCCAATGGCCAACCTACCCCCTATGCCAACCAACCCCGCTCTCCCCTATTGAATATAATTGTTTACCTTATTAATTTCATGAACTGCTATTGTTATTTTCTACACAAAAAACAGAATGTATTATCAAGATAATTGAACGAAATATCATCAACCATTCAATTATCAAATAATAATGTCTCTTAGCTTGAACTTATTTGTTTATTATTGTTTCTACTCAGGAGGATCAATAATGAATAAATTATTATAAACATTATGCTACATTACATTATCTTTCTTTGAGAAAATGCTGGAGAGCAGTCTTCCATAGATTTGAGAAACCAAAATAATGATCTCTACATATGCTTCACCTATAAAATTTCTTTTTTTTTTGGATGTTGGCACTCTTTAAACAAGCTGTGTATTAAATGGCATTTCTTAGATGTAGGAACTACAATAATAATTTATTTAGGGGGGAAGGATTTCAGTTCATATTAATGTTTTAGACACTTACAATATTAAAAGAATGATTTTAAAAAAATATATTGACATATTTATCTATTATTTTACCGAACTGTTGAACTGATTTCTGGATGTTTTAACAGTATCAATTATTACTGATGTCTATTTTTACATCTAGTAATGCTAAAAAAATTATTTCTAGAATCTATTTCAGCACAAAACTTGCTTTGGTTGTCTTTCTGATATCTTCTAAAAACGATGAATAGAATTAAAGAATATATTTATCTTTGTTCATCTTTTTCATATTGTTTTCAACTATAAAATTTGGCTGCTAGTGCCATTATAGACTAAATAGTTTTTAAAATTAATGTATTTTGTATAATATTGGAACTTAAATACTGACTGGAATATTAAGATGATTCTTCTATGAAAAATCTAGTAGATGGAAAAGAATGATCCCTCCTGAGCATACCGTTATTGAATGATGACAAGGACTACTGTGAGGAGCCAAGTATTTTTCCATTGTGGTATCTGGAGGGAAGTGACATGATCCCAAGAGAATTCGCAGCAACTGCTGGGGAATGGGTGCTCCTGTGAGTAAATCATCTTGTCTTCATGGGCACTCTATGAAGTATTGTGGGTCCTACTAACATATTGCCCAACTGATGACTTATGTTTGTTATAACTGTGTTGCAATATCTTATGTACACTTAATGGAAAGGGGAAGAAGAAACTGTTATAGGTGAGGTTGCTGCTGGCCTGAGCAGGTGAAGAAAAGGAATTTGTCTTAACTAAGTCATAATAATGATTAAGCTCTGTGAACTTAGTAACGTTCCACTGCCAACAGGATATAGTCTTATTTGCAAAAATTAAATAAAATGGACAATTTAAATCTATACTTTTTGGATTAAGAAGAAGCTTCAAGAAAAGTAATTTTCACTAAACTGATTGCTAATTGTTCGAGTAATACAAAGGGTTGCAGAAGGGGTCATTATATATTTCACACTGATCTCATTTGGATTTCGGTCATGTTTTGACAAGAGAGAGACATAATCAGACATCCTTTAGTGGTATTGACTCTGTTTACCCAAATTTGTCCATTATTATCATTTAAAAGCTCTAACCTACAACTTTATTTGTAATAAATTGATTAACAAAAAATGATGGTCATGTTTAATATGTTTTAATTTTGTTCTAGTGCCTTGTGGCAGATGTGGATAACAGTGAAGTAATCAAGTCTTGTGGAGATGAGCTTTCTATCCTTCCTAACAGGTTGATATTATGTCTCAAATCGGCTCTTTATTTGTGCCCTGTACACAGCACTGATGTCGGGGCTTCGGAGGCTCTTATGCGGTTATTTGTGGAGCTTGTTGGCCATTTCAATAGCTATATCATCACCGATGTCCATACTAACAATAGGACATTTCAAGTATGATTTGTTAACTGACTATTTCTACTATCTTAAAATAATTGAATAAGTAATAAGATTTAAAATAGAGCATACATTAAAAATCTACTAATAATGGTAAAGATGACTCCATTGGTACATTTGTGCCTAGGTGAAATTACTGAAGCGATGCATATGTGTTCATTTAACCTTCCAGTAGGTATGTAATGGCAGTAGGCATGTTGCACATTGAGTGCACCATGTCTTTTTGGTAGTGATTATTGTTCGTTTCTTCTATTGTTTATATAATTAACTCAGTACTTAGTACAATGTGTTTATTTTCACAATGTATAATTGTATTTATTTATATTAAACTAGCTTACTCTCGCTCATTGCTGGGATCCTCGAAGAAAGGAAATTAACACTCTATAGCATGTACCCTCAAAGAGTGTTAGCATTGTATCTGTGAGACATATTGAGTTCATTGACTGATACAACATACTTAGATATACGTACTTTGGCTTAGTCTTTATTGAAAAATGATCTATTGCCTGGAAACCTTTTCCTTGTATGAGATTTTAGTATTTATTACTTGATTCAAATCTACGATAAGGTAATAATAATTTTTAATAAGAGAAAAAACTTATAATCTTCTTTAGCTCTCGGATACAAATGGCTGCGAAGCGAAATCAGTTTTCTCTATACAAATCCAAAAGTACTTGTAACTCAAGCACTTGAAAAAAGATAGGTACTGGGGGTGGATCTAAATCTAACTTCATTATGATAGCATTGAATTTACATTATGTAAGTTATTAAACTTAATAAAAATGTGTATGACCTATACTCTTCGAGAGTTTTAACAGTCTAAAACCAAGGCTGGTCATTCAGTGCGCCTGCTGGAAGGTTAAAATAAAAATGACTTTTAAAAATCGAGTCACAAATTTTTTAGATTATTTCAAGGCCAAATGTACAACCTTGTGTAGTTCTATGAATTCATCTACTAAGTTCTGAACAAATGATTGAACTCTTGCGTGCATAAGGAAGATATATTTAAAATGTATCCACTTTGCAGCTTTACCCTTAGCCATAATTAATGTTTTATCACCTTTATCTACTGAAACCCTATCATAAAGAATTTTAACAGTTGATAACTTTAAATAATTTCGTTCATTGTAGATATTGCTAATTGGTTTATAACTGAAGGAGGTTGGCTGCAGATAGTAGATAGATAGGCCACTACTGAAAATTTGATATATTTACAACTATGTGCAGATCTAAGTATATTTCCATATGGATTTTATTTTCAGCTCAACATTTAGCTTAGATTACAATTGAAATGGTGATCTGACTATGAAATCCTACTTAAATATGGTAATATACCTTTGTATATTGTAAATATTAAGTGTACTTTTGTGGGTCTAGCACTATCTGCGGTTGTCCCCTTCAATTTTCTCACATCAAAACTAACTATTTTTAAATTTTTTACTACATCGTAAATTAAAAGAAGAAATATGAAAACTAGAGTAGAGTACAAATATTTTTCTAATTCCTGTACAAGTAATTTAAAAAAATTCACATTGGAAGTATTAATTGTTCTGATGATAATCAGTTGTTTTAATGAAGTCCTAATATGAGGCTGTTTCCATTCGTATTACAGTTGGAATGAAAAGCAATTCAATGAAACAAGCAATTGTGTAATGTGTAGAGAATTCGTTAAAGCTCCTTACCGTTTCTGCTGTTTGTAGATTGCTTGTGTTTTAGATATAATGTATTTTAAAAAATACTTATAAAATGCCATAATTTATACAGTGGAGTGTCAATTATTCAAATGTCCAATCACTGCAACTATTCTTTTCTTCATCAAAATTTTAAAAAAATCTGGTTCGATGCGCGCAACACATAACTTTCACTTACCAACTTACTTCGATTAGAAGATTTGGCGTGCGTGTTATGTTAAATGCCATTTTTCAAAGTCACATATTTTTCCACGTTCATTTATTTATTTTTGTTTTTATTTGCTCTTTAACGTACACTAAATTTCTTTATTATTAAATAAAAGTTTTTACTTGTGATGATTCGAAAATGCAAGCATAATACTCCGAGTCGGCTTATTTTATAAATCTCTTTGTAGTAGTTGTTGAAAACTTCATATAGTTACCATGAAACAAATAATTTTCATTAAATGAACAGAACATTTTCAATTATAAAGCATTGGTCTGTCATTAAAGGCTTACTGCGCATGCTTTTTTTTTTTTTTTTTTTACTGCCCATACTAACACCCATGGCATTGGGTGATACTTCTACGAAAGAAAAGCACCACCCGTGGCGGGACTCGAACCCGCAGCTCCAGCATGAGAGTACAGCGCTTTACCGCACAGCCACACTGAGCCCCTAGCCATTTCTTATTTTTAGTCAAAAAGAGAGACAGATACTTTCTGCATATAAACAAAATTATAGGAAAACAAAAAAGGCCCCTTCCCCATTTATTCCCCCTTAGAACATTTTAATAATGATAAAGTTAACCTGATATTAAGGAATACTTGATTCTCATTAAACATAACGAGTTTAATCAAAATCGTTAAAGCTATTTTTGAGAAAATCGTAAAAAATGTAAAATAGGGAAAAAAAGTTATGAAATAAAGTGCCCCCTCCGGTTCACAATTTCGATGAAATTTTTGCAGTCATATCTCGAGCATATACATACATCAAATACCCAGTTTTATCAAAATCTTTAGACCCGTTTTTGAGAAAATCGTAAGAAAAGTAAAAAGTTATGAAATAAAGTACCCCCTTCATTTGACCAATTTTGATGAAATTTTTGCTGTCACATCATGGGCATATGTATACACCAAATACCCAGTTTCAGGTTCGTACAGTTTATAGTTTTTGAGTTAGTTTGTTCACACTCACAGACCTTTTTGGGTGAACTTTGTTATTTGGACTCAGGGGACCCCAAAACTTGTATTTCCGTTGAAAACCGGAAGTTGAAATTTTTCACGATCGCAATAATTTTCCCTTACTAAATATTTCATATATAGGTAAGTGAAAGTAAAAACTAGAAACTCAATGACATTTAATAAAATTGATCAAATATATAAATTGTTTAATTGAATTGTCACAATTATTATTTTAAATAAAATTAAATACAAAATAAAATGATTTTTTCTGTGAGCGCCTATGAGGGGAGCCATCCCTATGATTTCTCAGAATATGCTTTGTTAACTGTATCTGGTTTATTAGTATGTATATTGATGTAAGTTTCAATGAATCTGGAGGTGCAATACATAATTTTTTAAATCAGACGCAATACAGATTTTTTAAAACGGCATTTGTTCACAATTCATACTTACAATGTGGCGGAGAGCGAGCTGTAAGCAGAGGAAGGGGGACCGGCCTCTCTAGTCAGGCGCATCCACACCCCTCCGAGGAGTGGTGGGGAGAGGCTATATAAGCCTGCCCGGCCCAGAACTAGGGATGTTACGAAACGTTTAAACGACGTATTAGCTCCAACCGTTCCAGTTCCGACTGCGTATTAGGTTCCCTTAACCGTTCCAGTTGCATCTAACGGTTCCGAGAGTAAATTCCACCAGTGTAGGTAGACCTCTATCTCCTCCTTATCAAAAGTTAAACTACACTCCAAGGAACATAAAAAGGAAAGGAATCATGGGGATAATGTAATATTATAATAATATATTATATTATCATATAATATAATATTATTTCAATAATAATAATTAAAAATATTAATGTAAAGAATAACAATATTTTATTTAAACATTTTTATTATTTCTAATTTTTACAAATAAAAATTAAATTGTTATTTATAATCTTTAATTATCTAATTTATAATTAGATATTTAAATAAATAATTTTATGCCAGTTAATTAACATAATAAGCAGATAATAAAATAAAGCAGATATAAACATGTATATTTATTTTATTCATTGTATCTCTCTCACTGTATATTATATGTATGGATGTGACTAAAATTTATTTAAACAAAAAAATTACGATTTTTTGTTAGCGTTTACTAGTAATTAGTTAAAAGTTAAACAAAATTAAAAAAAATTCCAAATAAGCCAGGTTAAAAAAATGAAAATGATGACATGTTCCTGTTTGCTAGTAAAAATAAAAAAGTATATACATAAAACTTATTATTCTTCAAGTCATGACTCCATGTTTGCATTTAATAATAATTGCATTTTTGCTTTTTCACCTAACAGTCTGGACCGCCGATCACAGAAGATCATACTTGCTTTAGAAAATATTTGTTAACAAAGAACCGAGGTCGGTACAACCTGAAAACATACAGGATTGCATAATTGTATTTGTGGTCTTCCCACCATTTTATGGGGTCCTCGTGTCTGTCTAGGTACCCATCCTCCAGATCTTTACCTATTATTACCGTCTATCTTATCCGATTATTACCTTTGCATTTCTAGTATGGCGGAACCTGTGACAGTCACTAAATAAGTTACCAATATCTTACCTACAGCCTAATTTTAAAACTCTTGTACTTACTTGATGGAGCCGAATGTTCGACTTTTTTTTCAAAAGTTGCCCAAATGCATGGTCGTTTTCTTGATGGTACCACGCTTTCTGTGAAGGGTATCGCGGATGAGCTTGTGGAGGTGGTGGGAGCTGGAGTTTGTTTTAATTTTATCCTATTAACCATAATCCCTTTAACTGTTTCGGTGATTTTGTTTACGGTTTTCTGATTGAGGAATGGTATATTTTTAAATCGGGGGTCCAAATATGTACATATCCCGAATGTCCCACTTTGTTCCAATGACCCAAAGCGGTCATTCCTGTTAATTTCCTCTTTTAGAAATACAGCAAGTTCTTTTATGCATGCCTCAAAATCCCCATACTCATTTTCATCATAGAAGGCCCTAAATACGTCAAGCAACCCATTGATCATAATAAGGCATAATAAGGCAGGATGCTGAAGGGAACTTATTACCACTTAGGTCCTTCTTAAGAGCCTCGAATGGCTCTAATATCAAACATAGCTCTTTGGCAAGGTACTCAGTACAGGGAGTTCATGGTCCAACAGGGCTATTGTCATTTTAATCGAAACTTCGAGTTCCACAAATCGTTCCACCACATAATAGGTAGAATTCCACTACGTTGGAGCACAAAGTAGAAGTTTTTTTGGATTATTACATCCATTTTGCTGTTGACACTCGGCTAGTTTTCTTATAGACTTCGCATTTTTCCGGAAGTGGGAGACAATTGTTTTTATATTTAGAATCGTTAGTTGGATCTTTTGATTCAATGCTGCATTTACAATTAAATTAATTTTGTGCGAAGTGATGCCATAAAGTTTTAAATTTAATTTTTCTTTTTTGGCTCCTGTAATATTGCTGGCATTATCTGAAATCACGATCATTATTTTATCTCTTAAATTCCAAAAATCTATTATCCCCCTCATTGCCGCAGCTAAGTTATCACTTGTATGATCACTGTGAATAGTTTCACAAGATAATAACGCACTTTTCAACACCCCTTGTTTGACAAAATGGGCTGTCAAAGCTATGAACGATTCGTTTTGAGTCGAAGTCCAACAATCCGTAGTCTAAGTGATTTTTTTTAATTTCTTTTAATGTCCCTTTCATTTCGGATAATCTTTGCTCATGTAAAGCAGGTGTCATTGCTTTTGAAATGTTCTGTCACATGGGTAGTACATATGACGGGTTTAAAAAATTTATGAATTCTCTGAAATCTTTATCTGCTACGAATGGCTGATAGTCACAATGAAATAGTTTTAATAATAATTTGTCTGCTTCGATTTGCAGGCGTGGATTCATTTTAGTGTGTAGGAATGCTGTTAAGCGTGATTGTGCCTGAGAAGGCTTAATAGATATCGATCCTGTAGTTTCCGCAACCATACTTATTGATGATGAAAATGTCGAAGGGCAAAGGATGGGAACGGGTTGTTGAAATTCAGAAGATAGTAAATCACCGCTTTCCTTCATGTTTGTTTCCCCTTCAATTTCTTTGCCTTTTTTAATTTTTTTTCTTTTCCTGGAAAGTAGTCAAATCAATTGTTGGGTGGCGCCTTTTGACATGCCGCCCCAAATTGGTGAATGTACTTTTATAGGACACTTTCGCTGAACACATTTTGCATTTAGCAAACTCTGGCCCATCTTCATCAAAATACCCCCACAAATAACTCTGTTTAATTCTTATAGACATTTTAAACAAAACATAAATTAACTAATGACAAAAGAAAACTTATAGAACACCAAAACACACGATTTTATATGAAAGGCTGAACGTTTAACACTGATGGGTGAGAGGGGGGGGGGGAGGGATGGTAGTCAACAATCCCGATGTCAGTATTTCAAAATCTAGTTAACTTCTATTTATATGAAGAAAGTTAAATAGACCGTATCTTTTTCATTTCAAATCTCTCTTAATTCTCATCGTTGATTGATCTTTGTTTCGGGTTCAGAGAAATAAATATATGTATATATGTAGTAGATAGTCGATGCCATTTCATTGTTACGTGTTAATCAATATTTTATTTCCATTTTCACGTTAAATGTATTTAACTTTACATGGCGTAGTATTATTGTAGTGTCGCACCACCCAGAAAAAAATAAATATTTTTTTTTTACTCATGTCGTCAAAGATTATTCATTTCAGTCTTCAAGAAAAACGAACAAAGCATTTGGTCTTAACGACGAAATTAACAGATTTTTGATGATATAGGTTAATAAATATAAGGATAACATTAAACTCAAACCTTTGGGATAATTGTAAAGAATGTGATATTATATATTTTCTTTAATAAAATCACACAATAACAATGTTATGCTATTTCATTCAATGCTGTAATTCATAACTATCAAAATCTTTTTGCACATTAAATGTCTCAACAGTGCAGCATTCTAAAAGATCAATAAAAAAGTTCATAAATTCAACCAACTAATTGCTGGAATCAATAAACTATATTAAGCTGGGATCAGTACAGTTAAGAAAAAAGAAAACCTTTTATTTTTAATTTGACTAAATATTTTTACAGTTTAATTAATAATGTAAATTATTTAGAATGAAATTTCTACAATGCTATTGTTAAGATGAATTTAGGATTTTAATACCTAATGCCTTTATCGAGTTATAACCTCCCTATCCATTAATTGGTTTATATAAAAAAATTTTAACATATTAATATTTTTAAAGATCATACATTAGAAAAAATTGAAATCGTGTTTTATTTTATTTTAAATATATTAAAATAATTTTGAGTAAACAAATGAAAGACGGTGATGTTATGAAAACAAAGATAAATAGAATTTGCTTTTTAGGTAACCATAATATGCTGGCTTAAAAATAAGTTGAGGTGTCAGATCAAGAATTCGAAACTAATTAAATGAACATTTGCACTCAGGCTCCATTTCGAAGAGAGTCAAGTGGATAGGAAAGAGGTGCGAGTCTGCTGAACGATGATAAACAGCTACGAGGAGCCTCGGAACTAATATACTAACAGCTCCGTTAGAATCAATGGGTGGGGAGAGGTTAAACAGTTCCGATGAGCCTCGGAACTTATATACTAACAGCTCCGAGTCGGAGCTAGTCTCAGAACTAGTTCAGTGCACTATCAGCTCCGGCTCCAGCTCCCTACTGTCTAGTCTAGACAGAAAGAGTCTAGTGAAGGAGGGAGAAAGCAAACAGTTCCGACCGGAGCCGTTAAGGCATCCATATTGGAACTGTTCCTAACAGCTCCAGGTATGTATCATGTTCCATGGAGCCATTCCAGCAATTTCGAACCATCCTTACCCAGAGCAGAACTAGATCTCAGCCGGTACAGACCTCTCTTACTTGACATTACCTCTCGCTCTCTCCCCTCACTATACTTGTTCCTTTCGTCATTATACTTACTTTAGCCTAACTAAATAATTTTCTATAGTGACTTAGTACCTCCCGGTGAGTAACCGGGCTCCTCAGTTCCAACTTCCTCACTTCCTACCCATGGCGGAGAGAATCCTGATCCCTGGTGAGCAACCAGGTACTTCGTACCTTCCAGTGAGTAACCGGAATCCTCTCTTCCTACCTACAGTGGAGAGTATCCACCTGATGAGCAACCAGCAACCCCGGAGAGTACCTGGGGTAGAGATATTTTCCCGTCTCAGCGGTCAGGTGAGCTTCCTGCCGCTCCCTTCCTTTTTCACGCTCCGTACCATGTACATTGGAGTCAGATAGACAAACACCCCACAAGGGTAAACCAAAAAAACGGCACAATGACATTGGGTTTTTCCGCCATTTAATAATAAACATTTATCCTTTTTGTACAGATGTTTAGATATTTTGTTTCCTTTTATATTTATACATGTTATAAATTTAGATTTTTTATTATCCAAATCACCCCTGACAAAATTAGTTTAGGTCATCGGCGCTCCACTGTGTATTAAATTATTATATTTAAATAAGTTTACTTATAGCAATAATAATTTTATTGTCTGCATATGTATTTATTATTTATTTCCTTTTTTTATTTTTTGGTTAAAACTTGTTTAACTTTTGTTTTTCAGAGGGAGTCATTTGTAAAAGCACCTCATTCCAGAAGCGTACAGCTATTTCTTGAGTGGTTTACCGAAACTGCCATGTTCCAGTCTTTTATACAAAGGAGACTGGAACGAACTTTTGAACATGGTAAATTAATAATGATTTTCAAAAATGTACTTTTGTGATTTATCTAATGTCATCTTAACTTTTAATGTTCGATGTTTTTTCATACTTTTGTGCAAATGTTTTCTATAACTTCAAAATAAATTTTGCATTTTTTAATTATTATCTGTTGCATTAATCCTTTGAAGGCATGAAAATTATTCTGCAAGACGCGAAAACAAAAGTAAGGAGGGAATAAGTATATTATCCTACGATTGTTAAAAAAAGTTTACATGAATATAGCAATGATAACAGAATAAAAGTTATGAATTTTGCCACATTGAACAACTTAATAAAAATTACAATGTTGAAACACGAAGGTATTCATAAATATACTTGGTCATCACCTTATTCATAAACTCAAAATCGAATCGACCATGTTTTGGTTTAAGATAGGTGGCAAAATAGTATAATTACTGTTAGTTCTTCCTGCAATGTCGGATCATGAACTATTATGCATAAAAGTTAATCAAAGACTTATAACTTAGATAAATTGAGAGCAGTTTTTAATATGATATTTTAAATATGGAGAAGTTAAAAAATTCGAGCTAGAATTCAAGAATAGGTTTGAAGTTTGAAATCTTTTGAGAAGATGCTAAAGACATAGACAAGCTAATATACTATATAGATAGATAATATACTAGATATATATATGTAGACATCAGGGATAAATTTTAAAGAAAGATTTCCAAGTAATAACCATGTCTGCCACTCCTCATGAAATCCGTCTATTGCTATAAATTTAATAGATATTTTTATTCACAGGCCTTTTTGAACAGCGATGTGCTGAATACATTGAAGAAAACGTAAAGAATCATAATGTAAAGAAAGAAAGGAGCTTAAACAAGACTGTTAAATCTATTGGTAAGTATTTTTTTAGTGTTAATTTGTAGACCTATCATTATAACTTCCATAGATCTTCCCAAAAGTGCTTTACTTGTTCTAAAAAAAAAAAATCTGGTGCGTGCGCGCAACACACAACTTTCACTTACCAACTTACTTAGATAAGAAATTGACGTGTTTTGTAAAGTGCCCCCTGCGGTTGATCAATTTTGATGAAATCTTTACAGACATATCTCGGGCATATAAATAGATCAAATACTAAGTTAAATCAAAATCGTTAAAGCCGATTTACAGTAAATAAAAAAAAAAACGTGAAAATGTTACAAAATTTATTATGTAAAGTCCCCCCTCCGGTTAATCAATTTTGATGAAATTTTTACAGTCATATCTCGGGCATATAAATAGATGAAATACTTAGTTTAATCAAAATTGTTAGAGCCGTTTTGGGAAAATCGAAAAAAAACCTAAAAAGTTATTAAGTAAAGTACCCCCTCCCTTTGAGTAATATTGATGAAATTTATGCTGTCACATCGCGGGCATATACCTACACTAAGTACCCAATTTCAGGATCGCACGGTTTATAGTTTTTGAGCTAGTCTGTTCACATACACACACACACACACACACACACACAGACCATTTCGCGGGACTTGGTCATTTCGACTCAGGGGACCCCAAAACGTGTATTTCCGTTGAAAACCGGAAGTCGAATTTTTTCACGTTCGCAATACTTCCACTTACTATATATTTCATATATAGGTAAGTGAAAGTAAAAAACTTATTTAATTCATCATACAAATCTTGAATAAATTTTTAAAATGATAAAAATTATATAATAATTATTTAAATAACCTAAAAAAATAATTTTAAACAGATAAAAATAATTTGTGACTGAAATTTTCAATTATAAATATGCTAATTTTGGAGTCATTCTAAGGAAGGCCTTAAGCTTTTTAAAGCCTTAAGTGGATAATTGGCATTTATTAAAAATATCTTTACATTCAACTGTATGTTACTATACATTTTTCATTTACAAGAAATTAATATATTCCCGAATTTCGATGCATGGAAATGGAACACTACATAGGTAATAGGTCAAACTGTTTGTGGAAAAATTGATTAAGAAAAATATAAAACATTGCTCATTGTAATTGTTAATTTTTTTTATAATTTTATTACAGGAGGCCGTTTTAAAGACTGGACTTCATCTTCGTAGCTTGAGAATAAGTTTTATTTAAATAAAATAAAAATTATATTTTTTAAATTTATTTTCAAGTCACTAATATTTGATTTAGTGTCCCAGTATTCTAGTCATTGTGTATGGGCTTTCCATTTTCCCACTTAGAATTATGACATAATATTTTGTTATATAAATACTTATAAAATTCTTTTTAAAATGTTTCCATTTTTGTTTTCCACATTAAGAGTTAAGACAGCATAACAGTATACTTTAGTTAACTTTTATCTTAGTTGTTGTTATTTCTTTTAGAAATGTTTTTTAAATAGTACAAAAGTATCTATTTTGTAATTTCTCCCACCAATGTATTAGTAGGTCGTATTTTTACAGATATTTTATAATTTTATTTATGATTGGTCAGTGTAATGCAAAAGTGAACTAAGTGCCAAACACCATATTTTGAGAAAACAAGTTAAAATTGAATTTTTTATAGTAGAGTTGTGTTGAGAAGTAAACACTACTTCTATCGCTTTTGAAGTAAAACATTTTTAACTTTGTTTTTTATATTGTTCAAACATAAAGAAGCATGATTAAAAAAAATAACGATAGGTAATTTAATAATTTTTTTTTAAATTTATTAAATTGGTATAGTGGCGCCTAGTTCACTATGGCTTTATACCGACCAATTGTGCTTTGATTTTTCAATTTATTGAGTTATATTTAAATTATTCTTTTCCTTTTTTTAATTTAAATAGCATAAATTGTCTCTTATCAATAATACAATTTTAAATTAACAAATTTCATTAGGATATGGTACCATTTAACATTCCATTAACCTTCTAATGTATTTTATAATCTCAGTAATTGTAGTGGATATAATCCATATGTTTGTTGCAATAATTGTAGTGGGTATCATCCATATTGGTTATTTGTATATTTTATTTATTTAAATTTAATATACTCATTATGTTGGCTCAATTTTATTGGCATTATAATTAATTAAAAAACATGGTGGGCACTCGAGGTTTTCAATTATGTATTTGTAAAACTTAGTTGAAACATTCCTTCTTGTTGAAGTTACTGTGGGCAGACCTTAAAAAAAAAATACTCATTTGTTTATATGTGATTTTTCACAGCTTGGTTGATTTACAATTATATATATATATATATATTGTATTATGTATATATAATTTTATTGTTTTACCATCTTTTTTTATTTAATCGTGGTAATGTGTTATTGTTGTAGGATAAAATAGAAACATTGATAGTAAGTTTTCAAATTATAAAAAGACAATTTATTAAGTTATTCTATGACGATGTTAAGTTATTCTATGAGTCAGACCTCTTCTATGATGATCCTTCCCAAATATTTGAGAAATACAATTTGATGTGTTGAAATATTATGATTTCTCATTTCGTTAATATCTAAGTATAGTTAAGTTGTAAAAATTCTTTATTTTCAGTTACTAATTCGCACAAAGATATTTACTTTAATGCAAGTACTAAAAAAATTAAATGATTGATTGATGTATCTACTTTGAAAATTGTATATATATTGTACTTTCTGTAACTAATGAAAACAAACATATTTAATTTAAGACAAGTATTAATAATACTTTTATGTTGTTGGGTCTTTATTAGTAAAAAGAAACACTTTATTTTTTTTTTTTTTTGGGTGAATTAGTTTTTTATTTATTTTTTGCAAGAAATATATAATAACAACTATATAATAAAAGAAATAGGTTTTACTAAGATATGTTGATTGATTTTATTTCTATGCTTTTCTACCAAAATAAAACAGTTGATAATACACTTAAAAGATACTTGTTTTGCCTTCATTAGTTTAAGAATTTTTTATGAGTTTATCACTAATATACAAACTTAAAAATACAGCCAGTATCATTTTTATATTGGTTAATTATTTATTATATTTATAAGTTAATTGTTATAATGAATGTTTTAATTTTCTAATTTTAACTTTTTATTTTATTTCTTATAACTGATAAAAGAAAACAATTATGGTGCCTTCAAAAAAGCTTTTATATCAGCAGTTAATGAGTGAAAGCATTACAAAATATATAAAAATATTCTTAAAATTGGTTAAATAAGTTTTTATCAGTTATCGGAACAGTTACCAGACTGATTTGTTACTTAGAAATCAAGCCATAATTATTTTATCTTCAAATATTATTGTCAAGATCTGCCTTAACATATCAAGAATATTATTGGTAAAAAATAAAATAAATAACTAAAGGTATTTACTATTGCTGAAAAATAATAATTTTAAGATAATTAATTTAGTTTCTGGTTTTTTAAGTTGAAGTTTAAAAAAATAGGAATTTAGTTAAAAAAGTTCTTATCAATAGATCTGATTGTTATGATGGTATCTTGTATTAAATAATATATTACTAGCTAGCTAAATCAATCTGCAATTGTTATATTTTTAGTGTTAGAAAAAGAAAAAAAAGGCAATATTTTGATCTGAAGTACGTTAAGAAAACAAATTTTGCTTGAAAATATTTAAGATAGTATAAGATTCTTAGATTTTTAGTTTTAGTGTCAAAAGAATAAATGTTTAAAAAAATTAATCATTAAGACGTCTGTGTATGGTAAGTGGGAGTTCTATAAGTATATAGAATTCTCATGAATTGTGATCCACCTGCTTTAAAGTGCACTTATTTGTTTTTAAAAATATAAATATATTTTGGTATTTTGTAATACAAAATAAATTTTGTTTTGTTAAGATTTTTTTGAATATATTTTCCCCAAGAAGACTTCCTTCTTCTTAATGAATCATCCGCCTCCCTTTTCCTTAATTCCATGAACCTTTCGTTAACACTTTTTGTGCAGAGGAGGTAAATTTACTTACCTTCTATAAAAAGGGCTCCCTTATGTAACTTGAGTGGCACAGGGAGTGCAATGTTGTTTTAGACCTTACACCAGTTGTTCCAATGTTCATTCATTAAAGGCTTTTCAACTGGTATAAACTGTTTTAAAATCTAACCCAATCTGCTTTAAAAAATTATGTTTTAATTGTTTTTAACGTTAACCCTTTAACCCCTGTAGACTGATATATCAGTTCCGCCCGCTTCAGCGTTATAAGACTGAAACTGCGGACCTTATTTCAATTTATTTCTGAAATCTTTCCATTTTACTATTGCACAAGGATAAAACCCCCAGTAGTCAGCACCTTAAGAGATGTTTTTGTGGCTTCTTTTAAAACAAAAATTGAATTTTTACTCTTCGCTTTCAGATTTATCGTATCATTATTTAGGAAAGCAACAATCGTAGGTAACAACTTGTAAAAAATATATAGTATATAATTTAAAAATGTAATAAAATAAACAGATATATAAAACATTTAACATACTAGTTCTAAAAATTAAATGTAAGTATGTCTCCTTGGGTACGTTCCTACACGTATTTTTTTAATTTCATGAATATTTGAGGAGCATGGCGAGCAGACAAAATAGTCATGATTATCTTATTTATATTTATGACGAGTGCAGGACATGTGAAAATTATTTTTACATAATAGACATTGGCTTTCCTCCAACCATGTTTCCAGCGCCTTCGATATTTCCCAGTGACGAGGTTTATGGTTTCCTCAAAAATTTCAGAGGGTTGTTAACTAATTGACATGGGGTTCTTTTTGGGTTTTTCCAAATTAATTTTACCTGCATCTTATTCCTTAGTCAAATAGGGCGAAATAATTATAAGTATTACTTTAAAAGAAAAAAAAATTAAAGTTTTTAAATCCACCAATGCCGGTCCAAAGTCCGGATGAAAAAGGATCATAGATTTTAGAAGAAAAATATGAATAAGGATATAACGAAGAGTGAATGTGGCAAAAAGTATTCAGGCCACCGGACACTGCAGCTGGTCTAAGGTCTCAGGCCACAGGGCCCGCAATATACTCGCACTGCTCAGATGCTAAAGGGTTAAAACTAATTATTGATTGATAAGAATGATTTTCTCCTTGTATCAATTCATGTTTTGAATAATCATTTCATGCTGGTGATAAGTGGTTTTATTATTATTTTTGAGTATAAAATCAGTTATAGCTTTATTATTCAAGAGAAAAAATAGTAGAAAACTAATGTAGATATATCAATATAAACACTATTTTTATTAATGACATTTTTTTTTGGTATATATGTATATGAATATAAATATATATATATATATATATATATATATATATATATATATATATATATATATATGTATATGGGGCCGGGATGACCGAGTGGACAAAGACGCCTGCAATAGGTTATCAAAGTTAAGCAACGTCGAGCGTGTTTAGTACTTGGATGGGTGACCACCCGCCAATGAAAGCCATGCAGTCCAATCCTACCCCCACCCCCAGGTATGTGAGGCCCGTCAGCCTACTGGAGGCAACCCACACTGACCGGGCGTAGGAGTGGTGGACCTTCCCCGTGTATCTCATCAAGAATCATGGTGTGGTTTTCCAGGATGTCAGTAACCGCTCGGATGTTTGGTACAAGGACGGTATGCTTCAGGGAAAGAAATATAGGTCCTCAGGGCCTGCTGACTCTGGGCTATCAGAATCCTTGGTCTTAGACCAGTTTGTCACTGTCCTTTTTTTTAATGATTGATAGGATATGTGGAACAATATTTTTTTGCCATACCCCTATTGCTTATTTTATTTTATTTTTAAATGAGATCTTGACATCTTAAACAAATATTCCAATGCTTTGACTTTTTTTTTTCTTACTTGAAATTGACTATTTATCAATTCTTACTGACGTAAATTAAATGTGTTTTTTTTTTTTATTTATATTTCATATTTATATAAATGTGGCTTGTTTTTCAACTTCAATACAGATTTAAAATAATTTTTTTTTTTTTTAATGTGAGTGTCTGTTTATCAAATGGGATAAGAAGGCAAATCCTCCATCAGGCTCTGCCATTTTCTACCATATGAAAACTTCAGAAGGAATCAGCTAGCAGAGGCCGAAATACGTGGCTGCAGCTATATCAGAAAGTGCCTGATATAAAGAGGAAACATTAAGATGAAGATTTAACTATAGCTTTTTTTTCAACTTTAACAGAAACAGATTTACTTAAATTGGTCAATTTGTCAATGTATAAATAAATTATTTGAAATATAGAGAAGATAACATCCAGATTTCTATTTATTTGTTCAGTAACTACAGTTTGCTAGGACGTTGAAAGGCTGTCATGTGAAGAATTATATTTTAAATAGAGGCAAGAAGAAATTCAAGGGAGGGAAGAGAAGCATATTAGGGAGACCAACTAATCTTTTCTTGTACCTACCTAGCTATAGTCGACTCCCTCGCTTAAGAATTTATCAACTTAATAAAGCTACGATCTATATAATTAAACAAACTAAAAATGCAATTAGTCATTAGTTATTTATTGTCTGAATATAAGATTACTCCTTTGAATATTTTTATAAGCTGCCTAGAAGCTATATGCGGTTTAAGAAATAAATATCTAGATGAAAAATAATAACACATTGTTAAATACAAAAAAATTGACACTACAAATGTTTATAGGTAACTGTCAACAGTTTTCAAAATAAATAACCAGTCCTTTCATTCATTAAAAAAAAAAAAGTACTTTTTCACACGTTTCCTTTTTTCGAATCATCTAAAGCTTGTATTACTAATTGTAGTTGAGGTCTCCTGGATTTCTGCAAGTCTTCAGGAATCATTTCTTGTAGATAGAAAATTCTATTTTTTAATACATCTCGTTCTTCAGTTGCTTTAGAAATACGTGGAATCACTTTGTCCTGAAAATATTGAACATTTTTCAATAATAATCCAATGCCATTTTAAACATGTTAAATTATCAACAAAGGATATATGATTTAGGCTATATGGTTAGCTATGTATTAGGTTAAGAGGTAGTCATATATCATTGTCATAGCTGATGATTGAGCCACTTACCAATTAGAAAACTTAATAAGTAATCAAATAAAATATATCTTGTTGGATATCAAAATTTTTCATTTTTAATAAGGAGTCTAAATTTAAAATTAGCTGATCAACATTTTAATTAATAACTAAATTAGTAGAAGGACTAGGTGAGGAAACTTAATATCCTTCCAAGTTCCTTTTTTAGGGAGATAATGTGCTAAATTCAAGACATCCTGTTTTTGTTTACCAGAGAATAGCCTAGGCGAAGGTGGGAAGATTCGGTGAAAGCAGATCTTGTGAATTTGGGATTGGACGGTGGTAGGTGGATGGACGTATGTAGGGACCGATTGGTGGTGTCGGCGTCGGGCCTTCGGGTCCGTTAAGCCTTATTGTATTGTATTGTATTATTGTAATTCTTTTAAAGATGCATAATAAATATATAAAATGTTTGTTACTTTGCTTTAATATTAATAAACAAATAGTTAATATATTTTTTTAAATTATTAATAGTAATATTACCATAAATATATATGCAGTTTTTTATCTATTTTAATCATATATATACCTATTTATATTATAAGCATGCAACATTATATTGCCCCACATATGCCTTTGAGAGAGGAATCCAATTATTGAAATTCTATTATCTTTTGATTCATAAAAGGGGAATCATATTTATATTTTATCATCAAAAGGGGAAGGTATTGTATGTAATGAAATGAAATGAAATGAAAATAGCCATTATTTGTGTAATTAATATATACAAAACAATAAAATCTTGTATGTAATAAGAGGAAGTAAATACTTAATCAGTTTGGGCATTCTCTATAAAATGCTCTGGCATCCCATTAAATCAGTTATCACTTCTTAATTAAAAACAATAATAAATTAACCCCCATTACATAGCAGGTTTCATAAAGTATATGATTTAAGCAGAATTAATAATATGAATATGAATAAAAAATAGTAAGGTAGATAACTTTTGCAAATTAATAAAGTTTAATCAGCTAACCAAATAACATATTTATCATAAATTTCCTATGGCTGTAAAAAAATATGTAACATGTAAAAATGATTTTGAAAAATTGAAAAACAGGAATCCTAGTAAAGCTTATAAAAACCAAGGAAGGTATTGGGTTGGCAAATAAGTCATTGCAGTCTTTCAGGGTGAAATAAAACTCAGTGTTTTATTAACTTAAAATTTATTTTAATCTACAATATATCGAACATTATTTAATATGACTTTTTATCATCTTTCCACTAACTGCATAATGCTATGTTAATAGAATGTCTGAGGTTTATTGTTATAAACCTGATCCAAGTGGTTTTTGATGTCTTCTTCCCTAAGGAATTTCTTTCCATTCATGAAGTTCTGCAGAGAATACGTGATATTCGCATGGAGCTAGGCCTGGTGAGGCAAAAGGTCCCATCCAAGGCTCAATAATTTATTGTGAGTGACCAATGAGGTGTGGTGCCTAATGTTATTTTGGCGGAACACAGTACCTTCCAATTTGCCAGTTCTGGGCGTTTTTAAAAAAATTTATTGGTCCAATTTTGTTAATTGTGAACAGTATAGAGTTGAATCAATTGTTTGCCCTGTTGGCAAAAGCAAAAAGAAAATAACTCCCTTGCAATTCCACCATGGAAAGCATTATCTCCTTTGGATGCAATCCAGGTTTTGACATTCTTGTTGGAGCCTCGCTACTTGGTCCCCAAGATTTTTTACGGACTACATTATCGTAAAAGAACTACATTTCATCGCCTGTTACCAACCTTTTAAAAAATGGGTTGTTTTCCTGTAGTCGTTTCCGTAGTGAATAGTTGCCAAGTTGACTTCTGTTAGAGAGTGAGGTACATTAAACATAATTAAGCTTAATGTAATATAAGCAATAATATGTATAAAAATATAAAAATCTACTATAAGTATAAAAATGTATGTATAAATGAATAAAAATCAGCAAATATTAAGCCTTGAAACATAGCTGATATTGAGTAGATGGTTTTCTACGCTTGTGTGGGACACATTTAGGGCCATTGCAATCTCTCCTACTGATAGGGTGGGATTTTCATCAACAATGGCCATAACATAGCTCTTTTCAATTTCATATGAGACCAAACTGTAGAGCGTCAATGATATTAAAATTTCCTGAATGAAATTTTGTATACCAATTTCGACATGTGCGTTCGGCTAAGGCATCATTCCCATAACTACAGCAAATTTTGCTATGAGCTTCTTCAGCTTTTTTCAAATTATATAACAAAATATGTGGCGATAATGAGTATTTTCTTCCATATTCACAGTGCAATATTAAGCAGGTTTCAACAGGATTTAACAGGTATAGTCGTTGACAAATTACAAATAGGATAAACAATCCATTTTAGGGATTAATTCATCAGATAAGAAGTGTATCATAGTGACATGAAAATAAACAGAAAACCTGAAAAGACTTATTTGCCAACTCAATAGGAAATAATGAAGGTAATTAGTTGACCGTAGAAGTATATGTGATGGAAACGGTTGGGGGTGCGGTCAAATGAAACACTATATGTGCAATAACATAGATTGTCAACACGTCGGCACAATATATATGTTATTGCACATATAGTGTTTCATTTGACCGCACCCTCAACCATTTCCATCAATAGTAAATAAATGCTTCAAATCTAGACTGGCACAACTGTTAAAAATTAAGCAAGGTTAAATCTTAAAAATTAAAATAAATGGTGAAGGTTAAATCTTTAAAAAAAAAATGATTAAAAAAGAAATTTATTTCAATATCAGGGTTAGTTTTCATTTTAATTTTAAAAAAATCAATTTTATCTTAGTCTGCCAGCTTAAGTACGCTACCCTTTTGACATTGAATATATGCAAGCACAATGTGCATTGCACTGGAGTGTGAGCCCATAGTGCCATTTGGTATACACCCCTTGCTCCAATGGATAGCGGGGCTGGACAGTTGCCTGTCCTACGGCAGCTCCTACTCAGAGCATGATGGCGGGGGCAAACCACCATCGGCTGAGGAGGATTGGACCCATGCCAGTGCCTCTTGTCGTTCATGAGTTATAAACTCGATAGGGGCACCACGAGGAGATGACAGTAGGCGTTGATGGGGATCAGGTAAGCGGAGAACACCAAGCAGTGAACAGGGCACTATGGTTTGGTGTTCTCTCATGAAGTGAGTAAGACACCCACACCATTCTAATGCTTAGCCTCTACTTGCCCCATCCATTTGTCCTACTCTCTTGACAGCAGAAACTTAAAACTTCCAATTATGGAACTAAAAAATGTGATAAAAGGTAATTTAAAAGTGAACAATTTATTAAATTGGTTTGGCCCTTAGTTCACTATGGTTTTACACTGACCATATTGGTTACAAATCTCAATTAAATATGAATGAATTAATTAACATGTGGAAGACGACGAGAATACAAGCGAGTGTTTGTTCTTACAGATAGGAATAATAAAAGTACCATCAAGTTATTCTCTATGGAAGTTAGGAAAAAGAAAACTTTGCATTGGCGGAGAAGTAGATGATACTTCTTAATTAATTAAGCTAGTTTATTGGGAGTAATTACTGTTATAGAATGGAAAACAGGAAATGGGACCAATCTAAAGATAAATTATAAGGATTAAAAAAATTTCTGTAAAAGTTTCTTCACATAATGTTGATTTTTTTGCAACAGCTTCTGGAATATCTGATTTTTTATGGATGTATACCACTAGCGCATCAAGATATTTCCTTAGGGTTTAAATGATATGAGTTGAGAAAAATTAATCACAAATCATCAGTAGCAAATTGTATAAAATATACGAATAGAAATGAGAAACTTCTCAGTAAAAAAAAAAAAAAAATATATATATATATATATGTATATATATATATATATATATATATATTTTTAATTTTCTGAGATTTAATCGAGTTCTACTAACAGGTAGCTTTTCTACAAGCATGTTCAGATCATTATTTTAGTTCATTGATCAAGTAGTAATTATACAGCCTTGGCCAAAAGTATTAGGCACCAACACAATTTTCTTTAAAAAAATGTAAAGAGGGAAAAAAGAACATCTACTATCATAACATAATTTATTCAAAGATAAAATAAAGTCAAATTAATATTTGGTCATCAAGCCATTAGCTTTTATCACCTCGCTTTTCCTTTTTGCCATAGAATTCACAAGTTTTGAACAAATGTCCTTGTCTAATTTTTCCCACTCTTCTGTTAAATACAAAAATAATTTGTCTTTTTTGTAGTTACGTGTACCAACTGCATTTTTAATTATTTATACCAACTAAATTTTTAAGTTAGACCTTATGTGCTCAATGGGATTGAGGTCTGGGGACTGATGAGGCCAGTCAAGCCCCTTAATGTTGTTTTTCAAACCATTCTTTACTTTTGCGTGAAACGTGCCGTGGAGCATTATCCTGTTGAAAAACAATGTTTTTTCTGTCATCTGGTATAAATATTTTTTCAAAAGAAGGCTTCAAAATTTGATTTAACATGAAAATATAGGCATTGCTATTCATTCTTCCTTCACATAAAAACAATTCTCCAACACCTGAAGTCCCCATACAGCCTCAAATCACTATATTCCCTCCACTGTGTTTCACAGTATGGACAACACAATCTGGATAATAGGCTTCGCCTTCCCTTCTTCATACGAAAACCAAGAGTACCGAAAATCTATACAAAATTCGATATTTTTCTATCTAAACTGGTACTACAACTCGTTGCCGAGTTTTGACCTCCTGTAACAACCTCCTCCAATTGTCACGATCTTGCGCAGCCACCATCCAATTATTGACACCTAAAACACTCCGGGCATCAGCAGAGACTCCATCCACCCATCTTGATCTCGGTCTTCCTCTCCGTCTTTCACCATAAATTGGCTCTTTCAGTGTCTTCTTGGGGATTTCACTATCCTCCATTCTGGCCAGATAGCCCGCCCATCTTAGACGATTCAATTTATAAAACAGAACGATGTCAGGTTCATTAAATAAGCTATATAGCCCCTTATTTGTATGTCTTCGCCACTGACCTCCAACCTGCCGTCCTCCCAATATCCGACGCAAGACTTTCCTTTCGAAGAGACCAAGTTCCTGCTCCATCGATATTGTGGTTGCCCAGGATTCCGATGCGTACAACAAAACTGGCCTGATCAAATTCTTGTAGAGACTCATTTTGGTTTCTCTGGAAAGAGCTCTACTCCTGTAGTGACGCAGTAATCCAAAGTATGCACAATTAGCTGCCTGGATTCTTTTCTTCACCTCCAGTTGAGTCTCGTTATTGTGTGAGACCAGTGATCCCAAGTAGACAAATTCAGATACCTTCTCAAACTTTTACTCTCCGAAGGTAACCATTTCACCGGGATTTGAGGCTTCCTCTGCTACCATGTATTTAGTTTTCGAAGCATAAATCTCAAGTCCAAGTTTCCTGGCAGGGCCAGGGGGTCAGGGTCCTGGTCAGGGCTTGAAAAGCTTCTAGTACTGCATTGTGGGTGCGACCAACTATATCGAGGTCATTAGCGTATGCGAGGATCGGTTGAATAATGTTCCTCCAATCTGGATCCCGGCCTCTCTTACAGCCTTCCTTGTCTTCGATATTTTTATAAATTTAAAAAAAAAAACTATATTTGTATATTATACATCGATTTTAGGAGATTTTGGCAATTTTTAATTTCAATTTACATAAATTTATATACCACAAAGTTGCTTTCATATGACCAAACCACTTTTGCCCAGTCTTGAGCAGTCCAGTTTTTAGTGAAATTTTGCCCAGGTTAACCTCTTCTTGGGATTGGCTTCAATTAGCCAGGGTTTATTTCTAGTCTTACAGCCTTTCAGACCATTCTCTCCCAGTCTTCTTCTTACTGTCCGAGCATAAATGTCAACAGAACACAAGGTTTTCATCTCTTTAGCCAGCTGTTTCGATGTTTTCTTGCGATTCTGAAGAGATGTTCTCACCAAATACTTATCCCCACGTGCTTTGTTATTTTATTTTTTCCTGTTCTACGTAGAGAGGAAAACTTTTCATGCGTCCGATGTCGAAGAAGAGTATATTGAACAGCACAACGAGAGCACTTCATAGTTTTTGCTATCTCGGATTGGCTATACCCTTCCGTCGAAATAAAACAGTTTTGGCCGTTTGATCTCACTTACTTCTTTTACTTTGTCCATTTTTAATGATAAACAAAAAGAAAATTTAATATTTTTATAATAGAATAAAACAAAACCTCAACTGCTACCAATAAGAGTGCTAACACTTCACTGGGAACTTTTGTTTACATTTCATTTTTTTTTTTTTTTCTGGAGTATTAATGAGTTGGGAATTGAAAATAATCCATTTTGGTCAATACAAGTTTTGGAAGCCACAGTGTATATAGAATTATTAAATAAAGTGAAATAGACAATTTTGCAAGGTGCCTAATACTTTTGGCCAAGGCTGTATATAGATGGTACAGCTTTCAACTTCAATAAATATAATTGAATGTATAATATAATAAATACAATTGACTATTAAAAATAATCATCTACGACTTTTTAAAAAAATAAATACTGTGGGAATTGGGAAGTTTTCAAATAAGCAAAATGTTAGAACTAGTTTCAATCAATACCAATTATTTTGTATAGAAAATATTACTTACCCAAATGAACTGAGAAAAATTAATCAAAACATGATTTACTATGTGAAGATTCTTGACAAGAAAAGGTATTTGAAATGAAACCAAAATGGAATCAATAATTGCATCAATTGTGGCTCTAACCAACTGAGTATTCACTGAGTCAAGTGATCCAAACAGCAACCATTCACTCATTGTCAATACAGGTAATATCTTTAATAAAAAATTATTAAAAAAAAAAAAAAACAGAAAATAAAATACACATGAATAAAAAGAAGCAACATTACTTTTACAGTTTTTGTAACAACTTCTCTTCGACAATCCTGAGAAATTTTTATTAGATCGTCTTTAAGTCCTAGTCCTTCTTGAGCCCAAAATGGAATATCGGGCATGTCTTGCTCCCATTTTAACCATAAAATCCTTAAATGTATTCTATTCATTGGTTTAAGTGATACTACTTTCTTTTGCAGCCATAATATTTCATGATCTATAAATTAAAAGTAATTGATACATATAAAAGATAAAACAGTTGTATTAAGGATGTCAAACATAAGTAAGAATTCAAACCTGGTTGACTCTTAGATTTGACAAAATTTTGAGTTAACTGATTAATGATTACTGCAAGTTTGGAAGTAGCCATCATCCTTTCTAAACTAAAATTTGTAATACCTGGCCTTAGATTATCCAATGCTTTCACTAGAAAAGCAAGTAAGACTGTTGTGTTATCAGGAACAGTATTTATACCAATATAAACCTGAAAAAAAAGTTCAGTAATAACCAAAATTTTCTAATATGTTACCATATAGAAAAAATATGGAAGTGTGGATAGATGTCTGTTGAGTTCTCTAAATAGCAATAAAGTGATCTGAGTCATTGGGGCTAAATCTTCCAATCCGAGAAAAAACAAACAAGAAGATTCAGAGGTAAAACAAAGTTTAGAAAATCATACAAAATCTTGGTTCGCAACTAAGATTCACAATTTTGCAAGCCCACTTTACCTGATGTGCGACTATAACTTTGTTTACAGTTACTGGGTACAGTTCATTCTGCATTGTGTAGCTGTCTAAATTATCCTGTTGAATCATCCTTCTTCAACCCAAATATTCTCCGCAGTAATTTATTTTCAAAAACCTCAAGGCGTTGCTCATCCCTTACAGTAAGCAGCCTTGTTTCACATCCGTAAAGAACCGTCGGAAGAATTATAATAATAAAGGCTTAATGAACCTAAAAGTTTGATGCCAACACCACAACTCCGCATCACATCCGTTAAGAACCTCGCACGGATCTCATTACCATGTATGGGGAGTGTCCCACGGGTGACGGATGAGGGGATGGTTGGTGGAAATTCCTAGGAAGTTCCTCCCGGATAAGTCTGTAGGACTCGCTGACTAACAATGAGAGTGGCCCCCCAGGCATTCTGGAGGGTGTGACATAGTTTTGAACACCCGACTCACAAATCTTTAGTTCACTCAAACATCAAAATAATAATAATAACAATAATGAAGGCTTAACGAGCCAGAAGGTTTGATGCCGACATCACTATTCGCTTCCCACACACCACCTCGTCGGCATCACGCTTATTAAAATTTCAGTGTTAGTACAACAATTTTCGTAGTTTGAGTATAACAAATTTCAATTTGTTCACTACCGAGTTTAACAATTTTACATTTAAATGGGAACTTGGGCTGGAAATAAAAACAGATGAAACAAAATATATGGTTACCCATAGAAATTGGAACAATTTTGTCTATTTAGAGTTGGAAGGGAAAATTTTTGAAGCCATAGAGAAATTTAGATATTTAGGTTCTATGATTACTAGAAAAAACAAAATTTTAGCTTCCACTTTCTTCTTCTTCTTGTTGGGAAATTCTTGTTATGTTTCAGTTACAAAATTACTTAGCCTAGCGCTTTCTGTGGAAAACATAAAAAAAAAGAATTCACAAAACTATAATACTTTCAACTGTTCTTTAAGGAAGTGATACATGACCATTTACATGAAAGGATGAACCTGAAGGTCTTTGAAAATAAATAGTTGATTAGAAAATTAGGACTGAGGAAGGATGAATCGACCGGTGACTTTAGACTGTTACACAATGCTGAATTGAGTGAAATTCACCACATTAGTATAATTGAAGTCATAGGCATGCCAATACCAAACACTGGTTAGACTAGGTTGGTTATACCTGTAGAATAACCCTTTTTATGTCAAAAATAGCTACGAAATGGTAAATTCTTAAAATAATGATATAATGCTCCAATGATAACTGATTATTAATTAAAATATCAATCTTATATTTATTCATACAATCTAGGATTAATATTAAAACCTTATTATAGGCTAGTATCAACATATTCCAGAAATTATAGGACTAATGATGTTGTAATAGGCTAAGTAAAAACGTTTTACCCAAGA
Source organism: Aelia acuminata (assembly GCA_911387785.2). Lineage (NCBI taxonomy): Eukaryota > Metazoa > Arthropoda > Insecta > Hemiptera > Pentatomidae > Aelia > Aelia acuminata. Next base: position 49,618,627 of record OU426979.1, read on the forward strand.
AGAGGGTTGTCTAAATACAGGGTTAAAGCAATCCAAGCAGGATATTTTAATCTCACATGAAAATTATATGATAGGGTAAAACCAAGCAACATATAAAAAAACATTTACATTTATTTTACAGCACAAACCAATTCTATAGGAAAAAGGCAAAGTTAAAGCTGTTGCTGTGTAACAGCTGCTAAAGAAAAATAACGAAATCATTCCAGTATTTATTTAGTAATGGCAAAATTATAATATTTAGAAAATATCAAACGCTTAACAAACCCGATAGGTGGAGTGGGATTAAAACTATGACCCAACAAACTAACAAACTATTTTTCTTGGATGAGAATCTAAATTTACCCGACGAGGACTCAAACCAGTTGGAGCTTAACATCTCAGACATTTACCCAGACGCCCTAGACGAATCATCAGTTGAACTAATACTGGAAGCACTGACGGACGAAATACAGGGACTGAGAGTTGAAATAAACAGACTGGGAGTGCTGGAGGAGCATGTAGCTGCTGCTTCACAGGCTCCGATGACAATAAAGGCTACAACTGAATCCAGCCTTGTACGTCGAAGTGTGTACCAGTCCGAGGCCTCGGCCACGACGGGGTCCACCAAGAACGTAAAAAGGCGCAACAGGAGGAAGGCGAAAGCCCAACTCCTGGCCAGCCAGAGATGGGCAAATTGTATCTGCAGATACAGATATCGGATACTGTAGCTGTGGAAAGTACTCATGAGAGCAGATACAGATAGTATCCGTATCCGTACGGACGGATTCCGAAGGATCCGAGTACTTCTCGTATCTGTCAGCTTCGGATACAGTGACTACTCGTATCTGTCAGGACAGATACCCGAGTATCTGTGAGTACTTCGGTATTTAGTTATTTTTTTCCGGATACTATTTCGGATATTTCTACTTCTGGGGCTGGGTTGTTTACAATTCCATTATTATTCTAATATTCTATTAAAATTACGATAGGTTAAATAATGGTCAGGATTTTCAGTTTACAATGATATTTATTATGGTAAGCCAACGTTTCGATCCAGCTTGTGGATCTTCATCAGGGCTAAAAGAAAACAAATATATGAGTATCTATGCTAGAGGGTGACAATAAATGGATACATTACAGAACTGATAATAATATAAAAGATGGTATACATAAATATTAAAATAAGAGGCTGGTTAACAAGATAAAATAGAATATGATATTTACCTACTGAGTCCAGGTGGATACTAAGACTAAAGGTAAAAATAAGGTGAGAGGTAGTGGTAGGGGGTAGGTTTGCCGACTTCAAAGGTTTATGGCGGGGAAATCCAACGCTTTTGAAGTGAAGGCACATGACAACTGAGTGAACAAAATATTTAAAAACTAACAAAATATATGGTACTGTATACAAATAGTTGTGTCTGGACTGAATAATAACATAAAAATGAGATAATACATAATGTAACAATGCATACAAATTTGGAAAATATATAGATAGAAGCATACAATACAAAAAATAATAAAAGTATAAGAGGTACAGAGATAATTGCAGGTACCTATGAAATCAAAACTAGGATTTGAGGATGCGGAAGATGTTAGAATAAGTGGATGAAATTATCTCTTTATCTGTTTTGTGATTTACCGGGTTATTAGTTTCTAGATGGATGAAAATGGATTCTGAGAGGAGACGTTTGTCGTGGTTAGATACAGTTGCTAATATGGATGGGTTCTCAAAGTCGAAGGAATGGTTGTGGGCAATGGCATGTTCTGCTAATTTAGATGTAGACGAATTACGCGTGGAAATACTGTATTTATGTTGATAAATACGTTTTTTTAAATAATTTTTGGTTTCACCTATATAGCAACTGTTGCAATTAAGCGTGGAGCACTGGATACGATAAACTACATTACACTTGTCTAGGAGAGGTACAGGGTCTTTGAGTTTTGTATAAAGATTTTTTAATTTATTGTTATTTTTTAATACTAGGCGCATGCGTGGAACTATACTTGCCGACTTCAAAGGGTTTACTGCGGGGAAACCCAACCCTTTTGAAGTGAAAGGGTACACAACGATCAGGTGTAAACTTAAGATAAGGAATTGTAAAACTAGCAATATACAATAGATGGTACAGTATACAAATTGTTCATATCTGGACTCAATAATTAGATAAAACTGAGAGTACACACAAGCAGACCTGGGCATTATTTATATGATTCCGGTTTTTCACATTTCATAATAAAATAGTTTGTTTTTGTTTTTTAATATTTTTAGAACAATATTTCTTTTTATGACAGAATGAAAATTTGTACATTAAATCTACTCAAAGAAGTACTTATAATTAATTAAACATTTTAAACGTAAATCTAGAAAAATCTGGCGAATCAATAAAAAAATAACTTTTAAAAGGTGACTTCAATACTACAAAGAATTTTTTATATACATTGTTACCTTGTGTGTACTCTCAGTTTTTATCGTATTATTGGGTCCAGATATAAACAACTTCTTTACTGTATCATCTGTATTGTTAATTTTACAATTCCTTATTTATTTCTATTTTACACTTTGTCGTTGTGTACCCTTTCACTTCAAAAGCATTGGGTGTGTTGGGAGGGGGGCGCATTGTAGAAAAGTTAGAATTTCGGATTTCTTTTACACAGGGGTCCAATTTTATGTTATCGGGAACGATTTTTTTTAAAACAAATTTTCATTTTGTATTTTAGTGGGTAACGATTTATTGTTAAAATGCAAAATGAAAAATAATTACCAAATGAACCCAGGTAATATTTTATTCCTATTATGTTAAAAAACAGATATGATCCAATAATTAAAGGTAAAAACTCATAAAAAAATTATGATTTTTCAGTATCAGATCACATTCAAAATTATTTAATATTAATCAATATTAATTTCGTATAGACTGTTCTAAATAGCATGATATTTGACCCTGATATGAAAGAAATCAAAAAAGGTATTTATTATCAATATTAGTGCGCTCCCCCCCTCTCGACACCTATTAAAAAACAAAATAAATATTCTTTTCAAAAACAACGTCCCCGATAACATAATATTGGACCTCTGTGTGAAAGAACTCCGAAAATCTAACTTCTTTATAGTGCGCCCCCCCCCCTCTCGACCCCTATTAAAAAACAAAATAAATATTTTTTTCAAAAACAACGTCCCCGATAACATAATATTGGACCTCTGTGTGAAAGAACTCCGAAAATCTAACTTCTTTATAGTGCGCCCCCCCCCCTCTCGACCCCTATTAAAAAACAAAATAAATATTCTTTTCAAAAACAACGTCCCCGATAACATAATATTGGACCTCTGTGTGAAAGAACTCCGAAAATCTAACTTCTTTATAGTGCGCCCCCCCCCCCTCTCGACCCCTATTAAAAAACAAAATAAATATTCTTTTCAAAAACAACGTCCCCGATAACATAATATTGGACCTCTGTGTGAAAGAACTCCGAAAATCTTACTTCTTTATAGTGCGCCCTCCCACCCTCTCCACCCATATTAAAATACAAAATGAATATTTTTTTCAAAAATACCGTCCATAACATAGTAATGGACACCCGTTTAAAAGAAATTCGAAAATGTTACCGTTTTCAATATTATAGGCCTCTCCCGACTCGAACTTTAAAATAAATATTAATGTTAATGGTTACCTGGTCATGATATAATATGCTTAGGTAAACATGAAGAATATTCCCACATTTCAAAATATTCCGTGAATTTAAAGTTGTGGAATGAGGAATACCCCTCCCCCCCCCCCCCCCGGACCGCCACCACCACCAAGATTGAATTTAAAAATTAATACTTTTTCAAAATCTACGAACACTTAAAAATAGAGACTGACACTCAGAAGTTAAAAAAAAAATCGTAGTAACGCCCTCCCCAAACAAATTTTAAAAATGTTACTATTTTCAAAATCTGCCGTTACCATAAAGACTCATCTCGAAGAAAACGGAAAGTTAATAAAATGTCCCCCCCACCAGCATCGAATTTTAAAATCGGTAGTATTTTCCAATTATAAGCCACTATTATCATCACAGTAGTTTACAATTTTAAAAATCTGAAAAGATAAAAAAAGTAAATAATTTTCACAATGGAATATTCCTATATATTTTTTTTAAATTATTACTTTTTGTCAAAATTAACGCTTTGGATATTGCACCCTTATTTCGAAGCGATAAAATGTTGACGGCTTAATACTAATAATTTGTTTATAATTTTAATAGAATATTAGAATAATAATGGAATTTTAAACAACCCAGCCCCAGAAGTAGAAATATCCGAAATAGTATCCGGAAGAAAATAACTAAATACCGAAGTACTCACAGATACTCGGGTATCTGTCCGGACAGATACGAGTAGTCACTGTATCCGAATCTGACAGATACGAGAAGTACTCGGATACATTTGAAAATTTTGGAGGGATTCGAGTACAGTATCCGAGTAAAAAAGTATCTGTAACTAAGTATCTAGTATCCGAAACTAGTACTTTTTTACTCGGATAGTGCCCAACTCTGTGGCCAGCACACCAACTGTAACGGGGCTGACCCAAGGAGGGGTGGCGGAGGATGCAAGGGCCAATCCAGGCCTGGCAGACAAAGCTGCCCTGACCAATGGAGGTGCCCTAAAGCTGGGCCAACAAACTGACAAGGGGGGAACCTCCCAAAGGCGCCAGGTCAAGGATGCAAGAGCCATGCAAGGCCCGGCAAACAAAGCTGTGGCGCCCAAGGGTGAACACCCACGTTACTACTAAAGACAAGGACAGGGAACAGGAGGGCAGCCAACCAGGCCAGCAGGTTACACTGCGAGGCCTCAGAGGCAGCCCACTGGACCACATGTCACTGACAAAAGATCTAGATCTTCTCCGGGAACCTCAGCACCTGTGGCTAAGAAACCCAGAGAAATCACAGGACAGATGAACTACGGCCTTGCAGCAAGAGGGCATTTGGTTGCGGTGGTCCCTGTGGACTATCCGCATACACAGCTGACCCGGGAGCAATGCGAGGAGTTGCAAGATAACATCACCAAGAAGGTAGATGAAATCGATGAGGACAATGACGATCAGCCACTCTTCAATGGAGCGAGTCTCAATAGAGGAGGCTGTATCGTCTCTTGCCTGAACGACCACACTGTTCAGTGGCTAATGAAGATCATCCCGAGTGTGAAGATGAAAGAGGACATGCTCTTCCGAGTCTGTGACATGAGGGAGCTAATGAAAGTATTCAAGATTGGGGCTTTTATCCCCATCTGATGAAACGCTCCATAAAAGAATAAGGGTACAAAATAAAGCAGTGACCGATATCAAAACATGGAGACTGGACTACATAAAGGAGATGGAGAAGGGTTTCTTCGTCATCTTCAAAATCTCAGAGTCCAGCCTGGAATGCCTCAAGACCAGAGACATGAAGGTTGGCTGTGGGATGAAGCTGATCTCCTTCAGACATATTAAAGGAACAAATAGAGATCAACTCCCAATTGGTGTTGCTGAAGGAGAGAAGGAAAAGATGGAGGCAACTGAGATGATGGAATGCCACTCAAGACATAACAACGGTAATGCCTGCAAAGGAGGGTGGAACAAAAGAGAAGGCTAAGGCTGAATCTGAAAAGAAACCTGAACCAACAGCAACACTGGAGGAAAAAGGTGAAATTATAGAGGCAACCTCTAGGGAGGCGACGGGAGGAGGAGTAATACCCAAAGTCCTGGCTAAAGCGAGGTTGGAGGGTAGAACTCTGCCACCGTTGCCACCTAGTGTGCCACCAGAAAGCGAATTAAAAAAAAAAAAAAAACATTGCTACAGATAAATCTAATATGGTGTCCTGCATCAGTATATCATAGGTAAGAATATTGATATTATCTTTATACAAGAACCTTACCTACTAAAAGGTGAGCTCATGGGACTGAAATTTCTGAAATTTCCTGGATACAGTTTAGTGTCCACAAAAGACAGCCCTAGAGCCTGCATACTATATAAAAATGAAATAAAACTGCTGCCTCTTTGGCAACTTTGTTCCAGAGACTCAGCAGCAATGAAATACACCCCGAAAGAGGGCAACCCCATTATCTTGATAGTAGGATACCTCCCATACGAGGATAAGGACCCCACCCCAATGATGGAAAAAATACTGAGGGATATCAAGGAAAATAACATTATTGCTGCCCTAGATAGCAACTCCCATCATGAAATCTGGGGAAGCAGCAATGGCAATTTAAGAGGTGAGCAATTGCTTGAATTTATTATAAAATACGATCTTGAAATACTGAACAGTGGCAACAAGCCCACATTTCTCAATAAACAAAGATGGAGGTAATAGACATTGGCATCACAAACACTCAGAAGGCAAATCACAAACTGGCATGTCTCCAACGAGGAAACATGCTTGGATCAAAATACATACGATTTGACCTACCGGACAAACTAAACTACAATGAGGAGAACAGAAATCCTAAGAACACCGACTGGGAAATGTACTCCTCCAGACTTACTGAACTAATGAGACATTGTCCAATAGATGCACATAATGAGTGGCAACTGGACTGTCCCAACACAATAATGACAAATGCAATGATGGAATCTTACCATCATAGCAACAAGCCTAAAACAAAAAAAATCAAACAGGAATGTTCCATGGTGGAACAATGAACTAAAAAATCTTAGACCAAAACGAGGAAATTATTTAATGCTGCAAAAAACTCTGGCAGATGGGATATTTCTAAGGAAGCACTTACCAAATATCACAAATCTGTCAGAAGAGCTAAAAGAGAGGCTTAGAGGAATTTTCGCTCAGAGGTAAGCGACATTCCAGGGGTAAGCCATGTCAAAAAAATACTAAATAAAACTGAACAAGTAACCTTAGGTACGCTAAAGGTAGAAGGGGTATCCACGACAAAAGAAATGGAAACCCTTGAAACCATGACAAAAATTCAGTGTCCAAACTGCGAAATCAATAACACCATAATCAACAACTCCACATACTCTACACCAAACAATGAAGAAATGAAGAGGAGGGAAGCAAAGCAAATTGTAACCAGCAGTGCTTTGGAATGGGCTGTCAACACCATGAAGCCGTACAAATCTGCTGGCGCTGATGATATATTTCCTGCAGTAATACAGAAAGGAATAAATATCATAAGACCTCACCACTTAAAACTTTTAAGAGGCAGCTTAGCATTATGATATATACCTACCGAATGGAGGATATCCAAGGTAAGGTATATACCAAAACCAGGCAAAGAATCATATGATGATCCCAAAGCCTCCAGACACATGTGTCTGTCATCATTTCTAATGAAAGCGTTAGAGAAGATAGTTGATAGACATGTGAGAAAACAGATATCGGAAACAAATAAGATACATGAAAAACAATATGCATACCAAGCAGGTAAATCCTGCGAGGTAGAATTGCATAATTTAAATAAATAAATTCTTTTTTCATTTGTTCTGGGACGTATCCCTTAAGAACAAAATTAAATAAAATACAGAGAGGGCTTTAGAGCCTTGAAGTTTAAGTAACAAATTGAATTGATAAAAATAATTAGAAAACCTCTAGTTTAAGTAACTAAAAATAAAAATACACATTAAATGTTCAATCGAGTGAAAAGAAGCTAGTTTCTGCATCTTATAATATACACATATGTACACACTTATTTACAGGTTGGTTAAATAATATTTATATTTTCTAAAAAATAAAAAAAAAACAGAACAAAGAAAAAATTAAATTAAAAAAGAAAAAAATGAGATAAGAGCTACAAACGGTTTAAAAGGTAAATTATAATAGGAATTGTCAATTTACTTTTTAAGGAGACTGGATGGCTATGAAGTGATGATATAGGCGGGATTTAAAGGTGGAGAGGGTATTGGAATTACGGATGAAAGGAGGAATAGAATTCCATAGGGATGAGGACCTAATAATGAAAGATCTATCGAAAGCTGACGTTCGGTGGGCCGGTGTATATAGATCTGAAGACCTAGAGGGGGTATTGCGGGAATGGACGGAGGATTTGAACTGAAGGAGTTCAGAGATATATGAGGGACGACGGGAACGAATGACTTGGAAAAGGAAGGAGGCTAGGAAATACTTACGGCGGTAGGAAGGATATAACCACTTTAACTTTTCATAATAAGGCGATATGGAGACGTCTCTTGGGATTCCAAATATAAATCGGATGAAACAATTTATTAAAAGTTTTAGTTTTGCTTCGAGATCCCCTGAGATACACTGTGCAACAATAGTAGAAGTGGGGAAATATCAAGGAGGTGACCAGAAGTCTGCGTGTTTCAGTTTCAAAAGGGAACAGGTTACGGAGATGGTTCAGTTGCTTTAGGGTTGAAATAGTGCGACGGGAGATATTGGAGATATGGTTTTTCCAGGAAAGAGTTTGGTCAAAGGTTACACCAAGGTTTTTGACAGTTGGATAGAATTTGATGGGATTGTTATTTAGGAACAGGGGTGGGATGTTAGGGGTGGTTTTGAGGAGGTGATTGGAGCCTATTAAGATTGCCTTTGTTTTTTCAGCGTTTAGCTTCAATTTGTTAGCCTCTGCCCAGAGACTGATTCGATTCAAATCCTCCTGAAGCTTTTTCGTCGCTGGCAACAACTCCGAGGGTGTGAGAGACAGGTAAATCTGGAAATCGTCAGCGTAGATATGGTATTGGGAGTGATGAATCAGAAGTGGAAGGTCGTTAATATAAATAGCAAACAGAGTGGGGGATAGAGAGGATCCTTGGGGGACACCACAGGAGAGGGGAAGTGTTTTAGATGGAGGTTGACCAGGAACGACTACATTTTGTGACCGGCCTGAAAGGAAAGATCTGAACCAATGTAAGGCGCTGCTAGAGAGGTGGAGTTTTTGCAGTTTCGTAAAAAGGATGTTATGATCGACAGTGTCGAAGGCTTTGGAAAAGTCTAGAAGGATTAGAATACTTAGTTTTCGGAGTTCGATGGAGGTTTGAAGGTAATGGGTAATTTTTAGGAGAGCGGATTGAGTTGAGTAACCTGATCGGAAGCCGGATTGGAGTGGGTTAATGAGGGAACGTTCTTCTAGGAAACTTGAAAGTTGATTTTGAACTAGGCGTTCTAACGGTTTAGAGAGATTGGAGAGAAGGGAAATAGGACGGAGGTCATTCATCGTGGAGGGATTTGAGGTTTTTTTCAAAGGTCGGACTAGAGCGGTTTTCCAATTAATCAGAAAATTTAGTGTCAAGGATTGAAAAATCCCTAAACCAAAAAGAAATTACAATTGGCACCTTTGTTGACATAGAAGGCGCATTTGATAAAACACCATATAACGTCATAAAGAACGCTATAAGGAAAAGAAATATAGACAAAATCTCCTCCAGATGGATAGAAAGAATGCTGGAGGAAAGGATTTTGGTAACAGAATTGGGACATGTCAAACTGTGGATAAAACCAAAAGGAGGATGCCCACAAGGTGTGATCTCGCCATTACTGTGGTGCCTAGTAGTGGATTCCCTACTAGTGAAACAAAACAATGCAGGCTTCTACACACAGGGGTACGCAGATGACCTTGCAATCCTCATTGAAGGGAAACATCAAAGCGTACTTTCTGACCTGCTAACAAATGCAACAAAAATTTTACAAAACTGGTGTAAAGAAAATGGGTTAAAGATTAACCCACAAAAAATACACATCTGTTTCTTTACACAAAGGAAAAAAATAAACATTAAACTACCAAAAATAAATGAACACCAGGTTACACCCTCTAAAGAAGTAAAGCATTTGGGTGTAATACTGGATCATAAACTCAATTGGGCCAAACACGTTGAAACAACGACTAACAAAGCCTTAAAATGCCTATGGACCTGTAAAAGAGCAATAGGCAGGAAATAGGGATTAAAACCAAATATGGTCTATAGGCTGTACCTAACTGCAATAAGACAAATGATTCTATACTCAACCCTGCTTTGGTGGCACTAAGCAAGTAGTGGAAAAAATAAAATCCTGTTAAGCAAATTACAGAGGCTAGCATGCTTCATGATAACAGGAGCAATGAAAAGCACTCCAACAGCTGCAACGGAAGTGATGCTAAATTTAGTACCACTGCAGATAGAAGTGGAGGTCCAAGCTATGAAATCCTTTTATAGGATAGCAAAACAAAACAACTCACCTAGAATAAACTCTAGGGATGGTCATTGGGAGATATACGGGGAGATCGAAAGTGACCAAGTGCTGTCAACGCACTCTGACCTACAAATTCGTGAATTCCTGGATATTAACTATCACAATACAAACTACAATAAACAAGTCGAAACCACATAAAAAATATAAAGGAATCAACTGCTACACGGATGGCTCGCTAACCAAGACAGGATCTGGAGCGGGAATCTGGAGAGATGATAAACCCAACAAAGGCACATCAATCTCAATGCGGAAATATAATAGTCTTTCAATCAGAAGTGTTAGCAATCTACCAGTGCGCTTCAGAGCTGCTGGCTGAGAAAACAACAAATAGAAATATAACTATTTTTACTGACAGCCAAGCAGCCATTGGAGTAATTAAAAATCATGCAGTCAAATCAACCTCGCGCGGGTCTCATTACCGCGTATGGGGAGCGTCCCACGGGTGGCGGATGTGGGGATGGTCGGTGGAAATTCCTAGGAAGTTCCTCCCGGCTAAGTCCGTAGGACTCGCTGACCAACAATGAGAGCGGCCCCCCAGGCTTGCTGGAGGGTGTGACGTAGGCTTGAACGCCCTACTCACATTTTTTAGTTCACCCAAACACCACAAACAGTCATGGATTCTCCTAAGGTAAAACGCTCATTATCCGGAGGTAAACTAGTCCCCCGTTCGGGTCTCCGGGTGGGGACTGCTTTAGGGGAATCATGGCGAAAGTTGAAATTAAGAGATTTAGTATTAGGGACGTGGAACGTCAGAAGTTTGAATACAGCGGGTGGGTTAAAATCGGTTTCGAATGAGGTTGAGAGGTACGGTATAGATATCGTGGCGCTGCAAGAGGTACGCTGGCCGGGGGAGGGCTCTTTAAGAGAAGGTAAGTACACAATTTGGTACGGCGGGGGCGAAAATTATTGTTTAGGCACTGGGTTTCTGATTAGGAATAGGTTGATATCCGCTTTGAGGGACGTTCAATTTTTCGGGGACAGGATATCAGTAGCTGTATTTCAGGGGCGGTGGTTTAAAATCGCGTTAATAAACATACATTCTCCGACCGAAGACAGCGATGACGAAGTTAAGTCGGAATTTTACGATAAACTAGAGTGGGTCTTCGATAAATTACCGCGAAATTACATGAAGATAGTTTTAGGAGACGCTAACGCAAAGGTGGGCAGGGAAGAAATATATTATCCGACTATTGGAAAAGAAAGTTTACACGAAATTAGTAATGATAACGGAATCCGATTGATTAACTTTGCTACTTCTAAAAATTTAATAATCAAAAGTACAACTTTTAAACATAAAGATATTCACAAATATACCTGGATATCACCGGATTCACAAACAAGAAATCAAATCGATCACGTTTTGGTGCAGCATAGGTGGCAAAATAGTGTTATTAATGTTAGGTCGTACCGAGGGGCGGAATGCGGGTCGGATCACGAACTAGTAGTCGCTAAAGTCCGGCAAAGACTTTCAATAAAAAAAAGGTTAGAAACCGGATCTCGTACCGAATATTTTAATCTGGAAAAACTTAAAATTCCGGCGATTAGAAAACAATTTGAAATTGAACTCAAGAATAGATTTGATGTATTAGAACCATCGACAGAGAATGGCGAAGACATTGATCAATTGTGGGAAGGGATTAGGGATAATATTAAAGAGGTCAGTAATTTGTGTCTGGGCAAAAGGGAAAATAATAAGAATAAACCATGGTTCGATGAAGAATGTTTAAACTCGTGTGAGAAAAGAAAAGCCGCTAAACTCAAAGTTTTAAATAATCCTAGCGAAGACAATCATGCCTACTTTCGAGGCGTGAGGAACGAAACGACTAAATTGCTTAAAAATAAAAAAAGAGAATATCTCAAAAACAAAATAATAGAAATAGAAAATAATGGAATCCAAAATAACGTTAGAGATATGTATAAAGGCATAAATTTATCACGTAAACGTCTAGGACCAGTTACGACTGGTATTAGGGATAATAATAATAACATCATAGCGGATCCGGTAGACATAGTAAGGAAGTTTAAAGAGCACTTTGATAGTATTTTGAATCCAGAAAATACCCGTCTATCACCACTTTTGGAATTTCAAAGTGCTGAACCGTTATTAGAAGAACCGAGTATAGGGGAAGTCGAAATAGCTATCGGAAAATTAAAGTCCTATAAAGCAGCGGGGACGGATAATATTCCTAGCGAACTAATCAAATCATGTGGGGAAGCTGGGATTTCAAAAATACATCTTTTGATTAAAAAGATCTGGGAGTATGAGAAAGTACCCGAAGAATGGAAAGAGTCTATACTTATACCGATACACAAGAAGGGGTCGCGGACAGACACTAATAACTACCGTGGGATCTCACTACTTCCGGTCTGCTATAAAGTATTTACGTCAATACTGACTAGCCGAATAACCGAATACGCCGAGGAAATTATCGGAGATTATCAATGTGGTTTCAGACGGAACCGATCTACCGTAGACCAAATATTCTCCCTCCGTCAAATATTAGAGAAAAAATTAGAATACAATGGTATTGTTCATCAACTGTATGTCGACTTTAAAAAGGCTTATGATTCAATAGACCGTAATAAACTGTATAACATCCTGACTGAACTAGGAATACCGAAGAAGTTAGTAAACTTAGTAAATATGTGTATGACCGAAACGTTCAATAAAATAAGAATCGGTCGTTATTTTTCTGAGAAGTTCGAGGTTCACTCTGGTTTGAAACAGGGGGATTCGCTATCCCCAGTTTTATTTAATTTAGCTCTAGAATATGTCATTAGGGAGGTGATAAATACTGGAAAGGGTTTGAATCTGGGGGGAAATATATCCGTACTCGGTTACGCTGATGATTTGGTTTTGCTTGGCGACGACGTGGAAACGATAGAACTAAATACAAAAGCATTGATGGATGCCGGAAAAGAAGTAGGGCTAGAAATAAATACGGAAAAAACAAAATATATGGTTAGTTGTAGAAACGGTGACAATTTTGGCGATATTGAAGTAGAAGAGGAAATATTCGAAGCCGTTGAGAAATTTAGATATTTAGGATCTACTGTAACTAGAAAAAACGAAATCGAAGAGGAAATTAAGGCTAGATTAAAGGCGGGAAATGCTTGTTATTTCTCGGTTGCAAAATTACTTGGGTCACGCCTTTTATCCCGAAATTTAAAAATTAGGATTTACAAAACTATAATTCTTCCGACTGTTCTTTACGGCTGTGAAACATGGCCGCTTACAGTAAGGGATGAGAAACGCCTTATGGTGTTTGAAAATAAAGTGCTGCGTAGAATATTCGGGCCGAAGAAAGATGAGTCAACAGGAGAATTTAGACGGCTACCCAATGCGGAATTGCGTGAGCTTTACCCGGTTAATGTAATCGAGTCTATAGCTGCGCGTCGGTTAAAGTGGGCATGCAAAATGGCGAGTCTTAGTAGTGAACGAATTCCTAAAAGATTGATAAACGCTTTGCCGACTGGAAAACGACCGAGGGGTAGGCCTAGGCGAAGGTGGGAAGATTCGGTGAAAGCAGATCTTGTGAATTTGGGATTGGACGGTGGTAGATGGATGGAGGTATGTAGGGACCGATTGGTGGTGTCGGCGTCGGGCCTTCGGGTCCGTTAAGCCTTATTGTTGTTGTTGTTGTTGTTGTTGTTGTTGTTGTTGTTGTTGTTGTTGTTGCAGTCAAATCAAAGATTGTTAAAGCTTGTAATACTTCGTTCAACAAATTAGCTGAAAGCAATAAAGTTAGAGTGGAATGGGTGCCTGAACATTCTGGGATCCAGGGCAATCAAAAAGCTGATGACCTAGCAAGAAACGGCTCAGCCAAAAGACCCATAACCACTGAACCAGTAATTGGCATAAGCCTAAGCTATGCCAAAAGAAGGAAAAGGGAAAATCTATGGTGCAATTAAAAAACAAAATTGGAATGATAAAACGCAGCATCACTCCAAATTTTTCCTAAAAGGCTATTCCGCCAAAAGAAGTGACATTCTACTGAACTTGGACAGGAAAGCACTTAAAACAATTACAGCGATCTATACAGGACACTGTAAACTTAATAAACACATGCATAAGCTCAAACTCGCAGACTCACCTATCTGCAGATTCTGTGGCAAGGAAGATGAAACAGCTTACCACATCATAAGCTGGTGTGAACGACTTGTTAGGCTAAGATTCAGCATCTTAGGAGAGGTAAACTTACCTGACGGAAGTACCAATGAACTGGTCAACCCAACAAGTTTGCTCAAATTTACTGACGCTCTAAACATAGCAATTTAGAACTCAGGCAAGTCAGGCGCACAGTAGACCCATGAGGTCGTGGTGCATAAAGCTACAAAAAAACAAACAAAAAAAAACCTGAAGGCTCGAAGCCAATACCACCAATCACTCGCTACATACCTCCATCCATCTCCCCCGGTCCAATCCCAACTGCACAAGATCAGCCCTCACAGAATCCTCCTACCTTTGCCTTGGCCTACCTTTTGAACTATAATATTATAATTAATTAATTATAGGGATTTATAAAATAAATCTGTTGGTTAAAAAGATCTGGGAGAATGAGAAAATACTATGGAAAGAGTATATAATTATTCCGATTCACAAGAAGGGGTTGCGGTCAGATACTAATACCTATCATAATAATAATTATTATAGTAATAGTTTTTATAATAGTAATAATAACAACAATTATTATATCATAACAAATGTCATAATATTTAGATACAACATTTCAGAATGATAAACGTTAATAATATTAAGTAATAATAAATAAAAATCTTACAGATAACAAATCCAAGAAGAATACTACACTCTCCATTTGACTGTCATTTAAACTTTTCTCAAGCCTTGGTAAAACATGGCCTGGGAAAAACAAATTTCCTTCAATGAGTCCCAAAGCACATAATTTCTGAACCTGTTGTAATAACAAATTTATAAGTGACTATATTATTTGATTACACTTTTATGTTTTGATTTTTTTAAATTAAAAAATTAAAACTACCAACTCTAATTTTAATTTTTTGGGTGGAGGAGTTATGATAGAAAAGTGAAAGGATTGTATGGTTGTATAAAAAGGAAAAGGGTTGTATTTTAATTAGGGACATATAAAAATTGTCCTATTTAATATATGCCAAAGTTTGCACCATTATAATAATAGTATTATAATAATGGTAAAAGTATATATTAATGAAATAATAATTATAATAATATGCACTAATTAATAATATTTCATTTTTGAAGTAATAAAGCAACTGTTAACTAATAGTTACAGATGACTACTCCACTCCAACTGCCACCCTACACCAAATGGAACATAGAATGAGGGCGAATTCCTGCACGGATTTTTTAGGGTAATGTGGAGTTGCTTGAAGTCATCAAGCCACACTAAAATTTTGACCTGAAGTAGACTGTCCATGACCCTAGCAACTGGACCTACTAACATCCTTGACGACCAAGAATACTCGATTTAATACTTAGAGTGTGGTCATGAGTTGCCTCCAGTAGCCTGATGGGCATCACATACCTAGGGGTCCAAGGTGAATTGGACTATATAATCTTTATTGATCAGGGGTCATCCACCCAAGTACTAACCACGATCAATGTTGCTTACCTAACATTACTTATTTCAAGCGTCTTAGCCCGCTCGCCAATCTTTTGTCTTTCATAATGTTTAAAAAATCAGTACTAAAAAAAAAAAAAAATAGACACAATGGTTGAGCACAGACTGCCCAGATCCACATTCGTAAGTTAATATAATTACTAAGACACAGAGAATGCATCTCAACCATCCTCCTCCAGTTAATAAACAATTTTAACTCTTCCACAGGTTTGCAAGAAATATCCTGGAAGGGAGATGGAAAAAGTTCAGTACTTTGATGTGTGTATAAATGGGTAAAAGTATTTCCAGGTCGAGACACCAGGGGGTTAGATTGTGATGGACTGGAATTATTACAATCGAATCTAATTGTTACTATTAGTTTTTATCATATGTTGTTAAAATTTCATTTTACATTCTTTCAGTAACCTCTGTAGTTTATTGTGAATAAAAGCCTAATTCCAGGTCTTATTTGTATTTATTGTATCCTTACAAATACAACAATTTTATTCACAATAAAGCAATTCAAATCACAATGGACAAGTTTCTCAAGCCGTGCCGCTTTGATGGAAAACCTGATTCTCCCAATGCCGCTAAAGAGTGGACCCACTGGCTTAAGATGTTTCAAAACTTCGTAGATGTTACAGCGGAACCTCTGAATGACGAAGATAATCTTAAGGTAATCACTAATTTCTTATATGAGATTTACGAGCTAGTCAGTGACTGTAATTCCTATGCCGAAGTTATAAACACTCTAAACTCTATGTTTGTCAAAAAGAAGAGCGAAATCTATGCTCGGCATATTTTGGCTGTTCAGAAACAACTACCTACAGAGTCAATAGACCAATATATCCAAACCTAGCGAATCCTAAGCAAGGATTGTAACTTTAAGGCTGTGGATCACAAAAATTAGTATCCGTGATGCATTCATCAGTGGGTTGCTATCCAATCAGATTCGACAGCGCTTGCTAGAAAATGACCTTTTAGATCTAGAAGACGCTATCAAACAAGCCCTCGCGTTGGAGGCTGCTCAAAAACAAGCTGAAGGGTACATTCAACCTTTGAATAGTTACTCTAGCCCTAGCTGCGCCTCTGTTACATCTCAGGTCGCTACTCCTGCTCCGGAAACGGACAGTTCTTTATGTGCCATTTCCAAGCATAGCAAATGCTATTTTTGCGGTCTGGCCAAACATCCCCGCCCTAAATGTCCTGCAAGAGACGCTGAATGTAGGAAATGTGGTATTAAGGGGCATTATGCTAAAGCATGTAGAAAATCTGCAAGCCCGAAAGTTTCCGCTTCTATCATTGCGACAGCCAACAAGGAACATTTGAATCAGCTGAGTCGAGCTGTTATTTCAGTAGAAATAAATGGAACTCCTGCGCGTTGCTTGATTGACAATGGCAGCTCTTCTAGCTTTATAGACCACCATTTCACACTCACATGATTCCACTTAGTCCTGGAAAGGGAAAGGTCTCAATGGCCTCAACTACGCTTTCCTCTACAATTGAAGGCTATGTTCTCGTTGATATAAAACTAAATGAGCATATCTACCCTTCATGCAAATTATCAGTTATGAAAGGCCTTTGTGCTGAAGTAGTGATAGGTCATGACTTACTCATGGAACATTCTGATGTTTCTATCTCTTTTGGTGGATCGAAACCTCCACTTACTTATATTATATGTGCTTTTGCCTGTGCCTCGGTAGAACCCCCCCGCTTATTCAGTAACTTATTAGCAGACTGCAAACCTATTGCCGTTAAATCAAGGAGATACACGGAGTCTGAACTCAAGTTCATAAGGGACAAAACATGTAAACTACTGTCTGAGGGAGTGATTGAGGAGAGCAACTCTCCTTGGAGGGCTCAGGTTACCGAAAGCGAGCATCACAAAAAATGCATGGTGATAGACTATTCGCAGACGATCAATAAATTCACGTTTCTTGACGCATATCCGTCACCAAACATCGATGACTTGGTAAGAAACGTTGCTGCATATAAAATATTTAGCACTATTGACCTGCAGTCCGCATATCACCAGATACCAATGTCGGAAGAAGAAAAACCCTTCACAGCTTTCGAGGCTTCGGGAAAACTTTACCAATTCAACCGCATTTCTTTTTGGGTTGACTAATGGTGTTGCTTGTTTCCAGCGCGTTATTGACAAAGTGACAACACAAGAGAAATTAAAGGGAGTATTCTCGTACTTGGATGACATCACTGTATGCGGGCAGGATAAAGAGGAACATGATAGGAACCTCTCAGGACTCCTTGCAGCCCTTGACAAATACGATCTAAAAATTAACAAAGGGAAAAGCAAATTTAACCTGAGTTCCATACATTTGCTCGGGCACCTGGTATCTCATTAGGATATCCGACCCGATCCAGAGCGTCTCAAACCTCTTCGGGAAATGCCACTACCTCATAACACTGCATCAATTAAGCGAGCTCTGGGGCTCTTTGAACACTATTCAAAATGGATACCGCATTATTCAGATAAAATCAAATCATTGACCAACTATAATACCTTCCCTCTAGATCATCAAACTGCAAAAGATTTTGAAAACCTAAAACTTAGCATTGCTGATGCTGTGGTTACTACTATAAATGACACCAAAAAGATGATAGTAGAGACGGACGCTTCAGATGTAGCCTTAGCTGCAACTTTGAGCCAGGGTGGTCGGCCAGTGGCGTTCTTCTCACGGACACTCACCAAGTCTGAGCGTGAACACTCCACCATTGAAAAGGAAGCAGCTGCAATAGTTGAATCTCTAAAGAGATGGAGGTCCTTTCTTTTAGGTAAAAATTTTCAACTTTTAACAGATCAACAAGCACTTTCTTTCGTATTCAACCAAAAACACTCAAGCAAAATAAAGAACGATAAAATTTTGCGTTGGCGACTCGAATTGGATCCTTTCCCATTCGATATAACCTACCGCCCTGGAAGAGAAAACGTGAAGGCTGATGCCCTTTCTAGAATTTGCAGCTCTGTCTCCGATGATCGATTATTGGGGTTGCATCAATCACTCAATCACCCAGGTATCACATGAATGGTTCACTGGCTGCGATGCAGGAATCTTCCTTTTTCAGTTGAAGATGTTAGAAGGGTCAATTCAACTTGTTCAGTCTGTGCAGAAGACAAACCCCGTTTTCACAAATCTCGAGGTACTCTCATCAAAACGACTGCTCCTTTTGAAAGAATCAACATAGATTTCAAGGGCTCAATCCCCTCCAAGAACGAGGAATTACTACATTCTTACAATCATAGATGAATTTTCTAGATTCCCGTTCGCCTACGCCTGTAAAGACACAACTTCGGCCACGGTTATAAAATGCCTAACAGATCTTTTCATGCTTTTTGGGACTCCAGCTCATGTGCACTCTGACACAACCTTCCTTCATTTCATGGGAATTAAAATCATTCCTACATTCAAACGGAATAGCCACTAGCCATTCAACGCCCTATTATCCCCAAGGTAATGGACAGGTGGAGCGTCTGAACTTTACATTATGGAAAACCATTAGTCTAGCTCTTAAGACTAAAAATCTCAAGACTTGTGATTGGGAGGAAGTTCTCCAAGAGGCTCTTCACTCCATCAGGTCTTTGTTATGCACGGCCACCAACTGCACCCCTCATGAAAGATTCTTTAGTTTTCCCCAGCGAACTTCAAACGGAGAAGCTCTACCTACTTGGCTTACTACACCTGGCCCTGTACTTATCAAACGGAACGTAAGGTCTAGCAAGTACGACGACTTGGTAGAAGAGGCTGAACTACTAGAAGCTAATCCTCAATATGCCCACATTCGGCGGAAAGATGGAAGTGAATCAACTGTCTCGTTACGACAACTTGCCCCTAGAGAAGACATGGATCAGTCACTAAGAACTGAACCCCCTACACGGATTTGAGAACGAAGAGAAGTTCCTCAAATTCAACCTACTCCCGAAGGATCAGAAGCAGGCCTAATCGAGCTGAATAACTCCAGTCCTTTAAATATCAATCAGCCATCTCAATGTGACCCCTTACCTTTACCTGACCCAGGAACCACAAGACCCAGAACTATCAAACCTCCTTCTTATTTAAAGGACTATATAACCAATTTTTAGTTCAGATAAAGAGGGGGAGAATGTGATGAACTGGAATTATTACAATCGAATCTAATTGTTACTATTAGTAGTTATCATATGTTGTTAAAATTTCATTTTACATTCTTTCAGTAACCTCTGTAGTTTATTGTGAAAAAAAAAAAAACCTAATTCCAGGTCTTATTTGTATTTATTGTATCCTTACAAATACAACATAGATAACTTTGTACATAAGTTGACATATTTCTTTTGCTTACCAATTGAAGAAAATTATCTCTTTTTTTTTCTAAAGATGAAGTTACAGTATCCATGAGGTGTATAGTTGCACCCAGGGTCAAGTTAAGGGTTGATGCTGAACAATACACATTAGCCAAAGGTGTAATATGAGTTAACAAATCAAGAAGAAGGTCGGTCTTCAAATCACTGCTTAAACATTCTTTCAAAACAGTTTGCATTAAGACTTCACAGTTCTCAAAACAGAACATCACGAATTCACTATACATCTAAAACAGATAATTAGTAAATTATAATTTTAATAAATAAATTTGTGCGAACTTAACGGCAGAACAAAACATACCTCATCCTTGTTTCCATTCACAGATGAGATTTTATTCAAAGCAACAATGAGGGATCTTTCAAAGTGCTCTCTTTGAAGTATATTAGTATTACCTTTGGCTTTAAAGTAATATGATAAAAGATCTAACTGAGCATATAAAGGCATTTTTTTAACACAGTGAAAAAACAATTCTTTAGCGACTTCAAAGAAATCTCTAGGACACTGAGAAGTTGCCAAAAATTCACACAGATTGTCTAATAGTACAATTGCTATTTCAAGATCAAAAAGATGTGCATTATCTTGAATTACTTTCATGTATTTAGAACTTTGAAAAATTCCTGGAACACACATTAAACCTTTCAACCATTTTGATTGGGTTCGTTTAGGATTCAATAAGTTCAAAATTATTGTTTCTGCGTCTGCTTTTCTTATTTCATCATCTTCGGTAACTGGTTGAACAGCAATGTTACTTAAGGATGTGTCTAAAACTTTTAAGTTACTAATATCATCATTCATATGTTTGATGGAATTTATTTCTTCTCTACAAAGAAATGCTTCTTCTCTAACTGCAGTTTGAAGGGTCTTATCAACCAAATCTTTAATATCAACCTCACACCATGTCATATACATGTCAACACTGATGCACATCACAGCTTCAGCACATTTAGAAACCAACAAACTTAGACAATGATTAGTCCAATTGATTTCTCTTTTACACTCACCCCATTTACTATAATCAAATTCCAAAGAAAAATCATATATTTCAATGTGGTCATTAGTATTTAATTTAATTTTCCTAATACAATTTTTTAATACTGATAACAACATTTTAATGAAATACCCTAAGTAAATATGTTTTTTTTCAACTTCCCATGGCAAATCAGCAATGAACTGTTTAACATTGTAGGATATAATATCCTGGAATAGTTTAACAAATTTTTGAACAACGATGGAATTAAGATTCGAAGATTGTAAACTTGCTATTTTATAAAATGTACTTTCATATAATGATTCTAAAAATGCAACAGATCTATCAGGATTTAAATACTTTACATGTTCACTCATCACTTGTAACAATTCACAACCTAAAAATTCGGGGCCCAATCTAATTACTTCCCCAATAAATATGCCAAACTGAAGCTCTGATGATATTTTGAAATAAAGATAGCTGCTAAGTTTAGGTAGGCATCCGAGTAAATGCCAAAAATTTGAGTCATCTTCCAAGAGAGGTATGGATGGCAAATCAGTATTAACTATAAATAATAAGTTGATTTTCCTAAGATGCTCATCTTTCAAACTTAATTCCGTAATTAACAACTTAATAGATTCTACAATTTTTTGAGAAATCTTGTCATTATCTGTAAAGAAAATAATAGAGATTAATACAAAGGGACTGTGATGGGAAGTTAATTAATAGAATTTATTTATCTCACCTTTAGATATTGCATTGAATTTGATTACAGAACCATTTTGGTGGCTTCTCAAAATGCCTTGAACAGCAGTAAAAAGCTGGTCAAATTCCATTATTTTAAAAACTAACTAATTTAAAATTGTCTGGGATCAGATTCCTCAACTTGTTTGTAACCTTTTTCATAAGTAAATGGTTTCCCCGCCAAGAAAAAAAAAAGAGGGAATACTAGTGGTGACGATTTTTCGTTGTAATTGGCAATAGGAAAAATTTTAAATTATAAAATTTATGGAAATATATTTATTATAAAGGGATAGCTTATACTTGAAAAATACTAAAACGATTTTAAAGATTACAATAGTTCTGCCGTCTTATCTCACCATGTTATCTACATGTTATCAATATAAGGTTACAATGTGGGGAATAACGAAATTCAAATTAAAGAATTTTTAAAAATTTATCATTGGTATTTTTTCTATCCTCTATTCAATTTCCATTTCATAATCTAACCCTTATGGTTATTAAGAGTGAAATAATGAATATCTATAATTAAGACAATTAACTGAAATAAACTAGGCTATATTTTCTTGAAGTAAACTGCTGAATAGAAGAGTCATTTACATTTTTGCATTAATGACTTCTGTATAATAAAGCATCTGAAGTAAATTACCCATTGTTGTATTTCCTTGAAATTCTTTTCTTAAATCCATGCATGCATAAATCAAGCATTTGTGACTGATAAGCTGAACAATCACCTACTTTTCAGAGAAAGTAGTGGACTAAATTTACTGAGGCAGAAATATCGTTAGGAATTTCATTTCATAGATAAAATGATTGTAGTTACTTGTAAGGCACCAGTAAATATTGCTGTTATAAAGTATTGTGAGTTTAATTTAACTCTGGTGTTAAAGTTCACCTTTCTAACTTTTTAATTGTATCCAGGTTTAATTTTTTTATCATCTTAAATTCCTTTTACAGGGGGGAAACGAGATGAACAGTTGATTTTACCTATTAATGATTCTGTCAGTGCTACATTAAGTACCGATCAGGTAAGATTTTCAAAGCTGTAAAACAATGTCTAAATAAAAAAAATCAAGTTTTTGTACTACTATTTTGCTGTTAAAGTAGTGATATATGTAATTAACGCTTACACGTTCACAGAAGTAATATTTGTGTATTATGGTAATCTTTGTTGATAATAATTTCTAATTTTCCACTAATAATTGAGACCTGTTATGCCAAACCACTTCAGGTGTTTGGTCGTATAAATTTTTTGAAATTTAAACGGGACCAAACAAACTGAAAGATGTTAATTACTATGGAATTGGAATGAACTTTCCAGGCAACTGTGGTATTGAAAAATGAGTTGTAAGAGCTAGTAAATATTAGAAGCCTTATTTTCATGCCATCTCACTTGAAATTCTCAAAAACTGCAATTTTGAGTTGGACTTTGGGTTAAGTATGATAGGGACATATTCAGGTTTTGAACCAAGTCATTTTGGCAATAGGTTTAGGTCGTATATAAGAGAACTTTGCTCGAAAAACTAATTAAAAATGGATTACATAGGGTTTGGCAGGACAGGCCTCAATGGATTTATGTTCAGTATTGTGAAATATATATGATCATTATTTGCTGACAGATGCATGCTAAGACAACAGTCATGATAAGCCCAAATTTTGAAAAAGATCGATTATGGCTAAATGGAAAGTAAGTTATATCAGGAATAATATCTTCTTCAGCTTCAACTATTAATTTAGCCCTCTACGATTATATTATGTTATTTTTTAGAGAAGAATCTTGCACGACTCCTCGAGTCCAAGCTTGTTTAAATGAAAGTTAGTATCTTAAAAGTTCAAATTTTTATTTAAAATCTGTTCTATTGAAAATTCTTATTCTATTTATGTTAATATATATATCTAATAATTATGGGTGATGTTTTCAGTACGAAAAAGGGCATCTGAGAAACAAAAAGGAAAAAGAAGTAATCAAGGGATTGATCTTTGGAAAGCTCATATTTGCTCTGAAAATAATTTTCCTACTGCCGCTGGTTTGGCTTCCTCTGCTGCAGGTTATGCTTGCTTAGGTAGGTACTTTTTTTTGGGCATTTCTTTTTTGTTATTCTAGACCTCTTGATGTTTTAAAATAAATTAAATTAATAATTTATTAATCTCCCGTGGGTCTCATTACCGCGTATGGGGAGTATCTCTCATGAGGATGAGGCGGATGTGGGGATGGTCGGTGGAAATTCCTAGGAAAATCGTCCTGGTTAAGTTCATAGGACCCGCTGACCAACAAGGAGAGTGGCCCCCCATGCATTCTGGAGGGTGTGACGTTGGTTTGAACACCCGACTCACAAACCTTTATTTCACTCAAACATCTCAAACAGTCAGGGATCTCACTAAGGTAAAACGATGTTTTAAGGATTCCAATCTAAAACACGGGCATAGATAGGCGCACAATAGACCCAAGGAGGTCGCGGTGCATCAGGTCGCGGAAAAAAAAAAAGAAAAAAAAAAAGGTAAAACGCTCATTATCCGGAGGTGAACTAGTCACTGTTCGGGTCTCCAAGTGGGGAATACTTAAGTGGATTCATGCTGCAAGTTGAAATATTTTATTAAAAGAAACCCAAAAATTTCCTCCTCAATTCAAAACATTAACCAATGCTTTTTAGGCACAAAAACCTCTTTTTAAAATATTAAAATACTCTTTATTATCTTAATCACATCCTGTTTCATTCTGTTATAATTTTTATGTTAAGCATGGTATAGTTGAACTTCATCCATGCATCTTCCTTGTATCAATTTAGTGCATCACTTCTTCTTTCTTCTTTATACATTAGAACCATAGAATTCTATTAATTTTATTAAGGGGTGCAAGGAGTATTCTGAGGAAAAGCGATCCCTTAAAAAGAAGAATGGAATAATATTTATGCAAGTAATAAATTTAATTCATGAAAAGGAGCTTAACATACAGCCGTCATTTCATATGGCCAAGGGTTAAGCATGGGTTATTTATTTATTATAGTGAGTACAGGAAGGAAAGGTTCCTTTTACAAACTTATTCTCATTAGGAATGTTGAAATGTATTCCATATCCATCATGATAAACAGTCAAAAAGGCACAAATATCAGATCTCTAACAATTTCACTTTACGGGCAGTATAGGGCTTCAATGGAAGCCTTTAGCCCACAAAAAAAAAAAAAAAAAAAAAAAAAAATTCACTTTAGAATTGAGGGTTTTGGAATACAGTAATGTTCTCATTATTTGCCTATTTGTTCTTTGAAAAAATTATATCATCTCTTTAATGCTCCCCATTTTAGTTATTGAGAAGGTAATAAAAAAAAGGTACTTGAGTATCTGGATGATATAGGTATACAGAGAAGCAATTAAGGTAACATTGAGATACTTATATAGATCCTGTTACAGAAAGAACAAAAATCAACCTAAAAGTTATAAAACTAATAATAATGAAGGCTTTGTCAGATCTGCCTTAACACAATCGTTCCTCCTCCCTCTCGGCCTACCCCGACTCTCTTTGGTCCCAATATTGTACATAGTACTTAATTTTCAATAACTGTCTTTCGTTGTTCATCCCTCAATGTTAGCGCCCATGTTTGACATCAATAAAGGACCCCTTTTGTAAATCCTAATTTTTAAGTTTTGGGACAGAAGGCACAAGATAACCAATTTTGCTAGCATTTCCCACTTTAAATCTATCCTTGATTTCCCCTTCAGTTTTAGCCTAAAAGTAAAAGAATATAAAATATAATTAGCGAAAAAATTCACACCAACTACAGGATAAGTTAGATGGAATATCGTTTCCAGCAGTAGACACACAAAATTTGGCTTCACAGTAACCACAATTAATGGAGATTTATGATTAGAGATAGGAATAAAAATATTTTTTTTTTTTTGTGTGGCTACTGTAATGTGAAAATGTTTTAGAAATCTCAAATTAAGGGTGTATAATGCTGTGACCAAGCCAGTTCTGCTATTTGGTAGTTTGGCCTGAACTGTAAAAGGTACGCTGTAAAGAAGAACTGAAATTAAGTCCTCCTTACAATAATCGGGATTAGAGCTCCAAAGAGGGACTGATAAAGAACTGCTTATAGAAACTGGTCATTTTATATTATGCAATTAGAAAAGTAGCATAGTGGGGCGGGGAATATAATTTCAAGCAATTCATTAGGAATTCTCAATACAAAAATGTTTGTATGCCACAATTTTAGGCAAAAGAATAATAAACTTTCTACAGAACTGCTTGTTGGTTTGGAAAGAAAGTAAATAAAGATCAACCAGGTGTAAAGGTGACTTTTGATTTATATATCAATACCTGTCACAAAAAACACGACAATAAGTAGATATGACATAAATACAACTCATAAAGAACCAGGAATTTCGGGCATGAGGGAGTTTGGCATCTGTCAGTGCCTCCTCTTGACGGGAAATTTTATATTTTTTAAATTAGCAGTTTTTATGAGGATTAGAATATTTGTAAGTTATTATTTTTTTTATTTACCTAAAATATTAGTGATCTATACTTGGGAGGTATACTTTAACCATTTTTTAAATTTTAAATTATTCCTTTTATTTTTATTTAGGGTTGAGTCTGTAAATTACTACATATCTGTTGTCTTTTCTAAAATCTCTCACTTATTTGTTTCATTTTCTTTTTACAGTCTATACCTTAGCTAAAGCTTACAAAGTAGAAGGAGACTATACAAGTATTGCAAGACTTGGGTCTGGTTCGGCGTGTAGGTCAGTTATTGGAGGCTTTGTAAGATGGCACATGGGTAACCTAGGAGATGGTTCTGATTCAATTGCTACCCAGGTTGTCCCTGCATCCCATTGGCCTTCCATCAGGATACTTATACTTGTGGTAATTTACTCTAATTGCCCAATACTATTGATAGGTAATAAAAATGGTAAATTTATCTTAATATGGGAAGAAAAGAAAATAGTAAATCAAGTAAAATAGGGTCCAGGAGTGTCCTGAGAAAGACAATTAATAAGTGGGAAATTATTGTACCTATATATTTTAATTTTTGCTTATTATAATTCATTCTGCTTGATAATTTATTAGTTATATCAGTATTTTTTGCTTATTATAATTAACCCTTTAACTGCAGAGGTAGCGGGGCATGAGATGGTCCGCCAGTGCGCGTTAGTAGGCACACAGAGCGGTCCCGCTGTGCGGAGACTTTTACTGCATTCAAGCTCTCGCTTCTTACATCTTTTGTGAGCTTAATTAATTCTAAAAAAACTTTTCCATCCTCACTTTTCGATTCGGACTGTGGACCGGCACTGGTGTACTTAAAAACTTTTTTTTCCTTTCTTTTAATACCTTTTATCATTTAAAAATATTCTTTTGTGTGGTATATCTCAAAGCATGAGACACACATCTTCCTAAGTATTTAACCTTTTTGCCATGACAACTCACAATTTCACTACACAAGTTAAGGCCACGGGAGATGCAAATGAACTGGATATTAGAAATACGCAGGTGTGAATTTAAGTTATGTTATTCACAGAAGCAACCGTGCAACAAGGCACGGTTGGTAAGGAAAAGAATAATCAAATGCCATCTAGCGGTATGGGTAAACATTATAGATTCCAAAAAACGTCGAAAGAAAACACTAGTTACCCCTCGGAAAAAGGGTGGCTTATATGTCAGCCACCAGCAGTTAAAGGGTTAATTCTGCTTGATAATTTATTAGTTATATCAGTACTAAGGCAGCAAACTGTCATATGTCACTTTTTCAAAATTTTATGAGACGGCATTGTGCTAGCCTGCTATTAATTGGCTTTTGACTTATTACAATTTTCAATAATTTTTTTCTATAACTAAATAATATAAAAAATAATGTAACTAAAGGTCTATAACAAATTGCCACCTTCTAAAAAATTACGAATGGCAAACAAGATTCTAGAATGTACATAAACTTGTTCTTTTATTTAAGTGGCATATGTCATTTTGCCTTCAGAGCTCAGATATTTGAATAGGTAAGAATGTACATTTTCCTTAGTGTTAGATGTAGATACTAAGCGAAATGTCACACTTGTGTTAATATTTTGTAATTAATTAATTTTTATAAAAAATGGATAAAAACAAAGAACATACTGTAGCTAACAAATGATGAGACTACAGAAAAAAGAAAACTTATTTGTTAGACAAAGCAAAGTAAACGGATAGGCAAAATTAATATAATCTCTATGCCTGTACAATCATACTAATTTAAATAATTATACATAATAAACTTTTTTATTGTAGAAATATTGTATCTCAATCCATATTGATTTTATTTTTCAAGTTAATAAAAAGAACTGTTATGATAAATTTATAAATGTTTTGAAGAGTGTAATATGACTTTTTTTTCTAAACCTAATTTTAGGTTAGTGATGCCAGGAAAAAAGTTAGCAGTAGTTCTGGAATGCAACGCTCTGTCGCGACAAGTGAATTTTTAAAGCACCGTGCTGCTCATATTGTTCCTAAAAGAACAGAACAAATTATTAAGGTAATTTTTAAGTAAATAGAATAAATAGAATTCTATTAAGGTAAATAGAATAGAATAAAGGCTTAACGAACCCGAAGGCCCAATGCTGACGACACCAATCGCTCCCTACACAGCTCCATCCACCTCCCGCTGTCCAATCCCAACTCTACAAGATCAGCCTTCAGCGAATCCTCCCACCTTTGCCTAGGCCTTCCCCTCAGATGTTTTCCAGTCAGCAAAGCAGGGAGCAAGTTGTGGTGTCGGCATCGAATCTTCGGGTTCGTTAAGCCTTCATTATTATTATTATTATTAGAATAAATAAATGTTTCAACCTATCAAAGTGGAGAGATTTATGTTTTAATTAAGGTCACTCTTCCGTTCCTTTAGCACTTGTCATTTCTTTCATATATAACACCCTTATATAATAGTAGCCTCCAACTTTTGCCTTTAAATACTTTCATTTATGGCCATGAGACATCCTCAGACCTATACCCTACCCCCATTTAGTTCTTATGTACCAGCATTGCTAATTATTTCCATTAGTGAGACTATTAAAAATTGAAAAATGACAGGTATCTTGTTATCTCTTAAATGAAAAGTACAAATATAAATAATTTTTTTTTTATGATTTCAGGCAATTAAAAATCATGATTTTGAAACATTTGCTGAGCTTACAATGAAAGATAGCAACCAATTTCATTCAGTTTGCTTGGATACCTACCCTCCTGCTGTTTATATGAATGACGTTTCACATACCATTGTTGAATTTGTTCATTCATACAATAAAATTAAAGGAGCTACAAAGGTGGGTGGGCTTTGTTGTTTACATTTTACAGATGAAATAAACTTTTATATTAAACAGTTTTAAATTAATTAATTTTAGTTTTAATTAAATTTACTCTTAGATAAAACTTCAAAACTTTTTAGTTTTTTATGATTAAGACAGTATTATAAAGCCCAAATATTATTTCAAATTGACAATAAAATGAAGGAAAGGTGTTATTGAATTCAGGATTTCTACATTTATTAAATTTACAATAAAATTTCAAGCTCTTTGTTGTTGTGATTCTATACTGCATTATACACTTACTAACAAAAGTCTCTGCACTCTCTCCAGCTTTTTTTTATTTTACCTTAAAGATAGGTTATGAGCTAGATATAGGCAATGAAACTCACACATTTTTTACATAATTTAATCTATTTTAATTAACAATAATCAAATTTAATAAAATTTATTTAACTTATAATTTATGAGGAAAATTACATAAAATGTCAGAATATTGATGCGCCAAAAGTCCCTGCACACATCATTTTTCTTCAACTTGAAGCTTAATTATTGATGCCAAATCAACTTTAATAGGTAGTCGTTCCTACCTTATTTCTTATCACTTCTCATAATCTATTTGGCATGGTGTGAACTAGTTTTTTGTAGTTTCTGGAGTAATTTTACCCCACAATTCCTTTAATACTCTTTTTAAGTGGTCTTTGTTCTTTATTTTAATTTTTACTTTTCGACGACCTAGTTGATCCCACAGATGTATTGGATTAAGATTAGGAGATTGGGGAGGTGTTTTAAGTTGCTGTAGAGCATTGTAGAGCAACTATTCTAGAACTTTCCGCGCTGTGGTTATCTTGTTGAAAAATGAATTTTGCCTGGAGATCAAACTTTATTAAACTTTCCGGTAAATTACTCCTCAAAATATTTATATAAACGTGTTGGTCCATTATTCCGTTGATAAATTTCAAATTACCAACTCCAGCAGCACACATACACCCCCAAACCAAAACACTCCCTCCACCATGTTTCACAGTACCAACTATGTTTTTTTCCACCGGCTCTTTGTTTGGTTTTCTCAAAAGTTTCCCCCTTCCATCTGATCCATGAATGTTAAATTTACTCTCGTCAGTAAATAAAACACGTTCCCAGAACTACAAGGGCTTGTTTACATGTTCCTTTGCGAACTGCAGTTTCAATTGCCGGTTTATTTACTAATGAATGGCTTACACCTAGGCTTACGCACATTATAGCCAGCTTTCTTTAGGGTTCTTCTAATGGTTTGTGCAGATACCCCAATCTTGTAATTTTCTTACACCATACTTGATAAATTTAGAGCACTTGTGTGGGGTTCTTCGTCCGAAGTCCTTATGATAGCCCTCTTTTGGTGAGCTTGAAGTACGGGGGGCGGCCAGAGCGGTATCTACTTTCCATTGTACCCAGTTCTTCATACCGTTTTAGGATATACCTTACCGCATTATAGCCCCTGTTGACTATTTGTCCTATTTACCGGTATGAGTCGTATGAGTTACCTCAAGTTTACAATTTGGTCGGGAATCGGTGTTGGAACCTCCATTTTTTATCACACTGTTAACTGTTTGGGCCCAAATTAACACTGACAAGTTAGGATTAGCCGGAGGATGAATGGGATAATGTGCAAACTGAATACATATCAATATCTTGGCTAATTCCACTGCGTGCAGAGACTTTTGGCGCATCAATATTCTGACATTTTATGTAATTTTCCTCATAAATTATAAGTTAAATAAATTTTATTAAATTTGATTATTGTTAATTAAAATAGATTAAATTATGTAAAAAATGTATGAGTTTCATTGCCTATATCTGGCTCATAACCTATCTTAAGGTAAAATAAAAAAAAAGCTGTAGGGTTTGCAGAGACTTTTGTTAGGAAGTGTATATAGTAAAGTTTTCATATTAAAGATCCTGATGGATCAGAGACCTGATTTATCCAGATCATAAAAATAATTAAAATTAAGTTTGAGTCACAGTAATCTGGACTGAAACAAGGAAAACTTAAAAGCTTAACATTTAGTAAAATATAAAGCATTGGAGCTTCATAAGTTCCAAATAAAATAAACATAGTTTTTAATGAGGCACATATATAATTTCATTTAGACATTCGGTATAACTTCTCTCTAGAGGTTACATTTCTCAAAATAGACCCTATTTTGGAAAATTAGAAAAACAAATCAAAACTAAAGTATTGGGAAATAATGTCATTATTTCCATTCCCAAGACAGGAAACAGTGCAAGTGTAGGAACAGGCCCATATATCTCTCCTCTGTACTTAATAAAGTGTTTACCTTTATCCTGCAGCACAGGCTGCATTGGTTCAGGAAGAATAATATTGTATCTTCTTCCTAAGAACTACTGTACATACCTTATTATCTAGAATTGAGTGGCATTACCGCCTTCGATGATAAGATTTTTTGGACAATCCACAAATAAAAATAGTTATGTTTTTTAAAAATATATTATTTTATTTATTGTAAATATTTTAAAAAATAGCCTAAATTGGGATATTAAATTGAAATAAGTTGAATAAAATGTACAGCATTTTCGCTTTCTTTTTTTCAAGAATGAAGTTTAGAATATATTTAAAAAGTAAATATAATCATTTTATATTGGCAAAGCCAATATTATTTTTGTGTAGTATTGCTTAAGGGCCCTAAAATGTATGATGACTGTTAAAATTGAAAAAAATCTGGTGTGTGCGCGCAACACACAACTTTCACTTACCAACTTACTTGCTCTTACTTACTTACTCTTTAGACATTTCATAATGTAGTCCTATTTGTTTAATATTCATGATAAGCGTTAAGAAAAATAAAGAACTTTTTCCCTGTATTTCCTTCAAGAATTACTTATAGTTCTGATGCAACTATTAGAAAAAATCTCGTATGGAATTTATGATAAATATTATTAATTCCATGTAAATGAAAGCTGTAATGAGCCATGTAAGGCATTTCAACAATAAGTCATTCAAATTTTGTTTTAGAAATTATGACATTTTTTAAAGAGCAGAGAAGTACTATTTTTCTATAATTTATTATTTATAATTGTAAGTATTACTTTCAGGTGGCTTATACTTTTGATGCTGGGCCTAATGCATGCTTATTCTTGCATGAAGAAGATGTGGCTGAAGTTGTTGCTGCTATTAAACAAGTATTTCCGCCTGCCGATGAAAAGAATTATATCAGAGGAATCCAAGTTCCAGAAAAGACTTTAGATAAGGTGATAAAAATTATTTGAAATGTTCATTTTCGAAGTCTTACAGATGGCCACCTGAAAAATATTTTTCATTTTTTAAAGTGTTTTTTGATAACAGTTATTTTATTTTGGATTTGAGAAAAAAAACTTCTTTCTTTTTTTGGTTTCTATTTCCAAAATCGTTTGATCTGGCTAGGTTTGTGAGAAATAATTTATTCTCCCTTTTAAGCATGCTACATGAAAATGCTATTATTTTTAAAATATTGTTCCTACCATGAAGATCCTAAAAGGTACTAACCCTACTAGCCTAAGAAAGAAGATCGAGATTCATTTTGCAGGTCTTCCAAAAAAATTAGTACTTGTCTATTCTGGATTGCACTTATTGACTCAAGGTTACTCAAATGATGCCTTAAGACTTTCAGAGCTCGGCCAAGTCTAAGCACCAACACTCTTACTTCACCACGATCCCCCCACAAAGCCACCATTTATATAAGTATATTATTATATTTATATATATTATTTATTTTTATATTTATATTTCCTTATTTTTAGAACTTCATATTTTAATTGTTTGTGTACTTAAATGATTTTTAAAATCATACAACTTTTTCTAATAAAATAGTATATGGTATAAGTTAAATTTTAATGTTGTTAGATTTTGTTTTTGTCAGTTGCTCCCTGATTCTGTGACAAACTAAACAGGTACCATAACGAATAGTGGTAACTTAGAAGTTACTAAAATATTTATGAAAAAGGGATGCCTGCAGTTCATTATGTGCATAAGTCTGTTAGCTACGTATCTATCAAGGGTTCTAGCTTCCATTTGAAGTTGATAGTGGTGCCTCCTAGTGGAAGACGTGAGATGCTAAAACTAAAGTTAAAAAATTATTCTCGGCTAATTCAAAATAATTACAATATGTATTGTTATTTTGTATTTATATTATTTTCCACGCTTCTCTATCTCAAACATAATGCAAGTTTTTGCAGTAGTAGGATGCACAACTACCGCAAGTAATACATAATATATTTCTCAGCAACTGTCATTTCTCTCAGGACTATGCTAGATGGTAATTTATCTTCTAGGCACTGACCCTATTTTCCGGAATCTACTTAAGTTGAATTAAGCTGGACACTCTGCCGTCTTTTAACCCTTAAATAGATCCCCTGAATTAAAATGGCTCACCAGCCAAGGAATCTGTTTTCAGTGACCGTCAAGGAATCAGATAGGCAAGATGATGTCCAAGATAGTGCAGAGAGGAAGTATTTTCTAAGTGTCCTTTGTGTGTTCGGAAGGATTGCATTATGACTGGATCTGTCAGAGCTGGATTTGTATGGTAGTTTATGGATAGAAGTGTATGTAAGCAGCGAACTATTTTTATTTACACTCTTTTCATTGCCAACTGTTGGTTCCATTTCACAATAATATTCTTTCAGATTATCTTTTTCCATTTTTTTACAAATTACATCCATAGAATCTCCTAATATACAATTATCTTTTTATTCTGATTACTATTATACTATTATTATATTACTATTCTTTTTACCCTCAATTACTATTATTTTTCTACTCAGATTATCTTTTTCCATTTTTTTATTTAGAAGTTACAAACCCAAAATCTCCCTAAGTACTATTGAGCCTTCCTTCCTATAAGTAGGCTGGGTCAATTTTTCATGCAGGAGCTTAAGAGAAACCAACAGTCGCTGCTAGGACCTGCAATGCTTTCTTCAATTCTATCAAATCTATATGCTTTTGTTACAAGAAGCAGAGCTGCCTTTGTCTCTGGTATGAGAAGGGACATTGAGAATATCTCTGGACAAAAAAAACAACAGTCCCCATTAGCGGAAGACAGTATATCTCGCAAACGGTTTCTCACTTATTTAATGTCCCCAGCTTCACAGCAGATAATTTGTTATAACTGAGACACATCCTAAATAAGTAAATCTGGTGGCCACTAAGCTGCTGGGGGGGGGGGGGTGCTCTTCTTTTTTGGTGATATTTTTTTCATTAGTTTTGGTGTTGCTAATATACAACAGTAACAAAATTATTATAATTTTATCCATTATTACCTTTATTAATCGTGTAATCTTTCATTAAAATCGATAATCTTGCATTTTAATTTATTCAAATAATGATATAGGTATTATAGAATTATGAAACATTAAGAAATAGGCAGAACAGGTAATGAAGAGTTAAAGAAGTTGAGGCAGTCAGCGACGGAGGGTGGCCTACATGGCCTAGCTTAGGGAGGGTAAAGGCCGGCCGACCCGCTTACCTTCTTAGTGCAGCTTTTGTTCCAAGCTCTCTTAGCTGCTAAAGGGTTAAATAATAGAATAGATTTGCAAAAAACAAAACAAATCTTAACACTATAAGGAAATACTGTTTCTTGATCAGGTTACATAGCCTCAACAACTCCTTAATATATAATAATCGTGGTTAGGTACCTAAGCCCTAAGAATATCAACATTCTACTAGAACAATAATGCTTATTGTTTTATTGCCATTCAGTGTATCATTTAACTATATCACTAATATTCAGGACATATTTTTGTTAAGGGTAAGGAATTTGGTCTGTATAATAAATGATTTTAATTTAGATATGAGTATTTATTTTCCTAACATACTATTTTCATTTTGAACAGGATCTGGTACTTCCCTCTGGTCCACAGGAAGCAGGTCGCCTCCGATATATTATACATACAAAGGTTGGTGAAGGCCCTTCGGAGATTAATGACCCTCAGGCTCACCTTCTTGACCAAAATGGCCTTCCAAAACCGGAGACTGACTAGATATATAATTTAGTTTCCATTAGCTTATTTATTTTTGTGTCTAATAATAAGATTATTATAGTAAAACTGTTTTTACCTATAGAATTAAACTTCAGATTTATTGTATAACATGAAATTTCGTTCCTTTTTGGTATGGCATTCATAGAACATTAATTGCAATAGCCTCATTATTTTACTTAATTCCATGAGGATTTTCTTCTTGAAAAATCTGTGAGTCTGATCAGAAACAATTGTTATAAAATGTTATATCATAGCAGAATACCGTTACATTGAAAAGAAGAAATTAGTCTATGGATATTGAATGAATCTAAGATTGGAAGTTTGTTATGGTCAAACAGAGTTTATAAGATCAGAACATGCTTATTTCAAGTTGAAATTCCACTCTGAATTATTTTATTTTCACCATTATCGCTATCTGATATTTCATGTAATTCAAATATTTTTATTTTTTATTTATCATACTGAAATCACATTGGTGGAAATAATTATGATAAACAAAAACTGCTGTTGTTGAAAGTGTTCATATATCATAAATAAAATTATGCTAACCACCAAAATCACTATCTGATATTTCATGTAATTCAAATATTTTTATTTTTTATTTATCATAGTGAAATCACATTGGTGGAAATAATTATGATAAACAAAAACAGCTGTTGTTGAAAGTGTTCATATATCATAAATAAAATTATGCTAACCACCAAAATAGAAATGCTCAACATTAGCTTATAAAAACCAAAATTGTGCTTATATGTATGCTGCCATAAAAGAAAAGTCAACTGTTGAAGTTCCTATGAACTGTAAAATATTGATAAAATAAATAAAAGTCTAACTTGAATTTAATGAAAATATTTTTTTATTGTAAAATAAAAATGATTTATAATGTGTTAAAATTTCACTATCTGTAGCAAAGTTTGTATTTGATACAAAATGAAATTATATTTACAGTTTTCAAATAAAATAAAGGATTTGGGAAAACAAAAATTTACGAATAAACTATTTATTTCCTAATGTTGTACAATGAAATCCATTATTTTATCCTCTCAATTATATATTACAATAAGATGTTTAGAAGTGTGAAGATCCATATGATACAGGTCTATTGATGAAGGATTTATGTAACATTAAAGCTAGCTGGCGGAATCCTGCATTGGTTTTGCATTCTCTGAAAAAATAAGGAATATACATCAATTAATAAATTATTTTTAGGAGCAAAAGTGCCTGCATACAAGAAATATGTATGAAGTTGTAATTTATAGAGGAAAAGAAGTTAAAGTAAATACACAACGTAACTATATGCGCAAACATCTTGCCTCACAAGTAGACTGCTACTGTGTGTCACGGCTGCTTTTCTTCTGCTTTTGTTTTTTTTAAAAATTGAGTATCGTTAGGCTATAATTGCTTCCAACCTATATGAGATGACAGTATTTTTTCCCTAGCAGGCCTAAGAGTATTCAACAGTCATAGGGTACTCATTGAGGATTTCCATTAACTGCCCTCACTTTAGTTTTAATGTAACATCTTCAAGGGTGGTGTGGTGTCAACGCTGTTGAAATGTCCGAACTGTTCTTTAAATGCGATTCACACTCTTCCCCTCCCCCTCCATTTCACTTATTTTTTAACCACCAGACATTCCAGTAAATCACTGTTTCTTATAATGCTTCAAAAGTTTTAAGATTGATATTAAAAGTTACACTAAAAACTTGGTTTCAATGGCTAGTGAAGGATTCACTACAGTACAAGACTGGTACAGATTAAGATAGATAAACAACTACAATCAAGAACCAAACTCAAAGAAAACTATATATGTTATTATTTTTCACACAATAACTCTAATTATTTACAATAATAACACATTACATATTATTTTTATCAAAAGTTGCATGAAAACCCCTATTACATTAGCCTTTTAATCTATAACTCATAAGGCAACTTCCTTATAAATGAGTACATAAAAAACTCTATATAGTAATATCATTCAATTTATTATTGCAAAAAAGGTAGTAATAAAACAGATGTATTAAATTTGGAAGTACTCAGAATTCTTTCAATTAATGTCTAAATGGTTAACCTTAGATCACACGCAAGCAAAAAATAAAATAAAAATGCATAAATCCTTGCTGTTAATTCTAACAGAGTTAGTAGAAAACAATAAAAAAATTCAGTTTTCTAGTTAATAAAAGTTTCAAGTATAAAAACTTATCTTAATGCAGAAACATATTTGGTTACTGAAAAACTTAGCAACAATCGATTAGAACTTTGCTAGGTAATGCTTAATTGCGGAAAATGCTAGCCTTAAAAGAATAAACAACAAACAAAACAATTTAAGATATCACACCATTTATAAATCAGCAACTTACAAAAACAGCCCTTAATGAATCTTAGTCTTTTTGATCTGAAATTAAAATTATAAGAAAAATAAAATTTAAAGACAGCTCAATGTTATATTAAAATAGATAGGTATTACCAAAGGAACAGTTTAAATCAGGGATAATGGTATTAACCAAATACCACCACCACTAAAACACAAAATAAATGTTTTTTAAAAACATCATCCCTGACAAAAGAAAATTGGACCCCCAAGTAAAAGAAATCCAAAATTCTAACTTTTATACAGTGCGTCCCCCCTCCCGCCATTAATATACAAAATGAATTTCTTTCAAAAACAACCTCCCCGATAACATAAAATAGCACCCCCGAATGATAGAAATCCGAAATTCTAACTTTTTTTAATAGAAAATTGAGGGTTTGCTTTGATTACTAAATTGGTATTAAAACACAGCACTAGTGGCAACCTACTTTATTTTCGCATTGACTAAATAACTCATTATTTTGATGATTTCCTTTATGTTAATAAAATAAATGGTTACTTATTTTCATACTGTATTTATATTGTATCACTGGCTAAAGTCCTATGTCAATTATTCACACAGGCCAACCAAAAGAAAAAGAAAAGAAAATTGGTGCACTGGGTATTTTTCGTCTGAATTAATATTTGTTTTAACATTGTTAAAGAATGGTCAATAATCCCAAACAAATTCCTTTGTGAGAATTAAATTCATTCAGCATCATTTTATCTTCATTTGCTTGTGAGCGCAGTTAAGCTCGCTATTGGATGTTATTTTCAATATTCACATTGGTTTTAACCACTGAAACACTCCCCAGGAAGGTTGGGTTGGTAGAAGATAGTGTTATGTAGCAGTATATATACTGGAAACTACCATAATAGGGCAGTTCACAGGTATAGGGGATATTTGACGCAGTCTGGTTCAGGCTTACTGAGGGCAACAGCTCCCACTGAAAACTAATTTATAGTTATCCGGATCATGACCAGACAACTTTGGAAACCTTTCAGTGGCATAGAATACTTATAGAATGAGTTAGGTACGAGAAATAGGTGCAGAGGCAATTAAGTTATAGTACAAAACTTGTAATGAGCGAGAGTTTGGGATAATTGTCACATTAAAATAAAAGATTGGTTACACTAATACTATGTCACTTCCGAGCATAGCCTATTTTGAAAGGTCACGTGACTGTGATATAAGCTTACTCCTGACGCATCCTATTCAGTTAAAAAGGGCCTAGAATTAGGTTAATTTAATCCCAGCTTTTGACTTCCACAAACCTGTAAGTTTTTAGTTGAGTTTGGGGCCGCACTAAACAGTTCCATGTTGGCCATGCCCAGGAGTAAACAACAAAATATTTAATTAAAAATAAGTAAGGATATATAAAACTTACTGATTGGCTTTCCATCCTTCCAGGGTGTAAATCGCACATGAGACTCTTCTCTTTTGAGAGCTTCCGTTTTAACATTAGATTTTAATGAATGTCGAACAACTCTAGCAGCAATGTTTGAGTACTGTATATAGCTGAATCAAATTATAAAATTGAGATTAGGTTTAACAACATATAGCTTGTTTGGAAGGAGACTGCTACAATAAAAAAAACTGAAGTTTTACAGAAGGAAGTTTATGGAAGACTGCCTTAACTGCTCTGAAGCATGAAATATTCGATTTAAAAGTATGGCATTTTTCTCAAAGAAATATAATGTTATTAAAAATCTTTTACAGTAAAAACAAAACAAATTAACAAAGAAAATGTTCCTATTGTGACACTCTTCTTTCAAACAAGCAAAACAAATTGGGTAGAATAAGTTAATGATACTGGCCTATAACAGAAAAATCCCAATTATAGGGATTAAGACACTCATTACAGACTTCATATTGTACTATAACAGTACACTACAAATAATCAATTATTTTGGCATCAGCATTTCCTATAATGAACAATTTAACATCCTTAAGCGCCTAACTTAAGGCCGATATTTATTGGCGTAATTGTACTTATGTAATATTAATGCTAATGTTAATAATGCCCATGGAGGAAATCTAAATAGTTTTAAGGAGGAAATAACAGTTAAAATTTTGAATAAGGCTGGAATAAAAAATAATGAAATGAATAATAATTCAATAATAAGGAAAGAATGAAAAGTCTTATCAATCCAAAATAGTGCTAATACAACTAATAGAAATAGTGCTTATGCAAAATGACTATAGGATATAAAGGGATTACTTGTAAAATGTGAATCTGTCTGTGAATCCACCATAACCTCATGAACTATGAAATATCTAAAAGGTGCATAATCAAAAATAAAACCAATAGCAAATAAACTTAGTAAAATGAAGAACTTAAGGATTCTCGTAAGATATGCACATTTTTTTAATGATTAAAAGTTTTAGTAAAAA
This sequence comes from Aelia acuminata, assembly GCA_911387785.2. Classification (NCBI taxonomy): domain Eukaryota; kingdom Metazoa; phylum Arthropoda; class Insecta; order Hemiptera; family Pentatomidae; genus Aelia; species Aelia acuminata. The sequence continues at coordinate 49,658,436 of OU426979.1, forward strand.
ATGAAGTTAAAAAAATAATCTATGTCAATTAAGCGTTACACATAAAAAAGAACTATTAATACGAACTTCAGACCAGCAGCTCTCCACGCAGACATTTTTAATAATATGAAGTTGAAATTGTTGAAAGAAAACCGGAGGAAAACTTTTGATAAAGGATCAGCTGTATGAGAAATCGGCTGCCTTTATGATCCTTTCACTATTTCCAGGCAGTCAGATTCTTCAATAGCGTAATCAATAAATTCCTTAATTTACTAGAAAGATTGTTAAGAATAATCTTTTAAATAAAAGTTTAACTTATTTATTTAGTGATTAATGATCCAAAATCAGAGACGTTGATACATCAGTTTTTTTTTTTGGGGGGGGGGCAGTCGGGAATCTGGAAATTCCTAGCATTTAGAGAAGTTGAAACAAAATTAATCATAATAATTTTAATAAATAAAAAATTTGGTGGGGTCACCTATGGTGTAGCGGTTAGCAAAGAAACTTACTGTACTAAAGGTCGCGGGTTCGCGTCCCGAGGTGGCCATAAGATTTTTTAATGGGAGTAAAAAATCTTTGTCTATGCCATCCCTCGGGTAGGACGTAAAATGGAGGTCCCGAGCCTGTACGATGTCAGGTACTCGTTAAAGATCCCTATCCTAATTATACCTGGATAGGCAAAATTTAGGACTCCCACTGTAGCATCATCCCATTAGCCTTAGTGGCATAAAGTGACGTTAAAAGAAAGAAAAAACAATAAATTTGGTACTAATTCCCCTATGTTGCTCCTGGCCGGAGGTACTGTACAATGTGGCTCCGATTTCAACTGGAATGGAATCGTTTGGGGGGGGGGGGGAAGGATTATTTGTACCTGAAGAGTAGTGAGCAGAAGCTGGAAGCTAGGATCTAAGTTATATGTAATAATATTTTTTGATAATTTTTTTTTTTTTATCTTCTGGTATTTAAACCGTTTTAAAGATAAGCAAATATATACATTCTTTTTTTTTTAATTTTGAAAAAAAAATTAATCATATTATAAACAATTTTAAGAATGTAAATGAAATAAAGACATCCCTCAAACAAACAATGGCATTTTGTAAGGAAGTTTGAGTAAAATACGGCCATCAATAGGTCATAAAAATGTGTGGGCCCCCATGGTTCCCCCCATGGCCAAATTAAGATGGGGAAAAACCTTGGCCATCCTAGGGTTAACGGGAAATCAAATCAGATGGTTGGAGCATGTGGTGCTTTTGCCCAGAGTCTCAATTCCCAAATGCCCACTAGAGGGTCACCATAATGGTAGATGTGGTAGAGAAAGATCAGTGGACAGAAGAGAATGGAGAAAGATCATTAGAGAAACCCTGGTTCTTGCAGGAACATAGTAATAAAAAAAAATCCATATAAATTGTCTAGGGATATCTTAGTTTTTGAGTTCAACTATTTTTCTAGTCAATTTATTAACCTTATTTATATCTTGAATCATATGGACTAGATAAATTTCATGCAATTGGTGTTGTGCTGTAATATTTAATTCATTTTAATACTTACAACATTATATTATTCTGATATTTTAATGTAGACAAGCATCTTCTTTCATATATTCCGGCTCACCCCTGATTACACTAGCTAATGTCATAAAATACATTTAATTCCATTTCTCACCTCTAAGGCTACCTCAATTTCATTAAATCATTATTCGTCACAGTAAAATGCACTAGAGAAACCATTGTGTTTCTAAATGTGTTGGTATGACAGGGAGGAACTTCCTCGTTCGTCGAAGTTTTCTCTTTTTCTGTCTCATCCTCTGTAATTTTTTACTATATTCTATCATCCTTAAATCTCACCTTTAGTTTTCATGGCAGACCTTCTGAGGCTTCTCACTAAAATGCAACCTTCATCATCTCAAGAGAGATGATCTTGACCTGCAGCATTTTCTTTGGTTTATTGCTAACCTCTTGAGTTATGCCAGAGATTCTGGTAGCAAATGGGTTTAATACACCTAAAAATACTCAATAGTCAGTACCTAAAAAATTTCTCAGGTTAACAAATTTTTACAATACTTTTTTCTTTTTAAAACCTTTATCCTTGCCTTAATTTCCTTTTAATTATAAGAGGATAATCCAAATTTATTTTATTTATGTTTTCTACAGTTTTACATATATGTTTCAGATACAAAAATAATTTTCACATTTAATCTTTTATTTTGTTTAATGTGCATTCATTTCAAGACATGGTTTTGTAAATTCTTTCTTCCATGTAGTTGTTTAAATTTTTACAATTTACCCATATTATAATCAACAACAGTACTCATTCATGTTTCAAGTTATGAGCCAAAGCATCAGGGGAGACTGAAAACTCAAGTAGAAGAAGGGAAGGTCTAGAAACAGTCTCATAGGTGTATATAAAAATATATTAGTAGATCAAATTTTCATATGCTCAGGCATCTTCAGGATAACACAATTTAAGTATGGCAGCGCATCTGAAAGAGTTACAGAAGATTTACAAAAGACATATTCAAAAAATTAAATCGAAAACAAGTGATAGCACCAGAAAACCCACAGACCATTAACTATATTTGCATTAATACAGTAAATATGAATTTGAACTGTATGATGATAATATTTTTCAATTTCAATTCTTTAGGAAAGTCAAGTTCAAGATGTTACTGATAAGCTAATCATGGTTTCATATGTACTCAACTCCTTGACATCAAGCATAATGAAATTAATCTACCAAGGAAATGGGAGATCCATATTTGGAAATCACCTGTAACTCTTTCAGATGCTCTGCCATACAAAATTAAATGTTAAGGGGATTCCACTAGATTTACATACTTCTTTGGTATACCTTGTTCAATATTAATATTATACATATTCTGGCCCTACAAAAACAGGAGCTGTCATTGTCATGTTGATGGGATTGTTGAAATCGATATCAAACCGATTTATTAATTTTTTCGCTCTGATGTTCTTCTTTCTTCCATGAACTTTGGCTCAACAGAGCAATACTGGTCATAGGTCTCCTCTAATAACTTCCGGCTCTCTGTGCATTGTTGGGCTGCTACTTTTCAATTTCTGACGCCAAGGATCTTCTAGGCATTCTGCGTTACACCGTCCATCCACCTGAGCCGTGGTCTTCCTCTGCGACTGGTCATGTCTATGTCCTTGCTCATTATTTTTCCGGGTATCTCCTGGGGATGAATTGGGCAGAGATTGTCCATCAAAAAGTGGACTTCTTGCATTATTTCTCTGATGTTCAACTAGATATATAAGTTTTACAAGCTTTTACAAGAACTACCCCTCCTTTCTTGAATAGCTGAGCAGGCAGGTTGTCGATCCCAGGTGCCTTATGGTTCATGAGCTTCTCAATGGTATCACACACCTCATCCTTATCAGACGGCTTTTTCTCATTGTCATGGTTCCTTTCAAGGTTGACAGCTATTTGGTCAGCTCTGCCATGTTCGGCATTCAATAATTCATAGGAGTGGTTCCTCCATCTCCTCATTACAAGGTCCATGCTAGTGAGAAGGGTTCCATCTGTGTCTCGGCATGCAGTGATTCATGGTTCCATGGCTTGTTTTCCCAGATACGTTTTTTCCTTCTGTGCATTTGTTTTTCATATTTTCTTCTTTGGTAATAGAGTTCCACTGATGCTTTTGTACGCATCCTTTGATCATTGATCTGTATGCCTGGTTTTTCACATCTCTGACTATTCCACATTCCTCATCAAACCATTTAGATCTTCTCTTATAGTATTCCATTCCAATTGTTTCTTTGGCAACTTTTTTAATATGATTTTTATGCCAGAACACGCTTGTTCTATATCACAATTGTGCATTTCAAGAAGATTAAGTTCTTCGTCAACCTTTCACGAAAACCGCTCAGATTCCTCAGCTTGCTGGTGTTATATTTTTCGCTTCTTTTGTTTTTGACTTTTTTTTTATTTCTACATTTCATTAATAAGCAATAGATTTTATTGATGTTTCTTTACCTAAAATGAATTATTACCCCATATTTTACCATCAATTATAAATGAAAACTATTTCTATAACTTCTAGATTTTTATTTATTTTAATTAATAAATCTTTCCTGGTTGAAATCATTAATTCATTAACGAAAATCCAATGAGTAGTCACACCAGATATAAATAATCACTGGGAAAATATAATTAATTGGTTTGTACATGCAAGATTATTTCAGTATTATGAAAAGAAAAAAACTATACCAAACGTAATTTATTATGTAATAAAAGTCTGATGTTCGTGAATAATGATTGGGTTTGTGGAGATAAAATCTCAGTTGTAAAATCAGAATTTAAAATAATGAAAAATATTAATGTTTTTCACTTTAAACTACGAGTATAACGAAAAATTATAGTATTTAAAGAGAATTGTGTCATGCGTCCGATGACGTAGCGGGAAGAGGTTGTGCGGGTTTACCTACCCAAGTGAGCCCACTTTCTCTCTATTCACCTCCATGCTTACGTATTGTGTTGTCACAGCAACTTTTTTCCTCCAACTATTGCATTAAAGTCGCTTCCTATAATCTTAATATCTGCTCTTGGGCACTCATTGATTGTTTTTACAAGTATGTCATGGAAATCATCCTTCTCTTGCTCCTCAGAAGTCTCAGTTGGAGTGTGGCAGCTTATCAGCGTGTAATTAAAGAATTTGCCCTTAACTATAATTAAAAAACCCACGGACTCACTGGTCTGAAGTCCATAATTAAATGTTTACACCTAGCAGATACGACAAAGCCAGTTCCATTGGTATACTCGTACAGCCTATCATCGCAGCTATAGAAAATAGTGTGGTTTTTCTTTTTTATTAGTACCTTTCGAACCTAATTAATTTCCTGAAGTGCAGTTATGTAGGTTTTGTATCGTTCCAGTTCCTCCAGAAATGCCTCGGATCTATATATAAAAGGTTAGAACATTCCAATATTTAATCGTGAAATCCATTTGACGAAAGCCGTGTTGTTTCCCTTTATACAGTCCAGCCTAATTATTTTGGAGTTTGATAATAGATTGAATTTAAGGGGAGAGGATTATTAGCCCAGCTGCCCCTGAGTCAAGTGGAGGGGCTGCCTCCTCAGGGTCTCCCAACGTTCTCCCCCATCCCGAGGGGATACCTAGGGGGAGTTAACCCTAGATGGATTGAGTACTGTTGTTTACCTTAGTGTGTAATGTAGAGGTGGGTGTAGAGTACTGTAATTCATTCATTGCTGCCGATGGAACCGCTGAAAACATTTTCTCCCTTCAAGCACTGATAGAAGAATCCAAACCTAGAAAAAAGGACATCCGTGTAATATTCATTGACATAGCCAAAGCTTTCTACAATGTAAGCCAAAACGCACTCTTTAAAATATTAGAATGGAAGGGAATACCTGGTTTAATAAATTATTGCAGGGGTCTGTAAAGGCAATGTTACACTCGCATCACAGACACAGACAATACAACAAGCATTGGTCAAAACCAATATTATGCAGAACAGGTATAAGGCAGGGTGACCCATTATCTCCTAGCCTTTTCAACTTAGCAATGGATTGGGTTGTCCATTCTCTTCCTCAAGGAATAGGATTTAACATGCAGGGAACGGCAGTAAACTGCCTAGCGTTTGCCGAAGACTTGGTCCTGGTCGCGTCTTCAACGAATGGCATGAAAAGATTGCTATCACATGCAGCTGAATTCAGGATCTAGATCTGGAAATAAATTCGAAAAAATGCCTTAGTTTTTCGTTGATAAAGGCTGTAAAATCTAGCGCTAGGAAGGTAGATTGCAGATGCCACTTCACGATCCAAACTCAATCAATTGGGTATCCTTGACTGTTGGAAATATTTGGGTAATAAGTTCTTATTAATAGTTCTGACTACTGGTTTATTTATTAATTAACCATATGTTTCTATAAAACCATGTGTTTTTATACAAACAGTTGTTATAATGGAGGTTACCTTTTTGCATGAATAAAATTGTTTATTTCAAATAATATTAGATTATTAAATAGTATAAGAATACTTCAGTGGCGATGAGTTTCAAGAATCCACTATGCCATCAAAAGGAGTGATACAACTTGAGAAGGAGAAAGACATTATCGTGAATCAAGTAAGACAAATATTTTCGTCTATTGAGAGAGGCTAGAAGACAAAAGCTGAGGTAGAGCGGAAGCTGGCCCGTTTAGAAGCCCTCAGTGAACAGTTGAGCAACATACTGACAGACCTGCAGCGTGCATCAGATGACTTTGATGACCTGAGAGGCACCATCGAAGATGAAGTGGACATAGCACTCGCTACCCTGCTCACTATGAAGATGGACTTCGAGAAGGCAGAGCAGCCTACACCTCCGGTAGGAGCTCCCAATTCTCAACAAGGAGGCGTGAGTACACATTTTATCCCTTTGCAAGGCAATGAAAACATTGCTAACTTTATAAGGAGATTAGAAACTCATATGGTTCTGAGGCGCATTACTGATGATTATGTTAAAACCTACACGCTCATGAGTGGGCTGCCACCAGACGTACACCAAAAGGTGTATGATTTATGCTCTCCAGACAACCCTCTTAAAAAATCATATGAGGAGTTAGTCACATTTCACATCCTTTCGTGTCATCATCTCACATCACATTTCGATCCTAAGCCTAGTACATGGGCAATGCAACATAAATTCCTCTCACGTACGCAAGAGTCTAATGAGAGTGTGAATGATTTTGCCTCGGAGTTAAAACGTCTTTCAGCGGATTGCAAGTTTAATTGTGAGTGTGGTAAAACAGTAGCAGATTTGTTTCTTTCTGTTCAGTTTGTCCGAGGTCTGAGAGTAGATTATATTAAGACAAAACTACTGCAGGAAAGGGATAAACATTCTTTCAAGGAAATTGTAAGTAACGCCCAGTTATTAGAATTATCTTTAACTGATTCTAAGGTCTTGACTCAACCTAAATTAGAATTAAATACTTATAAATTAATAAAATCAGAGGTTAAAAGTAAATCATCTGTTCCATTAAACAGTAGGAACTGTTATAGATGTGGTAGCAGTTCACACATAGCTAATCAGTGTCAGTTTAAAAACACTATGGTATGTTATGGTGTCTACGTTCATATCATGACATGGTTGTGCTGGTAATCGCCAAGAGGACTATGAACGCCATTACCGTGAGCGTTCTTAGAGGATCATACCTGATCAATAAGAGTTGGTTCGGGTTATTGTCCCGTCTGTAGTTGAATTGCCTAAAATGATTGCCGCAACAATGTATTTATCTCACACTAATACAATTACTACAATTTCTTTGCCTTGCTCTCTCTTTTAGTTAATTCTGTATATTGTCATGTTTATCATGTAGTTATATGTATGTTCAAATTTTTTAATTTTATTTCTTGAACTATATAAATATAATTAGTTACCTGTTTCATTGTTACTTTTATTATTGTTTATTTTAATCAATTTTTATATCTTTATAATTAAGTTTTTTTTTGTTATTAGTATTTCGTTGGTTATTTAATTGTTATTAGGTATGGTTTGTTAATAATTGTATCATATGCGACCTTCAAATACAAGCTAAATTCTATTCTGACATAGCTGCCAAAGTATTATAGGACAGCTAATCATTTCAATGGCATGACGGATACGTACTTAGAGGGACACATTATTGACTCTTGGATCTCGATATCAAAGATTTCTTTAAGACGGTGAAGGTAGCAAATTGTTACTGAAATATAAATGGATGTTTTGCCTTATGGGCGTATGTATAAAAATGATTGTACTACCAAATAAATAAATAAAATAAAATCAGTGTACTATGTGTGACAGAATACTGTTTCCCCAGCCAGGAGGATCAGTGGCTTCCACAGAGCTATAGGGCCACCTCCTCCCTATACTATGCCAATCACTAATGTTCGTAATGAGAAAATATTTGAACTTTTCCGGATCTCTTTGGCGATTTTCAATTTACGTCGTATTTTATGAATCGAATAGCTATGATAAACACGGGCATTTTATGATATCACTCTTTTTTTACTTTCACTTACCTATATATAAAATATATAGTAAGGAAAGTGTTGCGATCGTGAAAAATTTCGACTTCCGGTTTTCAACGGAAATACACGTATGGGGTCCCCTGAGTCCAAATAACTCCCGCGAAATGGTGTGTGTGTGTGAACAGACTAGCTCAAAAACTATAAATCGTACGAACCTCAAATTGGGTATTTGGTGTACGAATATGCCCGCGATGTGACAGCAAAAATTTCATTAAAATTGACCAAACGGAGGGGATTACTTTATTAAAAGAATGTTTATGTTTTTTCTTTTTTCTCAAAAACGGCTCTAACGATTTTGATTAAACTTGACATTTGATGTGTGTGTGTGTGTGTGCCCGCGATATGACAGTCAAAATTTCATCAAAATTGATCAATTGGAGGGGGCACTTTACTTAATAAATTATGTCTTACTTTCACGTGTTTTTTTTTATTTACTCAACAACGACTGTAATGATTTTGATCAGACTGGATATCTGGTGTATGTATATACTTACGAAGTGACAGCCAAAATTTCATCAAAATTGGTCAAACGCAGGGGGCTCTTTATTTCATAACTTTTTTTTCCAATTTTTACATTTTTTTCTTTTCGCCTCGCGCGGGTCTCATTACCGCGTATGGGGAGCGTCCCACGGGTGGCGGATGTGAGGATGGTCGGTGGAAATTCCTAGGAAGTTCCTCCCGGCTAAGTCCGTAGGACTCGCTGACCAACAATGAGAGCGGCCCCCCAGGCTTGCTGGAGGGTGCGAAGTAGGTTTGAACGCCCTACTCACATTTTATTAGTTCACCCAAACACCACAAAAAAGTCATGGATCTCCCTAAAGTAAAACGCTCATTATCCGGAGGTAAACTAGTCCCCCGTTCGGGTCTCCGGGTGGGGACTGCTTTAGGGGATTCATGCCGCAAGTTGAAAAATATAGATCTAAGCATAGGGACGTGGAACGTAAGAAGTTTAAATACAGCGGGTGGGTTAAAATCGGTCGCGAACGAAGTAATAGGGTATAGATTAGATATCGTGGCGCTGCAAGAGGTCCGCTGGCCAGGGGAGGGCTCGTTAAGGGAAGGGAAGTACACTTTGTGGTACGGTGGGAGCGGAAACTATTGTTTAGGCACCGGATTTCTGATTAGAAATAGGTTACTTTCCGCGTTGAAGGACATTCGATTTTACGGAGATAGGTTATCGGTAGCTATATTTCAGGGTCGGTGGTTTAAAATCGCGTTGATCAATATACACGCACCTACTGAAGATAGTGACGATGAAGTTAAATGTGAATTTTATGAAAAACTTGAATCGATTTATGACAAACTACCGCGAGGCTACATAAAAATTATTCTGGGAGACGCAAATGCAAAGGTAGGGAGGGAACAAGTATATTATCCTACGATCGGTTGAGAAAGTTTACATGAATATAGTAATGATAACGGAATACGACGGAATAAATTTTGCCACATCGAAAAACCTAATAATCAAAAGTACTACGTTTAAACATAAAGATATACATAAATATACTTGGACGTCTCCGGATTCACAAACCCGTAATCAAATTGATCACGTCTTGGTTCAACGTAGGTGGCAAAATAGCGTAATTAATATTCGATCATATCGTGGGGCCGAATGCGGGTCGGATCATGAACTAGTAATCGCGAAAATTAGCCAGAGACTTATAATACATAGAAAAAATGAAGCTGGTTTTAATTATGATAATTATAATTTGGAGAAGTTAAAAATTCCAACGGTTAGAAAACAATTCGAACTGGAAGTCAAAAATAGGTTTGAGGCGTTGGAATCGTCTGACGAGGATATCGAAGACATTGATAAGTTGTGGGAAGGTATCAGGGATAGTATTAAAGAGGTCGGTAACTCGTGTCTTGGAAAAAGGGAAAATAAAAATAAACCTTGGTTCGATGATGAATGTATTAACATGTGCGACAAAAGAAAAGCTGCTAAATTAGAAGCGTTAAATATTCCTAACGAAATCAATCTTGCTAACTTTCGAGCATCAAGAAAAGAAACAACTAAACTGCTAAAATTTAAAAAGCGAGAATATCTCAAAAATAAAACAATAGCGATCGAAAGTAACAAATCGAGAATAATAATCGAGAATAACGTTAAAGCCATGTACGAAGGCATAAACAGAATTCGTAAACGGTCGGGCCCGGTTACAACTGGAATTAGGGATGAAAATAACAATATCTTGGCCGATCCGGTAGACATCTTAAGACGATTCAAGGATTATTTCGATAGTATTTTAAATACGGAAAATAATAATCTATCTTCCTCTTCGGAATACCAGAGTGCTGAACCGTTAGTAGTAGAACCGAGTAAAGAGGAGGTTGAAATAGCCATTGGAAAACTAAAATCTCATAAAGCAGCGGGAACAGATAATGTCCCTAGCGAACTAATCAAGGCATGCGGGGAAGCTGGGATATCAAAAATATTTCTTTTGGTTAAGAAGATCTGGGAACAAGAAAAGATACCCGAAGAGTGGAAAGAGTCTATTCTCATTCCGATTCACAAAAAGGGATCAAAAACGGATTGCAATAACTATCGCGGAATCTCACTCCTTCCGGTTTGCTATAAAATATTTACGTTAATCCTAACTAGTCGAATCACTGAATACGCCGAGGAAATTATCGGAGAATAGCAATGTGGTTTCAGGCAAAACCGATCAACCGTAGACCAAATATTCTCTCTTCGCCAAATATTAGAGAAAAAATTAGAATATAACGGAATCGTACATCAGCTTTTTATCATTTCAAAAAGGCATATGACTCTATTAACCGCCAAAAGTTGTATAACATTCTGGTCGAGCAGGGAATACCGAAAAAATTAGTAAACTTAGTAAAAATGTGTATGACTGAAACGTTCAATAAAGTTAGAATCAGTAATTATTTTTCTGAGAAGTTCGAGGTCCGCTCTGGCTTGAAACAAGGAGATTCTCTCTCACCTGTTTTATTTAATTTAGCGGCGGAATATGCCAGTAGGGAGGTGACACGTACCGGAAAGGGTTTGAATTTGGGAGGGAATATACCCGTGCTCGGATATGCCGATGATTTGGTATTGCTTGGGGAGGACGTGGAAACCATAGAAATGAACACAAAAACGTTGATGAAAGCCGGACAAGAACTTGGGCTAGAAATGAATACGGATAAGACAAAATATATGGTTAGTCGTAGAAGTGGTGAGGATTTCGCGGATATCAATGTAGGGGGGAATACGTTTGAACAGGTAGAGAAATTTAGATATTTAGGGGCGATGGTAACTAGAAAAAACGAAATCGATGAGGAAATTAAGGCTAGATTAAAAGCCGGTAATGCTTGCTACTTTTCAGTCGCGAAATTGCTTAGCTCGCCTTCTGTCCCAAAACTTAAAAATTAGGATTTACAAAACTATTATTCTTCCAACGGTCGTTTACGGATGCGAAACTTGGCCGCTGACATTGAGGGATGAGCAACGGCTTAGAGTTTTTGAAAATAAAGTACTGCGTAGAATATTTGGACCGAAGAGGGATGAAATAACCGGAGAATTTAGACGCTTACACAACGCCGAACTGAGTGAACTTTACCCAGTAAATATAATTGACGTGATTGCAGCAAGATGAATAAAATGGGCGTGTAAAATTGCAAAACTTGGCTGTGAACGTATTCCGAAAAGATTAATAAGCGCGGTGCCGAATGGGAAACGTCCGAGGGGCAGGCCGAGACGGAGGTGGGAGGATTGCGTTCGGGCGGATCTATCGAAGTTAGGTCTGGAAGACGGTCGATGGATGGAGGTGTGCAGGGAACGAGTGGTGGTGTCGGCATCGAACCTTCGGGTTCGTTAAGCCTTTATTATTATTATTACATTTTTTTTTAATATCTAAAAAACGGCTTTAATGATTTTGATTAAATTAATCATTTTTAATCAAAATCAAGTCATCTTTTTTTATATAATTTATAGAGATGGCAATTAAAAAAACATGTCAATGTCTAATCTAAGTAAGTTGGTAAGTGAAAGTTGTGTGTGGCGCGCATAGAACCAGATTTTTATTTTTTAGTAAATTTTGAATTGGAATGAACATATTCCATACAATTTTCTTTATTATTATTTTCAAAGATATTTTCCAGCTTCATCAAATGTCTTAGCTTAGTTCTCTAGCATTATAGGTTTCGCTGCTTTTCAAGATTTTATTTTTCGATGGCTTCTTTACAAGGTTAAAATAAATAAAGGTAAACTAACTTATTAACTTATACCAAACGCTTTAAACTTATTATAGGGATTTGCAGTTATTAACAGCTTATTGTTTGATCTTTAATTAATTCCGTTTTTTTGTACTAATGGAAAATAATTGTTTATTTGAAACTTTTAAAAGGCTCTAATATTTATTGCCAAGGGGCGGTTAAAAAATAAAATAAGTGTTCTTTTTGAAAAATAATTGAACCGTTGCAGGTTTTACAAATTCTGTAAGATGTTTATATTCCCTTACGTCATTTTTGATTCTATTACATTATTTTAACTTTCATTTTTTAGATGCACTAAATTAAAAAAAGATGTTCGATGTGTATAAGAAAAAAGGATGTGAATATTTTCGTATTGAAAAACGCTTAACATCGACGATATTCTTGGAAGGAGTATAAAGGTTAGGTTCACAGCGATTAATCCATTTATGACTAATGAATGTCCTTGAAGGATTATAAGTAGAAAATGTATTTAGTATCAGGGGTACAACAATGATACCAAGAAGAATAGTTAAGTAAGTGCCTGGTTAACCTTCAACTAGCAGTGCATTACCTTTGTGATGTGCGTGTTTAGCATATCGCCCCATCTTCAGGCAACTTAGTCAATACAACTCCAACATTTATTCTAATGATTTCTTTACCAAATCAACAGTCGCAATACTTATTTGTTTGTTTGTTTGTTTAACGTCCCTTAATGCTGCAAAGGCTAATCGGACGATGCTACAGTGGCAGCAAATCAATTTTGCCTGTCCAGGTTATATTAGGATAGGGGTCTTTAACGAGTACCTGATATCGTACAGGCTCAGGACCTCCATTTTACGTCCTATCCGAGGGACAGCAAAGCTAAAGATTTTTTACTCCCTTTAAAAAATCCTAGGGCCACCAGGGCCGCGAACCCGCGCAATACTTATTTAAAAAAAAATACTTGGATGTTTTATGTCCTTCATTCTTCAACCAATTACCTGTTTATTAGAAATATTATTCAATTCACTTCATTAAAAATCATTCTCCATCGCTATTTTTATTTATTTTCAAAATGCCTATGAATCATCACGAATAATGTAAAAAAAAAATCATGATTTGTAAACTATCGAATATTTTTTTAAAAACTTTTATTTCTTATTGATTTATCACACGTATTTTCGTTTTATCGAAAGTTTATTATTTTCTAATCATACAAAAAATATAGAAATTTCTTATGTATTTATATTAATGTTATAATTATCGAAGTAACGTGGATTATTCTCCATCATCAGAAATTTTTCTTGGATATCCTGTTTCCACTATCTTACTAACAAAAATTATTATATTTATACCAGAAATATAAGAGATAATTTAATTTTTAAATACTTGCTCATTATTTTATTTAAGCAATCGCCTGATTGGAATAGAATGAAGCGTTATTGATTATACTTTCTGTGTTTTAAATTCTGAATTTTTTTTATAAAGTGATTATAAACGATTTTTTGGTATTGAGGGTTACACAGTTTTCACTTAAAATGTTATCATTTGTATTTTAATATTACTTACTTTTTATGAGATTATCTTTAACATGAGAAGCAATAATTCGTTTAACTGCATGATAATTTTATTCACTCCCTTATTCCCTTTTCTGTTTCATCATCGTGGACGAAATAGAGCCAAGAAAACGTCCTCTAAGAGAAGCAATCATACAGTTTTCGCCTGAAGAACTGCCGGAAAAAATAAAACAAAAATATTGACCGCTGGGAATCCTCTATGGAAGATAGCATCAGGATGTGCCTTCCGTAGATTTTATCATTCCCCTTGAAACAATGGCAGAAACTACGTTTCATTGCTCGTATTCATGCCAGCAAACTAAAAGCAACAGAAATTAAACAGAAAGAAACAGACTCGACAACTTTTTGGATAGATTTTCAGCACAATATCACGTGTTTGTAATTTTTTTCGAATTTCTTACTTTTTTATATATGAGCCTTTCAGTTGCAAGAATGACTAACTCCGATTTCAACATTTCAAGCCGGAAAGCACTTTAAATAATATTTCTCTTTGGTAAATTCATTCATTTTTAGTCTTTATTCATATTCAGTTAACTATTAGGTTTTAATATTTCTTTCATACTGTTACTAAATAAAAATGAAAGGTTTATAATTTTTTTTTTTTTTTTTTTTTTTAAGGAAGAGCTCGTTAGGTTGTAATACTTGATAGTTTAAATTTTTCTTGAGGACCATTGTTGAAGTTTGCCAATGTCTCTTTGAACACTAAACCGATGAGGTCATGTCTGCTATTGTTTTTAAGTGTTTTTAAACAAAACCAAAAAGCGGAAGTTGGTTTGTAATATTTTGTAAAAACGCTCATGAAATACTGAGTAATAGCTGTAAACAAGGTTTTAAAAAAAAGACAAAGTCTATGTTCATTCTTCCCCCACCGGTATTGAAAACTATAATGGCAGCCTGCACCTTGAAAACAAAAAATTTAGTAGGCTTCGAAAAATGAAAAATTGATTTACATCTTTCTGTAATGAACCCTAGGGAAGAGCAAAAATTGCTCCCCGTGGCGAAAAACAAAATTTTGTAAATTATTCTTATTTATACCCCTATCGACGCCCAAACCCAAGATCTCCCCGTAGTGGAAAACAATAATGAACAATGAAATTAAGATCTAATTTTTGTTTCGTTTATCGTCTTTTTAAACCTTTGGACCTTATTCAACCCTCTCCGTGAATTGGAACCACTATTTACCGCTGCCACACTAACTCCGTCAATAAGACTTCAAAAACGAATCTACTTAGAATGTCACAATGTTATACACAGCTGTTAGCCAAAAGTATATTAGCATCCCGCGAAATAGTCTATTATATTTTAATAAATAATTCTATGTTCACCAGTACTTCTGAAACTTGTTTTGACAATAACGGCTAACACCCAGATTGAGTTGTAACTGTAAACCATCATGGAAAAAATATAATTTTGGGGCTATACTGGGACTTTGGTTGTAGGAGTTATGTTTTTATTCCAAGGGAGGATACTACTACTACTAATAACTACTACTAAATAATAACTACTACTATTTACTAATAACTAATAAATGAAATACCTAAATATCAAAGTTTGAAGCCTTATTATTGAAAAATATTTGTACTTGATGATTTGAGAAAACATCATTTTTCAACAGGATAATGCTCAATGTAATCTTTCAAGCAGAAGTAAAGAATAGTTTGAAAAAAACTGTAGTACATGTGGACTAAATTAAAAATTGCAGTTATTAAATGTAACCCTACAAAAAACCAACAACTTGTTACATTTTTAATAGAACAGGCTGACTTTTAGAAGACTTGTTAATGTTATACCGAAAAAAGAAAAATGAAATCTTAAATGCCAAAGGCTTGATGAAATAATATTAATTTGACTTTTTTTTATGTTTGAATAAAACATATTTTACAAAATGAGATGCTATTTTTACCCCCATTTCACCTTTTTGTTATACAAAATAAGGGCACATAATACTTTTGGTCAAGGCTGTTGGCTATTTTGCCAAAGTTTTAATTCATAACAAGAAAGGTATTTTAGGATTTTTTTTTAACACGGATGTTAAAAAAATGTATGTAATTTATTTATATGTGTTACGGTGTAAGCAAATTATAAGGCACATCATAAAATAGGAAATTTATTTTAAGATGTACCTAGATCAAAAGTAAAATACATTAAAACTGATCATGAATAGTTTGCTTCATGTCAATCGGATGCGTCCATGGATCCACTCATTAAAAAAACAAAACATATTATGCTAAGTGAGCCTTTTAATTTTGATTTTCAAGAAACGGCTGGTATATTTCCGGTGACTATAGAAGTCAATGAAGCCATATCGGACTTTTTCCTTCCGTTTCCCAAATTAATACTTTTAGTAATTACAAATTAAATAAATATTTTGAATAATTAAATCAGCCAGATCAAAAGCTTTAATTAAAAAACAATCGACATTATCTAATCAAAATTTGATTTTTCGGATCCTTATTGTATTGACATTATAATAATAAGTGGCTGCCAGTCAGATCACGCTGCTTGTACAAATAAATGGATGCCCCAACATTTTTGGAATTATTTATTCCTCTCTTCATTGATGTGGTTTAATGAGCAGAGGTACAGAAATAAATTTCAAAAGTTATAATTTTTTTCGAATAAGCTTTGACACTGAATAAGTATATACATGGATTTAGCTCACATATGCTATATTATGTATATGATTAAACAAAAAAAAAAAAAAAAAAAGGAATACTTTTATATACATTTTCACATTAAAATGAGATTTTATTAAATGCTAATCATAAAATAAACAGCTAATCAACTGACATAAAATGATATAAAATAATGAATCACTATTTATAGTGACATGGAAGGACGTAGAGAACTGATAGGGAGCGAAAATATTCCTGATAAAATAAAACATCCATGAGAGTGTTTTGTACCCGATAACCTTGCAACAGAATTAATTATTGGACTCTAGTCATGAGACTCAGCTCAATCATAACTGCTTTATTATTTTTTCCTTTTTTTTATTATGGACACTGAGGTCACATTATCCCGCAGTTTCATTGGAAAGTAGAAAAAAGCAAAAGAGGGAGAAAACTTTTCAATAATGCAAATGTGAGGAAACTAAGTAAAATCTCAGGACCTTGTCAATTATCTTTTAATGATTTCATAATTTCTGATGAAATTGTATATAAATTTAAAAAAAAAAAACACTGCAGGTACCAACTTTCTTTGCCATTTATAAAAACTGTCTATATTTTAACTGAATTTATCATTTCTTCTGTACTGATAAATAAACAAAAATGAAATATGTATTAAAATGAATATAATTAAAAATCGACCAATTAGGAATACGAAACCTCCCATTATGACGAATTTTTCTAGCTACTTTTAGGAAATTCAGTAAGGGTTTTTAAAACATACCAATCAAGTATAAAAAGGTATATTAAATTTATTGACAAATAAAGTTTTATTATGGTTGTAATATTTTTATGACTAACTTTTTTGGTTGGACGAGAACGAAAGTTAAGACAAAGATTAAAAAATATTTGAGATCCACCATGGGCACAACAACGTAATTTACATAAAAAATGTCTATCATCTGACTACTTTAGAGGAAGGTTAATACCTTTAATTTGCGCAAATTTCCAAAAAAAAAAGGGAAATCCGTTATAAAATGGGTAAAATTTGACAGTTAGTAGTTATTTTAAAGTTAGTAGTTATTAAATGTTAATAATATTATTCTGCTAACAACCCTACATTCATATATATTACTCCATAACCAGATGGAGTAATATATATGCCCCTGAAATGTCCATAATCGCATTTTAGGGGTAATAAAACACATCCCCTCGCTGATGACTTTAGATGCACTGCAGTATTCTATACATTATGGAAAAATGTGATTAAAAAAAAAAAAAATAAAAAAAAAATAAAAATAAAAAAAAAAATAATAAAAAAAAATAAATATACCTTTTCTTTACAATAAAACTATAACTCCTTCAAGAAGAAAAAAACTTAAAAAATATAAATAGTGCTCTCATATTCTTCCCAATGACAGTGAAACCAACTCCTCTGGACCCACATTTATGGGTACGAGTGTGGTTTAATTAAAATCAAAACCGTATTTTTTTTCTGTTGTCCCAATTTCTATTCCTATCTCGCCTTTTCGGCTATACGGTTATTTTTTATGGAGGCTGGTTGAGAGCGGAGGATTAGCCCCGAGTTGTTAAAAGACCTTCGGGTCCTGGTTGCTGAAGTTTGCGGGTCCCACACTTGGAATTCACCAACTTTAGTTTATTGTTCGTGTATTTAAGATGTCAGCTTGCTCGGCTTTTCTATACAATAATAATTTTCTAACTATAACAATTAAAGCACCTTTTATGAAATAGTAATTTTCAAAAAATTTATTTTCTTCACCAAAATAGTTTGTTTTTTAATATATATATGTTCTATACTCGTTTTGTTGGCCGAATACGAACGGATTATTTTATTATTGAGATCTGATAGTTATTTAGCTATATCTTCAAAAAATCTTTCGAATTAAGTTGTACATTGGAAGAGCGAAAAAGACCAAAAATTGAAGCTGTAATTATTTCCTTGGTAGATGGAGCAATAATCAATACATGTTACATTTTATTCCAGTTATTTTATTACATGCGATACGTTTTAAGAAATGAAATCCTTTTGAATTCATGAACATGCTGAAACTATTAATTAAATAAGGAATTTATTACTTACAGGAAAAAGTTTATTTTGGTAGATAAGTTTAATTAAATGAAATTTTGTCAAAAAAGTTTTAGGTGAGGCAATCATTTGCGTGTGGTACTTTTATGTGGGTCCGATGTTTCCCTTTTCAATGTCACCTTCAACCGTAATTCGACTAACTTATACATGGAGGCGTCCGTGTGCTTGATGAATATTAATCTATCCCAAAGTACTCAGCTCTGGCAACAGTTCATTCCGTTCTTGGCGAATTTGTATTTCTGGTATTCAATATTAATTTTTTTCAATTATATATTATTTTAAAAGCGATTGGCCTTGTTGCAATTGCCGTTTGAGCAGAGAAAAATATATATGAAATTATATCCACATGCCAGCGTTAAGTTCTCTTACATAGTTGCATAGTTTTTGGAGTATAGGGTATGAATCTATTGTTTTGGATATATCTGCTATTACATAGATTGGCCTAGAAGTGCAGATCAGTCACTGACTTGAGAAGAGTAACAAACCTGTTTATCAACAAAGCATTCGTGAGAGACGAAGAGTGGGGGTAAACCGGCTTCAACCGGACCAGCCTCAAGGTCAAGTTACAGCTGATCCCTGCTTTCACCAGGCCAATAGTAGTCCCGATATCCGGGAAACATTTTTATATTAAATTCCTTGAGCAAGGTGGTCGGAGCTATTTCAAGGAGGTCGTGGGAGTCCTCAAAGCATCGGAGAAAAAAAACTTTAGAAAACATCAGAATTATATATCTCTAAAAACTTTTAAGGGGACCAATGGATCATTTCGCATTCATCATTCCGACGTCATAAATGAATCACTGTTGCTTTATCTTCTGCATAACAAGCAATTCATCTCGCTATTATTTGGAGTTGAACATCACCGTTTTCTGTAATTAATTGCTGCGTTTCCAAGATTCTTGGTAACGGTACGCATCTTGACATCCGCCTATTCATAGAATACCGCTAATAGCTGTTCCATGTCTTAAAATTTATATTGACTGGTACAAAGCCTTCCGTAAAGTTAAAAGTTAAGATTTACATAAATACTCTATTCTGTTCATAGCTATTGAAAAACGTGGTCATCAACTTTTGAAAAGAGGAAATAAGCCGTGAGGTCTTTAAGAAGATTTTCTCCGAGGAAGAATGATAGAACCCTAGGATTTGGTAGGTTAAAGTGGACGCAATTTTTTACGATGGAACCAATTACACATTGGTTATTACAATTGAAATTGTAGCACATCCAATGGTAAACTATCGAGAGTTAGAGCAAGATATCTTGCTGTTCGGTAGAAAAACCATACTTACAATGTACATAAAATTCTGCATATGGCCTCGGATATCTTCTTCTTCTGCTTTTATAACATCTGTATGCTGATAAGTGCTGAGTTACTGTCCTATTCTATCGAGCACTCCGGTCTCTGTTCTTTGTTTTTCTGTTGATCTCTGAGAGGGTTCGTTCTTTTTCTTCCTTCAGTTTTCCCATATACCTGGTGTAGATATATTCGGGTCTGCTATGAGGTCCTGTTCCGCTGATTATATGTTTCTGCACATGTCTCTGGAATATAAGTTTCTTCTCTTCTTTCTGGACTGCACGCACACACTAAGGGTTCACTTATTCTGTAGTTTCCGATGAGGTGCCACTTAGGCATACTGAAATTAATTTATCTTAGGTAAATTTCAATACTGTCGCTATGCTAAGTACTTACAGGCATTAAATGATTGCTAAGAGTTGAACAGTGGATCGGAAACCAAAGAACACTGAGTAAACAAATTATTCGAATAGAATTCACGCCTCTATACCTAATTCTTACCTGCCTTAAATAGTATATTCCAGTGGTGTTCATCAAAGGTTATACTTATATTATTCTGTGTTTTGTTCAACGTCCCTTTATGCTACTAATCCTAATCGGACGATGATGGAGTGGAAGTACTAATTTTTTTGCGCCTCCAGGTGTTAGGATAAGGATTTTTAACTAATACCTGACTTAGGTTATAGGTTCGGACCTCCATTTTATCAGGGAGGGCTTTAAAAATCCTAGATCCACCGGGCGGGATAGGAACCCGCGACCTTTAGTATTGTAACCTGCTATGCCAGCCACTACACCACAAGTAACCCTTGATCATTCTTTGCTTTACCACTTGAAGCACTGTTCTTTTAATAAGAGATTCTCAAAGGGCCGGAACTAATATTTCCACCAAATTTTCTATTCATAATACTTTAAGTCAGATTTTTTAATATAAATAAATTATACTCTCAGTAGCGGATCCAGAAATTTTCTGTGAGGACGCACTATTTTTTTTTATTTTTATGATACCCTGAGTCATGATGGATTTAATCTAAAATAAGAGTACACAGTCACGTTGTAAATCACGATTTAATATTCTTAAACACGAAAATTTTTCTAATTTATGACATATTCTAATTTTACTATATAAAAGTAGTTTCTACAAAGAAATAGTAATAGAAACAGTTTCTGTGTATCTCCAACTATCAGGAGATGCCTCATCCGGGCTTGTCTCTTGGATCCACTACTGTTTCCTAGTCAATGTTCTGTACTGAGTTTAATTTTTATTATTATTATTTTTTTTATTCACTATATATGTTCTTTGAAAGTTATTTATTTCGCGGCATATATCTTATGTCTCTGCAAACCCTTAATAGGATTTCCTACAATAGACTTACATAGGTGTTGGGATGTCCAAGATATACACTTTTTATTTGGGTTTTGAAAGAGTTCATTCGATAATGGTAACGACAAAGTGACATTGATTTAAAATCTTCCAATTCCAGAAGAGTTTTTATTAGTCAATCCTAGGATATAACAATTAAATTATTATTTATTATAATTATTAATTATTAAAAACAGCGTGTAACTCATTATCTGAGTTATTTTATCGAAGCAAATTACATAAATTGCCAAGGCCCTTATCCTCCGGATACCAACCAATATATCAGTACCAGAAATTAAAATTACTCAAGATGTTTTAATAATAAAATATAATTTATTTATAATTAATAATAAATAATTAGCTGTCATTAGAATGTGTAGATTGAAAAAAACAGAAGTAAAAAATATATTAGTGACAAATATTTGCACATATAAAATTCGCATATAATAATAACGAAGGCTTAAAGAACACGAAGGTTCGATGCCGACACCACACCTCGCTCCCTGCACACCTCCATCCATAGACCTGCACACCTTCAGCAACGTTTTTGTGTTTATTTCTATGGTTTCCACGCCCTCACCAAGCAATACCAAATCATCGGCATATCTGTTTCTTTCGTTCTTTCGCTACATAATAATAATAATAATAATAATAAAGGCTTAACGAACCCGAAGGTTCGATGCCGACACCACTACTCGCTCCCTGCACGCCTCCATCCATCGGACGTCTTCCAGACCCAACTTCGATAGATCCGCCCTAACGCAATCCTCCCACCTCCGTCTCGGCCTGCCCCTCGGACGTTTCCCATTCGGCACCGCGCTTATTAATCTTTTCGGAATACGTTCACAGCCAAGTTTTGCAATTTTACACGCCCATTTTATTCGTCTTGCTGCAATCACGTCAATTATATTTACTGGATAAAGTTCACTCAGTTCGGCGTTGTGTAAGCGTCTAAATTCTCCCGTTATTTCATCCCTCTTCGGTCCAAATATTCTACGCAGTACTTTATTTTCAAAAACTCTAAGCCGTTGCTCATCCCTCAATGTCAGCGGTCAAGTTTCGCATCCAACTTTCGCTACATACTCTCCCAAATTTAAACCCTTCCCGGTACGTGTCACCTCCCTAATAGCATATATAAAATTCCTAATAGCGTACTTTTTTCTAGAACTTTAATTCCACAATTACAAAATTGGGGCCAGGACCAGATATATTTTAAGATCCTCGAAAGTAAAAAGTAGTATATAAAACTCCAAACGAATCTCCGGTCATGGAGTCTCAAAAGTAACTGGAGCCAACTACACTCCTCAAGATACACGCCTGTAACTTAATGGAAATTTCCTACTCACTTCTGTATTTAGGATTAAAAAGAAAAATATGATTTTGGAAAAAGTTTTTTCCCCTGTTATTTTCTACTAAGAAACTTACACCTTCAAAAAGAAAGAGGATATATATATACATTATATATATATATATATATATATATATATATATATATATATATATATATATATATATATATATATATATATATATAATAGTAAAAAATGAGTGTAGTAAGTGAAAGATGTGGTCTGCGGGCACGACACCAATTTACAAGATTAAGATTTACATTTCTATTATATTGATAGAAATGCTTATATAATTAAATAGTGATTATTTGTATGTTGAAAAGTTTACTGAATGTCAGCGGAAATCCCCCTCGGTTGGCTAAACGTGAAGTTAATTTGTTATTTAGTTTCGCACGGTTGGTATTTTTTTCTATAACATAAAAGAAAATTGTCACAGCAATGAAATGAAGCGTTAAGTTTTGATTCTGGGTCTGTAAATCCACTGAATGACAGAAATATGTGTTTCAAACAACATTTGTTTCGATATTTAATTTGAAATTTAGGCTGTCAATGATTCTTTACAGAAAAATATTTGCTGAAAAATAAAATGAAGATTATAAATGCAAGAGAAGGTGGAAAATTGTTCAAACAGTATAGTTATAAGAAAAGCTTAGAACAGCAAATGTGAACCAAGAGTACATATATTAAAATTTAAGCCAAGCTAAATGCACTTTGTGGGTAGTTCGATTGAATTATTAATCTAAATAATTTCGATTGTAACGATTTGAGCAAGGAGAAAACACGATGTATAGAGTTATGGATGCTAGCCGAATGTCCTCCAGCAATCGCAAAAGTCTGGAGCTCCATGTAACTTTATGAAATTTTGAGGAGCTACTGGAAGGACCGAACTTTGATCTTTATTTGTAACTTCTTTGAAGTGGAGGATCCCAAGGAAAGAAGTGTCTCGCAAAGATCCGTCCTTGCTCCTTTGTGGAACTTAGTTTTCGACGAGTTGCTGGGAGTGCTGGGAGAGGAGCAAAGGAGTATTTTCCAGGCAGTTCTTCTCTACTGCCAACGTCGACGATCTGGCCGTTATGTTTGCCTCGAACATCAGATCCGAATTAAGAAATGAAGCTGAGCGATGCACCATTGAAGGACGCTGATGAGAGAGAAAAAAGTAGACGATTGCCATCACCAAGACTCAGGCCACCCTCTTGTGATCTGTAACTCATAGGGCTCACCCTATAACTATTGTTATAGAAGATTCAAGGTTACGTTCGAGTGAGGTAATCACATACCTAGGGATTAGAATTGGCAGGAATTTCAGTAAAACGCCTCACATAGACTATTTCAAAAGGAGGGTGAGACTAGCTCTTAATGGACTCAGTCACATCAGATTTCCAACAACACTGACTATTTACAAAGGTATGGTTTTAGTTAAACTGAGGTACGTTTCCTGCGCACGGTACAGAAATCTCTCGCAGAGACAGAACTGCAAATTCGCAGCGGTATCTGTTTCGGGTCACCAGATCTTACACAACAGTGTCTCATGAGGCGATGCAGGTCTTGGCCGGAGGAACACCACTTGGGCTCCTGCTAAGGTTCTACAGGTCTTTAGAAGAGAGGGCTTAGCGAATCTACTGGAGAACCTGTGATTCAGAATAGCAGATAAGCCCAGTAAATGGAAGAAGATCCTCCGAAACTATACATTAGAAGAATGGAATCAGCGGTGGATGATTCAAATTGAGAAAATACTTCCCCATGGTCAGATGGCGTTTAGAAGCCACATGGCTCCTCCCCTGAACCAGCCCAATTTACTCTGGGAAAAGGAAGAGGACATACACATGGTACCGCAGGAATGAGCCTTAGCTCAAGAAAACATTGACGTGTTGATAAAAATAACAAAGATGAGTGGCACATAATGTGAATCCTGTTTCGATTGTAGTTAGGCAAATCTGACACCTCACAACTACAAACACCTATATAAAATAAAAGGCTTGGCAGGGTTGGATAAAAAAAAAAAAAAAATATTAAATAGTACTAGCAGACCCGGCCACGCTTTGCTGTGGCTCAATAGCTTGATTTAACATCACTTTATGCCACTAAAGCTAATCGGACGATGCTACAGTGAGAGTCCTAAAGTTTGCCTATCCAGGTATAATTAGGATAGGGACCTTTAACGATATCTTTAAATAGATACAAAGTCAAACCAATATTCAATGATAAAGATTACGGTTAATTTTCAAATATTTATTTACAATAATAATTTACTGTTTTTTCATAATACAATCTTCTTCTTCTTCTTCCTACTATGTGCCTTTCAGCGTGGAGGCGCCTCAGTCCAAGCCAGCCATGCACACGATCCTTAGCCAGCGCTTTCATGGCATTCAGGCATCGTCCTCTTTTCTGTCCCAGCCTAGTGATGTGGTCTGTCCACGTTAGTCTAGGTCTGCCCCGGGGACGTCTTCCAGTTGGCCTAGCTTCGAAGTACTTCCTTGGGTCACGGACCTCTTCCATACGGCAAAGGTGGCCAAACCATTTCAGCTGCCTTTCAATGATATCTCTTACAGCTGATACTCCCAGGTCCTCTCGTATTCGTTGATTTCGGACCATATCTCTCCTGGTTCGGCCAGCCACTCTCCTCAAGTACCTCATTTCTGCGGCTGTTACTCGGCTCCAGTGCTTGTCCAGTGGGACCCAGCTTTCGCTTCCATAGAGTAGAGTCGGCAAGTATATGGCCTTGAAGATGTGCAGCTTCACGTTGTTGTCCATCTCCCTTTTTCTTGCAAATGTGTTGCACAGGTGATAGTAAACATTTTTCGCCTTCCTAATCCGGTTGGGAACTTCACCATCAATCTTTTCATTCCTACTGATGACAGTTCCGAGGTAGGTATATTCCTCTGTCATCTCTAAGGTTTCTCCTCTACATCGGATCTCCACATTCTCAACATCTCGGCCTGCATGCATCACTTTGCTCTTACTTGCATTGAGCATCATCCCCTTTCTCTCCAGCTCAGCTTCCCACCCTATGATTGCTTGCTGCAGGTTTTCTTTTGAACTGCTATGAGGACAATATCGTCAGCAAAAACCATCGCTTGAGCAAGTACTGTCCTCATATTCCACTTTCCCACAACTGTTCGCGCTGTCCTGCGCTTGCATATTTTTAGGATCTCGTCCATAAATATGATAAATAGTAGAGGGCTAAGGCTGTCTCCCTGTTTTATTCCTTTATTCATATCGAAGGCTTCGGACTCTCTTCCGTTTATTCTAATTATGCCTTTAGTTTGGCGATATGTGGATTTTATTGCATCTATTAGTGCACTGGGGACATTTTTAGCGGCTAGAGCTGCCCATATTTCGTGTCTAGGGACTGAATCGAATGCTGCCTTGATATCTAGGAAAGCCAGAAACATACTTTCCCCTCGTTCCCATGACTTTTCAATAATCGTCCCGAGAGAGAATATGTGGTCCTGGGTCTGGCGCTGTGGTCTAAATGCTGCCTGCTCCTCCTCAAGGTTTTCTTCCACGATTATCCTCAGCTTACATTCTAGAATGGATGTGTAGAGCTTGTAGACCACCTGGGAGAATAGTATATAGAACCGCGTAATAGCGGTTCCATCTCTTCAAAATTTCCTCGTCTCTACTAACCAGTAATCCTCTTTCGTCCTTCATATTTCTCATGGACTTATTTGTCTTCCCTTTCAATGCCTTAATAGTTTTCCAGAAAACTTTAATATTCTCCTTGTAGTCGTTTTGTAGGTTCTGGCCAAATTGTTCCCAGCTCTTCTTCTTTGCCACTCTTACTACTTGTTTGGCTTCATTCCTTCTCCTGACGTAGAGCTCCCAGACCATTGAACTCTTAGTCCTATTATATGCTTTCCAAGCCAGCTTTTTCCTTGCTATTGCTGGTTTTACTCTCTCGCTCCACCACTTTGTTCTTTTTGCTTTAGCGGAGATTGCTGCTGTTCCACATACTGTTTCTGCTACTTCTCTCTAGGATAGCTTTTTTCATTTCTTCCCACATGCTATCCACGTTTCCTTCCTTAGTACACATCTGGAGTTTCTGAGTCAGGAGTTATGCATACTCTTTTTTCTTCTCTGGTGTCTGCAGCTTTGCTATATCTATTTTATAGTATTTCCTCTTTTGTTCCTTCCTAGGTTGGAGGATTTGAGTGTCTGCAATCAAGAGATAATGGTCTGACCCAATTTCTGCCCCTCTAATGACTTTAACATCTTTAAAATATCTTCTTATATTTCTGCTGTATAGAAAATAATCTATAATGCTATTTGCGTTTCTCTCCTCTGCAGAAAATGTGATCTTATGTACTGGTTTATGTGGGAACATGGAGTTGCCAATAAGGAGATCATAATCAATGGAGAGTTCTATGAGTCTTTGACCGTTTCTGTTCCTGGTATGTTCTCCTCCATGCAGTCCCATAACACCGTGTGCTGCAGCATGGTCTCTTCCAGTCCTTGCATTTAGGTCTCCCATTATAATAATAGCTCTGTTCCGATTTTGTCCCCTTATGACTTCTCTCTCAAAATCTGTATAAAACTGTTCTTTATCTAGAACATCGGCATCCTCTGTTGGGGCGTAAACTTGTATGATAGTTACTTTACCTAAAGAGAGCTCCATGTTTGCCACAATTATTCTTGAAGAGATGGGCTCCCAGTCTTCTACTTTCTAGCAAACAGTCTTTCTGTCATTATCATGCCAACCCCCTCCTTGGCCCGCAGTCCAGCCGGCATTCCAGAATATATGAGTACATAGCCCTTTTCAAGCCTCAATTCACCTTGCCCTTTCTTCCTTACCTCGCCGATTCCAAGGATGTCGACCCTGTAGGACTCCATCTCCTCCACTATTTCGACCTCTTTGCCAGTTAAAATCTTAATGTTCCATGTTCCTATTCTTATGTCCTTTAGTCGTAACCTTTGTGTCTGTCCTGATCCGAGGCAACTTAATGTTCTTTGAATCAAATATTCACTCCAACGGGTGATTAGCCCAGTTGAAGAGGCCCCGTATCCTCGGGACAACAGGGGATTAGGATATTAGGATGGGGATTAGGCCCCATCCATGGGTCTTCCCAAGGAAGGTAGCCCTGAGGTGAGTACTGTATATGACCTTATGTGAAGAGTAAATGTATAGTGTACTGTTATGGCGTGTAAGAGTGCCGTGTACTGAACCCGGGAGCCCGGGGGAGCGTTGTACCCCACTAGTCTGGCACTTGGACTAGCCCCTGCGGGTCATAATGCAATCAAGAATTTTTATTCATTCCAGTACTAATTTTTGCACAATGTTTTTGGTTAACAAACAGATTCCCCACACGTGAGCAGGCGACATACAATTGCCCATGGGAAAGACACGGATTTTCAAAGTCCAAGCCGCAAGTGGACATTGTTTGCCCTTTGGATTTGTTTATGGTCATGGCAAAAGCCAAACGATTAGGAAATTGGAGGATTTTTAAATTTTATTGAAAATTCTGACGGTGTCAGGGGAATACGTGGCTCTCTCCTATAAACCTTCCAGTCAAAATCGTTGCTTCAATAACATTTCCTGTGATCCTTTTAATGACCAAACGTGTACCGTTGCACAATTGGGGAGGATTTAAGTTCCGAAGAAGAATGATCGGTGATCCAATCTTCAACTGGAGATTGTGTGGTGGCATTTCTGGTATATCCAGGGAATTCAAAAATTCAGTTGGGAAATTTACTGCTTCGTTTTCATCTGGAACATTGTCAATTGATTTAATAGAAATGAGCTCACCTGGCAACGATTGTTGTATTTGGAAGTTTGTTTCATCGACATCCACATTTTTTGCTGCCAAAATAGCACGACTACCCAGCCAATTATAGTCCAAATAATTGCTCAAAACATCAGGAAAGACAGTTTCTATGAGTTCATTTTTGGTTTCTACAACAGTACAGAAATTTTCTGGTGATTTGATAAATTGTGAATTTTGATCCAGCTCTATTTCTCTGTTTCCTATATCAATCAATTGTTTAGAAAATATATCTGCCGATGGATCATTTTTCAGTAGTATTCTTATATTTATGGTCAATCGAAGTATTTCGACACCTCACCATAAAAACGATTGTTTAAACATGTTACTCTCGTCGGCAAAAGTTGATCGGAGAATAACTGGTAATGTCTGGCGGAAGTCTCCTGAGAGTAGTAGGACGGTACCACCGAAAAGTTTGATATTCCCTTTAAAATTATGCATTGTTCTATTAAATGCTTCCAGTGCATGTTTATGTGCCATAGTACACTCATCCCAGATTATGATCGAACTCGTTTGCAATACTGCAGCCATTCCACTGTTTTTAATATTACGTATTGCGTTTGGTTGGTAATGAAGGTCTAATGGGAGCTTGAATGCTGAATGTGCCGTTCGTCCACCAGGTGCGTCCAAGAAAAAAAAACGCCTTGTTCATTATCAATGGCCAGCATAATCCGATGATAAATATTTTTTTGTTCAGCTGTCAGTAATGGTTCATTTTTCTCAATAACCAACCTCGTTGTACTGTTTTTCTCGTTGCAAATCAGTGTTAACTAAGTCGGTGGCTGGGCGATTATGTGATGGCAAACTAGAATAATTGAATGGCAAATTTGAAATTGAAATACATAGATCTTCGATCAACACGAATGCTTCATTATAGATATCTGGTGTGAAATCTAGATATGGACGATGGTTTGCTTGTTTATAGCGATGCAGAATATCTTCTGACCTACAGTTTTTATATTTGTCCCACAAAGTCAATGATTTAGGATGTAGGATAACATGTATGTAGGATAACATGTCATGACATGTGTGATGTAGGATAACATGTCGTCAAAATAATTGCAAACAACTGACGAATTCTATTCGGCGTCGATGTCAATGCTGCATCAGCGAGAGTCACGTCCCAATGGTTGTCCTCTTCCAGAAATTGCTACTCGCGACATGCATCTTGATACTTATCGAACACCCGACCATTAACTGTTCGCAAAAATTCGAAAGAAGTTGGTCCAGGAATATTTACCAACAACAAACGCAAAAAAAAGCATTCACGGTGTAGAGTCGACCCAATGTCTTAGCTTTGAATGCCTGCGATTGACGGGTGTGGTTCTCCTTGTTTACGTGGCTCCCATTTTTTACTTAATTTATTCCATTTGTAATAGCGTTGAACATCGCTATGTAATAAGGTTTTCGCGAATTGGCCGAAAACAACAGATCTTTTACACAATGTGGAAAATTCAGTTAATGTCGTTTTTGGTGGCTCAAGTGCTCGTTGGAAAAGATTTTCTTCGGTGAAATATACATGTTGACCGTTTTAAAGATGAACTGCAAGATGCTGGACAGAAGGCTCTCTTTCGTGAATGGGAAAACTAAAAATATGCCAGATAGCTTCGTCGCTGCTGATGTATCTACCCATCTGATGTGTAATTTCATCATTTTTATTTATATTTTATAATTCAAATACAGCTAAATCACTGCCTTTATTAATGTATTTGCAAATGTACTTAATAGATTTAACGGAAATGCAAAACTCGACATTAATATGAGCCTTATATATTTTTGAGAGCAATGGTGAGTAAGGCACCACCCACTGGTTGTCTATTTCAATTTTATCAGCACAATGTAATATTCGCGCAGTACATGTATGGCCACCATTCTCTACGTTTCTGCGACGATACAATGGATAACCGTTGATATCCGTAATAGTATCATTTGTGTATGGCTTGGGGAAACTCTTCTTACAGTTTCCATCTTTCCATTGCATGGCGATGTCATGTTCAAAGCACCGCATGGTCCGTGGATCATGTGACTGGTTACAACATCAAACAATTCTGGGTCAATTAATGGATTAGGAATTTCGGCAGAAATGATTTGATCAATTTCTTCAGGACGAACTTTAACTTCAAGCCAAATTAAAATGTGTGCATGAGGCAAACCTCTCTTTTGCCACTCAATAGTATACAGCCAGCATTGTGAATTACCGAAAACCGAATATTTTACGATAAAATGCATTAATGATTTTAATTTTTGTCTGAACACTCGTGCAATGATATCATGACGATCTATCGGTATACCTGGTAATAGCAAAGTTTGAATTTCCTCCCAATTCGGATTACATGTAAAGGTAATAAATAAATCTGGACGACCGTAATGACGTACGTAAGTCATCGCATCTTGAATGTATTCCTGCATGTTCCGTGGACTTCCGATGTAGCTTGAAGGTAAAATAAATGCATCACCGAAATCATTGATGTTTAAATTTTGATCGATGCTTCCGATAACAGCATCTCGCAAATGGATATATTCTTCCGATCGTAATTTAGCCAGGTTGAATCGAATAAATCGTAAACGTTCACTTTCGATCTTAGCGTACATATCCACTACGTATTGATGATACAGCTGACGATATCGTAGGATGTAGTTGTCCTGACTAGGTCTAATCATCAATCGGTGTGCATAGTAGTTCACTGCACTAACTTTTTTATTTGTTTCATTACTTAAAAAGTAAGTTAATAAATGATTAAAAGAAGTAAGAGTAAAATATAAAAATCAATAAAATAAGTAATTGAATAAGAACTATACCAGTAAGTGGATCGCGTTGTTTAATGTTGATTACGCGTTGTTTAATGTTCATTCATGTGATTTTCATCCTGTCCTTGCCAAAATATCAGAGGATACTGAAGCATTGGGCGTATCCAGGGGGGGGGGGCTGTGGGGGCTGCAGCCCCTCCCTTTGGAAAATTGTTCGTAATTTAAAGATGAAATTTTACTTTCCTTAAAGTAAGGAAGCAAGTTAAAGAACAAATAATATGCAGAACAAGTAGAAATTTAGTTGTGGGAAAGGAACATAAGGGTAAAAAAGCTGATTGGGAGATCCAGGGGAAGGGCTGTGGGGGTGCAGCCCTCCCTTTAGGACTGCAGCCCCCCCTTTACAATCGCCTGGATCCGCCCATGTACTGAAGTGCGTCATACGAACGATGTAGATCTGAAATCATACTTATAGTGCTGTCTCGACGTGTGATTTTAATGGCTCTTTTGTCAACTGGATCACCAACCATAATAACAGCTATTTCATCTAAGGTCGGCGCGTTGAATCTGCCTGCGTGTTTCCCTGATGGAACTTTTTCGGCTTTGATAATTGTCATTTCTTAATTGTGATGACGCTCTTTTAAACAATTGAAAGTCGATTGTTATTTTCCATCAAATTTTCCTACCACATTACAATAATGCTCTTTCTTCTGCTCGTTCAATAAAATTATACTGACATCGTGTCATCACACTACTTCCCATAAAATAGATTTGAAGAAACTTTGGGTCCTCATCGGGCATCGGCATCAACGACCCAATCTCATGGTACACCTTGTACTTTGAATATAGTTTTAAAATTACGACCATTTGATGCATGATCGCAAATTGTGGTTACCCCAAAATATGTCATTTGAAAGCAAGAATTAAATTTGCGTGTTTTGCGTAAAAACAATTTCGACTCGGTCGATTCACCAGAAAGAAGTGATTTTAAAGGTTCCGGCGGAGTAGGAAGAGGTGGAAGTTTAACTTTTCCTTATGCGCAACACATGCCAGCAGTTTCATCGCGAAATTTTAATGCCTGACAGTGATTGCATACTTTGTCCATTGAGCCGATTGAAATTTTAGAATTTGCAGAATAATCGATGTCTGCTGCATATTCGAACGCAAGACGAACGAATGATTCACGTGTTAATGCACGTCTTATTTACTTTTTCTTTCGATCTCGTTCTCTGAATGAGGCTCTTAGCTGTTCTCGCATCAGCTGTTCATCACGCTGCGCTCGAGGTTCTATAGTACGACTTCTTGCTTTCCTAATTCTTTGAGCCGCGTTACTTGATGGAAGTTGCTCTGCCGATTGATGAACTCACTTAACACGCTTGAGTCGTGCATTACTGCTACTTGCATTATTAAGGTTAGACTTCTTCATTTTACTTAAATTTAAATAGAAACAATAAAATTAATAACAAATAAAGAATATAATCAACAAATAATTGATTAATAGATTAAAAATCAACAGATAATGCAATGATTGCTACCTAAAAAATCGATAACTGGCGGATGGATAACTCTGAAACTTTTACACAACGTTACGGTTTATCCAAATAACAGTTATTCCTGTTCAGTAGAGGTTTAATAATCATCGTATGTCAAATTTTAAAAATTGGGCGAATATTTGCATACTTTCATAATCAACAATAATTTAAAGTTGAAAATAATAAATTGAATCTCAATGAAATACAGACTATTCCTTGCTGTTCAGGAGAGATGTAAATATCTTTATGTGTAAAATTTAATAAATGTCCCCAAAAATTGTAGACTATGATTTGGAATGATATTTTCGGGTAAATTTCACCGGAATACATTTATTTAATTATCTAAAAGAGCCACAGCAAAGCGTTTCAGGGATTAGCTAATAATTGGAATAAAATGGAATACAAAAAATACAAATAAATGGAATACACACAGATCCTTCTAGTGCAGTAGAAGTGTAATTTTCATAATATGTAAAAATATCAACATTTAGATAAGTAAATAAATGTATTCTGGTGAAATTTACACCAAAATATCATTCCAATAAACAAAATATAATTACACTGATCAGGAAGGAATAATCTGTATTCTATTGGGATTCAATTTATTTTTTCAACTTTAAAATATTGTTGATTAAGAAAGGATTAAAAATTTTCTCTGACATTATTTAAATTGTACATATGTAATGATGTTTAAAGGCTGTTTGATATTTAAAGAAACACAAGTTCTTATTATTTAGACTAATTGTTTTAAATTTAGACGGACATAGTTTAATTTGAATATTGATTATTTTTAATTAAATAATGCATAAAATATTATAAAAACTTATTTCTAATCTGGTTTTCTTCAATTTCAAAATACTATAAATTTGAAGAGATTATAAATCTTCGCTGGCATTTTATAAATTCTACATATAAAGATTAATACACCTCTGCTGAACAGGAAGAATCAATCTGTATTCTATTCGGATTAAATTTTGTTTACTTTAAATTATTGTTGATTAAGAAGGGATTAGAAATCTTCGCTAACATTTTTTAAATTCTACATATAAAGATAAATACACCTCTGCTGAACAGGAAGAAACAATCTGTATTCCATTGGGATTCAATTTTTTCTACTTTAAATAATTGTTGATTAAGAAAGAATTACAAATCTTCACTGACATTTTTTAAATTTTACACCTATATAAGGACTATTCCAATTATAGCCTATTTTAATTTATTTAAAAAATGTATTTAATTTTCTGAAAGTTGATATCAGGGTGACCTCAGCAAATCGTTTTAGCGTTTAGCTTGTAATTGGAATGAAATACATATGAAAAAGGAAAAGGAAGGAAAAATAGCTACACTTTTCTGACATTGTTGTAACCTTTTCTTAATTTATTATTTAATGAAAATTAAGAATAAATACAAAGATTTGTACTACTATTTGCCTGTGGAATATAATAATGGAACAAATAACTGCACTTACATAACGCAATACAAAATCTTCGCCAACATTTTTTAAATTTAACATATATACAATACTATTCCAATTATAGCCTATTTTAATTTATTTAAAAATGTATTTACTTTTCTAAAAGTTGATATCAGGGTGGACCACAGCAAATTGTTTTAGCAAATTGTTTTGTTTAGCTTGTAATTAGAAAGAAATTCAAATAAAAAAAAAAAAGGAAGGGAAAATACCTACTCTTTTGAGAATTTGTTGTATCCTTTTCTTGATTTATTCTTTAATGAAAATTAAGAATAAATACAATGATTTGTACTTCTATTTACTTGTGGAATATAATGATGGAACAATATGAACAAATAACTGCACTTACTAATAACACAATACAAAATTATTATAACCGTAATTATAATAGTATGCTTGTAAACCAAAAGGTTATGAAAACGACATATGAAGCCATGTTATAAATCGAAACACGATCGACTGTATTTGCAATTATTCGTAATAAAAGAAATATTTTGGTCAATAATCAAGATAAAAACTATCCTATCTTTTAACTTGGAAAAAACTATAAACATTGGACCAAAGTTAATTAAAATCGGTTGAGTAGTTTCTGAGTTATTGTTAGCCAAACATCGGGTTTTTTATATATATAAAGAACAAGGATAGGTTAAATTTCAATAAAGCAAATAAATGAGTTTCTTGGTATGAAAGAAGGAAGTCATAAATACAAATCATGAGCATCTATATCATTAATGTGCCTAGTTTATAAACCTTATATTGTTTTTTCAAAACAGTTCATAAATAGTTTCCACGGTTACCTTTTTGACAATCGAGGGGAAGGTAATCTTTTAAGGGTTTACTTGAAATAAGTTTCTATCCATGGAAAGGTAACAAAACAATAAGTAGCCTCGTAAGGCGGAGGGGCCAATGCCTGTTCTTAAAAACAACAATTTTCAGAGATTCAAAACGCCTGGCCCATATACATGGAACGTGTATGGGTCATAAAGACCGCCTAGAAACCATTGAAATTCATTTTTCTCATTTCGATCCTTTATTTTACTACAATTCCTGATATAAAAAAGGTAAATTGATAAAAAACAATTTGTTCCACCTCGATCTGACGAATCACTTTTAATATATTTTATTTATTTCTTACATGTTATGGACTACAGTAGTCTCCCGCTTATCCGTCCTTGTCGGAACCGATACATTGCCGTTTAAGCGAGAGAGCCGCTCAATCCGGAAAAGTGGTACAAAAATATATTATTGTAACTTCTACATTGCCATGAATCCCAAATACAACACTCAAGGTTGTATAAATATTAACTAAAGAAGATAAACATTTTAGGCTAATTTAATTTAACGATTTACGAAAAATTACACTATACATATATTTTTTGTTTATATGCACCTAAATGTCATTTCGTCGGTCTTCTCTATATATACAATGCTTTTTAAGTTTTTCATGAAATGAATGGGGGATAAGAATTTTACAGGGTCTTCCTTTTACAGGAAGAGTTTTACAGGAGATCGGTCAAAAAATAAAAAAACAAAAGATTTCTTGCCAACATTTCAATTTATTTAAGATCAATCGAACCGCAACACAATACAAATTCTAACAAAATTTTTTACTAGTGATTGAGAATTTGACAAAGTTATAAATGCTTTTAAGGATGTTAAAAAGTATTTTTTATCTTTTACAGCGTCCGTAGATTTATCCGGAGAGTCGCTTAAACGGGAGCCGGATAAGCGGGAGTATACTGTAATAGCTAAATGTGAGAGTTAAATTTTCTAACGCTACAATTAATTCTAAATCAGACGAAACCACATTTATTGAACCCAAGCACGACAGTACCTTACATTTGCGGTAGCGTAACACTGTAAGTAGTTGACCACGAGCGGCGGAAGGGCCTAACCCAGGCGTTATCTCAAAAATGGTAAGTTTTAAGGCTCTAAAATACAAACCCCACTTTAGTCCTATAGAACTAGGCTTCTTTAGAATTAAACTGGGTCTTAATGCTCGTATCGCAATTTATAAAACCCAATTTGATTCGTTTCGATCCTTTGAATCAGTACGTTTTGGTCCATATTTTATTTTTGACCAAAAAACGCGAATGCGATTCGCAAAAGCTCTGTGAAATTCTGAATCCAATGATACCACATTAATGACATTTGAGCACGACAGGAACAATTCATGAAAAACCGATTTTTAGGCTTTGTAAAATAATATATGTGGGATAATATAATGGAAAAAAAGGAAAAAAATCCATCAGATGTCTGGAAATAATTACACATTATACAGCAAAATATTCAATTGTAGTGACAACTCTGAGTTTGATGTTATGTTTTACCAAAATAAATCATAATGATAAGCGAGGCAATGTAAAGATTTTCTGGTTTGCGCCAGATATAGTAAGGTCACATTGGGATATTCAAACTATCTGTAAATTTTGAGCATCTTTAGTTACGTAAGTCTTGTATGATTTAGTGCCCTTAACAACCTAGCAACATAAAATAAAGAATACATTTATATATTCAAATTAGCTGAAATAATAAATGCACTTATTAAAGGCTATATATAATATGTATAAACCATATCACAAGAAAGTCTGTTGAACATAAAGGTCGGATCTACAAATTACCCTGATTTCGCATTCTTCCATCATCACTTTATGTTTGTCATAATAAATGAATGCGATATGAAATTCTAGAAAATCAGGAAAGCGTGTCTGTATTTAATTATTGAGGAATAAGCTGTAGTGTAGGTAAAATTATAATAGTCTGAAATGCCATAAAGAACACGTTTCTGACAATCGTCAAAAATCAATAGTAGACAAATACGGTAATTTTTTTTCTACAGGACAATAGTGTGGTACTGTTTTGATTTCTCATAGGGAAAATATATAAAATTCGTAGGTAATATAATTTTCATAATTGTATAGATCTATCTTCAATTCAATAGATGTTTTTATACAAATGAAACTAATGGGAGATTATGACATAAATAATTCGCAGAACATTAAGGAAATAATAAAAAGCCGGGATCATACATTAAACCTACACATAAACAAGTTTTTAATGCGGAAAACATAAGATTTTTCGTGTTCATTACAATAAAAAGTCTCTGTGAACCAATAATACGGTTCACATACTTGATACTGATTAAGGGGTAAATCCATACGAAGTGGTCCAAAAAAATTAATTGGTTGCTTCAACATTTTAATTTTTTTAAAATATTTTGACCATAGAAAGAACAATGCATTAGGGGTACAGAAGTGCAATTAGTTTATTTTTCCAATGGCGGCCATATTATTTTCGAACAAACGCGTAATTTTAGCTATTTCAGTGCTGTACTTCAAATCAAATATCTCCTCTTTTACTCATCCTAGAACATTCAAATAAAGACCAATCACTTTAGAAAGGTCTGACCTTTAATAAAGATTATTACTTCGATGAACTTAAAACTAAGTATTACGGTCCATGTACCCCTTAAAGCTCCAAACGGAAATTTCAAAAAAACGAGTTTTCAAAAAAAAAATTTACAAGAAGGCAGATGACTAAGTCTGTAATTTTTTTATTTTCTACATAAAGGTAGGCACTATACATTCACAAGCTGTGGACTTGCACGTTTTTTTTAATACAAATTTATATAATCTTGATATTTCCAAAATTTAAATTTTGATATCTCTGTGGGCAAGAAACTAAAATTTTAAATTTAGCCCAGATTTAGTCCCTGGGTAGAGGATTGAACTGCCATAATTTCATTTTGTGGGCTCAACTAATTGCAAGGATTTAAAACATTGAAAAGTACTAACAGAAGTATCCAAGTATCCAAAGCGCTAAAACAGCATATATTATTTTCTTTCCGTTTTTCCCCTTTATTATATTGAAACTAATCTAGTACAGGTTATTAAAGCCACTATACATAAATTTACCTTTATTTTTATGCCTGGTTATCATTAAGAAGCTGTGAAATCTTGTCACACAATGCTGGGCTAATTGTAGCCCCTATCCCTTACATGTAGTTGTGCCCCTGCTCCCTCACACTTTGCCGTTGTTAG
This sequence comes from Aelia acuminata, assembly GCA_911387785.2. NCBI lineage: Eukaryota > Metazoa > Arthropoda > Insecta > Hemiptera > Pentatomidae > Aelia > Aelia acuminata. Next base: position 49,696,453 of record OU426979.1, read on the forward strand.
TTCTTATGTTGTGAGGTATTTCTTTTCAGTGAATTAATTAATGGAACCCATGCTTCACCTCTTCTTGTCAATTGATATGAATTTTTCGGTCCATTTTATTGTCGGCCAAACGCTAAAATAAAGGTTAAAACAAGTATGAACTTAAAACTAAGCATAATGGTCCCTGTACCCCTTCAAATTGCCTAATATCCAAGCGGTAATTCTAAAAAAACAGGTTTCAATTTTTTTTTTTACAAGAAGGCAGATGGCTATGGGTTTGTTATTTTTTATTTTATATATAAAGGAGGGATCTCCAAATTGACCAGATTTCCAGCCGTGGACTTTCATGTTTTTTTATTTTTAAATTCTTGAAATTTCCGAAATGTCAATGGTTTAAAGGCTTGATTTCTCTGTCAGGCATGAAAATAAAATTTGGCCCGGATTTAGTCCTTGGGTAGAGGATTGAACTGTCAAAATTTCATTTCGTGGACTCAACTAATTGCAAATATATAAAACTTATATCCGGGACACAATGCTTTCACCGAATTTTGCCCGTGTCATACAACAAAGTACAATGTTATAAAACATCAAAATACAAAAATTTACAGAGATAATAACATCGAAGAACATCTCTATCAACTATAAGAAAGGGAATACTAAAGTCGGTATTTATGACAAAGGGTGTTGAATTAAAAAAAATGAAATCGGTGAATCAAGAGCATGACAGCTTTGCTCGTTCTTTTAAAACATCTGGAGAAGAACTTCATTAAAACTGAGCAACAAGATGAAGCATGGGTTTCATTAAGTAATGCACTAAAAATAAATAGCTAATAGCTCAAAACCTAAGAACTAACCACGGAAAGAGTGGGGGAGCAGGGGCGCAACTACATTAGGCAAGCATGGTGTGACAAGATTTCACAGCTTCTTAATGCTAACCAGGCATAAAAATAAAGGTAAATTTAAGTATAGTGGCTTTAATAACCTGTACTAGATTAGTTTCAATATAATAAAGGGGAAAAACGGAAAGAAAATAATATATGCTGTTTTAGCGCTTTGGATATTATACTTCTGTTAGTACTTTTCAATGTTTTAAATCCTTGCAATTAGTTGAGCCCACAAAATGAAATTATGACAGTTCAATCCTCTACCCAGGGACTAAATCTGGGCTAAATTTAAAATTTTAGTTTCTTGCCCACAGAGATATCAAAATTTAAATTTTGGAAATATCAAGATTTTATAAATTTGTATTAAAAAAACCGTGCAAGTCCACAGCTTGTGAATGTATAGTGCCTACCTTTATGTAGAAAATAAAAAAATTACAGACTTAGTCATCTGCCTTCTTGTAAATTTTTTTTTTGAAAACTCGTTTTTTTGAAATTTCCGTTTGGAGCTTTGAAGGGGTACATGCTTAGTTTTAAGTTCATCGAAGTAATAATCTTTATTAAAGGTCAGACCTTTCTAAAGAGATTGGTCTTAATTTGAATGTTCTGGGATGAGTAAAAGAGGAGATATTTGACTTGAATTAGAGCACTGAAATAGCTAAAAATACGCGTTTGTTCGAAAATAATATGACCGCCATTGGAAAAATAAAAATTAAAAAAATAAACTAATTGCACTTTTGTACTCCTAATGCCTTGTTCTTTCTATGGTAAAAATATTAAAAAAAAAAAAAAAATGTTGAAGAAACAACCTCTGGACCACTTCATATGGATTGACCCATAAAAGATGTTCGATTGCGCGGAATATACTTCATTTCGATATGCTAATTGGAAAAAATACTTATTTATATTTTTACCTTGAACATTGGTCTTATGTTACAATACAATAAGGCTTAACGGACCCGAAGGCCCGACGCCGACACCACCAATCGGTCCCTACATACCTCCATCCATCTACCACCGTCCAATCCCAAATTCACAAGATCTGCTTTCACCGAATCTTCCCACCTTCGCCTAGGCCTACCCCACGGCCGTTTTCCAGTCGGCAAAGCGTTTATCAATCTTTTAGGAATTCGTTCACTTTTAAGACTCGTCATTTTGCATGCCCACTTTAGCCGACGCGCAGTTATAGACTCGATTACATTTGCCGGGTAAAGCTCACGCAATTCCGCATTATGTAGCCGTCTAAATTCTCCTGTTGACTCATCTTTCTTCGGCCCGAATATTCTACGCAGCACTTTATTTTCAAACACCATAAGGCGTTTCTCATCACTTACTGTAAGCGGCCATGTTTCACAACCGTAAAGAACAGTCGGAAGAATTATAGTTTTGTAAATCCTAATTTTTAAATTTCGGGATAAAAGGCGTGACCCAAGTAATTTTGCAACCGAGAAATAACAAGCATTTCCCGCCTTTAATCTAGCCTTAACTTCCTCTTCGATTTCGTTTTTTCTAGTTACAGTAGATCCTAAATATCTAAATTTCTCAACGGCTTCGAATATTTCCTCTTCTACTTCAATATCGCCAAAATTGTCACCGTTTCTACAACTAACCATATATTTTGTTTTTTCCGTATTTATTTCTAGCCCTACTTCTTTTCCGGCTTCCATCAATGCTTTTGTATTTAGTTCTATCGTTTCCACGTCGTCGCCAAGCAAAACCAAATCATCAGCGTAACCGAGTACGGATATATTTCCCCCCAGATTCAAACCCTTTCCGGTATTTATCACCTCCCTAATGACATATTCTAGAGCTAAATTAAATAAAACAGGGGATAGCGAATCCCCCTGTCTTATGTTAGCCAATGAAATAAATAAATATTCAATCCTAAATCAAGAGAGACCTTCCACTTCATACATAGACATGTCGAGTAATTATTTAAAAAATTGTTTAATCATTTAAATTGAACTTTTTGAATTTCGTTTGGTGAAAGATCTAAAATTGTTGTCTATAACATAATATAACATATATTTTGTCTATAAGTTGTCTATATATATATATATATATATATATATATATATATATATATATATATATATATATAACATATAAGTTGTCTATAATATAATATAACATAATATAACATAATCTAAAAAACAGTTGTCAGAACAATTCTGGATGTTTTATTCTGCGTGGTTAGTTTATTTTTCAATCCTCATCAGTTGAATTTTACTATTCTTGAAAGTTCTCTTGGAACACTCTGCCAATGAGCATGTTAAACGTACGTCCGAAAAGAGTATCTGTTGTTATTTAAAATTTTTAAGAGTTTCTACACAGCAAATTGAACAGTATGAACAGCGAAGAAGAAACCAGCAATTTTAATATTTAGACCACTTGTAATTCTCAAATAGACAGTTCGATAAAAATTCAACGGACATTAAAAAATAATAAGTTGTGAAGTGCTCAATTACTCAAGAATAGATTTGATGTATTAGAACCATCGACAGAGAATGGCGAAGACATTGATCAATTGTGGGAAGGGATTAGGGATAATATTAAAGAGGTCAGTAATTTGTGTCTGGGCAAAAGGGAAAATAATAAGAATAAACCATGGTTCGATGAAGAATGTTTAAACTCGTGTGAGAAAAGAAAAGCCGCTAAACTCAAAGTTTTAAATAATCCTAGCGAAGACAATCATGCCTACTTTCGAGGCATGAGGAACGAAACGACTAAATTGCTTAAAAATAAAAAAAGAGAATATCTCAAAAACAAAATAATAGAAATAGAAAATAATGGAATCCAAAATAACGTTAGAGATATGTATAAAGGCATAAATTTATCACGTAAACGTCTAGGACCAGTTACGACTGGTATTAGGGATAATAATAATAACATCATAGCGGATCCGGTAGACATAGTAAGGAAGTTTAAAGAGCACTTTGATAGTATTTTGAATCCAGAAAATACCCGTCTATCACCACTTTTGGAATTTCAAAGTGCTGAACCGTTATTAGAAGAACCGAGTATAGGGGAAGTCGAAATAGCTATCGGAAAATTAAAATCCTATAAAGCAGCGGGAACGGATAATATTCCTAGCGAACTAATCAAATCATGTGGGGAAGCTGGGATTTCAAAAATACATCTTTTGATTAAAAAGATCTGGGAGTATGAGAAAGTACCCGAAGAATGGAAAGAGTCTATACTTATACCGATTCACAAGAAGGGGTCGCGGACAGACACTAATAACTACCGTGGGATCTCACTACTTCCGGTCTGCTATAAAGTATTTACGTCAATACTGACTAGCCGAATAACCGAATACGCCGAGGAAATTATCGGAGATTATCAATGTGGTTTCAGACGGAATCGATCTACCGTAGACCAAATATTCTCCCTCCGTCAAATATTAGAGAAAAAATTAGAATACAATGGTATTGTTCATCAACTGTATGTCGACTTTAAAAAGGCTTATGATTCAATAGACCGCAATAAACTGTATAACATCCTGACTGAACTAGGAATACCGAAGAAGTTAGTAAACTTAGTAAAAATGTGTATGACCGAAACGTTCAATAAAATAAGAATCGGTCGTTATTTTTCTGAGAAGTTCGAGGTTCACTCTGGTTTGAAACAGGGGGATTCGCTATCCCCTGTTTTATTTAATTTAGCTCTAGAATATGTCATTAGGGAGGTGATAAATACCGGAAAGGGTTTGAATCTGGGGGGAAATATATCCGTACTCGGTTACGCTGATGATTTGGTTTTGCTTGGCGACGACGTGGAAACGATAGAACTAAATACAAAAGCATTGATGGAAGCCGAAAAAGAAGTAGGGCTAGAAATAAATACGGAAAAAACAAAATATATGGTTAGTTGTAGAAACGGTGACAATTTTGGCGATATTGAAGTAGAAGAGGAAATATTCGAAGCCGTTGAGAAATTTAGATATTTAGGATCTACTGTAACTAGAAAAAACGAAATCGAAGAGGAAATTAAGGCTAGATTAAAGGCGGGAAATGCTTGTTATTTCTCGGTTGCAAAATTACTTGGGTCACGCCTTTTATCCCGAAATTTAAAAATTAGGATTTACAAAACTATAATTCTTCCGACTGTTCTTTACGGTTGTGAAACATGGCCGCTTACAGTAAGGGATGAGAAACGCCTTATGGTGTTTGAAAATAAAGTGCTGCGTAGAATATTCGGGCCGAAGAAAGATGAGTCAACAGGAGAATTTAGACGGCTACACAATGCGGAATTGCGTGAGCTTTACCCGGTTAATGTAATCGAGTCTATAGCTGCGCGTCGGTTAAAGTGGGCATGCAAAATGGCGAGTCTTAGTAGTGAACGAATTCCTAAAAGATTGATAAACGCTTTGCCGACTGGAAAACGACCGAGGGGTAGGCCTAGGCGAAGGTGGGAAGATTCGGTGAAAGCAGATCTTGTGAATTTGGGATTGGACGGTGGTAGGTGGATGGAGGTATGTAGGGACCGACTGGTGGTGTCGGCATCGGGCCTTCGGGTCCGTTAAGCCTTATTGTATTGTATTGTATTGAAGTGTTCAATTATAATAATGTATTATAATTTAATTTTTGAATTATAATATATTATATATTATATATGTATATATATATATATATATTTTATATAACCCGTTATTATTTATTTTTTTTGTTTTGTTGCATCAAATGCAGGATCCTTGGCAACATCTAAATTTTAGATTCTCATGTAATATTTTATCGATTTTAAATATTCTAACGTTTTTACAGTTTTCTCGTCGTCCCTAAGAAGTTTCTCCAAGGTACTTCCAAAGCCAAATCGTTTATGTTTATTGCGGATTTCGAAGTCAAGTAGGATGTTCTTTTTACATTCCATATTCAGTATGTTGGACGTTCGAGACCTATCACATTGTCATGTTCATAGCCAACATAAAACGGTTTGTTCTCTACTTTTTCTAATCGTTGTGGTCCATTTCACTGGGTTCCTCTTAATTGACTTTAGTTTACCTCTTTGAATGTACTATTTGGCCCACCAAATTTTATAAATTTCATTTTTTTTTTTCATTTAGTTTTTAAGAACTAGAATAGAGAAGAGAAATAGTGTTTATTAATGTTACCTCTTTGGTTCCGGGAACTCTTGCCGAATGAGACGATCGACCTGCGTGTTCATTCCCAGCGATCCCGCAATATGAGGGAACCGATATGAAAATGATATCAGTTCCTGTATCCCTTAATGACCACCAAATATTCCGTCGCCCAGGCATAGGACTATAGTATCTAGGACATAGATAAGGGCATAGGACTCTTATCTTACCAAATTGATGGGCAGGCCCGATAGCAGTTTTACACCTGTACACGAAAGATTTGTAGTACGGATAGTTCACTTCATTCACCAACTGAGGGAAATTGTTTTCTGTGAGGACGCAGAGTGCAGTTTCCCTCAGCAACTTGGCCCCCAGTAGCTCAAGGGTGGTACAGTCCACAATGATGTGCTCAACTGTCTCTGGAACTGTAGCTGGGACATAGAGGATCTTTGTCATTTCCAAGGCTGTGCAAACAAGAAATGATAGCTGCTGCATAGGATTAAGTATAGAGGCTGTAACTTTTTTTTTTTTTGTTGTTCCTCCCCTTCCTCGCCTTATAGGCTATCTGGGGTTTCCCGGGCCAGGGAAGAGGGTGGGGGATTGATGACGAGTTTTATTAAATTTCCCCTGGCTCCGGGTTTTGAACTTGCTACTTTCAGTTTTCCAATCATAAGTTGCCATGGGCAACGCGTATTTTCTAACGCCTTTGCACTAGGCCATCCCGCCACCCACAGAGGCTGTAACTACAGCATGGAACCTAAATTCAGTTGTGGATGATAATGACAAGTTACGGGGTATCCTAAACCGATAGAAAAATGTCGGAGGTTGCACCGCTTAATTGAAGGGGAGATTGAGTGATTTTAAACAAAGATTGAGGAAGCTTCTTGCTTACTACTTATGATTCCAGACATACACATAGTTAGCGTTTGACACAGTTTAGCACTTGAAGGATGCAGCATCCTCTATTATGTTTTTAACCCTTACAAAGTTGACCTTTTTAAACATGACTTGTTAAATTTGATCTCATATTTCCATTTCTCTTAATTTCTATCTTTAACAAAGATCATGTCAGAATGCATTATTAAGGTTTAGTACTAGAGTTACACGAGGGTAATAAAGCCATCGCGTATAATTCAAGGGCGAAGGCAGTGAGGCAGGCATTACAGCTAGGCTAACAAGCTAGCAAGGATTCAAGGTCCTCCCGTCTTGTTCATTTTAAAATATGTTTACTTGGAAAAGTTGAAAATTATCTCAAAATACACAACCTTTTGAATAAATTAGTCCACTTGTTATCTAGATAACGTGCTTGTAATAAATCCTCTTCCTGTCTTATTGCCACTATGTCTTCATTACATAATGGCATGGATCCCTCTTTCGTTTGACGTTAACGCCAAACTATTAAGGACCGAAACCGAATACTAATTCCTCCAAAACAGTAAACAAATTTTCAAAGTATCTTATTTTATTGGTTGGTGATACATTACATATGGCGGGATTTTTAGAAAGATTCTATGAATGTCTATCGACATATGGGTTTACGGAAATTACATCAAGCCGTTGATGTATCTTATCTGATGAGAGGCAAAAGGGGTATCTAATCCCTTGAACTATAGATGTATTTGAATATCTTTCCTTCAGTTTCCAAGTTATATTCAGTGCGGCATTTAACTATTTGGATTATGTTGAAAGCGGTACATAGGAACTGAACAATTTTAATTGTTAGTTTGGATGGTTTTAAATCTACCACTTTTATATGACACGCAAGTCGATCATCAATGTTTATCAAGCAAATTTCAAAATTTATTTTTCTTTTTTTACGCTTAATAGTTAGTTAAATCATCTTAGATTCAACTATTTTCTTCAACAGTTGAAAGTAGATGAAGTCTTTTAGTTCAAATGGTTGCTGCATTTGAATGATAGATTGACGGATTAATGAAGTTAGACATCAAAAGTAAATTGCTATCTAACTTTCATTATTTAAAATCAACTGCCATATATTTTTTATAACTATTCATTCTTTTTGTTTTAATTCTAATAATATAATTATATTTTTACTTTCACTTACCTATATATGAAATATATAGTAAGTGGAAGTATTGCGATCGTGAAAATTTTCGACTTCCGGTTTTCAACGGAAATACACGTTTTGGGGTCCCCTGAGTCAAAATAACCAAGTCCCGCGAAATGGTCTGTGTGTGTGTGTGTCTGTGTGTCTGTGTGTCTGTGTGTGTGTGTGTGTGTATGTGTGTGTGTGTGTGAACAGACTAGCTCAAAAACTATAAACCGTGCGAACCTGAAATTGGGTATTTAGTATATGCCCGCGATGTGACAGCAAAAATTTCATCAAATTTGCTCAAAGGGAGGGGGTACTTTATTTAATAACTTTTTAAGTTTTTTTCGATTTTCTCAAAAACGGCTCTAACGATTTTGATATAACTGAGTATTTGATCTATTTATATGCTCGAGATATGACTGTAAAAATTTCATCAAAATTGATCAACCGGACGGGGGACTTTACTTAATAAATTTTGTATCATTTTCACGTGTTTTTTTTATTTACTCAAAAACGGTTTTAACGATTTTGATCAAACTTGGTATTTGATGTATTTATATGCCCGAGATATGCCTGTAAAAATTTCATCAAAATTGATCAACAGGAGGGGGGACTTTACTTAATAAATTTTGTCCAATTTTTACCTTTTTGATCGATTATCTCAAAAACGGCTTTAACGATTTTTATCAAATTCGTTATGTTTAATGAAAATTAGTTGTTATTTAATATCAGGTAAGCTTTATCATTATTAAAATGTTCTGAGGGGGCTTAAATGGGGAAGGGGCCTTTTTTGTTTTTCTACAAAGTACCTTTGTTTTAGTTTATATTGAGAAATTAACTGTCTCTCATCACGCCTAAGAATAAGAAATGGCTAAATATGATATATGAAGAAAATCAAGTAAATATATACAGGAGAAAAAAAGAAAAATATTCCGTCAACTCATAAAACACCTTGAGCTCACGCTTGCGCCGTACGCCTTTAATGACAAACCAATGCGTTATAATTAAAGCTGTTCTGTTCATTTAAGAAGTGGCAATTAACAAAACACATTAATTTCTAATCTAAGTAAGTTGGTAAGTGAAAGTTGTGTGTTGCGCGCACGCACCAGATTTTTTTTTACCTCAAATGAACAAATTGTTTTGTTTATGATATTTGTTCTCATAAAACAAAAAGTTTAAAATTAATTAAACGATCAACTTCCATCAAAGATATTTGTTTACTAAAGTATATTTCAATTGCACTAAATGCTTCTAAAATCTAGTTCACTAATGTAAACCGAAGTCAAGCATTCTATCCATGGATAAACGAGTGCAGTTAGGATAAGTTTATACTCAAGTGCCTAAATTAATTTTGTTGTTTACTGTGTATATAAGGATATCCTAAAAAACTTGTCCTGCATGAAATATTTTGCGCAGTAAGTAATAGGCGATTAGGCACGTACTCAAATAAAAAAATATAACTAAAAAAGAATTCCCACTTCCTATCATAGCATGACTATAAATATCTATCTGCGACCTTACTGGATATTATTGCTATTTCGTTTTCGGCGCAAAACAATGGCAAGGTTAGAAAATAAGAAGACAATTCCTTTCCACATTCGCGATTCGGATAATTATCAGGCAGATAGGCAGACTTCTGTCGCTTGTTATTATTCTGCGCGAGAAGGATTTGAAGCTAAAATTCGACTCTGTAATTAAAGCTAGTGTCAAGGAAGATAAATACAGTTCTCAAATCGTTTACTGTTTACATTATCATACTCCAATCCTCAAGGAGTCGATCAGAGTTTAAGGGAATGCGATCAGAGTTTCTTATTGGTCAACCAAGGACAGGAAATTTAATAAGTTTTACATTGAAAGCAATAATTAAAGCATTCGAATAATTAAAGGGGATTAGACATAAATCATAGAGAAACGAATTATTATTAATTGATTTCCTGAGTAAGACAAATTGGAATGTGTTCATATTTCTTTATAAGTATAATTATACGTTTTAAATGGGAAGAAAATTCGCAAGAACCGATTAAATATGGTAATCATTGTGCTTCTTCCGATATTTCAAAAAGATCTTACCTCGATCTCCTTACTTGGCTGGATGATAGCCTATTATTCTCAATACTGAATTTTTTTTTTGTAGTCCATTTTATTTTAGTAATTGTTTCTATATTATTTCTATTATCGTCGTTTGGCTTTTCTTCTCTATTTCGTTCCCATTGGGTACCAATGTTTGTGATTTATTGCAAGGATCTGTAATTCACAATATGCCATCCCTCCTCCATTATCTCATTTTTGGTATTTATTACCATAAGATAAGAAATAAGGAAACCCCAGTAAACCGGGAAATCAGTGCTAAATCCTCTGTACTTAAGTTTAAGGATTTCTATGAAATAAACAGTTTAACAATTGAATTTTCTAAGTATCCATCTTACCATGACTTTAGCAAGAACTGCGAAACAATTTGATTTTATATCTGATTATTTTGGTTAATAATTTATAGTGTGATAGAAAAAATTTCCTGTGTGTGTGATCCCTGGCCTCATAAGCTTGTGCGGTAATTTAATAAAAACTGTAAAATTGATTTGGTTTACGCAAAGAAATGTGATGTAAATGGGCGAAAAAACTTGGTAACTTATTCAACGATCAAAAGATAAATTAGTGCAAATACATCCCCAGACATCCTTCTTTCAAGATATTAGATCACAAAAAATTAAAATCATTTCTAAACAAAAATGGTGAAGAATATTTTTTGCGGCTGAACAATGTCACAAATAAACAAATATTTATTTAAGTACATTTATAATCAGGAATATATAGGAGAATATATAATAAAAAACGTGTGAACGCTTATGGGAATGTATAATTTCAAAAATCTGTAGCTGAAAATAATTCTGATTTAATAAAATAAAAAAAAAAGAAATGTATAGTAAAATGATCAAATATAATGATTTAAATTTAATTTTGATTTTCATGAAAATTCAAATTCGCATATATTGCACTTCTCAACAAATAAATACGAATGTATAAAAAAGAATCAATGTGAATTGAATACCTATCTCTCAAGAAACAACTTCGTTTTAAAAACTTCTCTGCAGCATAAAAATGGTAGCTATAAAAATGATTGATATTAAAAAGGTTGCTCCGCAAGGAACAGTGAAAGTCACTAAAGTGGCTCATTTTACGAGTAATTTTTTAAGAATAAGTCGTAAGGAATGACCATCATTAATGACGGCTGACAGAATTGCGTCCGTCTGAGCTTGGCGGTTTTGACTAACATTGGACGGGTCGCAGTTTGAGTTAGGTAGGAACTACAGTCAGACGTTCCATTAAATTTTAGCTTTATTAATAATTAAACTCTTCGAAGGGGATACCCAAGCAAAATTTTGCTACTAACGGTTCATCAATTAACTTTCTAAAGCCCAAACTGCATTCTTTTTATTTCTTAATTTCTTTCAATACATTAGATCCTAAACAAAATTGCAAAGGTTTCTAAAACCGTGCAAAATATACATGAATGCCAATTCTCATGCCATATGGTTCTGCTGTTTAAGCAGTTGCCCCATCTAAGGCAAACAATCATAAGAAGGTTCAAAAGGCCAAATATAATTTGTAAATATTATATTTCGGCTTCCTATAGTCTTATTGCAATGAAATTTTATTTTAAAATGAAAATTTAAACACTTTGTCTTATCGTCAAGGATATTCGCTCTGTAAAATTTCAAGCTTTAAGACCGTATACTTCTGGAGATAAAGTCACAACAAAATCTGTACTCGTTGCCTTGGCATAATATAGTCTTAGCTTTGTCGATTTTTTATTATTTTCATTCCGAATTGTTTTTACTTAGCAGGGCGTATTTTGGACCTCGTGGATCTGAATGCGACTCTTATCAGGGTAGGATGTATGAGATGAATAAATGAAAAGCCGTCTGGGCCAAATTTCTTCGACTCAACTACTTAAGCGGCAACACTTTAACACAATAGGGGTATGATGTTCCCTTTGCCATCATACCCATTATTAGCCGTTCCGGGCCTATTTGTTTTTTAATGTAACTATGGCTGAAGTAATGTTTGGTTTTTAATTTTTTGTTATTCATTAGGTTCCCTCGAAATATATCAATCTTTGCGAAATGTGTGAAAAATTGTGGGTTTGGAAACAGATTGAATGTGCAGTCACGAATTGCTAATCTTGCTAATTAGTGAAGAGCCACATCGATGTTATTTTGAAAACTCCCTTGAATATTAAATGGAACCGTGCTTTGACTTTGAGATTTATTCATTTCGAACAACACTTGACGTAATGGTTTGTGACGTCCATGTCGTAAAAGCTTATTTTTTAGATGATGAACTCAATTAAAAGGGCTGATTTAATGGGAAATCAAGTTCTATACACAAGAGCTAATAGAGAAGAACTTAAAGAAACATTATATGATTAAATACAGTTTTTCGTCAAGCAGGCGTTGCGAGTTCAAAATGATAGCATAGAAGTTTTTGAGGGGGGCACATTTGTATAGGGTTTTTAATTTTAGAGGGGGGTCATGTTACATAAAGATTAGAAATTTTCTGAGGAAATATAGCTTTGCCGAACTTCTGATTCAAAGAATTTTGAAGCTGGAGAAAAAATGGAACAGGATGGCGGAGTATGGCAGGTTAGAGGTGGTTAGGGCTGGTTAACATCAGTCCACACTCAGGTTCGTCTTCTAGCTTGGGGGAAAACCTCGCATATCCATTCAGTAGACGTAGGGGGAAAACTTGTTGTTTGTAGTTTTATATAATCATAAAACTGAAGGACTTTTTTATAAAAAAAAAATAATAGACTTAAAGAAATTACAATATTTTAGGTCTGATAAATTATAATTTTATTACCTATGCATCAATAAAAAAATCTGGTGCGTGCGCGCAACACACAACTTTCACTTACCAACTTACTTAGATTAGAAATTAAGGTGTTTTGCTAATAATCATTTCCCAAAGTCACACATTTTTCTACATTCATATCTTATTTTTGTTAATCGTTAAAGCCGTTTTTGAGTAAATAAAAAAACCTGTGAAAATGATACAAAATTTATTAAGTAAAGTCCCCCCTCCCGTAGATCAATTTTGATGAAATTTTTACAGTCATATCTCGGGCATATAAATACATCAAATACCAAGTTTGATCAAAATCGTTAAAACCGTTTTTGAGTAAATAAAAAAAACATGTGAAAATGGTACAAAATTTATTAAGTAAAGTCCCCCCTCCCGTAGATCAATTTTGATGAAATTTTTACAGTCACATCTCGGGCATATAAATACATCAAATACCAAGTTTGATCAAAATCGTTAAAACCGTTTTTGAGTAAATAAAAAAAACACGTGAAAATGATACAAAATTTATTAAGTAAAGTCCCCCCTCCGGTTAATCAATTTTGATGAAATTTTTACAGTCATATTTCGGGCATATAAATCGATCAAATACTCGGTTTAATCAAAATCGTTAGAGCCGTTTTTGAGAAAATCGAAAAAAACGTAAAAAGTTATTAAATAAAGTACCCCCTCCCTTTGAGCAATTTTGATGAAATTTTTGCTGTCACATCGCGGGCATATACCTACACTAAATACCCAATTTCAGGTTCCCACGGTTTATAGTTTTTGAGCTAGTCTGTTCACACACACACACACACACACACACACACACACACACACACACACACACACACACACAGACACACACACACACACACAGACCATTTCGCGGGACTTGGTTATTTCGACTCAGGGGGTCCCAAAACGTGTATTTCCGTTGAAAACCGGAAGTCGAAAATTTTCACGATCGCAATACTTCCACTTACTATATATTTCATATATAGGTAAGTGAAAGTAAAAATAATTATATAATATATATTTTCTTTAACTTTTATTGTCTTTTAACCCCAGTACTGGTTTCCATTTTCTGATTATAAGCATCTATGGGTTCAATTATAAATTACTCTTCCATAAGAATAATAATCTCCTCACAATTCCCAGGAAATCTGTAAGGTATGATTGCGTCGTTGTTAATTCCTTGTGACCAAGCCCGCGATCCGGTTTTGGACCTCCAGGAAAAACATTTGCATTTTCGAAGGCTGCTGTAAGGATCGGAGGGTCTCTTGCGTCAATAGATGGGCACATGTTAAAAAAAAAACTGTGCATAAGGATCTGTATGGTAGTCCCAAAAATGGCAACGTCATCAGCATATTTCGCCAAGACAATTTGTTTTGTTGGGGCAGGTCTGAGGTATAAATTGTGTATAATAACAAGAAAAGTATAAGGGAAGCGATTCTTCTGAATTCTGGTGTAGGGATGTCAGTTCATGATTGAGTGAACGTCTAAATTTTTTTATTGCCATTTCCGGTTGACTTATCCTTCTTCGGTGTGCGACACATTCTTTTCAAATACCTTAAGGCGTTGTTCATCCCTTAATCTCAGCGGCCATGTTTCACATAAGCGTGAGCTAAGTAATTGAAAAATAATATGAATTTCTCGAATATAATCTAGCTTTCACTTTTTCTTGGATTTAGTTTTTTCTGTTATCATAGATTCTAGATATTCTGAAGAATCACTGAAATTTTATTTTTATACTATTCAAAAAGTTTAAGCCTAAATGAAAAAACCCTTTGGTTAAAATAGGACTCCTTTGTTAAAGGAGATACATTAGCGTCTTTATTTGCAGAAGTATTTATTAGAAATTAATAGTATAAAATAAATCCGGGACGATTTAGATACCAACTGAGATAATTCTTGATAATTACTTTTAAACATTGATAATTGCCAATTGTACTTACCTTCGGTTGGGAAGAAGCAGAAGTTAATCAGATATTTGGGGATGTGTTTTTTGTGTCGTTTAACGAGATACTCTGCATTCCTTTTGAAATTGTTTCTGTCATATATAAATCAAAGGTACATATTTTTGTTTTAATACTGTAACACTAATGTGGGTTTGCATAATTTTTATTTGAATGAAATTGCAATTCTTAATGTCAGACAAACAATAAAAACTCAGATTATTAACAACATAACAAAAATTAACTACTTGCAACAATACAATAACACAAAAGTAATGAAATGCTCCGATTTATCGAGCAAGACTAAGACTGCAGTCCATTGCTTCTTATATTTATTCTGAAATCGAACATAATGTTATAGACCTAGAAAATTTACTAAAACAATTATGTTACTGCTTCAACAAAAGGTCTTTTTTCAATGGAACAGAGCAAAATCATATGGTTTTGTTTCACGTTACAATACATTATAATTCTGGTAAGCCCATATTACGGGCTCTTATCAAGGGATCTACCGGATCATTTACCGGATTAAATGAGATACATGTGCCTCCAAATCGAGACTATTTAACCAATACGATTGGAGAACTATTTTAATGCCTCCGCATCGTTCTTTTTACGAACCTTCGTATTTTTTCTAGTCCAGATTCTAAAACCCGATCTTATATCTACGATTTGACCAGTTGAATTTACGTTACCAGATATGTGGCTCAGAAAACAAATAGATTATCTTGGATCCAAACACATTTAAGTTGCTTTAAATTTGTTCGATTAATTTACAGAAAATAATACCCTTTCAACGTTTAAAAAAAATTATAAACTGGCCTTCAAAACACGTTTTTGAGGACAGGTAACGCGTTAGGCTGTTCCCAAAATAATAGATCGAAAACATGCAAGGATATCAAAGGTTTCGTGTTTCTGTTGGAAAGGAAACACGACATACTATCAGGAAAAGGAATATATTTTTATTTCGTTTTTATCAAAGACAGTCAGCTCCAAACTAGCTTTTAAGATCATATAAAAATGAAGGAAAATACAAGGTAATGATTTCTGAGGTGTGTTTGGAGAAGTAGTACGAAGAATTATCTGATAGAAAAGCTGGAACGTAGATTTTATCACTAGCTGGGATGCGATGAATCTAAAATTAGCGAAAATTATATGAACGTCACATTATCCAGTTGATAAATAAGTAAAATATTTTTTTTCTTTTAATAATTAATACAATTATAATAGGCGCGACCTTAGGATAGTGAACACGTATTGTTTGTATAAGTAAGAAAAAATGAGCATTTGAATTGAAAAAGTTTTCATTTACAACTAGGTCTAGTAAGGTCTTTCTCTGAGATCTACACTGAAATCTTACAAATTTACTTTAATTTACTCACATTTAATCCATCAGTAAAAAATGCGTCAAACCTATATAACAACAACATGATCATTTAATATCAAGTCAATTAATATAAAAGTTTGGAAAAACTGAAATCTTTAATAAATAAACAAACAAACTTCAATTGAACGAAAACGATTAAAAAGGACTTATGCTGCAAATTAAAAACGCTTATGCTTGACACTGTATAAGGTATTAGTAATAGTATTATAAAGTATTATACTACTTTTTATTTTACTGCAATATTTTTTTTTCTTCAGTATAACAAAATATTTGAGTAGTTCTAAAAATAACCATGGTTTACTAACTTCAAAAACATTTCTTCTAAAAGGCTAAAAATGCTCTTGGGATATTAGTTTAGTCTTCTTACTGAATACAATCATTAAATGTATTTTTTTTTGGAAAAAACACGAGAATCCTAATGAGGCAAATTTCTGAAAAAGGTTACATGACCCTAAAAATAAATGTCAAAGGAGATATTTACGTTCCTCTCCGACGCCCATAACTTAGAAGAAGGTACGAACGAAGTTCTCCAGCAATCGACAGCGCCGCCCACAATGCTAATTTTCTTATGAAGAAAATTGGAGTGAGAAAAGACGGGCTGGATGAATAACAACTGCCTTTGACTGGTCATTAAATTTGAGTGATTTTCATTAAATTAAGCAGATTAGTTCGAAACATCAAATTTTAGTTTTAGCAATAACGAGTTATTACTTCATGGCCATTAATATGCATTATATCCGAAAGAGTTACAGCAAATCCGGGTTTTATGGATGCCATTGATTTTTGTAGAGGGACGACTTAAAGCATGATTCATTTATACAAAATAATAAACGATGTATTTAAGTCGAATGGTGTGTAAAATAAAAACTCGTCATATGTTTTCTTCGCGCTGATCATAGCTTGGTGCTGCTTCGATGGCTTGTCTGAGGAAATTTTAAGACCTGCTCAAGGATAGGGCGACAATAATTCTCACCGACAAAGGAACCACAAGAACAGCTCAGGCGGAGGCGGTCGCCAAACGTTGTCTTTTTGCAGCACTTGGTTATTGTTGGTAACGTTGGATATGTACAGCATTGTAATAGAACTATTACAGAATTATCAGTTCGAAAGATGATGTGCTTTCAACGTGATTATCTTGACATTGGGGAATTTTCTTTTAGCTTGGTGAGCAATTTAAACTTTATCAGTTACTCATAAAATCTATTCAGTTGTAAATCCACTTAAAACATATTGTTATATGAAAGTGAAAGATGTATTAAAACGAATTAAAAAAATATTGCTTTAAAATATCATTTATCAAATATCATTACAATGTTGGCCCACTTTTCTAGTGCCATTACACTAGAACCATCTTTTTTTCCCCGCATTTTTCTTAAGTGAACAAAAAAAAAAACTATCTGATGTAATTTTAAGTCCTTAATAAGTACACAGAATATATTATACGGAATATATTATAGAGAATATACTGTACAGAATATATTACTAAAAGCTAACGAAAATTGAATGATCTTTATTAAGCGTAAAAAATTATTTGGGGTTTAGTTGGAAATCAACACTGGTTGGTGTCACATATCCAATTTACTTTTTTAATATTGGATTTTTTTATAATTACCGGATGAATATCAAGCAAGTCCTAGTTGCTGCGGTTAGATAAAGGTGGATAAATAAATTAGTTCATAAATACGTAAATAACTTTATTTATCTATTCTTATATTTATCTCAGTGGAAACCATTCTACCTTATGCTGAATTTTTTGAAAAAACATGGCTTCAATTTTGGTGAATAAAACCTATGTATTCATATTTTCGCTATAATTTTTATTTAATTTATTTCTTAGTTATTATTTTCGAAACATTACGCTATATGCAGAAGAATTTCGGGACTCAAATTTCACTCTTTTGATCATTTTGACTTCTAAACGAGTTGAAAAGAAATTATCAAACAGGTGTGTAAGCTACACGAATTATAGAGATCACATATTTATTATCCAGTGAAACAAAGAATACAAAACAAGTGCATACATTTATTAGGCACGCTGTAGCTCTACGCTGTAAATGCTAGTTAAGTATAGCAGATAAAGTGTAAAAAAAAAAAAAAAATGAAAATATATGCAGCTTACTGAAGGATGGTCACAATAAAGGAGTGAAGTACTCCTCAGTATTGAAAATTCTTCAACATGATACGCGAGGAAACAGGACCTATCCTATTTGGACTGGTTCATTGAATTAGGTAAGATGTTTCAAAGTTCAAAAGCAAAATATTTTCACTAAACCTAAAATTTCTCCTGAACTATATTGAATGAACTTGAGTTCAATTAGAAGCAGTGCTTGGTTAGAACCGTGTCGTTGCTTCAGAATATCTAATGAGCATTCCTGGTTTTTGTTATTAAAGCGATTAAATACAAATTCCATAACACTGTCCAGAACTGATTCGAGTACCAACAAAGGATATAGTGTGATCAGATGGAAAATTACTTTAGAAATGAGATCTTAAGACATAAAACCGCATGCCATAGGATTGAGTATTTGTAATCAAGGACTTCCAAGGGTTTGTTTGGAATGCTGTTACGACATAAGGGAATGAGCAAATCCATGGTCCAATGTCAGCTCTACAACCAGGAAGTCTGCGTCCAAATTACAAAGTCAGCCTTTAGAGAATATTAACGTCATCGAATAAAATGATACGCAACATCCCAGTAAATAATGATATTTTAATTTTCTCTATTAGGATTAAAGATATTTGGTGTTCTGAGAATTGAGAGCATTGTAATAAAAATAAATTTCTAGCGGGTCTTATAAAAAATTCAGCCATGCGGAAACTAATACAATCTTTTTAAATATTTATTATTGCTCGATTTTTGATTATAGTCTCTTGTAACTGGGCAGTCACCCTGCAAATTTGTAAAATTGTAAAATTTGAAGAAAAAAAAGGCTATTTTTTATCCATTCTATAATTTTTTGCTTTATATTTTATTACTATTTATATATTTATTTATTACTTATCTATTTATATACTTATATTTTTTTGCTTCCTCAGCTTAACGTAGAGGTGAACGAACATTATAGATGCTTTCTTGAGTTGATAATTTCTAAAGGGAATACCTTCTTTTGTTATCTGACTGTGGTTATTGATTTTTTACTAACTAGTGTTTACAACTTCCTAATCGAATCCTAATTGTTAATGTATATAATAAACATTCAGTCGTTGTTATTCAGTATCTTTATTGAGAATCATATATTTTTATTTTTCGGTCTCATCAACTAATTACATCATAATAGTCTGTTTTATCACCTGGATTGATCAGCAAAGTACGTGGCGTTAACCCTATTTTTATTTTATTTTTAAAGATCGCTAAGGTCTGAGACCGACAAATTTTTTCAATAGTCATAAAAAAATAAAAGATTTCCCATCACCTCAGACAAAAGGCCGACTTGGGGACAAAAGATACTTGACGCAGGACATAATGTACACTATCCTTCGTATCATGATATTGACGTTATGACTTGCAATAGTTTGATTTAAGCTGAGAGAAGTAGATATTATTTTAGATAGCGATATGAAAGACAAAGGCAACAAAGGTCTATTAACAATAGGCAGGTTTAACACACCAGCGAAAATAAATCTCAAAATTACAATTATATCCTCGTCCTTATGAATGTAATGGCCTATAAGCCATTTTCATTTTCACCATTAGCAATACATTATACTAGCCATAATTAATTAGTTGTTGAAATCAAATAAATGTCTCGTAAAATTAAAATCTGGCGTTTATTAAAAATTCTCGTCCTTGCAAGATAATAGCCTTAAAATTAACATTTAATTTTATTTTTCTAATGTTTTCAGAGATCTTCTAAAAAATTAGTAAATAATAAGATTTTAAAACCGTTCTATTTTGTTGGAAATGGTAAAATTTATGCGACCTTCGTGAAAACTTGTCCATTCGGTAATACGAATGGATAGGGCGGCATTCTGATAATAATGTTGATTACATCCTTTATTAATGTAATTGATTCTTTTATAATTATTTTAATGGTTTACCAATGCTTATTAACATTCCGACTTCTCAGTTGACGTGATCAAACTTGATTAATATCTAGGCGGGTTTGTTGACATTTAAGAGGAAGGGTTTTCTTCAGCGGATTGCAGAGCAGGAGTGAATGTAAACAAGCTTTAATGACTAAATGGGACGACTGGATGTGTGGAAGCCGCCAGGGCCGGTATGGTCCGAGCATCCACAAACAGCTCTGCACTTGACATGTTATTTACCCCAGCTCAGGGACGTCTTCCGGGAGAGGACGGACGACTTCTGACCTTCCCATCGACACTCCTCAACCAATTTTCAACTTGGCATGTAAATAGCTTTATGAACATTTAGTTTAACCTTCGAAATACTTTCCATAAGTAGATTCAAGATTATTCTCTGAGGTAGGAATGGTATAAGTTCTTAGTTTTTCTTTATCCTTAAGGATTAGAAAGGTTGTTTGAGATGAGGGAACTTGCAAGACACTCCCACTCGCACTCCCGTAAACACAAGGGTGGATCCAGCCGATCTGATAGTGGTGGGGGCTGCAGCCCCCGAAACCCTCCCTGGATCTACCCATTACCAATACAGACACCTATCATTTTATATATTCTAAGTATCCGTGATATTAAAAAACGATTTTTGTCGGTTTTCACCAGGTAAAGTATTCACAAAGTCTACCCAACATAAAAATTATTGATGCAATATATGTATAATGTTCATGGGAATGTTTTTCTTTATCTTCATTTTTTCTTTTTTCATTTTTTTTAATAATTCACGTGTACCTAAGTTGTGATTTACAATGGATATATGTGTAGCCTAACTGTAGCATTACTGATGAAGGTGAGCAGACAAAGACTAAAGACATTTTACTTTCACTTACCTAAATATAATAATAATAATAATAAAGGCTTAACGAACCCGAAGGTTCGATGCCGACACCACCAATCGCTCCCTGCACACCTCCATCCATCGACCGTCTTCCAGACCTAACTTCGATAGATCCGCCCTAACGCAATCCTCCCACCTCCGTCTCGGCCTGCCCCTCGGACGTTTCCATTCGGCACCGCGCTTATTAATCTTTTCGGAATACGTTCACAGCCAAGTTTTGCAATTTTACACGCCCATTTTATTCGTCTTGCTGCAATCACGTCAATTATATTTACTGGGTAAAGTTCACTCAGTTCGGCGTTGTGTAAGCGTCTAAATTCTCCGGTTATTTCATCCCTCTTCGGTCCAAATATTTTACGCAGTACTTTATTTTCAAAAACTCTAAGCCGTTGCTGATCCCTCAATGTCAGCGTCCAAGTTTCGCATCCGTAAACGACCGTTGGAAGAATAATAGTTTTGTAAATCCTAATTTTTAAGTTTTGGGACAGAAGGCGGGAGCTAAGCAATTTCGCGACTGAAAAGTAGCAAGCATTACCGGCTTTTAATCTAGCCTTAATTTCCTCATCGATTTCGTTTTTTCTAGTTACCATCGCCCCTAAATATCTAAATTTCTCTACCTGTTCAAACGTATACCCCCCTACATTGATATCAGCGAAATCCTCGCCACTTCTACGACTAACCATATATTTTGTCTTATCCGTATTCATTTCCAGTCCAAGTTCTTGTCCAGCTTTCATCAACGTTTTTGTGTTTATTTCTATGGTTTCCACGTCCTCCCCAAGCAATAACAAATCATCGGCATATCCGAGCACGGGTATATTCCCTCCCAAATTCAAACCCTTTCCGGTACGTGTCACCTCCCTAATGGCATATTCCAGTGCTAAATTAAATAAAACGGGTGAGAGAGAATCTCCTTGTTTCAAACCAGAGCGGACCTCAAACTTCTCAGAAAAATAATTACCGATTCTAACTTTATTGAACGTTTCAGTCATACACATTTTTACTAAGTTTGTTTGTTTTTTTAACGTCCATTTTTATGCCACTAAGGCTAATCGGACGTTTTACTAAGTTTACTAATTTTTTTGGTATTCCCTGCTCGACCAGAATGTTATACAACTTTTGGCGGTTAATAGAGTCATATGCCTTTTTGAAATCGATAAAAAGCTGATGTACGATTCCGTTATATTCTAATTTTTTCTCTAATATTTGGCGAAGAGAGAATATTTGGTCTACGGTTGATCGGTTTTGCCTGAAACCACATTGATATTCCTCGGCGTATTCAGTGATTCGACTAGTTAGGATTAACGTAAATATTTTATAGCAAACCGGAAGGAGTGAGATTCCGCGATAGTTATTGCAATCCGTTATTGATCCCTTTTTGTGAATCGGAATGAGAATAGACTCTTTCCACTCTTCCGGTATCTTTTCTTGTTCCCAGAACTTTTTAACCAAAAGAAATATTTTTGATATCCCAGCTTCCCCGCATGCCTTGATTAGTTCGCTAGGGACATTATCTGTTCCCGCTGCTTTATGAGATTTTAATTTTCCAATGGCTATTTCAACCTCCTCTTTACTCGGTTCTACTACTAACGGTTCAGCACTCTGGTATTCCGAAGAGGAAGATAGATTATTATTTTCCGTATTTAAAATACTATCGAAATAATCCTTGAACCGTCTTAAGATGTCTACCGGATCGGCCAAGATATTGTTATTTTCATCCCTAATTCCAGTTGTAACCGGGCCCGACCGTTTACGAATTCTGTTTATGCCTTCGTACATGGCTTTAACGTTATTCTCGATTTTGTTACTTTCGATCGCTATTATTTTATTTTTGAGATATTCTCGCTTTTTGAATTTTATCAGTTTAGTTGTTTCTTTTCTTGATGCTCGAAAGTTAGCAAGATTGATTTCGTTAGGAATATTTAACGCTTCTAATTTAGCAGCTTTTCTTTTGTCGCACATGTTAATACATTCATCATCGAACCAAGGTTTATTTTTATTTTCCCTTTTTCCAAGACAAGAGTTACCGACCTCTTTAATACTATCCCTGATACCTTCCCACAACTTATCAATGTCTTCGTTATCCTCGTCAGACGATTCCAACGTCTCAAACCTATTTTTGACTTCCAGTTCGAATTGTTTTCTAACCGTCGGAATTTTTAACTTCTCCAAATTATAATTATCATAATTAAAACCAGCCTCATTTTTCCTATGTATTATAAGTCTCTGGCGAATTTTCGCGATTACTAGTTCATGATCCGACCCGCATTCGGCCCCACGATATGATCGAATATCAATTACGCTATTTTGCGTAATTATATACGTTGAACCAAGACGTGATCAATTTGATTACGGGTTTTTCGAATCCGGAGACGTCCAAGTATATTTATGTATATCTTTATGTTTAAAAGTAGTACTTTTGATTATTAGGTTTTTCGAGGTGGCAAAATTTATTAGTCGTATTCCGTTATCATTCCTCGCGCGGGTCTCATTACCGCGTATGGGGAGCGTCCCACGAGTGGCGGATGTGGGGATGGTCGGTGGAAATTCCTAGGAAGTTCCTCCCGGCTAAGTCCGTAGGACTCGCTGACCAACAATGAGAGCGGCCCCCCAGGCTTGCTGGAGGGTGTGACGTAGGTTTGAACGCCCTACTCACATTTTATTAGTTCACCCAAACACCACAAAAAAGTCATGGATCTCCCTAAAGTAAAACGCTCATTATCCGGAGGTAAACTAGTCCCCCGTTCGGGTCTCCGGGTGGGGACTGCTTTAGGGGATTCATGCCGCAAGTTGAAAAATATAGATCTAAGCATAGGGACGTGGAACGTAAGAAGTTTAAATACAGCGGGTGGATTAAAATCGGTCGTGAATGAGGTAACAGGGTATAGATTAGATATAGTGGCGCTGCAAGAGGTCCGCTGGCCAGGGGAGGGTTCGTTGAGGGAAGGGAAGTACACTTTGTGGTACGGTGGGAGCGGAAACTATTGTTTAGGCACCGGATTTCTGATTGGAAATAGGTTACTTTCCGCGTTGAAGGACGTTCGATTTTACGGAGATAGGTTATCGGTAGCTATATTTCAGGGTCGGTGGTTTAAAATCGCGTTGATCAATATACACGCACCTACTGAAGATAGTGACGATGAATTTAAATGTGAATTCTATGAAAAACTTGAATCGATTTATGACAAACTACCGCGAAGCTACATAAAAATTATTCTGGGAGACGCAAATGCAAAGGTAGGGAGGGAACAAGTATATTATCCTACGATCGGTAGAGAAAGTTTACATGAATATAGTAATGATAACGGAATACGACTAATAAATTTTGCCACCTCGAAAAACCTAATAATCAAAAGTACTACGTTTAAACATAAAGATATACATAAATATACTTGGACGTCTCCGGATTCGCAAACCCGTAATCAAATTGATCACGTCTTGGTTCAACGTAGGTGGCAAAATAGCGTAATTAATATTCGATCATATCGTGGGGCCGAATGCGGGTCGGATCATGAACTAGTAATCGCGAAAATTCGCCAGAGACTTATAATACAGAGGAAAAATGAGGCTGGTTTTAATTATGATAATTATAATTTGGAGAAGTTAAAAAT
Source organism: Aelia acuminata (assembly GCA_911387785.2). Taxonomy (NCBI): domain Eukaryota; kingdom Metazoa; phylum Arthropoda; class Insecta; order Hemiptera; family Pentatomidae; genus Aelia; species Aelia acuminata. The sequence continues at coordinate 49,721,147 of OU426979.1, forward strand.
TCCTACGGTTAGAAAACAATTCGAACTGGAAGTCAAAAATAGGTTTGAGGCGTTGGAATCGTCTGACGAGGATAACGAAGACATTGATAAGTTGTGGGAAGGTATCAGGGATAGTATAAAAGAGGTCGGTAACTCGTGTCTTGGAAAAAGGGAAAATAAAAATAAACCTTGGTTCGATGATGAATGTATTAACATGTGCGACAAAAGAAAAGCTGCTAAACTAGAAGCGTTAAATATTCCTAACGAAATCAATCTTGCTAACTTTCGAGCATCAAGAAAAGAAACAACTAAACTACTAAAATTTAAAAAGCGAGAATATCTCAAAAATAAAATAATAGCGATCGAAAGTAACAAAATCGAGAATAACGTCAAAGCCATGTACGAAGGCATAAACAGAATTCGTAAACGGTCGGGCCCGGTTACAACTGGAATTAGGGATGAAAATAACAATATCTTGGCCGATCCGGTGGACATCTTAAGACGGTTCAAGGATTATTTCGATAGTATTTTAAATACGGAAAATAATAATCTATCTTCCTCTTCGGAATACCAGAGTGCTGAACCGTTAGTAGTAGAACCGAGTAAAGAGGAGGTTGAAATAGCCATTGGAAAATTAAAATCTCATAAAGCAGCGGGAACAGATAATGTCCCTAGCGAACTAATCAAGGCATGCGGGGAAGCTGGGATATCAAAAATATTTCTTTTGGTTAAAAAGATCTGGGAACAAGAAAAGATACCGGAAGAGTGGAAAGAGTCTATTCTCATTCCGATTCACAAAAAGGGATCAAAAACGGATTGCAATAACTATCGTGGAATCTCACTCCTTCCGGTTTGCTATAAAATATTTACGTTAATCCTAACTAGTCGAATCACTGAATACGCCGAGGAAATTATCGGAGAATATCAATGTGGTTTCAGGCAAAACCGATCAACCGTAGACCAAATATTCTCTCTTCGCCAAATATTAGAGAAAAAATTAGAATATAACGGTATCGTACATCATCTTTTTATCGATTTCAAAAAGGCATATGACTCTATTAACCGCCAAAAGTTGTATAACATTCTGGTCGAGCAGGGAATACCAAAAAAATTAGTAATTGCGTGTAATTACTAACACAGTAATTACAGTAATTAGTAAATACCAAAAAAAATGCGAAATTGCTTAGCTCCCGCCTTCTGTCCCAAAACTTAAAAATTAGGATTTACAAAACTATTATTCTTCCAACGGTCGTTTACGGATGCGAAACTTGGCCGCTGACATTGAGGGATGAGCAACGGCTTAGAGTTTTTGAAAATAATGTACTGCGTAGAATATTTGGACCGAAGAGGGATGAAATAACGGGAGAATTTAGACGCTTACACAACGCCGAACTGAGTGAACTTTATCCAGTAAATATAATTGACGTGATTGCAGCAAGACGAATAAAATGGGCGTGTAAAATTGCAAAACTTGGCTGTGAACGTATTCCGAAAAGATTAATAAGCGCGGTGCCGAATGGGAAACGTCCGAGGGGCAGGCCGAGACGGAGGTAGGAGGATTGCGTTAGGGCGGATCTATCGAAGTTGGGTCTGGAAGACGTTCGATGGATGGAGGCGTGCAGGGAGCGAGTGGTGGTGTCGGCATCGAACCTTCGGGTTCGTTAAGCCTTTATTATTATTATTATTATTATTCCGTTATCATTACTATATTCATGTAAACTTTCTCTACCGATCGTAGGATAATATACTTGTTCCCTCCCTACCTTTGCATTTGCGTCTCCCAGAATAATTTTTATGTAGCCTCGCGGTAGTTTGTCATAAATCGATTCAAGTTTTTCATAAAATTCACATTTAACTTCATCGTCACTATCTTCAGTAGGTGCGTGTATATTGATCAACGCGATTTTAAACCACCGACCCTGAAATATAGCTACCGATAACCTATCTCTGTAAAATCGAATGTCCTTCAACGCGGAAAGTAACCTATTTCTAATCAGAAATCCGGTGCCTAAACAATAGCTTCCGCTCCCACCGTACCACAAAGTGTACTTCCCTTCCCTCATCGAACCCTCCCCTGGCCAGCGGACCTCTTGCAGCGCCACTATATCTAATCTATACCCTATTACCTCATTCGCGACCGATTTTTAACCCACCCGCTGTATTTAAACTTCTTACGTTCCACGTCCCTATGCTTAGATCTATATTTTTCAACTTGCGGCATGAATCCCCTAAAGCAGTCCCCACCCGGAGACCCGAACGGGGGACTAGTTTACCTCCGGATAATGAGCGTTTTACTTTAGGGAGATCCATGACTTTTTTGTGGTGTTTGGGTGAACTAAAAAAATGTGAGTAGGGTGTTCAAACCTACGTCACACCCTTCAGCAAGCCTGGGGGGCCGCTCTCATTGTTGGTCAGCGAGTCCTACGGACTTAGCCGGGAGGAACTTCCTAGGAATTTCCACCGACCATCCCCACATCCGCCACCCGTGGGACGCTCCCCATACGCGGTAATGAGACCCGCGCGAGGACTTACCTAAATATGGTACATATAATTAGGGAATAAAGATCAACATGAACAAGACACTGGTTAGACTAGTTTTTATTGTACGGATCGGAATCATGGGCCGTTATAAGGGGGTTTGAGCAATACCTGCTCATATTTGAAAGGAGGATCCTGCGAAGGATATTTGGAGGAGTCTGGGACAATGGCAGATGGCGGCGACGTACCAACCTCCAAGTCTAAGCAGTGTTCAAAGAACCCTTTTTGTTTAGAAGGGTTTAGAAGCTGCGGACGAAACAGCTGTACTTAAGGCCAAGAATGAGATGGGCTGATGTCGTCTTGATGATCGTGAGCTCCTTAATGTCAGAAATCGGATGGCGGCCGAAATTGACCGAGAGATTTGGCGGAGGATATTATAATTGGCCATGACTAATAACTGAGTTGAGCCATGTTTAGTAACTATTTAGTGAATGCATTGCGATCGGGAAAAATTTCTGATTCCGGTTCTCAAAGGAAATTCAGGTTAAGGGGTACCCTGAGTCCAAATAACCAAGTCCCGTGAAATGTCCAGTGCATGCGTCTATGTGAACTGATTAGCTCCGAAACGATTATTTGTACGAATCCAAAATTTGATTTTTCAGATAGTTTATATGCCTGTGATGTGACAACAAAGATTTCATAAAAATTGAATAAAAGGAGGGGGTATTTTATTTAGTAAATTTTAAGGTTTTTTGCGTTTATCTAAAAAACTGCTCCATCGATTTTGATTAAAATCGTCATGTTTAATAATCAAGTATTCTTTATATGAGGTAGATTATGTCATCAGAGAAACCTAATAAAGACTTTGGAAACTAACAAGGAGCGACTCAGCTTGGGGACGAACAAGTTGCCTTGACGCCGGAAGAAGGGATTCCAAAAAAGTTGCTGGGCGGAAGGCTCTACCTCTATCGGACAAGAGGGAGATGCAGATCACGCTTTAAGCTGGAGGATGCTGTCATCCGGGATGTCTAATACCTGATGAACACCCACAGCGGGCGAGGGATCGTCGCAGATATGAGGTATCCACGGAAGGTTCATTAGGTTGGCTAAGGAGTTTCTGTTTATAGATAACATTACGGAGTAAGTGTAAAAAAGTGAATAGCTTCATGGACAAAAATCTTCATAAATGAATACAGCTGCTTACTAATCTTAAGGCTTGAGAACGAAAAAATATTAGATATTTATCCTATCCCCTAAGTTAAATCGAGGACGCCTTGGATGGGTATTGTTCTTTTTCATGCAAAGAAATGCGAAGAGTTACTTCCTGATCAGTAGATGTGAAAATAAAATTAAATGTTAAGAAAATAATCAGGAAGTAAGGTTAGAAAATTATTGCTGAAGATAAAGCAATTAATATTTTTTAAGTTCTGAGAAGACTAAATTTAAATAACCATTTTACCCAAAAGTGTAGATGTAAACCTTCATTGAGCACCTATCAAGGTTGCCCGGAACCGAACATTAAATTTATATGAATTTATATAATGAGTAATATTAAGAAACACCCTTCAGCAATGATTCAATTTTTACTTCGTCTTTTTCATCTTTATCCTTTTGAACATTATTCGTTTTATTAAATTAAAATTTTACTAAAGAAATGGCATTATTTTGTGAACCAGTCTTACATAATGATTTCACCAATCTGACAACTCAATCCATTCAAGGTATGCTACTAATAATTGAAAGGGTCGGGGCAAAATAATGCCAAGCAAAATTTTCATCAAAAATGAACTGTAGCTGCTGTCTACTGTATATTACGTAGGACTATATGTCTATGATGGAAATGCCACCTGAATATGACTATATAGAGCCTCTATTAACATATTTAGTTGGTATTTCCTTCATAGAGATATAGTCCTACGTATTATACAGCAGACTGCAGCTACAGTTCATTTTTGTTGAAAATGTTGCTTGGCACTATTTTGCCCCGACCCCTTCAATTTTTCGATACTAATTCTTATGAACTTAATTTTTTTTCGACCCCTAAAGATAAAGACTTTTTTTTTTTATCATAACTGAGAACAACGAATTATTCACCGCTTGAATGAACTAGCAATAAATGTTTTTATAGATAATATCGCGTTTAGACAAAGAAAAGAGATCATGAAGTAGGTTTGCACGAATCTCAGTTTGAAGGCCACTTCCAGACACCTTTCTCAGTCATTAAGCAATGCCGTTCGAAGTCATTTTACCACGATTAGAGAAATCACTAAGTGTTTTTCAGATAATTACTATAATCTTATAGTTAAGGTGAATAGAAATATACTTGTTCAGGACGTTCTTTGACTAAGAATGTATCGCTAAAACAAACCGCTGTAAATAGCTTCCAGTATGGAGCACCTTCAAATGATAGAATCCTCAAGGTGGAGTTGAAAGTAATTAACAAAAAAGAGAAGGCGAAATAGTGAAGTGCGTAACTTCAGAAGCTAATTGCAAATTTAAAATAAAATCGGAAATAATTATAAAAAAATAAAATATAATAGTCATAAAATAGAAGATAAAAAATCTGGTACGTGCGCGCAACACACAACTTTCACTTACCAAATTACTTAGATTAGAAATTGACGTGTTTTGCTAATTATCATTTCCTAAAGTCACACATTTTTCCACATTCATATCTTATTTTTGTTAATCGTTAAAGCCGTTTTTGAGTAAATAAAAAAACCCCGTGAAAATGATACAAAATTTATTAAGTAAAGTCCCCCCTCCCGTAGATCAATTTTGATGAAATTTTTACAGTCATATCTCGGGCATATAAATACATCAAATACTAAGTTTGATCAAAATCGTTAAAACCGTTTTTAAGTAAATACAAAAAAACACGTGAAAATGATACAAAATTTATTAATTTAAGTCCCCCCTCCCGTAGATCAATTTTGATGAAATTTTTACAGTCATATCTCGGGCATATAAATACATCAAATACCAAGTTTGATCAAAATCGTAAAAACTGTTTTTGAGTAAATAAAAAAAACACGTGAAAATGATACAAAATTTATTAAGTAGAGTCCCCCCTCCGGTTAATCAATTTTGATGAAATTTTTACAGTCATATCTCGGGCATATAAATACATCAAATACCAAGTTTGATCAAAATCGTAAAAACTGTTTTTGAGTAAATAAAAAAAACACGTGAAAATGATACAAAATTTATTAAGTAAAGTCCCCCCTCCGGTTAATCAATTTTGATGAAATTTTTACAGTCATATCTCGGGCATATAAATACATCAAATACCAAGTTTGATCAAAATCGTTAAAACCGTTTTTGAGTTAATAAAAAAAACACGTGAAAATGATACAAAATTTATTAAGTAAAGTCCCCCCTCCGGTTAATCAATTTTGATGAAATTTTTACAGGCATATTTCGGGCATATAAATAGATCAAATACTCAGTTTAATCAAAATCGTTAGAGCCGTTTTTGAGAAAATCGAAAAAAACGTAAAAAGTTATTAAATAAAGTACCCCCTCCCTTTGAGCAATTTTGATGAAATTTTTGCTGTCACATCGCGGGCATATACCTACACTAAATACCCAATTTCAGGTTCCCACGGTTTATAGTTTTTGAGCTAGTCTGTTCACATACACACACACACACACACACACACACACACACACACACACACACACACACACACACACACACACACACACACACATACACACACAGACCATTTCGCGGGACTTGGTTATTTCGACTCAGGGGGTCCCAAAACGTGTATTTCCGTTGAAAACCGGAAGTCGAAAATTTTCACGATCGCAATACTTCCACTTACTATATATTTCATATATAGGTAAGTGAAAGTAAAAAGGACATAAAAATATTCTGGATATAAACAAGGTTTATCATATTTAAAATGAAAGTAATAAATGACTTACGTTGTTACATTTTGGAGTACTTTGTTTTATTTCTTATATCGCATATCCTGAATATCATAAAATCCAGCACCCAAAAATCAAAATTATAGCACTTTTAGAATTTGTGGTTGGATGACTGTACATACGTAAATAGTACTAATCTGGAAAATTCTAATACAACTACAGAACCTCAACCGTTATAAAAAAAAATAATAAAAAAAAATAAATAAATAAAAAAAATATATATATATATCGATCGACGAAACCAATGTAATATGGGCACCCAGTTTCAATGTCTTCATCTTAAATCCGGTTTGCATGTAAGTACTCTTCTCATTTAAAAATTCAGGAATTTGCTTGACTCTCTACTTTTAACCGACTAACCGGAAAAAAATAATAGATTCCATGAAATAACCGGTTTAGTTTCGTATGAGAAACCTCTCACCTGTTGTCACCGTTTTGAATATGTTTTCAATAAGAGCTAATATTTTTTTTCCCACCCAATAAGAAGGAGGTGGTAAAAAAGAAAGAAAATAGATTACTAATCAATTATGCTAATTTTTTGGAAACGTTTTTCACTGAATGAACGATACTTTTATTTGTTTTAATAACCTATATTTCGGTTTTTAATGATTAGATATTACTGTAAAATTGATTTTATGAAATGTTTTTGGGTCCTTTAACGGTTGTAGAACATGGCTGCTATCATTGAGGGATAAGAAAAGGCTGAGAGTTTTTGAAAATAAGGTATGCGTATAATACTTGGACTGAAGAAGGGCGTATCAAATGTAGAATGTAGACGTTCCCACAACCCCGAACTGAGTGAAATCTATCCGGTAAATATAAGAAGGGTGATTGCAGCGCGGCTAATAAAATGGGCTTTACTAATCACAGGGCCGACTGGGAAACATCCAAAGGGTAGGCCGAGACGTAGGTGGGAGGATTGCGTGAAGGCAGATCTGACGAAGTTGTTTTTGGAGGGCGGTTGGTGGATAGAGGTGTGCGGGGTGTTGTGTCGACATCGAAACTTCGGAGGGTATTAAATCTTTTTGGGATGATAATACTAACAATGAGGCAATGAAATATCCTACTTAGAAATAGTGCAGGGATCGACGGATACTGATATCAATCAGCATATCGGGAATATTAAGTGGCATACCTATAAGTTCTTTGAAACCATTGAATGGTCAGGAATTTTAATTCCGGAGAAAAATACGTAAGGCTCAAGTACTTAATTCCATTAATAACGTGATTGTTATATCACTCATACAATTATTTGTAAAATATTAATATAACAGACTCGGCCCAAATGTACAGATAGCGAATTACCATCCCATGGAATTAAGTAATGGACTAAACTTTACGCTTTGGAGGGTATCATAGCAGACGAATCAGGAGTCTTTCGTGAATCATAGAACGAACGGTTAGTTACAAATAAATCAATTGAAGCAATGATGAGCTGAGCGAATATTAAAATTTGAAAAAGTTTAATCCGTCCTTCGGTACAACTAATTTAAACAATTTAGTTTCTATAGATTATTCGACATGAAGGCTATATTGTGTATAAGCGTTCATCCTGTTCCATCATTCATGACAACGTGTATAAATAAACAACCATTTTATGGCGTCATATTTGTTCGTTTTCTTTCATTGTTTCAGTCATTGTCATACGACAAAAAGCAATGAATTAACGACATGAAAAATATTATATAACTATTATTAGCGAACAGGAAGCATACTCAAGGGTGAACTGGGATACTATCATAGCAGAAGGTTCATGATGGATATCAGATGAATCAACTCTGATTTTCGACTAAAATATCTTCTAAATAAAATAAATATACATATACATATAAAATATACATTGGAATAACCTGTCATATTCCAAGGGCGTGGGAATAAAGGAAAGTGACAGTAAAAAGGGCAGTTAATTTGAAGGAGGTTGCAATGGTCTTTATTTCTTTATTAGTTTCTTTTGAAAAAAGAAAAACCATCCTGACACTGTTGATAATTCTCACAGGATTTAAAAGTAAAATTATCACTTGATTCAATTTTTTATTCTGGTTTGAAGGAGGATCTTCCATCTTCCTTAATCAATCTTAACAGAAAGTGAATGCATGTAGACTGGAAATTTTCCATCGTGAAGCATTATAGTTCCTCTTTTCTGCACAAAACAAAAAATATAATTAAAAAATTGGGGCGATGCGCGCAACAAATAACCTTCACTTACCAACTTAGATTAGAAATTGACTTGTTTTGATCATCAAATTCACAAATTTTTCCACATTAATTTACTTATTTTTGTTGGTATTTGCTCTCTAAGTTTTTGATCTAGTCTGTTCACACACAGATCATTTCGCGGTACTTGGTACCGGTATACCGGCGGTATTTGGACTCAGGGTACCCCAAGACGTGTAATTCTGTTGAAAAACGGATGCCGACATTTTTCACGATGGCAATACTTTTCTTAACGATATTTTTCATATATAGGTAAGTGAGAGTAAAAACACATACTCTCTTAATAATACTCGTACCATGTATTAGGTTGGCTAGTTACGAGAATTTATAAAACTGTCATATTCCATGATGACAATTAGAAGGCTGATGGATCTTTAACGATAGGGCAATGATTGTAAACAGTTATCTTAAGGAATTTTTATCTGGCTTAATCAATCAAAAAGTATGTAAGATTGAAAGAAATGTTCACCGATCAAAGGATTTTTCATCGCTTACAAACATGTTACATTTGCATAGTGCGCTTCCCGTAAATGTAAACATTTATTTTTAAAAAAATATTCATTTCCGCAAAAACTTTACTGTTTGTTATCTTAAGGGATCGGTTCAGGGAAGTTGTGTGACTTCGTCGAAGACTATTAATTTCACGGTTGCCTTAACATCACTGTTTTCCGTTTTACACAATGTTATGGAAATCGTTTTCGGTCCAAGCGGCCACATATGTCTTGTATGCATTTCATGTATTAAAATCAGTGTAATTAACTTATTTGTTTATTAAATTAAGAATACATTGTACATAATCAATATGTGGCTTCAAACTTTGGGCTTATGTCCACACTTCGTATGGTTTAAAAGAAATTCTTGACGTGTAATTAACAGATGAAATGTATATAGTAAAGAAAGTACAATTTTCAGTCGATTCTTAAAAAAGAAATTTTTTTTTAAATTAACTTCAATTAATAACGCAAGTAACAAAACTCTTTATAGGTACCTATATTGTTTGTTTAACGTCCCCCTATGCTACTGAGGCTAATCGGAGGATGCTACGGGAGTCCTATAATGTTCCTATCCAGGTATAATTAGGATAGGGATCTTTAACGAGTACTTGACGTCCTACTGGCTCGGGACCTCCGTTTTACGTCCTATCCGAGGGACGGCTTAGCAAAGGATTTTTTCCTCCCTTTAAAAAATTCTATAAAACCCGCGACCTTTCATATAGACATACAATAACCTCCTATCGACCAACACATACGAACTCTATATTCGCATTTATTGTGTTAAATTTCACTGAAATAAGAACAGACTAACTAACGATTCACATGTCTCTAAGAAGGCTAAAAAATAAGCTGGATGAGTGACCTCTTCTCCTGAAGTATCAAGTCCGAAAGGAGGTAGTACTGGTCACTTTTCTCCATCATGCCTAAAATGCCCGTAATATTAATTGCTTTTTCCCATCACATTTAAATTTAATTTTCCACCCAAGTACTATTTAATTGAATGTTTTCCTTAGTTTGCTTTCTTTCAAATATTAGAGAAGAAATTAAGATGTTATGGTGCTGCATTTTAGCGTGTAATAGATTTAAAAAATAAGGAATACCTAAAAAGTTCGTAAGTGTTAGCAAGGAGCTAACAGCCGCCTGCATCCATAGTTATTCCCGTATATTCGCCCGGATCCATAGCTAGCTATGCCACTGTTAAAATATAGAGTAATCTCATTAAATTCATCAAGTAGTGCTTCCTTTTTTTCCCCTCCCCCTTATAGTAAGAACCTATAGTGAAATCACTTAAATAAGGAAATATCACAGAATAACTGTAATGGCCTAACATGAACTTTATTTTAAATTTATTAAATTAATGATACGAATTGATTCATTGGATTCCCATTAATTCGCAAGCTAATATCCAAATAACGTTAAGGCCATGTACGAAGGCATAAACAGAATTCGTAAACGGTCGGGCCCGGTTACATCTGGAATTAGGGATGAAAATAACAATATCTTGGCCGATCCGGTAGACATCCTAAGACGATTCAAGGATTATTTCGATAGTATTTTAAATACGGAAAATAATAATCTACCTTCCTCTTCGGAATACCAGAGTGCTGAACCGTTAGTAGTAGAACCGAGTAAAGAGGAGGTTGAAATAGCCATTGGAAAATTAAAATCTCATAAAGCAGCGGGAACAGATAATATCCCTAGCGAACTAATCAAGGCATGCGGGGAAGCTGGGATATCAAAAATATTTCTTTTGGTTAAGAAGATCTGGGAACAAGAAAAGATACCCGAAGAGTGGAAAGAGTCTATTCTCATTCCGATTCACAAAAAGGGATCAAAAACGGATTGCAATAACTATCGCGGAATCTCACTCCTTCCGGTTTGCTATAAAATATTTACGTTAATCCTAACTAGTCGAATCACTGAATACGCCGAGGAAATTATCGGAGAATATCAATGTGGTTTCAGGCAAAACCGATCAACCGTAGACCAAATATTCTCTCTTCGCCAAATATTAGAGAAAAAATTAGAATATAACGGAATCGTACATCAGCTTTTTATCGATTTCAAAAAGGCATATGACTCTATTAACCGCCAAAAGTTGTATAACATTCTGGTCGAGCAGGGAATACCAAAAAAATTAGTAAACTTAGTAAAAATGTGTATGACCGAAACGTTCAATAAAGTTAGAATCGGTAATTATTTTTCTGAGAAGTTCGAGGTCCGCTCTGGTTTGAAACAAGGAGATTCTCTCTCACCTGTTTTATTTAATTTAGCGCTGGAATATGCCATTAGGAAGGTGACACGTACCGGAAAGGGTTTGAATTTGGGAGGGAATATACCCGTGCTCGGATATGCCGATGATTTGGTATTGCTTGGGGAGGACATGGAAACAATAGAAATGAACACAAAAACGTTGATGAAAGCCGGACAAGAACTTGGGCTAGAAATGAATACGGATAAGACAAAATATATGGTTAGTCGTAGAAGTGGTGAGGATTTCGCTGATATCAATGTAGGGGGGAATACGTTTGAACAGGTAGAGAAATTTAGATATTTAGGGGCGATGGTAACTAGAAAAAACGAAATCGATGAGGAAATTAAGGCTAGATTAAAAGCCGGTAATGCTTGCTACTTTTCAGTCGCGAAATTGCTTAGCTCCCGCCTTCTGTCCCAAAACTTAAAAATTAGGATTTACAAAACTATTATTCTTCCAACGGTCCTTTACGGATGCGAAACTTGGCCGCTGACATTGAGGGATGAGCAACGGCTTAGAGTTTTTGAAAATAAAGTACTGCGTAGAATATTTGGACCGAAGAGGGATGAAATAACCGGAGAATTTAGACGCTTACACAACGCCGAACTGAGTGAACTTTACCCAGTAAATATAATTGACGTGATTGCAGCAAGACGAATAAAATGGGCGTGTAAAATTGCAAAACTTGGCTGTGAACGTATTCCGAAAAGATTAATAAGCGCGGTGCCGGATGGGAAACGTCCGAGGGGCAGGCCGAGACGGAGGTGGGAGGATTGCGTTCGGGCGGATCTATCGAAGTTGGGTCTGGAAGACGGTCGATGGATGGAGGTGTGCAGGGAGCGAGTGGTGGTGTCGGCATCGAACCTTCGGGTTCGTTAAGCCTTTATTATTAATATCCAAATCGTGTATATTTATTTTAGAAAAGTTAAATGAGATAAAAATTTGTCATGGAATAAGAATCTAAACTTTTGCACATATATAAAATCCTGAGATTCAATTAATCAAGTAATTTGGGTGTCTGACATCATGGTTGGATTTGATTTTTTTTTTCACTCATTATACATTTTTTTGTTATTATCAGCGTGGATTATGATTTTACCTCGGTGAAAAATTGGGGATGTCCCTAGCGATTACATCTAATCCACTGCGCCGAGTCGTGAGAAGATCCCACCATTAAAATCTCTCGCGCGATCTCTAATTTTAGCACCACCAGGGTCACGAGGGGGAGACTCTTTGTCCTGTTGTATTAGCTCAATGGACGGGTCACGTCTGGGAGGATGAACACCGAGTATAAATAATACATAGCTTACCTGGAACTAGGGGCAGGATTAGGAACCGATCCAGGGGGGGTCTAGACACCATATACTGGCGTGGAATCGCATTTCCGATTTATGGAAATCCGAAAAATCGCTTTGGTATTCACCATGTTCCTCATTTGTAATTTTGTTAGAGACCAAAAAAAGAAAAAAAAAGAATTTATTGTCTGTATGTATTATTATATAAGTATTTGTGGATACTTGAGTATAGGAAAAATACTCATCGGCTGAATTATCCTTGATATTGAAAGGCGGTGGATTGCGCCTAGTACCAAGGTCCCTACTCCCATGCCGAGTGTCATTAAAGTGTCTGTAACTTTGATTGTCTAATTATATTAAGATTTTTACTTATTTCAGACATGATTTCAGAAAAATTTAGGTAATCTAAATCCTAGTAAATAATGACTGTCGTGATTCAAGGATCAATACAGTCATACCATACTTTCAATATAAGAATCATATGTATTGCTCAAATCAATTAATTTATTAATTAGTTAAATTTTTTTCTACGATTGGTAGTCCAAGCATTATATTTCATCGTATCATTAACTCTATTTTTATAGGGTTCATTCCTAAATAATAAAAATAATTTCATGGTTAATTTATACTTTTATTTAACTGTTGCAAAGTCAGAATCGGTAAATATTTCTCGGAGAGGTTTGAGGTTCAATCGTTTAAAACAAGGGATTCACTATAACCTGTTCTGTTTAATTTACCTAATGTCATTAAGGAGGTTTCATGTACCGTAAAAGGTTTGGAACTGGATAGATATCTATCCATGTCCGGTTTATTATTTATTATGCCTATGATTTGTTTCTGCTTGGTGATGATGCGGAAATCATAAAACTAAATACGACAACGTTGGTAAAACCCGGTAAAGAAATGGGCTAGAAAAAATACAGATAAGACAAATTAAATATTTAACAGCAAAAACCTTTGCCATATTGAGGTAGAAGATTAAACGTTTAAAGCCGTTGAGAAATTTGCATACTGAGCTTCTATAGTATATACTATAAAAAACAATAACTATAACTATAAAAAACGAAATTGAACAGTAAGTCAATTCAGACGGTAACACAATGCCTAAGAGGGTGAACGTACCCCCTGTACCATGTCGGATAAAATGGGCAACGAACCTACGGCATCTTAAGTCTTTGTTATTATAAAGCGTAACATGCTAAAAATCTATTTTTATATTATGGGCATAGTGGCTGTTAACCTTATTGGAGCAATCACCAGGACAATCTCAACTTTACCATTTATTGCTTATTTTCAACGTTTCGGCTGTGTCGCCATTTTCAAGTCTCAATCTGAACACGGATGTAATTTATCCAGCTTTAAACAATGCCTTCATCAATTTAACATAAAATTCCTTTTTTTATAAATTAAATATATATAAACCATTAACTGGTGTCTTCATGCTGAAAGACTTAAATAGTGTTCTACACGAGAGTAGTGTAGATTTATTTAAGTCTATACTTAATACTTTCAGCAGTCAGTATACTTAAGTCTTTCAGCATGACGACACCAGTTAATGGTTTATATATATTTAATTTATAAAAAAAGGAATTTTATGTTGAATTGATGAAGGCATTGTTTAAAGCTGGATAAATTACATCCGTGTTCAGATTGAGACTTGAAAATGGCGACATAGCCGAAACGTTGAAAATAAGCAATAAATGGTAAAGTTGAGATTTTCCTGGTGATTGCTCCAATAAGGTTAACAGCCACTATACCCATAATATAAATATCCCAGGAAATTAAGAAACCAATTTATATATTGGATATAATTAAGATGTATTTTTATAATTTAGTGTTTTATTTATTTATTTACAACAAAATGGGCTCTTCAACCACTTGGGTCATTTTAGCCCCCATAGAACAGTTGCAAAATTAGGAAGAGAAATATCAGAGTAAAAAATAAAATAATGCAATAGTAACGTAAAAATTATGGGTGACAGAAAACAATGAAGAAGGTAGCGTCGCTATTAAGAATTTAGATGTTGCTTAGAAAGGGAGACTACTGTAAAGGATACTATTATAAATGAATTAAAGTGAAAAAAAGAAAGAAGAATAAGAAAGAAAGTACATAATAATAAGAAAAAATAATAAATAATAAGAAAATACATGAAAGTATGTCAAAAAGATTAATTTTCCGTAGAAACACGAACAACTTTTCGGCCATCTTCGAGGTGTTATTGAGTATCTCGCCTAAGTTGGTTCCAAGTCCCACTTCTCTCCGCTCTACTTCGTAAGCATAACATTCTGTGAGGATATGATTTTTTAATTAATAATAATAAACTTGGTACGAAAATAACAAATGTCTGCATAACGGCTGTTTAAAACCAACAAATTTAATGAATTCTTTATTCTGCCTTTCATTAGAAACTACACGTCATAAGAAGATACTTATTAAGATACAGCTGATATGCCCATCAGGATGCATAAAAGGATCTGAGATAAGACATCAGACATGGAGACAAAGGTTTTATATTAAAACTGATAAGAGATCCATTTTTCTTGAATGCTGACACTAGATTTATAAACATTCATTTCATTGCGAAAAGTGTGAACGAAGAAAAAAAAGAAGTACTACTAATGGGTACGTTTTGGCCAAATAACACTGAAAAAATTCCTCACAGGTAACGTTTTTTAAAGCGTACCTTAATGTTTATTTTAACATTATCCATTTCCTACATAAATGTTAATAACAAAAATCACTTAGGTAGTTATGTTAATTGCTCGAAGACCATTTCTACTATCACTTACCTATATATGAAATATATAGTAAGGGAAAGTATTGCGATCATGACAAATTTCGACTTCTGATTTTCAACGAAAATATATGTTTAGGGGTCCCCTGATTTCATTAACCAAGTTCCGCGAAATGGTGTGTTTGTCCGGACGTACCTAACTTTCGCCATCTCGGTGGTTCCGGCATTCCTTATTCGGGATGAAAGGGACAAACCTACTACAAGCTGCTCAAGACCTAATCAGCTCGGCGGCTGGTGGTCTCAGTAACCAAGACCCCTACGTCTCCACCAGGAAACCCCGAAGGGATCCTGGCACTATCCATGGCCCGGGAGAGCGACATCCGCGTAGTGCCCTTTGGTTTATACCTCATGCCCGAATGGGTAGCGGTCGGTCCTAGAGCTTCTCCTACTCAGAGCATAATGGCGGGGGCTTACCACCATGAGCTGAGGAGGAATGGACCCGTGGCAGCGCCTCTGTCTTTCGCGAGTTATAAACTCCTCAGGGAGCTCCACGAGGAGGTGACAGTCCGCGTTGATGGGGTTTGGGTTAGCGGAGAGCACCAAACAGTGAGTGGGGCACAATAGTTTGGTGTGATGAACCTCATGAACCTAGTAAGACACACACTCGTGACGATAACACCTCAGCCGCCATTTGCCCCATCCGTCTCGGCCTACCCCCCTGACGTTTCCCTGCACGGCCCCATGCTTATTCATTTTCAATATTTAGCATTTTTTTTATTTTATTTTTTCCAAAGTTACATAAAGATTACAAAAGGAAAATATGATGAAATATTAAAATATTATATATAACAATTACAATATTACAATACTCGTACAATTATATCACAATAGTTTTAAGATACAATATTTTCGTATTATATTAGTATAATTTATATGGGATATTAAGGGTGAAATGTGTAAAAATAACTTAGCCCAATTTTTAAAGATTATTGCATTTATTATTAATAGATGTATAATAACATTAATCACAATATATAATAAATATACAATAGTATATCACAAACATTTTAATTAGAAGAATATTGCAGTCTCTCATCCCCCAAGCTAACCTCAAGAGAAATAAAGTTTGAGACTAGCACTACCTAACATTGTTTTATCACACTTTTTCACTCTCATTTGCATCTTTATCGTACAGTAAATCAGTATTTTACAGTAAAACAGTAAAGATATTTTGGATTGTGATCCTGAAGCATCCATTAAGTTGTTTTGTAATCGGTTAGATGAAACATTGTATACTTTATTTTGTTCTTTTATGCTAACAATGTTTGCATACTATTCAACTTTGAGTTATTTCTACTCCAATTATCATGTTCTTATAGTTCTAGAGCTGTAATTGCCACATTAACTACTTAAAACACTCTAAACAACACAGTAAACAAGAGTGAAGTTAACACTGATGTCAGGTTACACTAAGCGGCGGAGTACTCTTATCAATCTTCCCTGATTGGTTGTTTAGTTAAGGTGACCTTAAATTTGCACCTTAATAAAGGCATACTTAGTTAAGCAAAGGAAGTGTTAAGGAAGGTTCATAAAATGAGAATTATCTAAAAGAACACTTAAGCTGAAAGGTTACCTTAACTGCTTCCTTAGGAACGTTCATAAATACGGCCCAGAGTGTACGATTGAAAGGGAAACGGTGTATAAGCCAATCAAATCGCAGCATTCTAATTAAATTGTCTCGACACTTCCAACCTTCTTCATATTAAGGCTTATTATATTCAGTCTCGTTTCGGATACTGAATGTTATAAAGTATGTGGTCGGGTATGCGGTTATCAGTATAGTTTTTTATTTTGTTTTTTGTGTGTTGTGATCTCTTGTGTTAAGCGTTTTGGTGCAGCATAGGTGGCAAAATAGTATTATTAATGATAGGTCGTATCGAGAGGCGGAATGCGGATCGGATCACGAACTAGTAGTCGCTAAAGTTCGGCAAAGATTTTCAATAAAAAAAAGGTTAGAAACCCGATCTCGTACCGAATATTTTAATCTGGAAAAACTTAAAATTCCGACGATTAGAAAACAATTTGAAATTGAACTCTGAACTGAATAGATTTGATGTATTGGAACCATCGACCGAGAATGATGAAGACATTGATCAATTGTGGGAAGGGAGTAGGGATAATATTAAAGAGGTCAGTAATTTGTGTCTGGGTAAAAGGGAAAATAATAAGAATAAACCATGGTTCGATGAAGATTGTTTAAACTCGTGTGAGAAAAGAAAAGCCGCTAAACTCAAAGTTTTAAATAATCCTAGCGAAGACAATCGTGCCTACTTCCGAGGCATAAGGAACGAAACGACTAAATTTCTTAAAAATAAAAAAAGAAAATATCTCAAAAACAAAATAATAGAAATAGAAAATAATGGAATCCAAAATAACGTTAGAGATATGTATAAAGGCATAAATTTGTCACGTAAACGTCTAGGACCAGTTACGACTGGTATTAGGGATTAGACTAATAATATCATAGCGGATCCAGTAGACATAGTATGTAAGTTCAAAGAACACTTTGGTAATACTTTGAATCCAGAAAATACTCGTCTGTCACCACTTTTGGAATTTCAAAGTGTTGAACCGTTATTAGAAGAACCGAGTATAAGGGTCCTATAAAGCAGCGGGGACGGATAATATTCCTTGCGAGCTAATCAAAGCACGTGGGGAAGCTGGGATTTCAAAAATACATCTTTTGATTTAAAAGATCTGGGAGTATGAGAAAGTACCCGAAGAATGGAAAGAGTCTATACTTATACCGATTCACAAGAAGGGGTCGCGGACAGATACTAATAACTATCATGGGATCTCACTACTTCCGGTCTGTTATAAAATATTTACGTCAATCCTGACAAGCCGAATAACCGAATACGCCTAGGAAAATATCGGAGATTATCAATGTGGTTTCAGACGGAACCGATCAACTGTAGACCAAATATTCTCCCTCCGTCAAATATTAGAGAAAAAATTAGAATACTCATCAACTGTATGTCGACTTTAAAAAGGCTTATAATTCAATAGACCGCAATAAAATATATACCATATATTTCGATATAAATATATACCATTCTGACTGAACTAGGAATACCGAAGAAGTTACTATACTTATTAAAAATGTGTATGACCGAAACGTTCAATAAAATAAGAATCGGTCGTTATTTTTCTGAGGAGTTCGAGGTTCACTCTGGTTTGAAACAGGGGGATTCGCTATCTCCTGTTTTATTTAATTTAGCTCTAGAATATGTCATTAGGGAGGTGATAAATACCGGAAAGGGTTTGAATTTGGGCGGAAATATATCCGTACTCGGCTAGGCTGATGATTTGGTTTTGCTTGGCGACGACGTGGAAACCTTAGAACTAAATACAAAAGCATTGATAAAAGCCGGCAAAGAAGTAGGGCTAGAAATAAATACGGAAAAAACAAAATATATGATTAGCTGCAGAAACTGCGACAATTTTGGCAATATTGTAGTAGAAGAGGAAATATTCGAAGTCGTTGAGAATATTAGATATTTAGGATCTACTAGAAAAAATGAAATCGAAGAGGAAATTAAGGCTAGGTTAAAGGCGGGAAATGCTTGTTATTTTTCGGTTGCAAAATTACTTAGCTCACGCCTTTTATCCCGAAATTTAAAAATTAGGATTTACAAAACTATAATTCTTCCGACTGTTCTTTACGGATGTGAAACATGACCGCTTTCAGTGAGGGATGAGAAACGCCTTATGATGTTAGAAAATAAAGTGCTGCATAGAATATTCTGGCCGAAGAAGGATGAGTCAACAGGAGAATTTAGACGGCTACACAATGCGGAATTGCGTGAGCTTTACCCGGTAAATGCGATCGAGTCTATAGCTGCGCGTCGGTTGAAGTGGGCATGCAAAATTGCGAGTCTTAGTAGCGAACGAATTCCTAAAAGATTGATAAAAGCTTTGCCGACTGGAAAACGGCCGAGGGGTAGGCCTAGGCGAAGGTGGGAAGATTCGGTGAAAGCAGATCTTGTGAATTTGGGATTGGACGGGTGAGGTGGATGGAGGTTTGTAGGGACCGATTGGTGATGTCGGCGTCGGGCCTTCGGGTCCGTTAAGCCTTATTTTATTCCATTCTATTCATGATGTTTAAATTTAAATAACTTTTTATACTTAATGATTTAATTCCATATTTATCTGGTTGCATTTATTGTTTTATTTATATTCAGTACCTGTACGTACGATAATTGGAAAAATCTGGTGCGATGGGCACTAGTGATGTAGAACTATCGAGACTATCAATAGAAGGCAAGAAAATTAAAAAACTAAGTTCCAATTTTCTACCAACGATACCTTTAATCGATTCTCATTTACGGTGTATTTGAAATATTAGTAAAAAACAAACAAAAAATAGCCTATTGATGAAATTTGAAATTTTTTACCCCTAAAAAAAGAAATGATGAATAATGAATCGAAAATTACTGCAGACTTTCAAGTTTTGCTTAGTATAATACTCTTTACCTTAAGGCGAATAAAAAACAGAAACAAGTAACTTAATGTTGATAAAAGTGAATTTTCTAAATCGCGTTTAACAATTATTAAATTATGTCGGTTTCTTCTCCAAGTAGGTTGGTAAGTGAAAGTTGTGTGTTGTATGCATCGCACCAGATTTTTTTTTTAATAATAACGTAAAGGATATATTAAATACAAATTAGGAGTGATTGGATAATTTCAGTGGCTCCAGATTTCTTCGAAAAAAGGAAGAGCCTGGACAAATGGTCCCTGGAATGTGTCGATGTTTCCAAGTTCGAGGTCAGGTATATTTACTTTCTGGTCACTGGGTCAAGCATAACAGGGATTTTCCTTCAATCAGTATGGCGTTCCAAGGCGACCAATCAGCATATAGCATTTAAATCACTCATTTTTCCAAAATGCCCTTTTAGATTTCCTAGGTTCTGGGTGAGGATTGGTTATTTTCGTAGCCTGTAGTTTGCTAATATTAAAAAATAGGAGTTATAAGCGACAATTTGTAGGCGTTTTAACAGGTTTATCTATCTCTGTATCAAATACTTTAAAATAAACCTAACAGATTCAATAAACAATGGATTCCTGGTGTATTCAAATTTTACCAATATTTTTACTTCAAACTACAACATTTGCAGTTGCAATATATAAATAAGCCAAATTATTAGAAGTTACATTTCTTCAAACCTATTCTTTAATTCCAATAGTGAGGTATTTCAAAGAATGTTTTTTCTTTTTCTTCTAATTTTCTTTTGAATTTTTTTTTTCATTGTGTATCCTTTGTGTTTTAAATTAAAACTTTTAACTGTAACCACAAGTTTAGGGATGCACACTCTTGAAAACGCGGGATAGGTCGGTCTTAATTATTATTATATTTTGACTTTTTACACAAAAAAATCCTTTTTCCTTACTAAAATGGTCCCTCGTTCGTAAAATATTTAAATAGTTATTATTTTTTAATAATAAGTAGTATAAGTCTAATGCTAATAAGGCTAATCGACGATGCTACAGTGATGATCCTGAATTTTACCTTTCGAGGTATAATTAGGATTGCATCTTTAACGAGCACCTGACATCGCACAGGCTCTGGACCTCCATTTAACGTCACATCTAAAGTACGGTTTAGCTAAGGATTTTTTACTCCCTTAAAAATCCTAGGGCCACCTGGCGAGCTACGAACTCGCGATTCATATTATTTTTAATAATGGAATATAATGCAGGGAAATAATTTCAAACCTAGGGAAATAACCTAGTTATGACAGTATTAACCCATAAGCAAACTGTTTAGTGAGAAGTAAATGTAGTAGTAGTGAAACACCTCAGACTTGAATAAAATTTGACAGTAAATAAATAATTATTTAAGGTTATCTTTAAAAACATTTAATGTAATGTGAGAGCGTAAAAAAGTTCGACGAGAATTCCATAATATCAAAAAATATATAAGATGTAAAGTAAGATGAGCCCCTATGAATTAAATAAATCTTGATCCTCCACTTTTTCCTTAGCGATTAGATCATAACTAAATTTAATTCACGGATCCACTCAAGCTGTTATGATGATTTAAAAAAAAAAAAATCTTTAGTATTTCTTGAGTGGCAAATTCCTTTGCTACGAGTAAACATCCAGGTCATATTTTCATCGGATGACATGGTAGTTGCTAGACCCTCTAGCAAACATCGCCTGCCCTTGAAACTAAAACAACAAACAAGACTATATCTCTTTTTTGGAGGCAGTGTGTAAATATTTAGGACGTTGTTGCGTTTTGAAAGGTTAGTCTTATCGAAATATGAGTTGTTTATATAAAAAGATAGTTTTTAATTTGTGACTGAGTAATTTCCTATAGAACATGTTTATTTACTACCCCTAATTTGACACTGTAAGAACAACGGATTTGAAATTATTATTAGATTTCTGTAAAATAAATAACTGGATTTATATTATTTTAATTAATTAAATGCTTAAATTTGTCTTATAAATTCAACATTACATAAGGGGGAAGAAGGAAGGGTCTTTGTGTGCTTGTATAGTTAGTAAATCAATATTTCGTTAGCAGCAATACTTCAAAATTATTTTTAAATTAGATACTGAAATGCCCATTAAGTCATGATGATGTCATTTTCCTACATTTTATTCAACTTGTGTATGTGTATTTAAAAAAAATCTTGCTGTGTTAAGCATCAAGTACATATTTTAATTGAAGAGGTTACCACCTAATTTCATATGTAATAACATGCTTAATAAAGATATATTACAGGTTTTTCTTGAAAATATAGAAGATAAATTTATAAGCCCAATAGAAAAAAAAATTGGTTTGAACGGGATACTTCGTCTCAAATAAGAAATGGAGAAGAATGCAGATGAGCAGTCGAGTATCATACGGCAACGAAAGTAACAAAGCTGGAAAACTATAGCATACTCTTGAAGAGTGGAATTTGTAAAAGTTACTTGAAATGAAAGTTACAATGAAATGAAAGGCAGCTATACAATGCCGACTGGAGTGAACTTTACCTGTAATATAATCGAAGTTAAGATATGAAAATGGTTGTTCACAATTGCAAGTCTTAGCTGTGACGAAGGAAGTTGATGGGATTTTGTGAGGACTGATCTTGTAGAGATAGGAACAGGGGTGGTGGATGGAGGTTCTAAGCATCGATTGGTGGTGTCGGTATAAAACCTTTGTATTCGCCGTAATTTTATATTATTGGCCATAGGCGATTGATCATCCAAAATATTAAACAAAATACTTTTTATGTTGAATTTGATTACATTTAAAAAATATTTATAATAAAATATTAAGGTGCGAAT
The DNA here is from genome assembly GCA_911387785.2 of Aelia acuminata. Taxonomy (NCBI): domain Eukaryota; kingdom Metazoa; phylum Arthropoda; class Insecta; order Hemiptera; family Pentatomidae; genus Aelia; species Aelia acuminata. Next base: position 49,743,876 of record OU426979.1, read on the forward strand.
CCAACGAATCTACTATGAAAAATACTCAGATACTAAGATACAATTAATGCTTAGAGGTTGAAGGAAAATGCTTTTGACTTACTGTGCACATATATAAAATAACACTTTGATCAAATACATCAACTTATGAATCCTAAAATAATCTAATTAGGGCTAGAATTTTTTAATAATATCACAACATTTGGCAGAGTAAAAAAAGGACTTATAGATGCTGCTAAAAAGTTATTTTACAGAAGTTTCTTCCTTTTAGTTTCCTTCTGAGAGAAACGTTATTTTTACTTCAGCATAATGCCGATATGCAAGTTGCTCTCATCTGCATACAATCACAGCAGCAAGAAATAGGCCACATCGTGCGAATTATGCCACGATTCTGGTCACGGTCCGAGATCCTGATGGCGTTCTGAAGATTACTAATCGTTTAAAGTTGTTATTTCTTAGTAAAGCATCTAAGCTCTGTTTTCGGTGAACTGTCACGTTTTTAATACTCGACTAAACTTCTATTTATGGAAACTGTTCAATAATGATAGTATTATCAAATATATTAGGCTTATGAGGAAACTGCATAACTGGTGAGTAAGACCGTTACCAGAATGCGAGAAACCGCGACAGTTGTAGCCACAGCTACTATTATCGTGTTTACAATATGGCAGTGTGACATTTTCCGTTTTAGCAGATCAGTTGTCCTATCAGTCTTTGTCTGAACTACCAACAAACTGTTACCTTCAGAGTTAATGCGGCTTAAGGCTTTCATGTGAAGCCAAAGTTTTCAAATGATTTTTACCATATATTTTTCATTTTGATTTATCATGAGAGAATAATAACAATACAGATAGATGTTCTGAAACATCATGTACAAAAAAAAAGTTATTTTTCAATTATTCCAATAGTTCTGATAACTATTAAGATTAAAAAAGATCACCTCATCTCAATAAGACATAAGCAAACAATTTCCACTGATAATATCATACTTACAATCAGACCATGGAAATTTCCCAATTAAATATCCAAATTTCTTATCTTTTCATTTTAACTGTTCTTCACTCTGTCAAACATTATCGTTAATATTACTTGTATATCATGTCTTAATTTAACTCTCTTGATCATTTTTCGCTCATTATTAAATGTAGAACAAGGTGAGTGTTTTTGTTTTTTTTACGATCTGTTTACTTGAATGTGCATGCAGACGATATGTCGCCTTCGGGAACATGTGACAACTCATCATTTCAATAGATTAGATATTGAAAATTATTTAATAAATATTGTTGAGGATCTTAATCTGAAGTGGTCAAAGTTAAGTTGACCTATAGTCATTCAACATTGATAAGTGTTAATCGTAGAGAGCTTTATTTTAAAGGTTAATATTACTTATTAACCTACTCAACAACAAATTTCCTTCGAAATCGGTATATTAAATATTCATGAATTAATTTCAAAATGTAAAATTAAAATAAAAAATGTATCATTAGTTATTTTTTTACGGATTTATGTTGAGGATTAACTTATTTTTCAATTCAACACAAGCTTTCGTTTCTCTTGTTACTAACGTCATTCCTGAGATGCAATCCTCTTATTTTCATTATAATGTTTACATGATTTATTCTTCTTGGAACATTAAATAAAGATTGATAGATTTTTTCGCAATTAAATCACATGAGTGCTTGTTTTTCTTTCCTCAATCCTTAATTATTTTCATTAATCATTAATTTCATTTAATTATTTTCCATTTTATTTTTAATGACATTTCATAAAATTATTTTCCATTTTAAAACATGGAATTACGTAACGACCGACGTGGCTGAAAGGCTCGATGCAGATAACCGTGTGTTGGAAGAGAGTTTTCCATGATGTTAGATTAGGTCAAGTTCGGGAAGATGAATCGCTGTATGGTTGCCTCCCTCATGCGTGCTCTTTAATGACCTTTAGCTTTAATATACATTATAAATACACCAACGAGAAATGTATAACCAAAAATTATACACTAATGCTTTGTGCAAGGATTGAGGAGTGAACATCTGTTTATATGATATGACGTAAGACTTTTTTTTTTTTTAAATCAGTGAGATGGCTAACTAAATTCGGTTTAGCTACTGCTCATACAGAAACAATCAGTTTTCATATCTGTAAATAAAAACTAAACTAACTCTGTTGATCTGTAACAGAATGCCCTATTGTAGAGTTGATGAAACGACTAAGTATAGAATAGAAAAAGAATTAAAAATAGACGAAAGCATTCACACCGTGGACATTAAATGCGCTTTGAAAAGCTAATTTTCTATGTAAATTACAGTAATTTCATTTCCGTAAAATTACTGCAATCACAGGGCTGAATATGCATCTTTTGTCTCACCATTGCTACTATTTCTAGTTCCATTTTGAGTTATATCTCGTGTAAATTTTCAACGGAAAAACAAATCTGTTTATTCACGACAATGTCATTGCTGGTCACGGTATCTTCATTAAGTTGTAAACTCAAGAATTTATTACTTGAACTTTGAAAGCTATTGGTTTTTATTTCAAATAAAGTATATTTTGCATCTGTCGACTATGCAATTTTATAATTTACTATTTTGCATTATAAATGGGCAATACGCTATGGAATAGATTCATTTAATTTTTTCCTTCAACTTTTTCCCTCCCCCCACCTACAACTTATATTCTTAGGCTATGTACATTTTGATTTCATGCGGGCAATATTTACTAGTAAATTGACAGAAACCTTTCCAACATTTTAAAAATTCATATTTATCCTTGTTGTCGTAAATATAAGATTATTTTCATTCGGATAATTGGAAGGAAGGTGTAAAGAGATCGTTTAAACTTAAATACATCTTTAGTACTTATATGTTGATAAAGTTTGAATATTATATAATATTGGATATTAAAGTAATATCCAATATTAAAGTAATATTGGACATTGTATTCTTTAACTTTATGTAAGGTTGGAAAACACTGGATTTACTTAAGTGGGATTGTCGGCCTCGCGATTAAAAAGATGCGGCTTGTCAGAAACATGTACTATGACAGTTTGTTCAAACTGTTAGATCGTTCCAACAACAAGTCTAGAACTATCCTAAACGATATGTTTTGTGTTTTGTTTCACGTTACAACATTTTAGTATACGAGTGATTCTAAAATTATGGTGGTATTTGTGTCACAACGTGATAAATCGACTACCGCGTAAAGGATTTTTAAAATTTATTTTTCTATTTATTACCTCATTGGTAAAGAACACTGCTATCTGATTTTCAAGCACCTAAAGACAGGATAACATTCACTAAAATCAACAACAAAACTCTTTTTGTCACTCCCTAGCCTGCCACAAAGTAGCGATCATGTAATTTGAAAAATAATTAAACCCTTTTCCGTCTCAATAATTATAAAAAATCAGGCGCCAATCTTGTCAGCAAACTTTCAGGATGCAAAATAATACTAAGCAAGGGCTTCAAAGGGTACAGGCAAAGTACCACAACAGCTTTTCCCTCAGACACACATTTTTGAGGTCACTCCCTAGCTAGTTTTGTTTTTCCCACCAATCCCTCAGAAAAGGAAATTTCGTGCTAAGATAATGTGCGTTAACTTTGTTATGAACCCGACTAAACGTCGAATCATTTTCCTAAATTTACTTAAGGACGTGGAAGAAGGTGTAAAGCTAAAAAATATGTTTATAGTGAGTTACTCCCTATACCTTATTAACATAATGATAGTAAACTATAAGTATACTTTTTTATTACAGTTTTATAGACCTTTCGAATCTCTTCACAGCCATAACTTCCTTTAAGTAAATTTTGTACTAGTTTTGCCAAAATTGATGATAAATGGCCGATTTGTCCCTCCATAACCTGTCACTACCTAGCCTCATATTGATTTTGTTTTAGCTAGGGAGTGACAATGTTGGTCAGGGAGAGACTTGTGAATAAATTTGTAAGTTGGTTATGTTGATTAATAATCATAGTCAGTTCAGAAAGTTAGTTTTCGATTAAGTACACATATCATAAAGACCCCCCCCCCTCCTTAAACCGCCAAATACACTTTTAAGTTTCAATAGTTAAATTTTAGTTTCTTTAAAAAGATTTAAATTAATATACTAAAGTCATAAGTTACATTTTGTCAACCCCTAGACTTTCTTTGAAAATCATTCGCTCGAAAACTATGTACATAAGTGTGTGCACACTTCAAATCATTGGTAAGGAGCAAGTGACCATGCCATCTGCACCAGAAACATAGAAAAATGAATTTAAATTTCCAAAAAATTAAGAGCCAAATACCACCAAAATTTTAGAATCACCCATCCACTAATGCTAAAGATTTTATTTGGAATTATGTTAAGCTTTTTGGAAACTTGTTTAAAATTATGTAAGACACTTGGAAAAGTTTTTTAACATATTAGGCGTAAAAATATTGGTTAAGAAAAAGGCAACGTGTTGTAGACGAATCGAAACATAATCATAAGCCAAAAGTACGGTTCCTATTATATTTAAATTATCGTAAAGACAGAAGTGATAGATAAAACTCGGTAGTCCGGCGAGACGTGAACGGGGGATTGTAAGAAGGCCTTCTAGATAAAATTAGATTTTTGAAAATTTAATCTTTTCTTGAAAGTTTAAAAAAAAAAATATAGTAATACTGTTTGATATATGAGCCTTTCAGTTGACAGAATGGCTGATTCCAATTTCAACATTTTTTAGGAAAACTCTTTTACTAAGAAAAATTCATGCTTTTTTATTATTTATGTAATAGTAATAATTATAATGGAGGCTTAGCAAAGCCGAAGGTTCGATGCAGACACCATAACTTGCTCCCTGCACACCTCCATCCACCGGCCGCCATTCAAACCCAACTGCGACAGATCTGCCTTCTGTTATGTGATAGTATGTCTTAAATATTAAAACTAAAATAAGTTTAAAAAAATATATATACACTAGCTGGACCCGCGCGAAGCATTTCGCACTTAGATTTGCATCAGATTTTACTTCCAGGTTTAACATAACGATAAACAGCATTAACTTTTTTTGTTGCCTCTTCACACCCTCCCGGAGATACTTTCTAGTGTAAGAACAGACTAGCTCTATACACAGATACTTTCTAGTGTTGCAAATCAGATTTCATATAATTAAAAAAAAAAACGCTTTGCTGGCAGTGTACTGTACTAAGCGTAAATATGAATGTAGTATTTTTTCAATATACTTCAAATAATATAACATCTATAAATATAAAATTATTGGCATGAAAATATTCTTTTGTAACTTTAACAATCACAACGAAACATGTTATGTTCTTTAAAGGAATTAATTTTAACTTTGTAAAAACAATAGTTAATATAATATTTAAGCCATTAATATCAAAATTATAGGAAAACATTAATCTATAAAATCACATATTGTTCGCTTAAAATATCTTTTGGATTAATCTTTTACAAATATTTCAATTGAATTTTTATTTAATTTAATAATTTAATAGAAACAGAAATAATATTTTTACGCTGACGTTACAGAGCTTTGTTAGAATTTGATCAAGGTATAACTATTATCAAACCATTTGCTTTAAATTAATTTTTTTTATTTCCAAAGAGACTTTTTATTGTAATAAAATATAATTTACTTCAAATTGTTGTACATCTATTTAAATAAACATTTATTGGATTGATAATCATTCATGTTTGAATGAAATCACTGACCTGTTCTTTTAAAATATCTTTTGGGTGGGTCTTAATTAGCAAAACACATTTTTTCCTGCCTAGACATCGATTTTCATAATCTTTGACAAAATAAAAAGAATGATTGTGGTAATAATTATAACCCAATTTTTCTACCTAGGCTATTTGAAGTCTGAATCCAACTACTCTACAGTCATATCTCGGGCATATTAATACATAAAATACTTAGTTTAATCAAAATCGTTAGAGCCGTTTTTGAGAAAATCGAAAAAAACGTAAAAATTTATTAAATAAAGTACCCCCACCCTTTGACCAATTTTGATGAAATTTTTGCTGTCACATCGCGGGTATATACATACACTAAATACCCAATTTCAGGTTCGCACGGTTAATAGTTTTTGAGCTAGTCTGTTCACACACACACACAGACACAGACCATTTCGCGGGACTTGGTTATTTCGACTCATGGGACCCCAAAACGTGTATTTCCGTTGAAAACCGGAAGTCGAAAATTTTCACGATAGCAATACTTCCACTTACTATATATTTCATATATAGGTAAGTGAAAGTAAAAAGCTAAAAAAATATATTATTACAACTTCTATATTGCGATAAAACCCAAAAACAAAAAAACAACCTAATTTACAAAGGTTATATAAATATTAATTAAAGAAAACATTTTTTGGCTAATTTAACGATTTACGAAAATTTACACAATCAATCTATTCAGTTTTCACAAAATGTTTTTTGTTTTTTTTCCGTTTATGCGCACCTTAATGTCATCTCGTCGGTACTGTCTAAATATACGAAGTTATTTCTTCTTAATTTTTTTTTTTATTTTTTTTTATGAAATGAATGGAGGATAAGGATTTTGTTTGAAGATCAATTTTACTTCGAAGAGATTTGTTTTACTGGAGTTCGGTCAACAAATAAAAAACAAAAGACTTTTTGCCAACATTTCAATTTAATTAAGATCTATCAAACCGCAACAGAATACAAGTTTCAACAAAATTTTTGATTGATAATATTACAAAGCTATAAATGCTTTAAAGGATCTTAAAAAGAATATTTTATCTTTCACAGCGTCCTTCGGTTTATCCGGAGATTCGGTTAAACGGGAGCCCTTTAAGCGGGAGTATATTGTAATTGCTAAATGTGAGAGTGCAATTTTCTATCACTATAATTAATTCTAAATCAGACAAAACCACATTTATAGAACCTAAGCACGACAGGAGCTTACATTTGCTGTAACGTAACACAGTAAGTAGTAGACCACGTGCTGCGGAGGGGCCTAACCCAGGCGTTATCTCAAAACTGGTAGGCTTTAGGGCTTCAAAACACAAATACCAGTTTAGTTCTGAAAGAACTGAACTGGGTCTTAATTTCCGTACCGCAATTTATAAAACCCAATTTGATCCGTTTCGATCCGTTGAATCACTACATTTAGGTCGATATTTTATTTTAGACCGAAAAATGAACAATGAGAATGCGATTGGCAAAAGCTCCGTGAAATTCTGAATCCAACGATACCACATTCATGGCATTTGAGCACGACAGGACCTTATAATTCATGAAAAACCGATTTTTAGGCTTTGTGAAATAATATATGTGGGATACCAAATAAAAAGATACAAAATTTCTAAAGAAAACTATTATTTAAAGTTTTCTCTTTTAAAATGTTGAAATTGGAGTTAACTTTTTGACAATTGAAAGGCTCATATGATCCTTAAAAATTTTCAGTTTATTATTTCTCGGGCAGCTTACTAGTATATTTAAACTTTAAGACGTGAGTCATTTGATTTCCTCAGTAAATATTGTGTTACGCAATATTTTTAGCTAAGTTAATAAGTTGAGCAAAAAAAAAAAAAATACAAGCTACTTAAGTAATAACACTGTAACTTATAATGATTTGGACCGTGCCTTACTAAAGGAGGTTTGTATACTGAATAGTATAATATGGTAAAATATATAATTATATAATATCCTAATTCTCTGCAGTTTAAAAATTTTATGGAATGCCTATGAAATGCTTTAAAGATCTTTTTATCTTGTTTTTCCTGGAATTTTGGAATAATGCAACCATGGGAAGCCCACGCCCATGATTGGCTAACTGCCCATAATACCATATTCTTATCTATTGTAAAGAAACCTTGGCCCTTCTTAGGTAAAAGTTTTTTTTTATCAATTTTGTTTTGCCTTGAGCATTTATTTGCTTTACTAAAGGCATTGAGTAGATGTAATGAATAGCCGAATTATGTTACCGCCTACGATAGCCTACTTACAGCAAGCCATATTTTTCAGGCTCACATTCCCACTTTACACCACACATTATTTATAGACGAATGAAGCAAAGAAAATAGCTACATAATATTTCACATTCACTGCTACATTTTTTTTTTTTTTTTTTTAATAAACATTATCTAACTGACTGAGTGTTTACCGGCTGTCCTATTCAACATTTTCCAGGGTTATGTTTATGCATGAGACCCTTAATACCTCATTACATAACGAAAGGCACGGCCTCCAGTCGCATTATTGTGAAGGTTCGTTATTTTTTTTCTATTTTATTTTATTTTATTTTTTGGTTCTATTATCCTTGTTTTGTTTAGGCCTCTTAGCGAAATAATATTTGTAAATTCGGCGGTGTGATTGATTGAGAGCCATTATGACTATTGTGTTTCGTAACCGATTGCTGAGGATAATCAAGTTCTTTGTACTTCTGTCATTTTGAAGCACTTGGAATAATATGAATAATTCATTACGACAAAATAATAATAAAAAATGACTGCTAATTGCCTAGTAAATAATATATCAGCAAGACTTTTATTTTTATTTTTTAGACGGCTGAGATTTCGTTTTGAAAAATAACTCCTTATTCCCAAAACAAGGTTGTTGTTAGGAGCTGACGATATTTGTTCTTAGTTTGGATACTCTTACGCATTTCAACTAGAGCACGTAAATTATATTGACTATGGTTTTTAGTCAAAATTCACATAATTATAATATCAATATTCAAAATAGAAAATACAGCGACAACGGGAGAATATTAATTATAATTTTTTTATCTTCAAACTTTTATTTGCATCTTTTTCAACTAAGCGACAACCAACAAATGTGATATAAACTACAGCCTATTGGCATTTCTAGGCATGAGGGAGGATAGTGCCCAGCAGCACATCATTCCAGTCTTGTTTTAGGAGAGGAGGTCTCTCATCCAAATCTTTTTCAATTGCCCCATATAAGGCATGTCCGATGTGGCCATGTTTTAATATGCCAGTAGATGTGAAAGTCGAAATAGACCTGTCTTATTTCTTATTTTTAAATAATATCTCTTTCTTCCTCCCTATTACCTGGTCAGCCTCTACGTCGGCCGAAACGACAGTGGCCAATAGACCTTTTACAATATTAAACGCAAATATAAATAAGATCTATTAAGAATTGGTAGTTCATTACGACCATAGTAAATAGGAAAAAGAAAATAGGATTTATCAGTTTAAAATGAAAAAGTATGAATAGAAAGAACACCCTCAACAAACTATCACAGGTAAAGAAAAAATACTAGAGGTAAACACGAGAAAAAATCATTATTACAGAGGTAATATTTCCCTTCGATTTCTATTGTTTTCTCGAAGAACAACCAAATTAATAAAAACATCTTCAAAGCTTCTATAATCTTTTAAATTTTAGAGTTTCAGTTAAAAACTTAAACGTTAATGTAAAACTTAAACAACTTACAAAAAATAAAAGCGGCGGGATTAGTTAAGTCCAAAATTTTCTAAATATTTACTAATGTTTTGTATAGGATATATAATGTACTAATAATTTGTATAGGTATATAAGGTAGAAGTTTTTTTTTCCAAGAAAAATAATACTTTGTGGATTTATGCTTCATTTTATGCAAACATATTTTAAATAAATTAATGAATTATTTGATTAACTCCAAATCGACTACTTTAACATGTTCGATTTTAACAAGTAATAACTAGTACGGCTTAGATAAAATTAATAGCCAATCGAAACTTCAACTATCTATGAATCACAGATGGTCAAAGACTTCTCTGACAATAGAGATTACTCTTAATATATTTTATGATAAACGATGTACAGTTTCAATCGGGACTTTATTTGCTTTTGAAACCGATTTTTTTAATCTATTGTTATTCCAGCTTCATCTTCTATCAGTGTCATTAATCATCCATTTGATACTTGGCAAAGAAAAAAAAAAGTCATGTTACTATGACGCAATAATAATTACCCGGAAGATATCGATAAACCACATTAATAACCTGTATGATCAGTCATTTTAATGTTTTGACATTTCTCAGTAAGTCGTTTTGAAATCGATTTGTAACCGAATGGGACAGTTTCAGTAGAATTAATATTTGAGCAGAGATCTCTTCGTGGCTATCTCAGAATTAAGTAATATCAAAGTATGATCAGTTACATCCAATCAAACATAAGGTTGTTAGTTTTTCCAAATTGAATTACCATGTGATGAATTATAATAGCCAAATACTATACTATTACAGATCAATCTTTTTGAAGTTTAAGTTTACATTAACTATTTTGAAGAGTTTATAATTCTTTCGAAGTCGGTTCAAAATATGAATCACATTAAATAAATGTCAAACATCGAACGTAATATTGGTTTCGCTACCTTATTTGTATAGAGGACATTCACTTCTACTCTCGAGGGGGAAAAAAAAATCGGATCTTAATTAGACTAAGAAAAAGACAAATATAAGATAAATACATTAGATTACATCCAATATTACTTTATTTTGGGTTTAGTGATCTGATTTGGTTTGAAAGTGTCTTTTACTAATGAAATTTTGAAGTTTCGTGATTAAATTTGATTTTTCCTCTACAATTTTTTTTTTATCCTTGCTCTTCGAATTCTTGATTGTTAAAATCAATGTAAATCTCGTACGAAATGTCTTGAATGTGCACCTTTTACTTGAGAAGAACCAAAATTTTGGGATTCTCCCACATTATGTTGAGAAATTCAGGTTATGAAGACATAAAATAACTAAAGGAATCCACTGGAACTAATGGCGACGGTAACTCATTATTTACTCAACGAAATTTTTATTAAAACAATCACGATCTGTACCTTTGCTTATTGAATGTCAAATATATAGTATTATACAATTAAGTTCGGTGGATAATTAAGCACATTCTTTCATTGACTATTTCAAAACTATTCGATATAATACAATTTATAGCAAAATAATTAATTTAATTTACATAATTAGAAACGTTTAACATTCATAAAATATAGAATTATTTGTGAATATATTAGATACAGCGCCTCCTATGAGCGAAGGCCACTTCAGCAGTCCTCAGTAAATCTCTTGAACATTGTCTATTTAATAATGTAGTAGCTATGCCAGACCATGTTTCTGAACATGAAAACAGTATTTGTTTGTGAGGTGTATTTACGCACTTAAAAAATAACGTAACATTAATTTACATACAACAAATAAATTCATTACCTCATAGGCATTACGATTTCAATACTTGAACAACATAATCAGGATATGAACTCTGGCTATTATTTTGTTATATATTTTATTTTCAATTATTCACCTGTTAAAGCACATTAATTACATAATCATTAATTACATAAATCACCGTAGTTATACCATCCGGTACATCAACAGTTTAAAACTCCAAGAGCAACCATATTACGTAAAACCAGTAGTTAAAATTAATAACTTCGTAACATTATTATAATCTTTCAGCCTAAATCACCAGGCAATGTAAAATAACTCAACTACAGTCATTTTATATTTAGCATTTCTTAACTCACATAGTTACAAGCACCTAAAAATCCCCGGTGACCTGCGTTCTTTCTTTTGATAGACAATCCGTGGGTCACGAAACGTGACCCTAATGGCTGAAGGGATTTGTAAATAACAAGATCCATACAAAAAATTCAGTTATATGTTTTTTCTTTTTTAAAGATGGTCTGCCAGTATTCAGTTCCTGTTTGACACGGTTTTATTGTTATAACAGGCCATTAATGAAACATGAGTTCTACTGTCGAGTTGTGAATCGATTATTTAGCACATTCGAATTCTCGTTTATTTCGTTTAAACATGCTTATAAATATTTGTTGATTTATTACTCATTATTTGTTTTACTTGCAGATTTGAACCTGCGCAGTGGCACATCAAGCAAATGTGGTCACGTTTATTTTTGGCTTTGACTTTTCTTGAAACCTTATGAGTCTATTTCGATAGAAGGTCTTTGGGCCACTGTCGTTCTGGCCCACGTGGAGGCTGACCAGGTAACAGGGAGGAGGGTCGAAAATGGATAAGTGGGTTAGGGCAATATAGTATTGAAGAATAAAATGCTTGGTATATATATAGTTTATGTAAGATTTTATTGTTGGTATGCCCATGTCATTGTGCAGATTATGATTTGAAATAAACCAGAATGCATTGGTGATTTTTTTCTGCGTGTGTAAATCAGTGGTTTTTTCGAGTGATGCTCTGTATTCCAGATGTGAAAGTTACTTGTGAGTTTTAGTTTTTTGAATTTGCCAAGTAGGTTCCAAGTGAGTCTTTTGTCTAACTACGATCCGAGATATCGTACGAATTCATTGTGGATATTGTGTTATTCTTAATATGTATTTACAGGAGTACAGGTAAAGGAAACTATTTTGGCTTGGGTGGCATTAGTTTTGATCCTCCATTTTTCGAACCACTTTTCGAGATCAAAAAGATGGTTTTGAACGATGAAGGATACGATAGTAGGAATTTTATGTTATGAAAGGATTTCTGTGTCATCTGCGAAGCTATAGATGGAGGTTCAGAGGTGCGCAGGTATATCTGATGTATACATGGAATAGAGGAGAGGGCTTAAAACATTACCTTGTGATACCCCCGCCAGCTGAGGAAAGAAGGAGGAATCAACTGAAACACAGAAAAATCTGTTTTTAAAGAAAGATTGAAGAATCGGGAAGTAAGTGGAAGGAATGTGCGATTTTATTTTTCAAAGCAAGCTCTTGTTCCACACACTTTCAAAAGCCCACAATGTCAAAAACCCAAATAATAATAAAACATAAATAAATTTATATTTTATTATTATTTTAATGATAGGATCAATTATTAGTTAAAGCTTGAGAATTGCACAGAATCATTCAAGAAGGTAATAAAAATGATTTCAAGTTATGTTCTAGAACAAAAAAAAAGTTTTAAGAAGGGATTGTAGAAATATTATGATGAAAAACAAAAACACTTATCGAGAAACATTACGTAAATATTTGTTAATACGAGCATTTCATGAGATCCAATCAATAGGTACATAGTTCTAACATAACAGATGTAATTATTAAGACGTAGGTACTAGAGTTACGTAAGTAGAGGATAACATCTCTTTCGAGTATATCTGATTATCTAGGAGGTAAAAAAAAAAAAATCTTGTGGCACTTCTTGGGTTTATTCCTTTCTTGCAGCCTAATAAATATATATAGTGTTATTCCAATTCAAATCTACCAATCAAATAGGTTTCGGATTTTGATATGCTTTACGTTACTTCTACCATGCCTCAATGTAAAGAAAAATACGAAATTTTAGATAGTTTGGACGTAAAATTTTTTAGATGTAATTTTTAAAATAATAATTAAAAATAAAATATAAACGGTGCATTTTAGAAATAGGAATGTATCTTAAGAATTATTTAAGCAAGAAAGCTAAAACTGTGTCATCTTTTTAGCTTTATACCACACTAAATATACTACCACTAAATATGACCATAATCTAAAAACATAATATCTTAAAAAATAAAAAAAAGTACCATTATTGGTATAGAAGAGTGATAAGAAATGTGTAATGGTAAGGTATTTGGATCGAATCCCGGCCACTATTCCCCAGCTGCTGGGGGCTGGGCTCTACAGCCCCCACGGTAAGGTAGACCATACCCCCAATTATATTTATACTTGTAGAGGCCTAAAAGTATAAATATATTTGCGATATCAGGCTCCTATTGCATTATTATTAATTTTAAAAAAATATTTTCCTCATGCATACGGTTGGTAAAGGTGTGCTCTACGGTTTTTAATATCGTTAAGATTATTTCTAGTGTCCGACCGAAGCCAAATTTTTTAGTCGGAAAAACGAAATAAATAATACTGACCGGTAATACAATTAGTAAACAGCGGAGGAGGGGGAAAACTTTTTGGTGGGCTGTTTAGCTCAGAACCAGGAGTCCCGGAGCCCGTGACAAAAAGTGACTCATTTGATGCAAAGTTTTATCCGTGAAAATGAATAAATCTAATGGCCTGATATGAAAAATAAATCTCTGCCGTTGGAATACTAAATAAAGGCCCTGTGAATATGTAATTTGAATTATTTAACTCTACTGAGTCTCAAGCTGTAGTAAATGTGATCTAGTTTAAAAATAAATGGAATAGTTTTTGTCAAAAAATGCTCCATGCAAAATGTTGATGTTTTAAAGTGATCTGGGGAGTTGGATGAGTAGGGGGGGGGGCGAGGTCGAAAACTTGGTTATTGCAAGTCTCATCCCATACAAGAACAAACAAACGAAAGACTTGCTGCAACTTGACCCCCATTTTATGGCAGGGTTACGGGACTAAAATTGTTTTCTTTTTGCCATTGATTTGAATCTGTGGACATGCCGAGTTTCTCCAACGACTAATTCAAATTCAAGTATTAAAAAATTAATTACTTAGCGTTTCTCTCATTTGTTTTAAAATCAAATTGCATTTTTAGAAGTACGAAATTAAACTTTTTATGAAAATAAATTTTTAATAAAACTGTAATGAAATGAAAATTAAAAGTAAAAAATCTGGTGCGTGCGCGCAACACACAACTTTCACTTACCAACTTACTTAGATTAGAAATTGACGTGTTTTGCTAAATATCATTTCACAAAGTCACACATTTTTCTACATTCATATCTTATTTTTGTTAATCGTTAAAGCCGTTTTTGAGTAAATAAAAAAACCCCGTGAAAATGATACAAAATTTATTAAGTAAAGTCCCCCCTCCCGTAGATCAATTTTGATGAAATTTTTACAGTCATATCTGGGGCATATAAATACATCAAATACCAAGTTTGATCAAAATCGTTAAAACCGTTTTTGAGTAAATAAAAAAAACACGTGAAAATGATACAAAATTTATTAAGTAAAGTCCCCCCTCCGGTTGATCAATTGTGATGAAATGTTGGTTATCACATCTTTGGCATATAAATACATCAAATACCAAGTTTGATCAAAATCGTTAAAACCGTTTTTGAGTAAATAAAAAAAACATGTGAAAATGATAAAAAATTTATTAAGTAAAGTCCCCCCTCCGGTTGATAAATTTTGATGAAATTTTTACAGTCATGTTTCAGGCATATAAATAGATCAAATACTCAGTTTAATCAAAATCGTTAGAGCTGTTTTTGAGAAATTCGAAAAAAACTTAAAAAGTTATTAAATAAAGTACCCCCTCCCTTTGAGTAAATTTGATGAAATTTTTGCTGTCACATCTCTGGCTTATACATACACTAAATACCCAATTTCAAGTTCGCACGAATTATAGTTTTTGAGCTAGTCTGTTCACACACACACACACACAGACACACAGACACACAGACACACACACAGACCATTTCGCGGGACTTGGTTATTTTGACTCAGGGGATCCCAAAACGTGTATTTCCGTTGAAAACCGGAATTCGAAAATTTTCACGATCGCAATACTTCCACTTACTATATATTTCATATATAGGTAAGTGAAAGTAAAAAAGGTTTTCTACGCTTAAGGTAAAGAACACTATTCTTTGCAATAAACGTTAAAAATTATGCATGAGAATGTTAATACCTTATTCTGCTTTCTTTACATGTTAAGACTTGATGTAATTTACGTGGCACATCCCTGTTTGTCACTATTACATTTTCGTCATCACACTTAGCTCGAAGTTCTTGATCAGTGAAAGATAGAATTAAAGAAATGAGTTATCTAATGCCAATTCAAGGGAGGTGAACTAAAATATTTGACACGACGCACAGTGGGAAAATTTTGTCATTTAGCGGCCAAAAATCTATAAGTCCTGACTAAATAATGATAATCGAATAATTCTTTTTTGATTAAAGAGCATGGTATTTCCTTTATCAGTGACAATAAAAAAAATAAAAATACCACCACTCTAAGTATTTTAAATTAATGCTTTCTTCACTTAAATTTAAATAAAATTGTTTATTAGGTACATGGTTATACATGGAGAATGAAATGAGTCAGTAGTCAGTATCTATAGAGCTTTCTGCTTATATACATGTCTTTTTCAAGCATTTGCACCTTTTGAAAGATTTTAAAATCATTATTGTTTGATCAGGATAAAATACAAAAAATACCCTATTTTTTAGGAATTTTAACGGAATAAAATATTGTCATATAATTCAGCGAGAAGTATGTTTTATGATTTAGTTTAATTCGGGCCCGAAAATATATTTAAAGTACAAATATAGGGATTTAAATCTTAAAATCGATATATCGCCGATCGATCACATTTGATCGATCGAATTCTATTATGGTATTTTAGCATCCTTCACCCTTTACCAGTATGGAAAAAATTAGAGCCAACTATTGCCTATAATAGAAGTTATATCAATTTAAATACTTTCTTTACATAAATTACTTAGTAATAATATTCTACCCAATACCTTATGTAAGCTGTCAGAAGGTTCGATGCCGACACCACCAATCGACCCCAACGTATTTCAATCCATCTCTCCGCGTTCAATCCATAATCCGCAAGGTCAGCCATCACAGAATTGTCCCCACACAGTTTAGCATTACACAAATATAGTGTAACCCCGATCTACCCCTCAGAGGTTGCAAAGAGCCTATCAATCTTTTAGGTATTAGTTCCTAACGAAGGCTCTAACGCAAATTCGCACACCCATTTTAACCGGCTATAACTTCAATTATATTAACCGTGGAATTTAAATAATTATTCAATTAAATTTATTAATAGTACACCTTTTTAAATAAGAATTCAAAACATGCAACACGTGGCCGACTCGCGTAAATTTTGGATTTTTTCTTCATCAAACAATAATTATTTTAAAATCTTTCAAAAGGAGCAAATGCCTGAAAAAGACAACTATATAAGCAGAAAACTCTATACATGCTGACTACTGACTCATTTCATTCTCCATGTATAACCATGTGCCTAAAAAAACTATTTTATTTACATTTAAGTGAAGAAAGCATTAATTTGAAATACTTAGAGTGGTGGTATTTTTATTTTTTTTTATTGTCACTGATAAAGGAAATAACATGCTCTCTAATAAAAAAAGAATTATTCGATTATCGTTTTTTAGTCAGGATTTATAGATTTTTGGCCGCTAAATGACAAAATTTTCCCACTGTGCGATGCACGACTAAATTCAAGTGAGCAAAAGGCAATGAACGAGGTTGGTACAGCTTACAAGCTGATATCCTACAGTCCCACTCCTTTGGCGGGGACATCAGACACGTATGCAAGTTTCGGCTTGACCGATGATTCGGCCTTTTTCGGCCGAAACCGCAACTGCGGTCGAAACCGGCCAAAACCAAAACCGAAACTTCGGTCCGTCACCAACTATTCTATTAAATTAGAAAGTGAAATGATTGAAGTTCTCTAAGTTTAAAAAATATATAATAATATTATGTTTTTAAGAAATATATCATATATATTCTTATTTTTCATCCCAAACTTTTTTTTAAATTTATATATTTAATTATTTCCAATTTTTGGTGCCCGATTTTTATTCTTAATTTATTTATTTTTTTTATAAGAATTTTTGTTTTTTGTAAATAAAAAAGCTTATGCACAAAAAGAATTATAATTATTTTTAAATAGATTTATTGCTCTGTAAATAATGAGACAAGTACCTATTTTTCTGTCGGTCTGATACTGAAGCTGTATGCTGTGTGTGTAGCAACATTGTACTGTAGGATAACATTGGTTAGTTATTGAATAAAGTCTCTCCCTACTCTCCAAGCGAACCAATCCAACGTTTATAATTAATTCATTTTTTTATTAATAAAACCGAGTCTTTTTGACCACCCGGCCGGTTGAAGAATTTTATGATCCAATAAAGCATAAGGTGCTGCAAAGTTTTATAATTATATTAATTATTCCCTAAAATATGAAATATATCACTTGATACAGAAATCTTCGGAACTGTAATGCGATAAAAAGTAATAGATTTGTAATATTGAGTAATTATAAGACCCTCTCTAAATATACTTAACAATTATCAAAGAGCTAATAATGATGATAACTCATCCATTTTCGAGTGGACTACACCTGTATCAGATTGCTTTACTCGTAAATAATCATTGAGTGGGAAAATTTTATAAATGAATAAAATCCTTATCTCCTTCGAAGAGGACGTCTATCAGCTTGAGGGAGATCAGTGAAAATATTATTTCTTCCTGATTTTCTTGTCAAACTTTAGGGATCGAGGGGCTTTAAAATATTATTAATAGTAAAGCTTTTTAAATAAGAATTCAAAACATGCAACACGTGGCCGACTCGCGTAAATTCCCAGGTTAATATAATTGAAGTTGTAGCCGGTTAAAATGGGTGTGCGAATTTGCGTTAGAGTCTTCGTTGGGAACGAATACCTAAAAGATTGATAGGCTCTTTGCAACGTCTAAGGGGTAGGTCGGGGTTAACAATATATGAAGAGTCCACGGAAAAAAGGGGGAGAGTCATTTTTTTTCGAATTTTAGTTATATAAATATAATTGTTCGTCTAGATGAGTAGAATATGTTGGTAAAAAGGAATAGTCAGAAAAATGACAGTAGGTTGGTTACAAGGGATGGAAAGAACCACGTACTCGGTAGAAAAGGGGAATGTCCACGCGGAAAAACCTAGAATGGGGGAGAGTCATGTTAGAAGTTATATGGATTGTGTATTAATGTGATATTAATTAATGATATTAATTTCATCAATAAAACAGGGAAGAAAGGGGGAGCGTCCAGGACTATCCCCCTTTCTGTTATGTTTAAATTGTTTTTTTTACTAAAACATTTTTTTTTTAGAGCGTGATATGTCTGTTTCGGGCAAATTTATTATTTTGACACGCAAAACAAAAAGGAAAAGGACATATAAAAAATTGTAGAAAAATGATAAAAGATACGTAAGGTAATTAAAAATCCAAACCTAAAAACTCGATTTTCTCGGAAAGCACTCCAAATGACACCCCCCCTTTCTTCCGTGGACTCTTAATATGTGAAATGCTAAACTGTGTGGGGAGAATTCTGTGATGGCTGACCTTACGGATGGATTGAACGGGGAGAGATGGATTGAAATACGTAGGGGGCGATTGGTGGTGTCGGCATCGAACCTTCTGGCAGCTTACATAATGTTACATAAGGTATTGGGTAGAATATTATGAGGAAGAGGGGCGAATCTACCTTAGAATTTAGATGTTTACACAACGCCAAACTGTACCCAATAAATATAATAGTGGTGATTGTAGAGTGATGGTGGATAAATGAATAAAATGGGCTAACGAAATTGTCTCTAAGTTGCGAACGAATACCTAAAAGATTAATAAGCCCTTATTCATTTAGAAAACTTCGGAGAGGATGGCCGAGGCCGCTTACAGCTTACAAGGGATGAGGCAAAGTCTTAAGGGTTTTGAAAATAAAGTACTGCGTAGAATATTTGGGCCGAAGAAAGATTAGTCAACAGGAGAATTTTGCCGACAACACAATTCAGAATTGCGTAAGCTATACACGGTAAATGTAATCGAAGTTATAGCTGCTAGTCGGTTAAGGTGGGAGTGTGAAATTGCAATTCTTAGTTGCGAACGAATACCTAAAATATTAATAAGCGCTTATTCATCTAGAAAACGTCGGAAAGGATGGTGGGGCCGCTTACAGCTTACAAGGGATGGGAAAAGTCTTAAGATCTTTGAAAATAAAGTACTGCGTAGAATATATGGGCCAAAGAAAGATGAGTTACAGGAGAATTTCGCCAACTACACAATTCAGAATTGCGTGAACTGTACCCGTAAAACGTAATCGAAGTTATAGCTGCCAGTCGGTTAAAGTGGTAGAGTAAAGTTGCGAGTCTTAGTTGCGAACGAGTGCCTTAAATATTGAGAAAAGATTCATAGGACCTTTGCCGGCTGTAAAACGTCCGGTGGGTAGGCCTAGGCGAAGGTGGGAGGATTCGGTGAGGACTTTGATCTTGTGGTTTTGTTATTCGTAAGGAGGCGTTGGATGGAGATCTGTAGCGAGCAAATGGTTGTGTCTAATATATTGTCTAATATATATCTAAAAATATTGCATCTTACTACTATTTTTACTCAGATATATATTCGGCCAAAACAGAACAGAAGGTGATTTTCCAATTAACCCTCGATTAGAGTCCTGGTCTGCCGCAATGTCACTGAACTGTACGAATACCGTTTTTGTGAAGGGACTCAGTGACATTTGCAAGATGTGGTATAGATTTTCCTGGCTTACGGTAAAAGAACATTTTACAGAAGAGAAGCAGATAAGTAATTATCACTAAGCAAACTTTTGAAGAATGCTCGTTGATTTTTTCTGTTACAATTTAAGAGCTTTCGTTAACAGCGTGATGTTATGAGTCTGAGCTAGAAATGGCAAAGTATGTTTCGATATAATTGTTTTCGTATACTTCCTTTCATAATCATATCATATTTTCTTCTATATCAGAGATATAAACTGCAATAACTATTCTCTTGACGGACAACCTACATTTGCAATATTCAACCAAATATTTATTTCTCCAATCATTTAAAAAAAAAAAAAAATTACTGCCTCATTCTAACACATACATGCTCCATATCGCCGCTATCATAATGTGATGGATATGTTTCTTACTTTTTGTTGCACATTCGGAACTTTAACTTAGTGGCGACGACATAGCCACTTCAGGGACAATTATAGCCAATTTACTAAAATGGAAAATAGTCCGAATATTAATAAAATGATGTAAATAATATTGAAGTTGTTTATTGACCTTTAAAGCCACTAAGCAATAATTTATATTACACTTATAAACAAAACTAAAAATATACTAATAAATTATTTTTTAATCAGTCAGAACTATGAAGCGACATTGTTTAACAAGATAGTCGGAAGCCCTAAACGACCGTTTAAACATCATCCATATGCGTTCTTAAAAACAACACCTAGCATAACAGCCTTATCATCATGAACGAGCTATTGGTTTATTTAGCAATGCAACATTTAGCAAGCTGAAACTAATATTCACGTCTTTACGATTAAAGATGTTTTCGTGGTTTAGTCATAAGTTCTAAGATTTTCCACTTTATGTACTCCTCCAATAATTTTTTTCTGATGTGTAATTATTATTATCTTTTCTTTTAAAAATTCATTACATCGAGTTTATTTATATTTTGACGGATGTATTTGTTTTTGTGATGCCAATGAAGATTATTATGGAGGTTGTTTTTTTTTTTTTTTTGCTATATTATATCATATTGGTTCATAACGTTGACACATATTTTGCTTATGTGCTTGGTTAAGATAATGGTCTTTGGGAACGAACCAAACAAGATAGGCTGAATTATCTTACTTTCACACAGGGCTACCTTTTTTGGAGTCAGCCTTGGGAAGCTGGTAATGAATCAAAGTTGACCAGTACTAATTCATTTGAATCGGAGCTAGTTAGTCTGAGAGCTCCCGAAAAAGGTAATAGATGTTTCTGAGATTGTTTGAAATAACACCTCACATAACAACCACCCAAAATAATGCAGACCACATGATTTGTACAACAGTAGTTTCTTCTAGCACTATTAATGACTTGAACTTAAATAAAACGATATGAGTAGTATTTTAGTACAATTCTTATCGATATAAATAAAGATGAAATTCTGTTTGTTTGTTTGTTCTTTATAGAAATCCATACCGTTTGTCCTAAATTCTCCAAATTTTGCTCAGTGGTTCTTTGATACCAGTTGCGAACACCTGTCCATATTAAAATTGCATAACTTCAGCCGATCTTCAGCTGATATTCTTTATTCTCCAAATTTCGCTCAGTGGTCCTTTCAGACCAGGTGCGAACACCTGTCCAAATTAAAATTGCATAACTTCAGCCGATCTTCAGCTGATATTCTTTATTCTCCAAATTTCGCTCTGTGGTTCTTTCAGACCAGGTGCGAACACCTGTCCATATTAAAATTGCATAACTTCAGCCGATCTTCAGCTGATATTCTTTAATTTTATAAAAATCATAATGATCTCACTTTACAATGTTTTTTTTTTACGAAATCGACCGTTTCTTTATAAAAATGAAATTCCCCTGTGAAACCGGGATATACAGATATAATCTATGTATATAAAGATAATTCTGTTTGTTTTTTATAGAGATACATACCGTTTGTCCTAAATTTTCCAAATTTCGCTCAGTGGTTCTTTCAGACCAGGTGCGAACACCTGTCCGTATTAAAATTGCATAACTTCAGCCAATCTATGGGTATATTCTTTATTGTTATAATAATCGTTTTGATTTCGCTTTACATTGGTTTTTACAAAATCAACCGTTTGAGTCGATAAAAGTCTCAGTTTATAGATTTTACAGATTTAAAAAATAAAATTTTCCGGGTAAAACCGGTATATACAGCTAGTTTTAAATATTTTTACAATTTTATACAATTGATAGTAAAATAAAATAAATGAACCACTTTTTGAAGGGGAGGGATTTGCTCTGTCTTGAGCCGGGCTCTGTGGTGTAGCGGTTGGCATCCTCGCATGTAACGCAGGAGACCCGGGTTCGACTCCCGGCGGAGCCAAATCTTTTCTCTTCAAAAAGTGGGTTATTTTAAAATAAATGAAGTTGTTAGTAAAATGAAACAAATACCATCGTCTATTTATTCGATATATATTATTTAATAATAATAATTAAGACCTAAAGAGCATAAAGGTTCGAAGCCAACACCACTATCAGCTCCCTCAATCAATGTCTACCACTATCACTAGGACGTATAAAAAGGCTTTAGCTATTTAAAAAAAAAAAACTATTTACAGTCCCGTTTATTGTTTAAAACAAAAGATAAGAAAATAAGAGGAAATTTGGAAAAAACAATCTATGACGACATAGATTGTTTTCAATTCTGATTTTTCTATTTTATTATATCTATTGAGTTACATTAACAACCATATACACTCTTATTTTCATTGCATAAAGGAGTTCAAGTTGGTGTGGTACGGCTCATTTTTTTTTGTGATTAAAAAGGCATTTTCGATTATTAAATAAATTATTTGATTTCGGAGAGCTTTCTGAAGGACTATCGAACACGGTTTTAAAACAGATCCCCTTTTTATTTATACAGAATGTTATAGTTGGATTGAAATACCATTATAAATGTTTTGTTAAATATATTATTTTGTTACTTGTAGCAACTGCTTAAGGAACTTTTCTTACATGGCTATTAAGTTGGTAAGGGTCTTTATCTGAAGATGCGTAGATTTCTCTTGCTAAAATTTCATGATTTAAAAGTTATAATTTCGGGCCGAAAAAATTTCTACGTACTCAGTGGTATATTACCTTCACTTTTTAAATAGTAGCCAGACAGGAGAAAGAACCTTTAATTGTTCTTTTAAAAAATTATGAAAACAATTTCAAAGTGAGGGAGTGAACGGTAGTGAAAAAAGTTAAGGTAGTAGTAAACTTTTAAAAGTGAAAGCAAAAACGCGTATAGTTTAAAGAAATACAGTCTTAAAAACCAATAGAAAAACAATAAAAAACATTTCAAATCAAAAATATAAAATTCCAAACGCGTATAGCCAAAAGTAAGCTTAGTATTAGAGTTAGGTTAGGTTACAGTTACATAATTTTGGTCATAGTTTAGGAATCGTCACCTTTACATTCAAAAGCATTCTCAAAATCTTTTGACAATTCAAAGAATGGAGGCATTCGCTCCCTCATTTACGAAATTTTTGAAATAGTTGAGTGAAAAAATTACTTGGAAATTCACCAGTTTTTTTGAAGTGAGGGAGTGAAGTAGCTATTGACCACAGCGTAGATTTCCCTTAATAACCTAAATCTCACAGCGGAGACAAGCGATCGCAGCCCTTGGTCGGCAGTCAAAACGATCCTAGGGTCTTCCCTGAACCGATTCTTTCCACCCCGGGCTTTGAGCTGTGTTCCTCTCAACGCTCAGACCATCCAAGACTTGATGTGAGGGAGTGATGTAAAAACGTCTGGACATACCTTTTTTATTTTATTTATTGTTATTGGCAACAATAAATGACACCGCTTATTTTTTCATGGAATCTTGAAGTAATTACTGACTTAACCGATTAATTAATTTAATCAAACACTCAATTGTTAAAAGAATACGAATTTTTAAAATAGCTTACCTGGGAGTCGGACAAGGTGAGGGAGTGAAAAAACAATTACTTTTAATTTTTTTTTAACCAATTATAAATTTAGTTTGGAGCAAAAACATAGCCTCCATAGAACAACAAAAGGAGTGAAATAGTTCCTATTTTTTTCTAGTAACTAGCTCTCTAGCTTTGAATGGTTGAAAATGGACCGGACGTACGATTTACACATTTTCAGATAATGACCCGTAAGCTAATCGGAAGTATTCATCGTGGTATTTAAATTTATAGAGTAAAATTTAATTCATAACGAAAAATGGACCGGGGTATAAAGGTAAAATGACAAAGGACAACGAATGGAATTGATAGTAAAATAAAATAAATGAAGTTGATTGTAAAATGAAACAAATCAAGGTGATTGACAAACACCATCGTCTATTTATTCGACATATATTATTTAATAATAATAATAAAGACCTAAAGAACATGGAGGTTCTTTAGCCGACACCACTATCAGCCCCCAACACGCTAATCTGCCTTAAGGGAATCCACCCATCTATGTCTCGGCCTACCACTTGGACGTTTCCCAGTCGGTACCGCGCATATTAATCATTTATTTACAGATTCCTTCACCACCGGGCTTCGAAATTTTATTACCATTTTATTCATCTTATCATCTTTATCATACTCGTAATTAACAGATACGAGTTCACTCAGTTTGACATTGTTTAAACGCCTGAATTATTCGGTATATTTGTCCCTCTTAGGTCCAAATCTTCTACGCAGTACTTTATTTTCAAAGACACTGAGCTTTTGCTCATCCTTCAATATTAGCGGCCACGTTTGACATTCATAAAAGACCGTAGGAAGAATAATAGCATACATCCTAAAGCTTAAGATTCTGGCAGTAGGCGCAAGCTAATTAGCCAGCGTTTCCCGCTTTTAATCTATCCTAGATTTCCTCTTCGATTTCGTTTTCCCTATTTATCATTGGTCCTAAACATCCAAATTTCTCTACTTGTAGAGAATTGTATTTATATTTATTTTTGCCGGATATATTTATACCCAGGTTCAAAACTTTTTCGGAACGTATCATCTCCCTGATGACATATTCAAGTACTAAATTCAATAAAACATGTGAAAGGGAATCGATCACCTTGTTTTAAACCCAAACGAACCTCAAATTTCCGCCAAAAGATAATTACCGGTTCTAACTTCATTGAATGTTTCTTTCATAAACATGTTCACTAAGTTTCCTAACATTTCAGGAATTTCCTGCTCAACAAAAATATTTGTCAACTTCTCGATGTCAATCGAATTCTATGCCTTTTTGAAATAGATTAAAAGCTGATGTACGGTACCGTTATATTCTAATTTTTTCTCTAACAGTTGACGGAGAGAGAATAGATAGTCGATGGTTCGTCGATAACCACATTCGACTAGTCAGGATTAACGTAAATATTTTATACCAAACTGAAAGGAATGAGATTCCTCAATATTTATTGCAATCCGTCTTTGACCCCCTTTTTTAATCTCAATAAGAATAGATTCTTTTCATTCTTCTGGTGTTTTTTCCTGTTCCCAGACTCTATATATAATTTCCTAATATTCATTACGCTTATTTTTATTTTATTATTATTATTTATCATATTAACTATTATTAAGTCATTATTTGAGCCGCGTAATAGTAATAAAGAAATAGGTGCCTAATAATGGAAAGGAGCCAAGGAGTACGTCAGAAATTATTTTAAAATTGTATGCTGTTCATGAACTGAAGTTTCCTTAACGAAGTGGAAACCAACTGGGAATTTAAATTACAAGATGTTCACTCACAAAAAAAAAACATGTTAGTCATCAATTAGTTATTAATGCGTTTTGTATATTCCCTCATCAATATTTAAAATATTGTTAAACAAAATCCACGTGTTTAATTGTTCCGAATAAATGTTTATCTTTCCAAATAGGAGAAACCGTGTACCTCTTGTAAATTAATTTGTTTTAAATTTTATTATAAGCACAGTTACCGTACCTGACTAAATGTAACCTACACTCGATCCTTAATTCGAGGCTATTGAATAATGGAAAATGTTTGTATAGAAAATATATAGGTCTTGGAACAGAACATTAGATGGCTAACTTTAGTAGAAGATGGAAGAACAAACTTTATCCTATAAAGTAAAAATTTTTAACGAGTTTTTGAAATTCTCTTTGTTTCGTAGTATTTTTTTTTTTTTTTTTTTTTTAATGAAACCACAAGATATTACTAAATATTTGTCATTTCAAAATTGATTGTCGGAAATTAACTATGATAAAGCCATTGAAGCTACACCTGAACTGTAACACCTGCGTTTTTAAAGGAAACGAATTTCCGGAATTCATTAAATACCTCTTTTCTCTATCTAAAGAAAAAATTGTGAAAAAAAAATGAGTTGCAATGTTATTGAAAAAAAAAAAAACACATTCTTTTTCGGTTATACACAGAACGTATAATATAATTCTGAAAAGTCTTACTTTACGGAACTCTTTTGTATTTTTCAATCAGAATTTACTTGATATTTGTTCTAAAGCAAGGTTGCCTAACCCGAGGCACCCTCAAAATGTGGTATGTGGCAGGACAGAATGTTTTTAAATTTTTTATTCTTAATTGTTTTTTGTTTTTTAAACTGAAGTAAGAACTTCACAACTCTACTTCTATGTTTATCAATGGTTTTTTTGCTCAAATTTCAGATCGATTCTAAAAAGTGACAGCGGAAAAAAAAAGTTTGTTACTTCATACAGTATGTTCACATGGTTACAGCTAGAGGTAACATAAAGAAAAATCGTCATGACCGTCATGACAAGTGCAATTTTCACCATTGCAACTTCGGCATAAGGATCTCAACTAAAAACACAGTAACTAATCACCTCAGTTCCTTAGTCGACGAAGGGTATCCGTCACGCCTTGGCAAAAACAATGTCGAAAAGTTGTAAATTAGAAGAAACAAATGCACACGAGGTATTGTCAAGTACGTGCTTGGACTGCCTGCGGCCCAAGGGTGTTCTACTACTCGTGGCATGGTCACCCCGGATGTTTGGTCTGTAGCTATTTTAATAATTGTGGAGAAGTTATTACCCGCGAAAGGAACTACATGCAGCCTAAATTACCTTTAAAAAATAACTAACTACTGAGAAAAATTAACTAATAAGACCCTTAGGTCTTTATGTAAAATTATAATCGTTCTAATCATTACATATTTAAATTTATGCAACATTCAATTTTTGTATAGTCCAACTGACACAAGTTTATGAAAGAGCGATTAACGATTTAGATAATCAAAGGCATATATCATATCGAAGAAAAAAGGATACATTTCTGCACTCTTAGTCAACAATTTAATTTTTAAATTAAAAAATATCGATAATCATATAATGTTATGAAATAATTTTTTAGAGATTTTTCTAAAATATTATGTTACGTTAAGGGAAGACAAAACATGTCGGAACCAAGCAATTAAAGGCCATAAAAAATTAATTATATTAGCGTTCAGTAATGAGAAATTCGAACCGTTAATGGATTAGTAATTGCACAACGACAAAAAAAAAATTGGTTCAATATCTTTTGACAAGGTAAGTTGTTTAGAGGTTTTATCTGCAAGAGCCGGAAACGTGCTTGTACATAACCATTACATGTTTGTAAGAATAAATGAGGCCACAGATGAAAAGATCACCTATAGGAATATTGGGTCTGTGAATTTGAATATTGGAATGAAAGTAGTAATATCCTTTTTGTCCTTGAAATGAATTTTGAATTCTCTCATAATGATTTGATGTAAAACTTTATGCAATTTACCTGTGTTGTAAAAAATTACCTTAAACAAATATTAAAGTTCTTCTCCATCTTGTTATGATAATTATTAATCCCAGTTCAAAGACTAGATCACTGGACCAGATGATCTTCTTCCCTGCGCATCAGACCCGAAAAGACAAAGCGTCATTACCGATGCCATGCTCTTGTAGCGCTCTGGTTGACCCAGAAGGTCAGGTTCAAGAGCAGGGTGTCATGGCGCACCATCCACTCCCGTCTCCTCTCCCAGCCGATACAAAGGCGAAACCGTGTAATAACGAGCAAGGTGGAATCTGTTCCTTGGTCCGTGAAAACTGGCATTGTTCACGCTAACACACATCCTGTAGGAACTAGAGGTGATTTCACAGCCCTCGCTGGGGATAACCATTTTTTATATTGTAATTTCTTCTTCTTTCAAATCACTTCCGGCCTAATAAACAAGGATAATCTCCATTCACTGGAATTTTATGTAGGCTAAGTCACGGTAAAAGGCAGTTCTAAACTTTATATCAAACTAAATAATTCGGTTGGATATAATCGATATTTGCCTACTCCTGCTGAACTCAAGTAATTAATCTTTTTAAAAAATATTTCATGATTCAATTTTTTTTAATTTGAACGTATTCACTCCTTGGATATCTAATATCATTCTGATTTAAGCTTGCAGTTTATAACACTCGTTTTCTATTATGTAATATATCTACCGTATCTGTGTATATATACATATACATAAAGGTGCCGGGACGGATGAGTGGAAATAGGGGCTTACAATAGGTAATCAAAGTTAAGAAACTTCGAGCTTTGTTAGTAAATGAATGGGTTGGATGACCACCCGCCGTTAAAAGACACGTACTTTAGCCCATAATCCTCCCCCCGGGTATGTGAGGACCGTCAGCCTACGGGATGTGACTCACTCCGCCCAGGAGTATTATATCTCTGCCCCATTTATCCTACCTACAATCGCGGTGTAGTAGTCTAGAATGTCAGTAGCCACACGGTATTTTGGTCCGTGGACGGTCGCTTCAGGGAAAGAAATATAGGTCCAAGGGGCCAGCTAACACTGAGCAGCCATAATGCATGGACCTAGACCCTTATGTTACAGTCATTTAAACCGATTGCTGAAAACATCGGTGGCTAGGACACTACCAAATATGCTCCAATGAAAGTGATTAGGAAGCTAGAGGCACTATATAGACCATGGCTAGTAGCAACAAAGTGAGGTTCGGCTAGTCTCTCCAGTCTGTCTGAGGTACTTTATAAGCTACTTAGTTTCCAAAAAAAAAAATACCGCAGCGCCAACCGGAAAAAAGTATATATTAAACTATGTTACCGCGAAGGTTTGAGATATTTAACAGATTGAAATTTAAATAATTCTTACATATAAATTATGCATAATATAATATATTTCCTATATTCCGATGTTATGTCTGTTTTAATAACATTCCGAAGAATTTCATTAGGAGGCTGAAAATTGAATAAAACCCATGAAGATGGTTTATTCTTCTTCTCTCTCTTGCTCATTTGCCTTTCATCGCCGTCCAGGAACTTCAGTCCAGTTGCACCACTCATTCCTGTTTTCGGAAATTTAGGCCTACCTATTACCTCTTGCTTCCTGGTGTTCTCAACATAAGTCGTTCTATTGGTCTTCGCCCTTCGGATCATGCTTCTAAGTACCATTAGGTCTTCCACGGTTCTGGCATTCTTCATACTTGCCACATCCAGTTGAGTGGACGCGCCTTCATTTTTTTTTGGCATGGAAACTATACCCTAATCATTCCTAATGACATAATTATGTGCACTGTCTCTCTTTGTTCTTCCAACCATCCTCAGAAAATAATTCCTGCGGCGGAAGAAAATCATATCTGCGGCGGTAATTCTTGAGAAATTTGTATTTAACCCCATCTAATGCACTGCTCTATATGCATAGTAACATTGAATGAAATATTGGTTTGAAGATCACAAGGTTGGTGTTCCTGTTGATTACTTCTAAATACTCTTTTAATCAGCTTTCGAGGTGTAAGCCATGTTGAAATTATTTTTGATCTTTCACCTCAGCTATAAAATATTGAGTAATATTTTCATATTTTCATTACAAAACACTCATTGGTATTCGTGTGAACTTAATACTATATTTCATGGCTACTATTCAATATGAAAAGTCATATTTATATTTGGATGGGGCATATGCCTAATTGCTTACACCCAATTTCGCTCACGTCTTTAAAAGATTAATGACCAGTCGTAGTCCGTGACCCTCTGAGTCATCCTGTTCCCTAACAACTTCCTTCATTCTCGAATTGAACAAATCCTAAGTTGCAATTATCAACTAAATTAAAAAAAAAAAAAAAATTAAACGAATAATTGATGAGAAAAATGATAATGCAGGTCGAAACAAGGTTATATGTTTTTTTTTTTACTTTGATGCCCTTAATAAATTTTTCCACGAACTACGTAAGATAAAATATTGCTTGGCACCTGATGTGTCCGTTCGAGTTATATAATTCTTCCAAAATAATAAACATGTTTACTAACCTTCTGTGATAGTAAATCTCAACCCAAACTGCTGTTAAAATGTTTACAATATATTGTTCGTTTCAGATAATTAATAATTGCCTGTAAAATGTGAAATGTTGGCTTAGGGAACAATCTATTTCTTGAGTTTATTGTGGAAAATATTTATTGAAAATTACTTTAAATGATAGCAATAACAAGCCTTTATGTATACGTAAATTTAAAAAATAACCTCTCTTAGTAATGAAAAAAGAAAATAAAGATATTTACATATAGACCTTCCCACATATGATAGATTAGGTCTTTTTACGGAGCCTAGCCCGAACCTTAAAGGTTAGCATGTAATGGTACTCCAGACTCTGAATCAACAATCATTCAAGTTCTTGGAAACTTTCTTTTAAAATCAATGAAAAATTTGATATTCACGCTTGAATATATAAATTAATATTTTGAGGAATTTCCTTTAGCTTTTATTATCTCCATGAGCCTGTTGGTCATGCAGTCATCCGCAATTTAGTGGTCGATTGATAATCAAATTTAACCGGATTATGAGGGAAAAATGATAAAAAAGAACATCCACCTACAAAAATATGTTTTATGAGGTTCACATACAATTTCGGCACACTATCAGAAGAAAACACTAATGTATTTTTAAGTACAATATAATTACAAAGTGTTGTTAAAAAAAAACATTGATCACTATCAATGTTTTCTTCGTGAACATCGAAACAGATATAGATTTAAAAAAAAAAATGTCCATCGTAAAAAAATCGTACATTTTATCAACACTTGTTTCTTCTTTTTCTTTAATATCGTTTCCAGCCAGATAACACAATCAAGGTCAAAACTATTTCCATGGCTTCACCAACATTTTATTTCTGACCTCTAATTTAAATAAAAAAAGTTAGCGTTGGGTAAACGCCTTCACATTATAAATAAGTGCTAAATAAAATTTTCTTTTTCAAAACTGTCATGGGTTAACGAGGTTCTATTGCTCGTAATCATACTTATGTAACGTGTCATCATCGACGTGCCAGAACCGAAAGTCCCGGTCCTTATAATCCAAGTAAAAACTTTTGATTTAAAAAAACAAGCAATTAAATTTAAATTATTACAGTTCTATGTAAGCTACTTAAGTACGTTTTATGTAGCTAACTTTTTTATTTATTATTTGAAATGTGATTTTAGGATCAAAATTGTACCTTCTAGTCTCGATTTTTTTTTAAACATTTTAAACAAAACTTAAATCTTCCTATAAACTTTTAGGATTCCACTATGGAAATTCAAGAAATGTTGAAACTTATTGGGGGGGGGGGGAGCTTATTATTGAGACTATCATTCATTTCTCTTATTCGAATATTATTATTATTTTGTTTTGTAATAGATCTTGTTAACTAACCTCCGTCTATCATAAAAATTGCAATTTATCGCCAGTTTTAAATTTCTTTGGGCTTCCTGTCCGTATCAAGGTGTGAGAGGGTATAGAGTGGAAACTATCAGAAACCAACCTTTTCCTATTTGGGTGGCCAGGTTGAGGTTTATTCCGTGACTTGAAAAATAAATTTCAACCTCTTTGGACAGGATTCTACCCGGCTTCGGTAGACAGAATCATTATTTCTTATCACTGCCTTAGTTGGAGAATACATGTCAATTAATGTAATTTTAAAATGACTCTTCGGAAACGTAGCTATCGATTTTCCATTTCATATCATATATCAAAAGCCCTGATGAAGATCCACTTATAGGGATCGACTTTGCCTTTTCAAAATAAAAAATGTTTTACTGAAAATCCTGACTACTTATCATCCTTTCGAAATTAAGTATATTGTTATGGAATAGACGTTCCATGGCAGATCTTTTCGGAAACTAAGGAGGATATTCCTCCGAAATTCCTATTGTATTGTCAGGAAGATAGACGTAGACGAGCGATGGCCAAGGGTCGGGACCTTGCCAGTGTCCTCGCTGCTGATCCTTGCACATCCCCTCAGGAGTCCTTGACACCCTCTGCGGCGCAAATATTAAACTGGCTGTTGTTTTCCATACCTTCCGAAGCACGACCGCAAGCACGTGCCCAGTAATGACCTAATGTAGGCTTTCCTCGTCGCCTTCAGTTAAAAATATTTGGCCCCCAAGCTGGGAGAAAAAAAAAAAAAGAGTCCAGCATCTCCTCTACCGAATACTGGACTTTCAGGCGCTGGAAACACCCTGCCGGCAAAGCACTTGTCTGCGGCTGTCCATCCCGCTAACAATTATCTGGCTGTCAGTTTTTATAAAGCAATTAGTACAGTTGAATGAATGGAAGACATTTTTTTTTATCATCGACACTGCGAAAACCTCATGCCTTACTACTAATTTATGCATTTTAAAAAATATTTTATTTTGCTCCTGTCAACTCGAGAATCAGCAAGTTGGGTTAAATGCTAATTTAATGAGGAAGGATGACACTCCTCTAGATTGTGTAAATTATTCTAGTTTGTTAATGAAGATCTTTCATCTAACGAATTTTTAATCTCTTTTTTTGGGCATGTAAGCTATTGCCACTTCGCTTATCAGTTATGACGGAAATGTTTATTAAGAGTTTTTCAATTTTGGTCAACTTTTGGAATTCAGAAGTATGTAGGATTTTGTTAATCACGCACCATAATACTTTAGTAACAAGTCGTTACATTTTTTATTGAAAAGTTTGAAGTCCTTGTAAGTGAGAATTTTTAGCTGAACTGTGACTAAATCTATATAGTTTTCAGTAAGTACGAATATGTATTCACTTTATGTCTTGATAGTTTATATTTTACTGGATGAGTGAGGTGGCCAAAGAAAGTGTAATCTGACATAATTATTTATTTATTGACGAGATTTTAATGAATTGATGTATTGTATGGTTACAATATATGTATTGTACAATAAGCCTCAAAACGTTGTGAGGTTTTTAATGTATTGAAAAAATATACTTATATATTAAAGGAAGATTGGATATTTCACTATTGTATAAAATTGGAATAATCAAGACCAAAAAGAAATTAGTTTATATCTTTTTCTTAGTTTAATTTTTTTATATGACTTCCAAAATGTTTAAATTATCCTCCATAAATAAATTAATTTTTTAATAAATACTTAATTGCTTTTTAAAGTTTGTTAAACCAGTTACTTTTTAAACTGGACGTATAAATAAAGTAGATCCAGAAAAATAAGTAAAATTAATTTGCTGTATAGGAGAGATGGGTCATATAAATAAAATTATTTAAATAAAAAATATTTTTGTTCATTGGCCCAGCTCTGTACCACAGGATCGGTCGCGATCTAAGAAAGAAGACGTATAGATACCGCACACTAGGCAAACAGATTCTTGATGGAAAAGCTTGACAGAATAATTAACAGTACTTCTTATTTAAATATTTCTGTTTTTTTGGTAGGACTCTGGTTATAAAATACTTTTCATGCATTTGTAAACCAGCTGTTTACAAAAAAATAAATAAACATTTTCATATAGTTCAGATGCTCGATTAAAAATAATCTTATCTGCCTCTGGAAATTTTATTTTTGTGTTTAGTCATATAATAACGTAAAAATTAAAGATAATGTTAAATTATATTTTTGTTTTCAAATTATCTCATTGTAGATTACTTTTGCTTAAATATTTGGAAAACATCCTGAAAAAAAAGAAGTATTAAAATGCAAGGAGAAGAAATGTTCATAATGGTTAATAAACCAAAGAGCAGCTCACAGAATCATTAGAGGCCAAAAAAAAGAGTGATCAGAACTGAGTTTTAATAACAATAAAGGTACATATTTATTCCAATCTAATGATTCAGTGAAATATTACATTATAATTATTATCAACTTATCTCTTCATACATTACTTTAAAAAATATGCTTAAATATTAGGAAAACATCCTTGCTAACGTGAAGGATGCGGTTTACCCCTATGGCCAAGTCAAATAAATAATGTGAGGCCTTTGGGAATACCAAGGTTCTGTTATGTTGAAATAATTTTAATGTACCTGCTTGTGTTATTTTAGTACCTAACGTTTAAATTTAATTTTTGGTAAGAGTAGCCCTAGGGAGTTACAATTAATGATTTTTAATTTTGGAGAGTACACTGCTCATATTTCTTCTCTCATGTATTATACGTAAATTGTGTTCTGGGCTTTGTTTATCACAATCATTTTTTATCTTTTTTTTTTTTTTTTTTTTTTTTTTTTTGGATGTAACCCATCTACCTGCAACGATCTGTTTGGAGGTATATGGCTCGCGTTTCATACAAATGGGTGTGAACTGTCACTGGAATATTTTATTTTATAATATCTAAGAATCAATAACCCATTCTTATTAACATCCTTAGGTCTCGATCGCTCTTAATTTTTGTATATTTCCTAAAAGTACCCACAAATCTTTTGAACTATTGAAAAAAAAAGAATGGAAATTTCTATGTATTTGAGTGAATAATGAAAAGTATCAATATATCGATAAATGATTGTTTAGGATATAGTAGAAATGTCATAAAATCCAGGAAACTCATCCCATCAGAATATTTTAATTTTTGATACTTAAAATCAATTGATAGAATTTTTAATTAACACAACGCCCCAGCACTCAGTAAACTGTTCCAGGTAAATATTATTGAAGTGATAGTAGAGCGTTGTAACGATACGTGCATCATGCGTTTTGCCGAATACAACATACAAAAGGCAGGCCGAAAAGTTGGTGGGAATGTTGTGTTAATGTAGATATGTTAAAGTTAATTTCGAAAGCGGTTGGTTGATGGAGATGCGTTGGGAGCGATTAATGGTAAGGAAGCCTATATTATTATTTCAAGTTAAATTATTTATGTAAAAACTACCTTCTTCTTTTAAAAACCCCAATTCTATTAGTTTCAGGAAATTCTTTCATCCACTGGCCTAGCTAAAGATAGGTATGACTAATCAAACTCTATTCATCAAAAATCACATAATGTGCGGGAGTCTTTTAGATTAAAAAGGTACAAGTTTAGTTTAATCCTAGGAGACGTTTTTAGTAATATGATTCACTGCTTATATAGAAACATCATTCGTATTCAGAAAAGTAATTGATAGCCGGGCGGGTGCCAAACAGTAATCTGCCCATCATTGGCTATTCTGTCCACTAACTAGTCCACGGCTTCTTATTGTGATGGTCGACGCTCCTGGCAATGGCTAGGCGGACAACGTAGCGAACATTCTGTTGATGACAACAATAATGTAATCTAAAATATTTCGATTTCGAACGTGGTGGCCAAGAGACCATCTAAATTAATTACTACGCTGCTGTCGAAGCAGCTCAGAAACTTTGCTCATTGCAAAGCAATTTCGCAGATCGCTAATTTTAAATGTTTTTAAATGAATTGTATTCAATAAATAAATTAATAAATTTCGATGAGATAATATCACTACTATTTATCCAGGTCTGATTTTTCGTGGGTGGTTACCAATTAGTCGTGGACCTTAAGAATATCGGTGCATAAAAGGAATACGTAGTAATAAGGAAACGCTTTTGCCAATTTCGCTTAAACAAACAATGTTTTTTTATTATATTTCATACTTAAATCAGGAGATTGATAGAAAAAAAAAGTCTGAAATTTACTACACCTAAAGGGATGTAATGAAGCTTTCAATGAAAATACTGAAATTGTTGTTGTCGAATCACTATCGGAAAAACATGTAGTTTATGAAAATAATGTCCATATCTTTGGTTACAGACTATAAAAAATTGTAAAAAATCTTCACTCTTAAGTTAGCTAAGCTCATCAACTGATACATAACCTAATGATTAATTTTAGACTGAATGCTTATATTAAACTGAAGATAAAGGTGTAACATTGCAGTACAAATTGCACGTCGGCGAGAAGATGGTTACAACTGAAAAAACTTTTTTGTTGGACAATCACATGAAAAGTTTCAACTCATTCTCAATTTTACTATATATCTACAAACAACAACTAGGGAAAACCAGGAACAAGGGGGAAAAGAAACTAATAGTCTTTTGTCACAAATAGTGCCAAGTGATCAGCATTAACTTTTAATCACTAACTTCACAAATAGTGAAGTTAGTGTTACTAACCATTACTCAAAAGTAGACCTCTACCTGAGTTAACACGATCATCTCCTCCATCCAAGAATATGGAAAATTGCGCCTTACGCGAATAGAACTATTAATGCTATTGTGACGATATTGTGGCATTGTAGGTGTTGTCATTCTGATTCCAACGGTATACATAACTCAGAATTGCTATATTTTGAGCTGTACTTATGAATTCTTCTTCTTGTCGACGTGCGATATGTTCGCAAAAGTTTCTCAAATTCAAAAGTTAATTATTATTTAAAATAAATATGCTCGGAATTATAAGAGAGAAAAAGAGGAATAAACACGACAAAATAGTCTTTGCTGCTATACCATTTCTGGAGAACTAAGGGTTCCGTGGGGGTATCCATCAGTTATCCTGACAAGTTTCGAAATTGATACACTCAGTTTACTTAAGAGTTGATTGCATATGTCTTCCACGACAGGAAACACTTCAAATTTTTTTCCTTTCTTCTCCACTATTACATAAATGAAACATTGGAAATTATGCTCCGAAAGTATCTGAAGCAGGCAGCATTTTATCCTAAATTTAAAGTAGCTTAGTTGTATATAAGTAATTAAATTCTTACTTTAACTAAAGTCCGGTGAAAAATATAAAACTAATGAGTACTAAGAATAATGTTTTGTGATATCTATTATGTATGGAA
Source organism: Aelia acuminata (assembly GCA_911387785.2). NCBI lineage: Eukaryota > Metazoa > Arthropoda > Insecta > Hemiptera > Pentatomidae > Aelia > Aelia acuminata. Next base: position 49,780,938 of record OU426979.1, read on the forward strand.
GAATATAATTTTATAAAGGGGATGACATGATGATTTATTCATAACTATTTATTATAAATAGATTTCAAATAAATGAAATAAATGTTTGCCAATATTTCGTACTATTTTGACTGATCTTTTTTACTCCCTCGGAACTTCTTCTTACTTACCGGAACTTACAGGATAATTTATTGTATTTCGTCGATTTATATGACTACAATATAAGCGAACTCCCATTGTGTCATTTTCAGTAATAAAAGGTCTTGATCAGCTTTATTATATGCTAGTTTTGACTCACGCTCTCTGCCATCGATTTAAAGTGATTTATAAACTCAAAGAGGGTACTTATCAATTAAGATCGGGCAAAAATAAACGGTGGCGTATTGGCCACACCCAGAAGTAAAATAGCGGATATAGTACCTTAATTTATTCCGCGGAAAAACATTTACTATACGAGTCGTTTTTTTTTCCTTTGAAGGGAATCGGCTTGTAATGCGTGTGATCTTTTCAATTCCTGATTCTCAGACGTCATGACGCATTAACGATGCCCGTTTCTATATACTCATTTACTGCCGTAGTTTAGCTTATACTGCCTGGATCTAGTTCCGTGATTAACTTCATTTACAGCCTCTGAGGTCATTTCATCTTTACTGTCTTTGTTGTTTGTAGAATGGCTGAATTATGAGCAGATATTTTTTTTTTTTTTTTTTTCGGTTGGCGCGTTAGGCCTAATGAGACCTTTGGCCGCGCAGTGTTGTCTTCTTACAGACATTTGTTATGCTTGCGGGAGTACAGACAGCCTGGAGGGGGTAGCCCAAACCTCACGTTGCTGCAAGCCATGGTCACCATGGTACAGCGGCAGACTGCCCATAGCTCCATATCCAATCCCATTGGGGCCAATTTGGCAGTGTCCTTCCCACCGATGGCGTCAGCTCTCTCGGGTTCAAGGACAGTGACAAACTGGTCTAGGTCCAAGGATTATGGTAACTCAGAGTCAGCAGGCCCCGAGGACCTATATTTCTTTCCCCGAAGCATACCGTCCCTGAACCAAACCTCCGGGCGGTTACTGACATCCTGGAAAACCACACCACGATTCTCGATGAGATACACGGGGAAGGTTCATCACTCCTACGCACGCTCGGTGTGAGTCGCCTCCAGTAGGCTGACGGGCCTCACATACCCGGGGGTGGGGGTAGACTTGGACTGCGTGGCGTTCATTGGTGGGCGGTCACCCAAATGGAGCGGTCACCCATCCAAGTACTAACCACGATGGACGTTGCTTAACTTCGATTATCTATTGCAAGCGCCCTTGTCCACTCGGCCATCCCGGCCCCCGTTATGAGCAGATTATAAATTAGTAATTTTAGAATTAAAAGTAAAACAGAAAAAATAAGGTATGAAACAATTGTATGAAAAAGGAGCGATCGTTATATGAATGCGTCTTGCCTAATGGTCACTAATGGCACACCTCCGACGGTACCACATATAAAAATCCTTTTTCCCCCTTACTTTTCCAATAACCCGAAGGTTTGAAGCCGACGCCATAACTCGCTCCCTGCACACCTCTATTCCTCGACAACCTTCCAGACACGACGTCGAAATATCTGCCTTAACCCAATCCTCCCACCTTCTTCTTGGGACCGCGCTAATTAATCTCGGAATTCGTTCACCACTAAATTTCAAAATTTTATTCCCCATTATATTCGTCTTCCTGCTATCACGTAAATCACATTAACACGTTAGCTGCGACGAGGGGTCATTTGACCCCTTGCAGTGGCTTCCTTTACTGCGAGCCATTAAACGTGTATTTGTCGTTAACTGCGATGCTTGTCACGCATCCTGTTTTAATATTTTTGAGATTTTTTATTTATTTTTTTTATAATGCACTACTTAATACTACTTATATATCCAAAAAAATGTAAGGGGTCACTTGACCCCTTGGTCTTTTAATGCTCATTACACTTCATCTTACTATTGTTTTAGCATATTATATCAAATATTAATGAATTCGTTAATAAAAAATATTTTTTCTATTTCCGTAAATGTTTGAAAGCGGTTTAAGCGACAGTAATTTACCGTGAATCACATTTATCTAAGGGTGAATCACAGATTCACCTTCCTTTCTTGTTCTTCGACTGATTCTACTTACAATTAGTATTTTTGACACCTGAGCTCTCGTTTATTTGTCTCGATTTAGTAAATAATTTCGATATATATTCACGTGGAAAGAAACTTACCGATTCAGCCCTTTCACAGCGGAATTAAACTTCAAGCGAAGATGAAGGAACTAGTTCAAGTTTTGAAGATAGTTTAATTCATATAAGGAAGAAATGTTCGGGCTGTTATGAAAAGCGGACATACTATGACGACTGTGCCGATAACCGTCTCTTTGCTTGCAGTGCTTCAATGATAAACATTATAAAATATAGTTTTCACGTGTTTTTTTTTAATAATTTAATTTGTAATATTTAGGTTTATTTTTTTAAATACACAAAAGTTACACCTATGTTCATTTATTTATAATAAAAACATACGTTTGGTTTTATTTTTGATATCTGAATTCTTCCTTTCATTAATTATATATGCTGACCATTAAGTAAATTAAAAGCATATAGCAAACATGTTATGATTAAACGTAAAAGGAAAGAAAAAAATTACTGTTAGGATAACATAGATGTTGTGGAAAAAATAAGTAATAAAAAAATATATTCAGAAGCAACAGAATTCAACCCTGCTTCTGTTACGAATTCTTGTACGTCAGGTATTTGTAAAAAAAATGGATTTCACTTTAAAACATTCATCAATGTTTACAGAGAGTTAATTTTAATGTATAAGGGACAAGGGGTCAATCAGCCCCTTGACGCAGTTTAGCAGTGTGGTAGCATGGGGTCATTCGACCCCTCGTCGCAGTTAACGAAAATCCCAGTTTATTTGCTTCGCAGCTAACGTGTTTACGGGTACAGTTTACTCAGTTCGGCGTTGTGTAAGCGTCGATAATTACTTAATTAGTAATCCGATACATCGAAGCGTTAAGCTTTTCGTCGGAACTTTCACTCCTTCTTAGAAAATACATTAATATCTTATCAAATCAGACTTTAAAAATTTCAGACCTAAAATTGTCAAAGTTGCCAATACTAATTCGGGTATAGGTAAGCACTATGTATAATCACACAATTAGAAATTTCTTAACAGTGGTTAAACTTAATATGCAATCAAAATAATATTCAAACAGTATCCCACTTTAATCTGGAACGAATAATTATCAATGAATGTGATAATTTTATGCCTCTTGTGTGCATAGTGATGTTGCAGTCTTTGTGACGATTTTTTTTACTTGGAATTCCATCTCCGTGGTGCTCAAACTGATCTTGAAGACATTCATCATCTTAGTGTAGCATGTGAAAATAATTATACGAACTCAGCAGACGATATATTGATTATAATTTTACTTATTTATTTTTTGAAAATAAAATATCACTAGCTGACCCCATCGAAGAAATCGCACTCTAACCTACTTAAATCCCATTTAATTAAAGTACACGCCGTATATTTAGTGTCTATATTTAGTGCGTATTTAGTGTGTCATCGGCATAGACGGAATACTTAAATACACATATCTGATTCGCGGAAAGCGAGTGCACGGATTCTATTGACTGAAATCGCATGTTTTTGCCTGTAACTCGCAAATGACAATCATAAAAGTGTATACAACTAAAAATATTCGTCTCGAAAAACTGAAAACATTACACCTTCAAAAAGCCCTGCGACCATTTTCTCTGAGAATTGCAGTTTTTCGTTTACAACGCGCAGACGAAGGAGTTAATCGAAAAAATGTATGTGACCGAAAATGTTTTCCTTGAAAATCTGAAAAGATTGACACGATTTCCAGACCTCTACTACCAAATCTCTATTACCAAAGCCGCGGTTTTGCGCTTATATAATAATAGTAATCTTTATTGCTTTAAAGGTTTTACAGCACCTTAAAGCAAGGAGTTTGTTTTTTAAACAAATATACAAAAACTTTTTTTTTTTTATACATAATAAAATACATAAATATCAATATTTTATGTAGGTACAAAATTGTAATTTAATTATATTATCAATAATATACCATTTGCGCTTATAACTCGCAATCGAAGTGAGTGATCTATATATTTTTCCGGTGCATTGGTCAAGGAAAGCTTTAATGTGATGCCTCATTCATGAAAGTTAATGAAGTATTAAGGAAGTTATGACAAAAAAGAAATATATATATATATTGTACATACATTATAATTATAAAATATATTGGTATAAATTCAAAATGCATTAACAATTTTATATTAAAAATTTATAGCAATTACGTTTACAGTAGTATGTTGTAACAATAATAAATAGATAACTACTATGATTCAAAATCTAATTTAATAATAACAAATTAATGTAATATACCTTTTTTAAAATTATGAAATTATTCATTAGCTTCACATTCTACCTTATGAGCAAGCTTCTTGCTTCCTGGGACATTTAACTTTTCACAACACTATATATATCGAGATTGAAATGGGATCGGAGTTTATAGCAAACTATCGATTCTTGACGTTTTTCTGGAATGCTGTTCTCTATAATCCCAAAAATGTTTTTGATTTGTTTCTTGATCCTTATTCCGAAGCCAGGTCGTATCAGTCAAACCTATCTTATTCTTTTGAAGAAAAGAAAAAGGTCATTGTTTCTTTTCATATTTATGATGTTAGCAGCACAAAAGTTGTATAATAATTACGTTTGATTTTGTTTGACAGGACTTAAAAAAAAGGTAAACAAAATTATAACTTTAGTCAATTCCAAACTACCTACTTTAACCAAGCAACTACTTACTGTCTATTTACAATTTAAAGTAAATTAAAGACAGTGAAATATTTTTGTTAACAATATTTCGTGTACAGTACACTCTTTTAACTTACTAATTATTATAGTGCAGTACAAACAAAAAATATTAAAAAAAATTAACAATTTTTTTAAATGTTCAAAGCTACTCTATTGGAAATCGTAATTTGTTGAATAAATTGTTGCAGTTGGTTCGAATTATATTAATTTAAGGATTATGAGATGATGAAAACCCAAATATGCTAAGAAGATGTTCTAAATCACCAAATTCACTCTTGAGTTCAGTGTTCACGCGTGGTAAAATCTCATTTAAATGAGTATAGGCAGATTGTGGCAAGATCGGAAAACTGTTTATAAAAGTTCGAACCTTTGTTAACAATAGGGTATATGTAGTTTTCCGGGCAATTTCGGGCGTTTTACTTATTGTACAAAATAGGTTACATTTGTTTGAACCGTCGTAACCGTTGCATATGTTTTTCCAAAACTATAATTCTGGTGTATTACAATTTATTAGTAATGATTGATCATACTGCAAACATTCCATTAGGTTTAGCCAAAAAATATAGGCATACTAACTTTAAATATAAAAAAGATGAATGTCTTACTGTCATGTTTCAACTCATCATTGTATCATTATTAAGGCAAAGATTGACTTAAAAATTAGTGCACATGACGGGGAAAGGATTCTAGTTTATTAATATTACAATGAAACCTCTAAATTTTAACTTTCATGTTTTGGCCCAATGTCCGGCCGGACAGTGGACTTGCCCAACTGTGCGACGGTGGCAATTGGAAAAGTGTATATAACCAAAAATGTTCGTCTCGACAAACTGTAAAAAATGGCACCTTCCACAAAGCCCTCCGACCATTTTGAATTTTTCGTTGAGAATTGCAGTTTTTCGCTAACAAATCGCAAACGAAGGGGTTAATCGAAAAATTTACATGACCAAAAATGTTCTCGTTGAGCACTTGAAAGATTGACACCATTTATAAATCTCTACGACCATTTTCCTTGCAAAATCCTCGGTTTTATTACTTATACTTATAAATCGCAATCTAAGGCGAGTGATTTGTATATTTTTCCGGTGTAGCGGTTAAGAAAAGCTTTAAAATGATGTCTCATTCATGAACTTTTATGAAGTTTTAAGGACGTTACGGCTTACTGACATAAATAATACTTTGGGAAATAATATATTATGATATGATTTTATATTATTTTATTTTCATGAATTTCACCTGGTTACATATTGATCATTTGTTCTTGTAGTGTTTGAATCTTTTTAAATTTAATATTGTTTTCAAGTGTTAGAAGCAATGAGCTACGTTGATGAGGTTAGTTTTCAACACCCAATTTCATCTGTTTTTTTACTATTTTAGGTTTAGGAAGCATTAAACATGTAAGTCCTCACTTGGATTGTGAGCAGATTTGGTGAAACTAAGGGACTGACAATTTCATTATGAATGTTTCAATATCTGCATCAGTATGAAGAGTAGGTTGGAAATAAATGGCAAAAAGGTGGTTTTAAGACAGCTATTCTCTACAAATATGTTAAACTCTTCTTATCTTATAGGTCAATAAACTTACACTAAAAATAGTGAATCACTGTCTTAAGACTGCAATGGACACAAATGCTGTCAAAAAGATACAAGTCAAGTTGAAATGATAAAGTTGCCCACTTATTTCTTGGGATATCACTCCTTGTCCAACATCTTGCCCAAAGAAGATTCTATAAAAGAATTATTTCGTTTAGAGTTTTTTAATAGCCACGTTTCCAATATATATAAAGTTTTAAAATCAAAATAGCATGTTCAGAACAAAGACAAAGTGGGTAGAAAGCAAGGGCGTGCATTTAAGAACGGTTATTGTTGTCAAAAGTAATTTCAAAAATCCAAGTAAGTCAGAAATTCAGGAAATGAAATTGTTAATTTAAAGCGAAAAAAAAATCAAAATTTAATATTTCTGCAATGATTACGTTTAACAGTATTCATGTCTTAGACAAAAAGAGAATATCTTAAGTTTAATGCATCAAATTCTGTCTTTTAAACAAAACTTGTCTACTCTTTGAGACCCTCAACACTTTAGAATTGCTTCTTAATAGATAAATTGCAGACAGCTGTGTAATTTCAGTTGGATAAACTCATTGTTGATTCCATTATTTTAATCAATGTATTGTCAAATCTCTAAGATGGTGTGAGCTAAATTCTTACAAATTAAAAGAAATACGGCCATAAGGTTTTGTCGCATTGAACGATCACATAATTGAATTGGAATCTGTCTTACGCAATGGATAAAGACTTAAAGGATCCACCGTAAAGAATCTACCGCTGGTAATTATTAACATTTGCATTTAATTATAGTTTAGAGAAAAAAAGAACATTTTGAAATTATGAAGAAGCAACCACAATAAAAAGATTCAACGATCCGCGACGCCTTATTAACGGCGTTTTCTTATTGCAGGTATCAACAACTCAAACAAAACTTCATCCACACTTCAAATATTAGTTTCTCGTGATTTTCATCCAAGCAAACATTGCTAAAAATATTAACTTTTGCTAAGCTGAAAACATTTGTTAAAATAGAATGTTTTCAGTTGTTTGACGGTATTTGTACGCTGAGGAATGGAGTAGTTCCTTGCGAATGGGAAATTATCAAACCAACACTGCCTACAACTCCTTGCCTTATATCACTGAATGACGTTTCAATCGCGATTAGTTGTAACTTCTAACGTTAAGTCCTAGATCGACCCCATCTTCTTATCTTCTAATACATATAAAATTTCTTTCTTGTACCATTTCTTTCATAAACTTTTTCGTAGAATCAAAGAATAAAGATCGCTCAAGTCAAACAAGGAATTTACAACCCTAATTTGCCGAGTTGGAGGACTATGTCAATGGACGACAGGCTTGGAAAGTTAAGCGACGAACATGTCCGCACGTCCATACCTGTCGGGGTTGGTGAGTAGTCAAACAAGAAAAATAAATTTAAATTTGAAATATTTAATGGACGATATGGTTTAGAAACGTTTTATCATTATATGGAATTTTCTTCATCCCAGCATACATGGTTAACACGTTTCTGGTTATTTCTATCAAAATATTTACTTTAAAAATTATTATGGATTAATATAGGGCAAGAGGTTATGACATAAGCTACTTATCATACTCCAATGCGGAATTTAGCTTAAATAATTTTAGATTATCTATTTGGTAATAAGGTCGTTTTTTCTGATGTTGCGTTTTCACTTCAGATCTACCAAAAGAGTTGTTTTATCAGTACAATTCTTCTTCTCACTACATCCCTAACTACGAGGTACTTCCCTTGTATTTTATGAAATGGGAAGAAGACAAAATGGCAGAGACCTTGTCCTTCCTCAACAATCCTAAACTTGAAGAAAGGTGGAAAGAGTTCAAGAAATACCTGCCGATGGGTATGCATCGGGTCGAACACATTCCTCAAGTCAAGTGAGTTATTTTTAGATAAGCTACCAATTATTATTATATTAAATTATATACCAGTATTTAATATAATAAATTCGTATTTATAAATAATAAAAAAATGACATAAATCAATAAATTATTGATTAAGAATCTAAAATTATATGATAATATAATTAATTATGAAGGCTTAAAAAAACCGAAGGTTCAATGCCGACACCATAACTCGCTCCTTGCACACTTCTACCCACCGACCGCCATCCAGACCAAACTTTGAAAGATCTGCCTTGACGCAATCTTCCCACCTCCGTCTTGGCCTACCCCTCAGAAGTTTCCCATTCGGCACCGCGCTTATTAATCTTTTCGGAATTTATTCCACACTAAGTTTCGCAATTTTACACGCCAATTTTATTCGTCTCGCTGCTATCACCTCAATTATATTTACCGGATACAGTTCACGCAGTGCATCGTAAATTCTGTAAATAAATTTACTAAATTCATTTAGGGTAAAATAGTAATTAAAATAAGCGTAAATTATCTAGATAAGTAAGCGTCGAAATTCTCCGGTAGTTCATCCCTGATCGGTCCAAATATTCTACGCAGTAGTTTTATTTTCAAAAACCCTAAGCCGTTGTTCATCCCTCAATGTCAGCGGCCACGTTTATCATCCATAAAGGACTCTTGGGAGAATAATAGTTTTGTAAATCCTAATTTTTAGTTCCGGGAAAGAGGGCGCGAGCTAAGCAATTTCACTACTTAAAAGCAGCAAGCATTATCGGCTTATCCGTTATATTATAATTTTTACTTTCACTTACCTATATATGAAATATATAGTAAGTGGAAGTATTGCGATCGTGAAAATTTTCGACTTCCGGTTTTCAACGGAAATACACGTTTTGGGGTCCCCTGAGTCAAAATAACCAAGTCCCGCGAAATGGTCTGTGTGTGTGTGTGTGTGTGTGTGTCCGTGTGTCTGTGTGTGTGTGTGTGTGTGTGTGTGTGTGTGAACAGACTAGCTCAAAAACTATAAACCGTGCGACCCTGAAATTGGGTATTTAGAGTACGTATAAGCCCGCGATGTGACAGCAAAAATTTCATCAAATTTGCTCAAAGGGAGGGGGTACTTTATTTAATAACTTTTTAAGTTTTTTTCGATTTTCTCAAAAACGGCTCTAACGATTTTGATTAAACTGAGTATTTAATCTATTTATATGCCTGAAATATGACTATAAAAATTTCATCAAAATTGATCAACCGGAGGGGGGACTTTACTTAATAAATTTTGTATCATTTTCACGTGTTTTTTTTATTTACTCAAAAACGGTTTTAACGATTTTGATCAAACTTGGTATCTGATGTATTTATATGCCCGAGATATGACTGTAAAAATTTCATCAAAATTGATCTGCGGGAGGGGGGACTTTACTTAATAAATTTTGTATCATTTTCACGGGGTTTTTTTATTTACTCAAAAACGGCTTAAACGATTTACAAAAATAAGATATGAATGTAAAAAAATGTGTGACTTTGGGAAATGATATTTAGCAAAACACGTCAATTTCTAATCTAAGTAAGTTGGTAAGTGAAAGTTGTGTGTTGCGCGCACGCACCAGATTTTTTCTCTAATGTTTGACGGAGGGAGAATATTTGGTCTACGGTTCAACGGTTCTGTCTGAAACCTCATTGATAGTCTCCGACCATTTCCTCAGCGTATTCAGTGATTCGTCAGGATTAAGGTAAATATTTTATAACAAACCGGAAGGAGTGAGAATCCGCGATAGTTATTGCAATCCGTCTTTGATGTTTTTTTGTGAATCGGAATAAGCATTGATTCTATCCACTCTTCGTGTATTTTTTCCTGTTCCCAGACCTTTTTAACCAAAAGATGTATTTTAGAGATCCCAGCTTTTCCGCATTCCTTGATTAGTTTACTAGGAATATTATCGGTTTTCGCTGCTTTGTGCAGTTCTACTTTTCCAATTGTTATTTCACCATTCACTTGACTCGGTTCAGGACTCTGCTATTCGGAAGAAGAAGATAAACTATTATCTTACATATTTAAAATATTATTGCAATAATCGAACCGTTCTTGAACCGACTTAATATGTCTACCGGATCTGCCAAGAAATTATTATTTTCGTCCCTACTTCAAGTCGTAACAGGTCCCAACCATTTATGGATTCTTTCGATGCATTCGTAAATGGCTCTAACATTATTCTCGATTTTGTTTCTTTCAATTTCTATTATTTTATTTTTGAGATTCTCTCGTTTTTTTTTTATTTGAGAAATTTAGAAATTTCTTTTCTCAATGCTCGAAACTAAGAGAGAGTGGTTGCGTTAGGATTTTTTATCACTTGTAATTTAGCAACTTTTCATTTTTCGCACTTGCCAAAACAATCTTCATCGAACCACGGTTTATTCCATTTATTTCCCCTTTTCCCAAGATACAAGCTACTGGCCTCTTTAATATTATTAATGATATCTTCCCATAACCTGTCAATGTCTTCGTTATCCTCGTCAGAAGATTCTAAAGCCTCAAACTTTTTTTTTAAGTCTCTGGTGAATTTTCGCGATTACTAGTTCATGATCCGACCCGCATTCGACTTCACGACTGATCTAATATTAACTATACTATTTGGCCATCTATGTTGAACCAAGATGTGATCGATTTGATTACGGATTTGCGAATCCGGTGACACCCAAGTGAATTCCCTAAAGCAGTCCCAACCCGGAGACCCGAACAGGAGACTAGTTTACCTCCGGATAATGAGCGTTTTACCTTAGGGATATGCATGCCTGTTTGGGGTGTTTGGGTGAACTAAAAAATATGTGAGGAGGGCATTCAAACCTACGTCACACTCTCCAACAAGCATGGGGGGGGGGGGCGCTCTCATCGTTGGTCCGTGAGTTCTAAGGACTTAGCAGGTAGGAACTTCCTGTGAATTTCCACAGACCATCCCCCTGTCTGCCACCCATGAGACGCATCCATACACGGTAATGAGACCCGCACGAGAAAAATTATACTATACGCTATGATATATTTTCTTGCAAAATTGACACCTAAATAAAGGTCACTAAGGTGCTTTTTTATAATCTCTTAATCGCATACTTTTATAACACATGAAAAAAAAAAATGTCTAAGGACTAGGGTACTTATGGCTACCTCCCTATTTAGCATCCCTATTAATGGGAGTGCTAACCATTAATGGTGGTGCAACCACACAATTATCTTTCTTATGAAATATATAATTATTTTAATATTCATTTTACATGCATGTAAAATAAATGTAAATTAATCGTGTATTCATATACTAGACATTACATTACTTACATACATTACTATATATGGAAAGGGAAAAAGAAAAAAAAAATATATTTATTTTACATTTGATCACTGAAGAACTTTATACTCACCGCCATTTCTCAAGATCTTCAACTAGTTTGTCTAGAAACATTTTTAACTGGACAAAAATTATAGCGCTATTTTGGGTAACTTAAAACTTAAGTTTAAGTAGTTAGTTATACACATTGAAAATATTTACTAGTTCTTGTTTAAATATAGATATTAATAACGAACTAATGTATATAGTTTAAATTATAGAATAATTATTTTTAGAACAAACTGAATGATTTTAATAGTTCTAATTTCAGCTAAACAGTATTTTCTATGCATTTGAAAATTACAAACCTCTTTTAATTACTATTAAAATATCATTAGATGATCTTACTACTCCTTAAATTAGGTCTGAGCAAATTAACGGATGATAAAAAATAAAAATATTCGATGCATAGAAGAAATGCTTAAAATACCACCATCATCCACAAGTTTATTTTTGTAAATTTTTCACAGCTGACCGACAAAGGTTATATTGGTGTTATCAAGCACACACTTTTTAAAGGACCTTTTTCAATTCTATAGGCGGGCGCAAGCGACGGTGCTGCTTCTGCGACGGTGCTACAGGAACTAGAGAAACGGGGATAAAAGCCGGGCCATTACCTGGGATTCATAGGGTTTTTTGGCGTTTTTCATTTATTTTTCCATAATTAAAACCCGATTGAGCTAAAAATCATTTGAAAAATATCTAATAGGTATTGCTCGGTCCCTCAGTGTTCAATTAGAAAATCAAAAGACGTGTCACTCCCTTTTATTTCCAAAAAATAAAAAGCTTCTTAAAGAGTGGATTGTAAAATTAAGAATAGATAAGCCTGTTTCGAAACATATGACGATATGTAGTCTTTATTTTAAAGAAAGAGACTATATTTATCCAGGTAAATATTAGTATTTGACATTTTATTATTCCAAAATGCTAGTTTTATGCAAATAACATTGAGACCATAGTGTCATAGATTTGTTTTTCTTTTTTAATTTTCCCCATTTTTCTATTACATCCGTTGTGCTTAATTGTTCCACGTTTTCAATGCGAAGCCTGAAAGTTTTGACAAATAAATAAATAATATGACAAAGAATCTAAGCTGTCATAACAATGATTGTGTGAATAGGTAATTAATGTTATTACTAACCGAAAAACGTCGAGTAAAGTTACAATGATGTGTTTGCATTTACCAGAACTACCAGCTTTACACGTACAATGACAAGAAAATTGCTTATTATTATTAATAAATTTGATTTCCACTTTTATTTGATGGGGCAGTCCTTTAAGATTGCTAGTTTAAAGGCACGAGGCTTGTAAAATAACTGTTTTTTTATTTTTAGATATTATTCCACATGTAATTATGTGGTTTGCATCAAGGATAGCCAGCCCTTCAATTAATGGTCTCTTAAAATTACCAATTATCTCTATCACATCAACTATGTCTAACACCGTTCTTTCCGACATTTTTCAAAACTACTAGTGCACCCTATATTCGATTGCGCCCGCCTATTGGAATAATTTTGAAAAAAAAAAAAAAACCTTCGCCTAATGAAAATATTGAAGAAAAACGATTAAGAAAAGGAAAATAAATAAAATAAAACAACTATGAAAATGGATTACGCTGGTTTTGGAATTTCATACTTATTTATGGAGTTTATGCTTATATATAAACATAATTTTCTAATCATACTTTATTATTCTTATAATTTAAAGAATTGTTTGGCCATTGTACTCAGACCATTGGGTTTAAACCAGCACTAAACTGTTTAAAGGTTTAATGCCTTTCCCTTTTTTTTAAAAGCATTGGACGCGATTTAACTTTCCTAGAAATTCTTTGAACACGGATTGCTTTTAGATTTAAACTTTTTTTCACAAAAATTAAAATTCAGAAATAATAAATCAGATTGTTGATTTTATTACATAAAGTGATATAGGCTTTTAATACAGGATATTTGTGCTACATTAATAGAGATAATCATGAGAGAGCTAATCCTTGTACTATTTCATTCGATGAGTCATGTAGATAAAAGAAATTTTACGTCATGTGTTAATGTAATTCCATTGAGTTATGGTATTTATAAATTGTTTCAAATACAGCTTCATCTTACATCCAGCATATAAATTGTAGGCTTTACTAATCATATGAGTCTTTAATTTTGCGAGTTCGATAAATTGCTATTGAAACTACTAGACAATTTTTATTAACAGTTCACCAATGTTGAGATAAAGGAGAAGGGACTTGAACCTATACTTAACTTTATGAAAGACATCTATCATTTCACAAAAAGACATTTAAGATAGGTTTATTATCCGGCCAGCAAGTATAAAGGCGAAATCAGAAAAATAATTCCATACTAGATTTGGTGACTAACTTGGGATTGGCCCAATCAACGAATTCGAAATTAAGTTTCTAAATATTTGATGAGGGCTTACTTTGATTGCTATTAACACAAAATTGACAATAATTCGAATTTTAAATAACTCATAGGAAAAGTATTTTTTTATTTCCGAAAAGTGAAATGACATGGAGGCTGAACTCCTGAAGAGGATTCTATTTCAGGTTTAATGAACCTTTTATGAATCGAAGGAATACCTTTTTGGTTTTGAGAAGAAAATGTTAGTTTACCTAAAAATATTGTTAGCTGATCAATCATGCCAAAACGTCGTATGGTTAGGAATGCAAGAGGAAAATCCAAATTGCAGGAAAGATGTGACACTCTGTTGCAGATTTTTTTATTTTATAGTTGGGAAACCGTTGCCAAACCGGCTTGCATCATTTCGGTACTTAACGCTTTGGAGACGCGACGTGGCTGTTTGCGTCTTTGGGCGATGGCCGAAGAAGTCGCGAGGTCAGAGGACGGCCTCGGGGCATCGGATCTGGCCGGAGATTGCGGGTCAATGACCTTCCAGCCCCTAGTATGTAGATGTATCTCCTTACCACTCACCTCAAACTTCAAGCTATTATGTAAGGCTCATGCAGCCAAAGTATTATATAATTCAAAGTTATCAAAAATAATGGTTAATGTGTAAAAATGTTTGCCTATTTTATTTTAAAAAATGTGTTGGGGAAAGAAAGTTACCTCTACAATATTAGATAGGTATTATTGCTCCTTTCCCGGAAAAATCGAAAGTCTCATTGTTTCATAGATCAAGTTGTACTAGAAAGTTTCATGATCTGAAGATAATGTAGGTAAAACTATTTGAATGAGCATATGTAATCTTATTAGCTCATTAATCCGTCTTTTGATGTAACGGACCATGACAAGACGATCCGCATTAAACCCCTTAATCCTCAGCTTTAAGTTGGAAATATGCTTAGAAGCAGGCTTCAAAAATAATTTCCCATTCATTATTCTAGTTGAATGAAATGAAATTTAAGCTGAATAAACATTTAATTGGGAAGAAACGCGTTTTTCATAATTCATCGACAATTATTTTGGCCCAAGAGGATTACTGCAGCTTATTTATAAGTGGATATTTTTTACAGGAATTTCGTTGGTCCTAGACTACTTATCTTATGTCACTCCTACTCGTCAGGTATGCGAGGCCTAATTATAAGTTCGCATTGGGAGGGAAATTGGGAAAATTCATTATTATTATTAATATTTTACTTAAAAATAAGAAAGGGGTGGGGACATAAGCTGATAAGAATTTCCCTTCCAAAAGCGAAAATGTAATGTTTTATAATACATTTAAGGTCAGCTCGTCGAGAAAATCGAAAGATAGTGTGACTAATTCCAAAGGGTCATTTTTCCTCGAATTATGTTCGGATATGAATTTGATTATTTTAAATGGCAGGACGGAAGGGGATAGAAATGGTGAAGTAACATATATCGGAGCGAATGGTAGTTCGGTAATAGATTTTTGCGCAGTTTCTTTTGAATTTATCAAATTTATTAATCATTTTACAATTAAATCTGAAATCTTTAGCGACCATATGCCGTTACAACTGTCGATAAACATAGAAGATTCGAGAAATGATGAAACTTTGCCGATATTACCAAAATTAAAATGGACTACGAATGATGGTAGAAGTTTTAAAAGTAATGTAGCTAAAATTAACTTAAAAGTTCCGGAAGATCCCCAAGAAGCTGCAAATTATTTTGTAGAAATTATTAAGGATGCTTCCTTCCTAGGAAAATTAAATAAAGAGGATAAGCATAAATTCAAAGAAAAATGGTTGGATTTCCAATGCTTGAAATTGAGACAGAAAACTTTCGCTCTTTTGAATTTGTATAGAAAGAGTAAATGTAATTTCATTAGAAAACTTTATATAATCAAAAATAAAGAATACAAAGAGTTGTGTAAGTTTAAAAAACGTAAATTTTATTTAGGGTTAGCAGATAGGTTTAAGAATGTAAAGGATTCTAAGGGCTTTTGGGAATTAGTAAATGTGGTGAAAAAAAAGAAATTTGTTACTAGTTCGGATATTGGAAGTGAGGAATGGTTTGAATATTTCAATACTTTGTTAAATCCATCCATTATAGCTCCAAAAATCTTATATGTTCCACCGCTTATTGTTAACCCCACTCTAGATAATGATTTTCAATTCGAAGAACTAAATAGTATCATTTATAAGGCGAAAAATGGGAAAGCTCCTGGGTTAGACAGAGTTCCGTATGAATTTTTTAAGCATTGTCCTGATAATTTCAGTCAAAGTCTTCTAAATTTTTTTAATTGTATATATGAAAAATCCAGTATACCTAACAGTTTCTCTAAGTCTATAATTTTCCCTCTGTTTAAGAAAGGTGCTTTGAATAATGTCAACAATTATAGGGGAATATCCTTTACAGACTGTATAGCCAAAATATTTACGGGAATGTTATTGTTGAGATTGGAAAGGTGGGCTGAGGAAAATAAAATATTGCATGAATGCCAGGCAGGATTCCGAAAAGGATATTCAACGCATGATAATATTTTTAATTTGTTGAACATTATAAAAATACAAACAAGTAAAAAGCGTCATAAATTGTATTGCCTCTTCATTGATTTTAAGTCAGCTTTTGACTCTCCTGATAGAAAAGCACTGTTTTATAAACTATATACTTTAGGTATGTCGAATAAATTTATTAATACTATTCAAGGTTTGTATAAATGTACCGAGTCTTGTGTTTGGACAAAAGGAGGAGTAACTAACAGCTTCGGAACATCTGTAGGATTGAGGCAGGGTTGTCTGCTTTCCCCAGCTCTATTTTCGTTATTTATTAATGATTTCCCCAATTTTATAGGTGGTGGTATAACGATAGGGAGACAAAACATACGTTGCTTAATGTATGCGGATGATATTGTTTTGTTAGCCCCAGAACCTAAAGTTCTTCAAATGATGATAAATCGGGTTGTAGAATATAGTAATTTGTGGAATTTAAAGGTCAACCTCCAAAAAACAAAAATTATGATATTTAGAAATGGGGGGAAATTAAGGAGGGATGAAAAATGGAAAATGGAAGGGAACAGTCTAGAAATAGTAAATTATTATAATTATCTAGGAATAGGTCTAACTCCGCTATGTAGTTTGAAAAAGCATTTTTTGGATAAATTAACTATTTCAAAATTCGCAATACATACAACTTATAACAGTATTATAAGTAAAAACGTAAAAAAGTTCCGATATCGAAGCAGTTGTATGTATATAATGCTGCCGTTCGATCAATTATTTGCTACGCTTGTCAAGTCTGGGGATATCAGAATTATGAAGAAGTGGAAAAATTAAATACATTTTTTATTAAGAAGTTGTTTTCCCTTCCAGAAAATTCTCCAAGGTATATTTTGTATCTTGAATCGAACATTCACCCAATCTTCTTTCATACTCTCAATTTACACCTGAAATATTTACAAAAAGTGTTTTCTTTCCCAGAATTAAGATATCCAAAAATTTTGGCATTAGAAATAGTTAAAAGGAAAATATTTTGGCACGGGGAAAACTTAAAATTATTTGAGAAGGTAGGTGTTCCGTTGGATTACGGAGATAGCCATTTGATTTCTCGGATTTTGACCGAATTAAAGGACCATTACAAGACTGAAATGATGGAGAGGGCAGAGCGTTCTAATTTCCATGGGTTATACAAGAAATTGAACCTGGACTTGGGGGAGAAGCACTATATAAGTGATTCTAATAAAATGAATTTTATGAAGGTTATATTCAAATTGCGGGGACAGTTAGTTTATCTTAATAATAACGTAGGGAGGAGCGAAGAGCAAAGATTGTGTACCCTCTGTAATTTGAAAGTAATTGAAGACGTTTATCATTATGTTGGTGTCTGTCCTGTTCTCCAGGAGTTTAGGTTTAATTATTTTAAGAAAAATGTGTTGAGGCAAGACGAACTGGTAGGGCTGCTGAATGGTCGTGATTGGAACGCTCTGTTTTTCTATCATTGTAATGCGTATAAATACAGAACATTTTTAGTTGAGCAATACAATTCATAATATAGGAAATTACCTAAATTACTATTATGTATTGCTCTGTTATTATTATTAATCAGGATTAGATTATTAATCAAATTAAGTTAATAATTTTTAACTAGTTTTATTTTTTAATGGTGCTCATATTGAAACGTTGAGGTTGATTTTTGTATAATTTTATGTATCTAAATAATTTTTTCTCCTATTTTGTTTATTTATTTTATCTATTATGTAGGTATTGTATAGTTTTGTTTATTTTCATTATTATTCACACACGGCTTATAATTGTATGAATCGATATATGTTAATAAGGATGTTTATTTATTTTTATTTTTTATTTTTTTTTATTCATTATGAACATTGAAAAAGACTTTTTATTTTATCGAGACAGCTCTTGGCAGACGGTGTTTAACCATGCCAATGCAGGCTTATATTTTTTCTGTATAATGTTGTAAATGTATATTAATTGAAAATAAAGCTGTTTATCTATCTATCTATCTATCTATCATAAGCTGATAAGAATTTCCCTTCCAAAAGCGAATTCGTGACTAGGCCTTGCCCACCTGCAAAAGGGAAGCACTATAATTAAATTTTTCATTTAATAAACATGATCTGAATACGTAGCTGGATATAATTATAATTCAGTTTGGATTATAATCATGGAAATATTCCTATCATGGAAGGAATATTTGAAAAAGACATGGCTTGCAAACCTGAATGATGTGAACAATGTGTTAAAAAATAAATTCCAGTTATTTAACGTATCCAAGAAAAACACATTTTAACTTAAATTAAACGTAAGATAGATATTGTAACGGTTCAATATAAGTCCGACCTATTACTCTTTTTGCTAAGTTTATAGGTCTGTTTAAACGTTGCCTCTATTATTCACTGTTTCTTAAACGGCTTCATGATAGCACAGCAATACCAATTTAAGGTGCTCCACTAAAGATGAAGATGAATATTCTTTTTTTCCCAAAAACTGAGTCGAGATTTCAATGTCTTGGTTTCTATAGAAAACAAAAAGACGAGGCAGCAATGGCTAAAAGTGATGGGAAGCCTCGAGTCTTACATGATTTGGATCCTTTCTGAGCAAGTTTAATTATATTTCTTGAATGATCTCAGAATAAATCTCCGTTTATATACTCTGATGAGAATAGGGTGGTTATTGTTTTGGATAACCCTTTCTCAGTAAATATAGTCGGGGAAAACAAAAATACGGAATATGAAAGAAGTGAAAAGGAAGAATGATGTATGTGTAGTCAAAAATGCTTGTTGGAAGAAGGACTCGCGAGCGATGAAGGTCCTACAGCCCTCATATTTTTTTTAAGTCATGGACAGATTTCATGAAATCTCTGTAAAAAGCTAATTTTTCATTCTCTTCCAATTGGATACCTTGATATTTGACTTACCAAGCATACTTTTGTTATCGAAATATAAACTTTTTTCTTTCTTCAACTTTTTAGACAAATGGCTCCGGATCTATGTTTTGATTTTCTGGGACATAAATTACTTTCTTTCTCAAAAAAATTTTTTTTTTATATTACTCACCCAATAAGTACTCTTTTTAAGACGGCTATTGTTGATTAGAAAAACAATAAAAATCTATTATACGTCGATTTTTTATATCTTAATCAAATAATTTATTTCATATGCTTGTTATATACAAATAGAGATTTATAGTTACTTTTTTTTGCCAGCTATTTAATAGTTTTCACCTTGAATTAATTGCTATAATTATAAACATTTTTAACTTTCATTAACCTGATAATTATTCTTTTTTACTTTCACTTACCTATATATGAAATATATAGTAAGTGGAAGTATTGCGATCGTGAAAAAATTCGACTTCCGGTTTTCAACGGAAATACAAGTTTTGAGGTCCCCTGAGTCGAAATGACCAAGTCCCGCGAAATGGTCTGTGTGTGTGTGTGTGTGTGTCTGTGTGTCTGTGTGTGTGTGTGTGTGTGTGAACAGACTAGCTCAAAAACTATAAACCGTGGGAACCTGAAATTGGGTATTTAGTGTAGGTATATGCCCGCGATGTGACAGCAAAAATTTCATCAAAATTGCTCAAAGGGAGGGGGTACTTTATTTAATAACTTTTTACGTTTTTTTCGATTTTCTCAAAAACGGCTCTAACGATTTTGATTAAACTGAGTATTTGATCGATTTATATGCCCGAAATATGACTGTAAAAATTTCATCAAAATTGATTAACCGGAGGAGGGACTTTACTTAATAAATTTTGTATCATTTTCACGTGTTTTTTTTATTTACTCAAAAACGGTTTTAACGATTTTGATCAAACTTGGTATTTGATGTATTTATATGCCCGAGATATGACTGTAAAAATTTCATCAAAATTTATCTACGGGAGGGGGGACTTTATTCAATAAATTTTGTATCATTTTCACAGGTTTTTTTATTTACTCAAAAACGGCTTTAACGATTAACAAAAATAAGATATGAATGTAGAAAAATGTGTGACTTTGGGAAATGATTATTAGCAAAACACGTCAATTTCTAATCTAAGTAAGTTGGTAAGTGAAAGTTGTGTGTTGCGCGCACGCACCAGATTTTTACTTTCACTTACCTATATATGAAATATATAGTAAGTGGAAGTATTGCGATCGTGAAAATTTTCGACTTCCGGTTTTCAACGGAAATACACGTTTTGGGACCCCCTGAGTCGAAATAACCAAGTCCCGCGAAATGGTCTGTGTGTGTGTGTCTGTGTGTGTGTGTGTGTGTGTGTGTGTGTGTGTGTGTGTGTGTGTGTGTGTGTGTGTGTGTGTGTGTGTGTGTGTGTGTGTGTGTGTGTGTGTGTGTGTGTATGTGAACAGACTAGCTCAAAAACTATAAACCGTGGGAACCTGAAATTGGGTATTTAGTGTAGGTATATGCCCGCGATGTGACATCAAAAATTTCATCAAAATTGCTCAAAGGGGGTACTTTATTTAATAACTTTTAATGGAAATGATAATTAGCAAAACCCGTCAATTTCTAATCTAAGTAAGTTGGTAAGTGAAAGTTGTGTGTTGCGCACACGCACCAGATTTTTTTTTTTTTTTATGGTACAACATTTTTGGTTTAATATAGCATTACCTTTAATAATACTTTTTATTTTACATCATTCGGTAATCATAGTTTAATATTCTAGTATGTAACTTATTATTTTAAATGTTTCCTTGTTACAATCTGAAATTTGATAGGGTTTAAATTTTTATTGTCATTTACAAGGTCAACCTTTAAATCGATTTTTATCTATTTGTTGCATATCTCATTAGCACTTTAATTCACTATTTAAATTTAAATTTCCTTAAAAAGAACTAATTCCTTATTGTTATTCGATTTCATTGTTCGATTCCGAATAATATTACAAACATTTTTTAATAGATGTGCAGAGTTTAGTAAAGTTATAAATATTTTAGGCTGGGAATGATGAGCCTCGGAATTAACGAATGATTAGATGTTTTATCGAATCTATAATTTAAAATTTTAATAATATTAATAAACCGTTATTATTATTATAATATTTATTTCTTTATTTTCACCCAATCCTGCCTCTTGAGGCAATACGGATTTTTCACAGCAGTTGGATGTTAAGCGTGTCTGAATAGAAAGATAAATACTTGTTATAATTAAAACATAAAAGCAAATTTATGTTTATCTTATTATAATTAAGAAATATAACAACTTATTATATTGTTTTTAAAGGGATTTTCATTATATGAATTACCATGTGCGCTATCAGAGACCAGAGCCAAGGAATTGTCTCAAGCCATACCCAATCAAAGATCCCGGTGTTAGAAGTAGGCCGCAGCCAATAAAACAGAAAGAACCTCCGAAAAAGATAGAAAAACAAGAAGAAGAGAAAGGATGTATGACTTCAATGTGTGCGATAAAAAAGAAATAAAATCTTCCATCTTTTCCAAATACATTTGAATTCATTCGATAAAAGTCATATATTTATGTCTACATTCTTTAGTATGTAGCATTTAACTCGGAAAGTTAAACATTTTTTATTTGAAATAAATTATCACGCTGAAGGTTCTTCTTCCACCAATTTTTTTTCTGTAGACAAGACAAAATATTAGAATAATAATGATGAACCGAATACGAAGGACGAAAATTATCTTCGAGGTTCTGAATATTCAGAATTACCCTTCTGAAAAAAAAATTCATAAATCAATCACCCAAACTTGTTTAATTTACAGAGACCAATTTAAATAGTGTAGCAAAGAAAACCTTTGAAAAATATTTTTTATCTTGACTGATAACCAAAGCAAACATCTTTGTCACGACAGCTTCTGTAGGAAAGGATTGTTTGCCTGATAGTAAAAAAATGTCAGTTGGACAATCAACTAATAAATTTATAGCACTCTACTGTAAACTATATTGTCATTGGAAGTGTAAAAGTTATTAAATTTGGTTTTTGTATTTTGAATTTCAGGAATTTATTTTTAATGGTGTGTTATTTTTTACTAAATAACAAAAAATCAACAATGTCATTAAATTTATGATCCGCCTAATTCAGCTAATTTGAAAAAAAATCTATGTTATCATACATATATTTATTTCTTAAAGCCTATTTTTTGTCGGAACGCCATAACTTCCTTAATACTTTATCACATTTCATTAATGAGGCATCATTTTTAAGCTTTCCTTAACCGCTACACTGGAAAAATATACAAATCACTCATTTCGCTAACATCTATTCTTTACTTCAACCCTCAGCTATGCCCATGACGCACTAAATACGCTCTGAACGATACTGTATATACAGTATCGTTATGTGTATACAGTATTAAGTGGGATTTAAGTAGATTAGAATGCGAATGTTCGCAGGATCAACTAGTACCGATTAATATGTCGAATAAATACAAAGTATATTAAGTATAATAAATACATTAAGTGCTTTGAAATGTATCTATATATATTTTATTTTATTATCTTAATTTTAATTGGTAATACTCTTATGCTTCATCCCTTTTATCTTCAAAATTTTACTCTTATCCATGTTTTAGTCTATTATCTATACAAACTTCATTATGAGACTCGTTTATATATGAATAATTTTAAGTAGTTCTTTGCTCCTAAACTCAAACCTCAAACTCTAAAACAAACAACCTGTTTTATTGAGCGCATATCCTTATTAATTTCACCAAATAGCATCATTAATACTAACACGAATTAATTCTTTTAGCAAAAAAAAAAAATTTACATCAACAAAAACCCATGCACCTATCTCGACGGCATTCCAGGCGATGCCCGAAAGATTATTTAATTAACCGCTACATGGTTGAACGTAGATTCACTCATTGTAAAATACTTTGCAGATAGCATATTACACCCGGAAAAAATAAATTATTTTCAAATTTGAATATAATTCTTGAAGGAACAGCACAATATACTTAACCATTAAACAGGCGCGGTTCCAGAAAAAAAATTCGGGGGGGATTGGTCGGTAGGAAAAAAAACAGCGTAAAAATAGCACACTTTATTTGCTTATGCTTATACATTAAGTTCATATACAAAATTCTGTATACAAAATTCTCGTCAAAATTAAACTAAACTTCCCTAGAAAACTCGTAAAAGTTAGATGCGTAATTAATTTTTTTAATTCATCCCACTAATTTTTTTTTCGTCGAAATTTCGGGGGGGGGGATTGATCCCCAATATCCCCCTTGGGACCGCCACTGCCATTAAATGTTTGAGATTTGCCGATTGTTGCACCCCTTATAAGTTTAATTTAAAAACAAAAGTGGAAAGAGTTTCTGCCGGGCACTATCGCTCATCATGCCTAAACTCATTTTATTTACTTACGAGTATACTAGGTGTGGTTCAAGATTGACCAAGCGAATCAAAAGTTAGATCTTAATCTTTGTCTGAATTGTCCAAGTTAAGGACTTTGGAGGAAGAAGGTTGCCAAATGCGCTCAATTAAAATGCTATTGCCCATGTCAGAGCTCCGCTGATAACCTTTCCCAGGAGCAGAATGTTCTCGTTATTAGCCGTGTCGTTGAGGTCTGCTGAGATTCCTTGCTGATGAGATGAGATAGGATTAGCAGGTTGGCTATTGTTGATGGGATGATATCGGGCCGACATCCTAACCACTTCCTCTTCGCCCTATCCAACCTTCGCCTCGGTGGAAGGTCGTTTCGGAACCTTCTCTTCTATAAGCAGCAGAACATAGGGTCATTTCAACTTATCGAGAAAAATCAGTCCTTAGCACGGTTCATTTTCATTCGGCGCTAAATCATGATGACATTGCTAGAATAAAAATATTTTTCCTAACTTGAATGCATGATTTCTAGTTAATATGCGATCATCCTCAAATTGCGTTTCAATTTTGAGGTATTTAAGGATATTAAGTTCACGCAAATAGCTTAAGCAAAAACTGCCCACGAGAATATATAAAATGATTGAGAACTAATGAATGAGTATGGGACATAGAACTAAAAGGAAAATTAGAACCAGATTTCGGTTGTGGTTTTGAGTAAAATGAATATTTATTTGGTTCGCGTCTAGCCCAGAGGTTCTTTGGCGTATGAAAATTAAATTATGCTGTAAAATTTGGCCATCATGATAAACTTGAAATGCTTTTGTACTTACATACGGGATACCATGAAGATATGGTGATTGGCTTTCAATATTTCCTTTCGAGAAACTTACTGCGGAGGGAACGTAGATAGTAAAAATTGCCAGTTCTTTGATCCCATTGTATATGGTTGCACTGTTTCTAGCTGTGAGATGTCTGGCGTCACTATCGTTAAGACGTCTCCTATGACCTGTCCGGAGCCTAGTTTGTCCATTAAATAAATATTGTTTTTACTTTAATTCATTGATTTTATATTATTATATAAATAAATCAAAGAAAAGCGGTCGGAATAACCCATACCGAACTAGGGGTGGAGCTTATCGAGTGGAACGAACGGTTTGCGGAACTGGTTCCACTTTCCAAGCGGGAAAAAGCATTGGGCAATATCGTTCCAATGTAATGTAATCTGAGATTATAATGTGAACTTGTATTGGTTGCGATAATTAAATGTTCGAGCCTAAAATAGTATCGAAGGGATTTTAGAAAAAGTAGCTGTCCCGCTTTTAATATTAGCAATTAATATCACTTACAATTACCAACTATCGACCAAAAAGTAAGAACCCTCTATTCTAACTTTGCGCGGACGTAACAACAGACTGTGTAACGACATGGCCACGACAGACACGCCTTTTATGAAACGATTGAAAAGAAGATGGATGAGGGATCTTCTTTCCTAAAACAAGAACGGGATGATGGGCACTATCTTCCTTACGCCTATAATGCCTACATAACCGGAGTTTATCTCTCATTTGCTGATTGTTGCTTTGGTGCAACAAGTGCGAATAAAAGTATTTGTATTAAGCAATATATATATATATATATATATATATATATATATATATATATATATATATATATATATATATATATATATATATTAGATTTAATGGAAGGAAAAATTGTATAAATTATACTTGGGGAACGGAACGGAGGTTTATCTGGTATTTCAAGGATCCCTAAATTGACTGTAAATTTTTCTTTTAATACTTAAATAGTTTTAAATTAAGATCGAATTTTCCATATTGTAACGAATTTATTTTATAGTAAATGGTATGTCAGATAAATCTCGTGACAAAAGTACTTCTAGATTCCTTTACATAAAGTGTCTTAAATTAAATTTCTTATTGCCCGAAAGGAAGGAAGGATTTATACAGGAAAAATTGTGACATTTAGAAACAATTGTATTGCGAGCAGTAAAAGTACATAGTTTAAACATAGGTCATTTTAAATTTATGGGTTAGTTTCATCTAAATTTTTTAAAATTAAGAATTATCTGTCTTACATCGGCTTTTTCCCATAAAGTGCCACAATATAGTTGCATTAACAAGTCCTAAAAGCATGCACAGGCTTGATCAGGCTTTGGTCGGTATTTTGGGTATTATCGGTTACAATCCTAAGCGAGAACACGTTTCTGCTTCGTCTTCATGCGAATCAGTTAGTATTCGCCAAATCAGCGAATCAGTTCGTAGTCATCCAAATGCTTGAGTTCTATCCACGGGAATTTCCGTTTACTTGACAGAAACGTGTCAGAACTTGCCAAAAGTTAATTCTTATTATTGTGAGTAGTCGAATAATAAACCATACACCTACAAAATAACCCCCCCCCCCCCTGTATGCCCCACATCGCCAGAATAAATAAAACTGCCATTCATTCGGAATTTCAAATGAAGGATGACTTAAACTAGTATTCAAGGCGCTTCCGAAAGATCTGAAAAGATAACTGGGTAGACAAAATAGAGTGGTTTTATCTTGTTTTGTGGTTTGTCACTACGTTCTGAAAGCTTTAAGATAGAATTAATATATTATTTATTTTGTGCTTCACTATAATGTAGACTATTATTGCGGATTATAACAGTATTTACCGTTAGGGTCCGTGGCCAATGCATTTGTGGTTTTCGAATGTTTCTTAATAATTCAAATCTTAGTTACAAATTTAATTGCAAAGGCATAATTTATACTATAATTTATTAAGGGATGCACAAAATAAACATTTTAATGACTGTTACACTATTGAGCGGATGTAGGTAGGACACCCGTAGCTAATACTCAGCGGTAACACACTCGTGCACCGTTCCCCTTCTATTCGCTCTTTTATAGTGCGAAATGTCAGGGCTTTACTTTGTTTCAGAATAGAGTCTTAGCTGAGCAGTTTAATAAGAAATAGGCTGACTCCCAAGTATAAAAAGTTGATAGATAAGAGATCTCCTCTCTGTAGCAACCATGGTAATTGAATCAGGCCAGGAAATTGGTGCTTCTACATGCCTGACGTCATAATTTGTTCTATATTTATCTCATATGCTGACTGTCAAAATCATTAATGAAAGACCAAAAAAAAAAAACAGAATTCTTATTTTTTGCAATAAATTTATAAGTATTTTATATATTTGGCTATGCTTTTCATTTAAAATAAAAAAAAAATGAAACAATCCATGTAGTTAAGCTCAAACCATTTGCTCAAATTGGCTTGCGCAAGCCAGTTTGTGCAAATAAATTGGTGCGTGTGAACTCTGGTTTGAAGTTTGTGCAAGCCAAAAAATTTGGCTTGTGCTAAATCTGTCCGGGCAGAAAATTGGTTTGAGGTTGTTGCATTGGCTTGAGCGTGTAAACGATGCTCAAACGGTGCTCAAGCCATAGTTCCAATTTCAGGCATGCGCATTGAATGAAACACGTAAACACCTCTTACTTCGACCGCTATCACTTGTTGCCTTCATCAAAATGGTGAATGAAAAACAATTTATTTCAGTATTTTATTGAAGTATATAAGTCCTTCCCATGTTTGTGGAAGGTATATTCTGCACGCAGTAGTTATATTTTTACTGCATCTATTGCGATAAATAGATATATCGATCGGTGTTCGTTAGCATATTTTATTTATATGTATTAAACATGTATATTAAGCTTAACGGAATGATTTTTATTTTAATATTTTTATCGATTTATTTTATTTTATCGAGAGTATGAATGTTAAAGTTAATTATAAAAAAGGTTATTCCCAGTTATCGGCTATGCCCTATATAATAACCCTATATAATATTTCATTCAAACCATTTACACAAACTGGCTTGCGCAAGCCAGTTTGTGCTATTGGTTTGAGCGTGTAAACGGAAATATTTCATTCAAACTATTTTACACAAAATGGCTTGCGCAAGCCAGTTTGTACTATTGGTTTGAGCGTGTAAACGCACCTTTACTTATTAACATTTTTACAATATCGTAACACTTCTATTTAAAGAAAATAATAATTTACAATGCCACAGAAATAATATAAACGCAAATCATCAACAAGGTTATAAAAAGATTCAACTTGCAACGACACTTTTAACACAAACGTAACAACCATATGATCGATCTTGAGAGCAAGACTAACTCATCGGTCCATCGCTCCATCGCTCCTTATATTTAGTCTGAAATAGAACTGTCTGGAAGGTTCTAGACAAGCGTGGATTAATTTTAAACAGTCACGAACATGTACTAGAACAGTTTGTTCCAACGAAAAGTCTAGAATTATTTTAAATCATATGTTTTGATGTATGTTTTATTACTTTCACTTACCTATATATGAAATATATAGTAAGGGAAAGTATTGCGATCGTGAAAAATTACGACTTCCGGTTTTTAACAGAAATACACGTTTTGGGGTCCCCTTAGTCCAAATAACCAAGTCCCGCGAAATGGTCTCTGCGTGTGTGTGAACAGACTAGCTCAAAAACTACACACCGTGCGAACCTGAAATTGGGTATTTAGTTTATGTATATGCCCGTGATGAGACAGCAAAAATTTCATCAAAAAAGAAAAATATTCCATCAACTCATAAAACACGTTGAGCCCATGCATGCGAAGTACGACTTTAATGACAGACCATTGTTTATAATTAAAGTCGTTCTGTTCATTTAATGGAAATGTTTTTTTTTTTTTCATGGTAACTAAATGAAATTTTCAATAATTACAGAGAATTACAGAATCAGACGACTTGGAGTATTATGCTTGCATTGCCGAATTATCGCAAGTAAGAACTTTTATTTAATAATAAAAAAAATAGTTTACTTTAGACAGCAAAAAAAAAAAAAAAAAAAATAAGAAACAAATTTGGAAAAATATATAATGTGACTCTGAGAAATGGTAATTAAAAAAACACGTCAATTTCTAATCTAAGTAAGTTGGTAAGTTTGTTGTTTGTTTATTTATGTTTAACGGTGTAAAACCCAACTGGTCATCAACGCCGAGTTGATCTTTATGTTATTTAGACGTAAGTTGGTAAGTGAAAGTTGTGTGTTGCGCGCATCGCACCGGATTGTTTTTTCACGTTGCAATATTAATATTATTTTTTTTCAATTTTAAACTTTTATCTTTTTGTTTCGGAGGGCCTTATTTTTTGGAAAATTTGGGGATGTTTAGTCTTTAGCATATCATCGCTTTTTTCGATTTAAGATATTTTGATGCTATAAAAGATGGCATAAAAATATTCAGGAAAAAAAAAAAAAAAATTATTAAACTTATAATAATTAAAGATTGAGGCTTTTAATAAATGTAAGCAGAACTTTATTCATGAATAAGAACCAAGGATGCTGAAAAACCAATATCTTCTTATAATTTTAATGAATTCAGACGCGTATTAAATTACCTATAGTCAGCTCATCTCTTGACCCATGTTGATTTAACCTATTAATCAGTAGATTGGAAACTATTGAAAGTGGTTTCTGAATAAATAGAATTTTCGATGGCTTTAAAGGTAATAACGTAAAATATGCCACATTTTTCTGGATTACGAGTATTTAACCAAATTATGCTTCAATTGCACACTCAATAAATATCAAATTTACTGACCCTAGTCAATGAAAAAACTACCAGAAACAACAACTCATTAATAGAGAACAGTTGTTTATTATATGACGAAGGTAACAAATCATCTCTTAAACAAACAAAAGCCTTAAGCGAAGATGGTGCAATATGAAACCAAACAAGTAGGAAGCGAGAGGTGAATAATGTATAGACAGTAGCACTGTTCACAGTATCAGATTAAGACAGCACTGACCTTATCAATAAATTCCTCTTTTGTCTGTAAGATTGGTCTTGCGGCATTGAATCGAGGATTTCATCTTCAATAATATTTCTATGCGCGTCTTTTCATTCAATTTAGAAAGCGTTCTAAGAAATTCTATCTTCATAAATGTCAGATAAAGGCTAGGACTGGCATTACGGGTTCGTATTTTATCCTCAGAAGAAACCGGAAGAAGTCAACCCTAATTACATGTAGGATGATTGACTTATATATAAATGTGTAGGATTCACATTTATATTTACGTCAAATGTTAAAAATTCTTGACCATCAAATGAAACATCGTATATGACTACAATATATTCGAATTTATTAGATATGGTTTTATGGATTTTCCAAGCGCAACGCATGTACAAATTGCTGGGATAGTCGAGTGGACCAGGGCGCTCCTTTCAGGCTTTCTGTAATACCGCAAGCAACATAAATGTATGTAAGAGGACCACACCGCGCGACTAAAAACCTCAGTAACACTAAAGCGCCAACGTAAAAGCATTACTAGCACAATATACTTGTACGTTCAACATTTAAAAAAATTATAAAATCATATGTACAACGTCAGTTACGCTAACGATAAATTTAAATTATTTCAACCTGAAGGTGAGGCTGACTATTATAACCCTTACGCTATCCTTTAATGGTATCGCAAAAATTTAATTTCGTACATCCTGTAATTGTTTTTATTATATAACGAACAAAAGGAATAAATTGTTTATAATCATGGGATAAATATTCTTTATTGACAGCCTAAATGTTTTTATTCTCTCAAAGGATTCAATTTAGCTGTCAATCAAGAAAATTGCGGTATCTAGACGTATCCAGCTTATTATCCTCTAATGATTTCCGTTCGCAAAAAAATCTTTTTTTTAACTGCAATATAAAGGATCGTATAAAAACAATTTTCTTCGTCTCTGTATCTAAATCGCTCCAAAAAATACAACCTATTATTGAGATGTACTCATCCAGAAACAAGAATTTTATTTGATTTTTTTTTTTTTTTCTAAAAGAAATAGAGTATACCAAATCCTGAAGACTACTTTTACATGGTGACTTCTTCTTTTCTCATCCAAAAAAAAAATTTAGCAATTAATAGTGATAACAGGTATTGGCAATAATTTTAAAGATTACTTGACAAACATTTGATGCAAACCATTACTAATTTTAAGTCCATTGATTTTTGGGTTTGAGATTTGTTTAAAATATTTTCACAAAGAATGTAAGTAAAATACTTTCCGATTTGTTGAATTGATCAAATCTACCCCTCTATTTTTGGATTTTCCAATACTTATCCTAAATATTATAAGGTAATACTCGTAGTTAGGGCCTACCCTTCCAGTTATGATTATGGACAAATTCATTACTTTTTAAATTTATTACTCTTTCCTATTTCATTCCCTAGGCTTAGGGGGCGGCCTAGCTTAGGTTACAATTATTTTTGATTTTTTTAATTGAATCAAAGCTACCCCTCTATTTTTAGATTTTTATCTATAATAGTGGATCTACCCTTCGTGCTATAGTTACGCACAAAATTCGTTTCTTTTTTTCAGATTATATCAACATAAACAAATTAAAATCTATTTACATTAGATTAAGCCTCCATATTTTTTCTCCATATGGCACTTATATATTATTATTATCATTTTATGTCGGTACTCCATAACTTCCTAATACTTCATCAAATTTCATGAATGAGGCATCATTTTAAAGCTTTCCTTAACTGCTACACCGGAAATATACACAAATCACTCATATCTCCTTCGATTGCGAGTCATAAGCGCAAAACCGCGGTTTTTGCTAGAAAAATGGCCGTAGAGGTTTTCTAAATAGTGTCAACCTTTTGAGTTTTTCAATGAAAACATGTTTGGTCATATACATATTTTCGATTAACTCCTTCGTTTACGGGTTGTAAGCGAAAAATTGCAATTCTCAGTGAACATTTCAAAATGGTCGCTGGGCTTTTTCGAAGGTGTCATTTATTTAGTTTTTCGAGACAAACATTTTTGGTTACATACACTTTTTCGATTGTCGCTTTCGTTTGCGAGTTTCAAGCAAAAACATGCGATTTAAGTCAATAGGATCAGCGCGCTCGCTTTCCGCGAAAACGATATTATTACGAGTTAAGTCTGTCAAAGTTACATCTAAAATGATAAATGTAGTAATACTAACTAATGACTTACTAATTAGTGAGATTGAACTAGGTTAGAGTGCGAATGCTTCGCAAGGGTCAGCTGGTTATTTATTATTATTATCAATAATTATTGAGAACGACTAAAAGTTTTTAATGAAATTTTATAACATAAGATATTGTATTTCTTCGGGCCTGTACAAGTCTAGGAGTGAGGTGAAAAAAGCTCTATATGTTTTGTACCTAAAAGTTTTCGACGGTCTGTTTCATTTTTTCATTGAAATAAAATTGAAAATGCTTTTAAAAAAAAAAAAAGTCTATGAGGGAATTGGAATTCATTATTTTTCCATTAAAATCCCTTCCTGGCATTTACTGTCATCACTCCATAGAGTCAAAAAATAGATATACACTACCTTATTCTGTCCAGAATAGATATTATGTTGTTTTAGATAATAGGAGAGAATTTTTCAGTCGATGGAGATAACTTAGAAAGTTCTTGTACGGGTTCGATCTTCGGTAACTTTTCCAGGTTTTTTCATTTCCAATACTCGCGATGCTTCAAGAG
The DNA here is from genome assembly GCA_911387785.2 of Aelia acuminata. Lineage (NCBI taxonomy): Eukaryota > Metazoa > Arthropoda > Insecta > Hemiptera > Pentatomidae > Aelia > Aelia acuminata. The sequence continues at coordinate 49,813,334 of OU426979.1, forward strand.
AGTTACCTAGGGGAAAGAAATAAGCAACCGCCATTGCAATAGAAGTAAATAGTAGTTACTATTTTAGACTTATTAAAGTACGAAGGATAAGAGAAGGTGTTGTATAAGGCACCGGTTACCCCGCAACCTTCACCTCGGCCAACATTGTTCCTTCGGGAGCAGACCAACGTGAGCTGCTCAATGGAATGTGCCTCTGCTTTCTGATGCCTTGACATTTTGTAAACAAACTATATTCCCCTTATTATAGGATATTATACATTTTAGCCATGGCGTAACTATTATATAGAAATTATTTCCTGTAATATGTTTCAACGAAAAATGGAATCACCTTAACGATAATCACGAGCCATTTAACGAAATCTTTGTTGATAGAAATCTGTGGTCAAGATCGTTAGGAAAAAAACCCATTACACTTCACTATACGAATTATAGAGGTTAATGTAAGCAAGAAAAATTTTCTTCCATGGAGAAAGGTAGATGGAATTTATGAACCAAATGCCGTTTGGTCTGTATTTAGCATAGGGCTCTATGAAACAAGGACAATCCGAATAGGGGGAGACGACTTGATACCATACAGTGGCAAAGAAGGGAATTTGAGATATGGGTTGATGGATTGAGCTTTGTTGTTCACAATCCACACAATTGGTGTAAATCTTGGAGTTTGCCCTTTTTTTTATCTTAAAAACTTAAATACAAACTACCTACTTACGCTTTGAATAATTTTCTAGTATAGAATATGCTGTATCCATTAAGTTTTGTTTTTTAAAATCCACCCACTAATAATATATATTTAAAGTAGGCGACATGGAATGATTGAAACATTAAAATGGGACTCATTCAACTTTTTAAAATGCGTCATTCAAATGTTTCATTGTGTCCACTCACTATTCATATTCCTTGACGGCGGAACTTTAAGAGCTAGGAAGGAAGTTAGGTGAGAATAAATTGACTTCCGGCATTGTTTGAATACAACAATGATGTTATTAAAATCCGGAGCCAAGAAAATGTAATTGAACTCGGCACAATCCCCCACCCACTCCCCTGGCACGGGAAACCCTTATAGCCTAATCGGCGAGGAAGGGGAAGGCCAAAAAAAGGGATAAGCCTAGAACAAATTATTGTATGTCCGGCATGAAGAGGGAAAGCGCCAAATAGCGTACCCCCTTCCTGGCTTGATTCAATTACCATGGTTGTTAAAGATAGGAGGCCTCTCATTTACCAACTTTATAAACTTAGGTGTAAAAAAAAGAAAAAAAAAGCTATTATTAATAATTTATTTTAATAATTATTGGTTTTGAATATAGGCCAATTTCATCAACAGGGCATTCTAATCAACACAAATATATATCATTTTGAACCTAACCATCTCAGATTTTCTTGAAATTTGGTACATGTGTTCTAGTTGTATCTACTAGAATCATTGTGAAATATTACTCAGATATGTCCACCTGTTTTTGAATTATTGGTCTGTAAAGCCTTAAAAAATAAGTCCAGAAACAGAAAATATAATGATTAAAAATAGCTGTAGATGTTTTCCAAATTTGACTAGGACTATGAGTTTGATGTCTTTAAGTAGGGCATTCCATCCCATTTCACCTATACATAAATGTATAGGTCGGTACTACAGAAATTTTCTTAAAACCTAGTTTAAAATTTTAATTTCAATTTTCTTTTAAAATTTTTATATTTAAAAAAAAATAGGTTTTATTAATTTATTTATACAAAAATCAAAGTAACAGTATGTTAGTAAAAATAAAATTCAAGATTTGTTCAAAAAATAAAGTTGAGATAGTGTTAACATTTCTATTATTTCATCACAACCCTCCACCCTCCTCCCACTGTTGAATTCTTCTCTGGTTTTGCATAATTTATAGAATTATTAGAAATGAAAAGATTCCTTCAGCTTGCTTCAAACTTCAAACAAGGAATCAGCTGTAAAGGATTGAAAATGTTCACTGTTATAACTTAAAACAAGTACAAAACTGTTGCCGAACAAGAAGTTATTTGGCGGATGACTCATAGAATAATTTATATAGCAACGAAAATAATGTTGGAAGGAAAAGAAATAACATTCATGCTATGTCATCTATAATTGTGTTATATCTATCATTCTGTTCTTAAAATAATGTTTTGATTATTACCCGGTTTAATTGCTCGATTAATAAAACATTTTATTTTATCTATTTTTTTTTTTGTCAAAAATAAATGTTTAAAAGAAAACCAGAAGCAATATGAAAACAATGAAGAATCTTCCAAATGTAATCGTCAATAGAGTATCGGGCGTTTAAATATGAAAAAATCTATGATCATGGTACTTATCAGATTTATCAGAATGCAAATAGTGATTTCACGAGTTCTTTTTTAACGAAAAACTCCCATTTACTTTGTGGGTCCTTTCTCAGATGTTGAATTATCTTTATTAATATTAATTGTAGCTATGGATAGGGGACGTCTACTTTTTCAGTCGCGTAATTATGAAGACCTAAATTGTTAACAGAGCCCAATTACATTTTGTTTAGTTGCACAAACATACAGATATGTAATGCATTAAGGCATTAACTATTTGTACAATACACACAAAAAATAATTGATATACTAATGCTATTGAAAGATGGTGGTAGGTCATGAGGTCTGGGACCTAAATACCGACAAGGATACCCTGGTAAGATGTCTGGGGCACTCAGAGCAAAGACCGCTTCATGCGTCTGTCGCGCTGATAACAAGGTATCTTCAGGGCTACTACCACACTTCACCCTATAAGACAAACGGGATCTTTCACTTCGTATATTCTTCATGTTGTTCGCCCTAATGTACTTTATTATGCTGATTTCAATGAAACCTTGTAATCGAGTATTTTGCTTACCATTAGCTCAAGAGTCTCTTTGAATCCTCCCCCAAAAAAAATCATAGTCTAAAGTTATTGTTAGTTCTGTAGGTGAATTTACTTTCTCATGTGATTTGTTATGTATACATGTAAAATGACATAATGGAGTACTAGATCATACTATGACGTACTATTATACATTTTAATACATTCACCCAAAAGTGCCACTTCGGCAACTTTGTCGCTTAGAACGTTTTTCGGCGGATCCATTCATTTATACAAAATTGATAATTCGAGCAGTCTGGCTCGTAGTAATTATGGTCATGTTGTGATTGGGAAGTTCTTCTAATAGTATGTACCTATATCCGTTTAATTATTAACTACTGTTTATAATATCTGATAAAATTAGCCTTTGGTTTCTAAACTTTTCATTCTTTTAATAAAATATTTTAAACGTTTCATCCGTTGAGGGCATCCTCAACACTGCATTTTTTTAAAAATGTTAATCAACTTTGGATCCTAATCTAATTTAACCTTTGAATATACTATTATTCCATTTAGTGTTTAAATTTAAATAATTATTTCTCACATACCTTTTCTTTTTTTTATTTATAAGCATTGTACAATTTATAAGCCTTAAGTCACATCTTTTTAAGTATATTGCAAGTAAAATTAGTACATGTCTAGCTAATGAAAAAATATTTTATGAAAGGCATGCAATAGAAGCAAGTATATCAGAGATTTTGAATAAAAAGCACAATTTAAGAAATAAATTGTATTAATTATCAAGAGTAATCTAATTTTTATTTTACCGAAAATATCGAGGCTCGATCCCTTGAAGCCTACCAGATGTTATTTCGGCATAGAAAAGTTACAAAACCGGCTTGGGCTAGTTTTCTCATATTTTCTTTAACGTCCTTGATGATCTTTTCTCATGATGGATCAGGAGCATGATTTTTTTCGTTAAATTGTTTCTACCTTTTTCGGAATTTTTCAAGGTTGTGTTTTCCTGTTGCCTTGGTCTGATTCAAATTAGTAGCATAACAAGTACCGTATCCGCTAGATACATTTCCATTAATTGAAGCCGTTAGTTAGAAACTATCTATGCAGGGCTACATTTATCATATTAGCATATTAGTTAACCAATCATTTATTAATAATAGAAACACCATAAACTAAGTTGCGCTATTACTTTAATCGTAAGCGCGTTATTAACGGTAAACGTGAACAGCTTTAAATCAATGTATTTGTAATCTTTATTAATACACGGAATGTAATTTGATGACCTAATACTATAGGTTACTAGCTGTATATCCCGGTTTCACCCGGGGAATTTCATTTTTCTAATAAACGTGAACAAATTTAAAGTGAAATCATAACGATTTTTATAACAATAAAGAATATACCCAGAGACTGGCTGAAGTTATGAAATTTTAATATGGACAGGTGTTCGCACCTAGTAAGAAAGATCCACTGAGCGAAATTTGGGGAATTTAGGACAAACGGTATGGAGTTTTATTAAGAAAAAACAAACTAACAGAAATTCATCTTTGAGCTGTATAACCCGGTTTGATCGGGGAATTTCATTTTTCTAATGAAACGGTCGATTTCGTAAAAAACCATTGTAAAGTGAGTTCATTACGATTTCTATAACAATAAAGACTATCAGCTGAAGATCGGCTGAAGTTATGCAATTTTAATATGGACAGGTGTTCGCACCTGGTATGAAAGAACTACTGGCGAAATTTGGAGAATTAGGGATAAACGGTATGGATTTCTATAAAAAACAAACAAACAGAAATATTGGCCTGCAGTTTCAGCTTCTCGCAAATCGGCTTGCCTAAGCCTCTGTGGCGCAAAGCGGGCCTCCTATTCCTGGGCAGACTCAGTTTCCCGCGATTCTGCCTGTCTAAGCCTCTGTTGTTCAATCCTAATTTGATGTTCGTCGAGAGTTTCAGCTGCTCGTATTTGACGTTGTTTTTAGCTTTTGAGCTCACTACTTCTATTGAAGCTCGCTTCTTAGGAGGCATTTATAAAAAATAAATTCACCATACATGTAAATAAACGTATTGTAATTTAAAAAAAACATATGGTTTAAAAATCCCAGAACTCGACGCCTACCAAGGGACGGTCTTACCGGGCCTTGTTGGCCTCTTCAAAATGTATAAAATGATATTTTAGGCTGTTTTTCGACTCAAACGGTCGATTTCGTAAAAAAAACCCATTGTAAAGCGAGATCATGACGATTTTTTTAACAATAAAGAATATACCATGAGATTGGCTGAAGTTATGCAATTTTAATATGGACAGGTGTTCGCACCTGGTATCAAAGAACCACTAAGCGAAATTTGGAGAATTTAGGACAAACGGTATGGATTTCTATAAAGAACAAACAAACAGAATTTCAACTTTATTTATAAGATTTATTTTTGATACAAGTTTTTTTTAATTCACAAATTTTTTCATAGACGCTATGAATATTGGAAGTTCGTTGAAAAAAAATTATTATTTCACAGTATGGGATTAAACTATACATTATTTATTTATTTATTTATTCCACCCTACCGTACCTCTAGGGTAATACGGGTTTTTGTATCAGTGATATGATACGCATGCCTGCATAAGATAAACTGCAAAATACAGTTTTAATTGCAATATTTTCTTTTTTTCTTTCGAGATCAATTAGTCACTGCCGTCCTCTTCTTCCCCTTCTCTGTCTGGCGGCCTCCTAGGAGCTTCTTCTTTCAATCAATGGTAAAGTGGGTTAGGCCACCGCTTCCTTCCACTCGCACACAAATTTTTTGAAATGCGGGTAATTTTCTTTGGTCATGAGCTGAGGGAGGTCGCTCTCAGACAGAGTGTAGAGCCCATCTCCCTCATCCCCCCCATCCCTCGCCCTTCATGTCTCAAAGGCGGCGCAGAAAACGACAATGTGCTCGGCGGTTTCTGGTACCCAACAACTGGGGCATAGGGGGTCGATGTTTATGCCGTGTTTGAAAAGTTTAAACTATACATACATACATACCCAGGATAGTGTGTATAACGGTGTGTACATGTGTACCTATTTTAATCAACATCATAGAAGACAAGGGTATCCCGCTAAAGTAATGATTCGATAACAAGTTAAGACTAGATTAAAAGTGGGAAATTCTTATTATTTTTCATTAGCAAAATTACTTGGCTCACGCCTTCTGTTCCGAAACTAAAAACTGCAATTTACAAAACTCTAATACTTCTAACGGTTCTTTAGGGATTTATAACATGTATAACATGTTACAGTAAGGTATGATCGACGACTCGGAGTTTTTAAAGTGTTGCGTAGAATGTTTGGACCGAAGAAGGATGAATCAACAGGAAATTTCCGACAGTTATACAACGCCCAATTGCTTGATCTTTACACAATTAATATAATCTAAGTTAAAGCCGCGGTTCAGTAAGATGGGCGTGCTAAGATAGGGAGTCTAAATTGCGAACGAATTCCTAAAAAATTAATTCGCCTTGCTGACAGGAAAACGTCTGAGAGGTCGGCCGAGGTGAAGGTTTCTGTTAGGGCTGATCTGTCGAAGTTGAATTTGGACGGTAGTCGGTGGATAAGGTGTGTAGGGAGCGAGTTGTGGAGTCATTGAACCTTTGGGTTCACTAAGCCTATATTATTATTGTTATTCATTGTTACACCTGTATCTTCTATACGTCTATCGTCTAATATACACGTTCAGTTTAACCTTAATCTTACAACTGCTATATAACTTGGATTATATTAATCATGTAAAGCTCAGCCAATTCTGCATTCTCTTCGGTCCGAAAATTAGATGCAATAATTTACTTTTAAAAACCTCCAGCCCTTGCTGATCCCTCTCGGACACTTAAAGTACCCTAGGGAGAATAATAGTTTTGTTATTGTAATTTTTAAGTTTTGAGACAGCAGGCGTGAGTCAAGCAATTTTTCAAATAAAAAATAGAAAGCTTTTCGCCCCTTCAATATAGCTTTGATTTTCTCTTCAATGTCACTTATCCTATTACAGCTATCATAGCCCTTAAATACCGAAACTTCTCTACGTACTCAAACTTATTTCCTCTATATAAATATAACCGTAATTAACTCGGTTTCTACAATTAACTATATTTTTTGTTTTTTCCTTAGTTCTTTCCAGTACACGTTTAAAGTTCGTGTAATCGCCAAGCATTACTAAATCAATAGCGTATCCGAGTACGGATACAATTTCTCCCAAACTTAAACCTCTTCCGGTGAGTATAACCTCCCTAATGGCGTATTACAGAGATAAATAAAATTGATGATAGCGATTCACCTTCTATTAAAGCAGGAAAAAACCGAAACCTGTCAGTAAAAAAAAAAAAAAAATAAAAAAAAAAAATAAAAAAAAAATAGCGATTCTGACTGGACTGAATGTTTTGGTCGTGCACATGTTTACTAGATTAACTTATTCTAGGATTTTCCGAACTTAATCAGAATATTAGAATATTATAAGGCATATATGAGAATAGTATAGAGCTTATGTATGGTCTATGGAATCATAAGCCTTTTTGGATTAAAGAGAGGAAAAAAAAAGGACTGAACGCCCTACTCACATATCTCTTGTTCGTCAAAACACCACGAAAAATAAGAATTTTAAACAAAACTGGACATAATACTGGAATATCTCTCGGGGTCAGTGTCACCGTTCAGTCCAATTTCATGAGAACGATTTCCAGAATTGATATTTATAGTTAATTAAAGATTAATTATGAGGTAGATTTGATGTTGGTCTAATATCGAAAATAAATCCATTTCTTTAAAAAGTCCCTTATTATGATTGAAATCATCATAACTTTTGCACGTATACTAGTGTATTATTTATAAAATACTTGATTATTGTTTTAAAATGCATGTTATCAATGATTGATTTGGCCACTTTTCGGTTTCAGCCAAGTTATCCTCGAATGAATCATCGATACTTATGTATTTCTGTACAGGTATTCTCTGCTTGCATTCCTAAATAGTTATTTATACACGTGAATTTCCTCTTTTTTTTTTTTTAATTTAATCTTTTTTGTGTCATCCCTATTATTAAAATTTTTTCTCTGATGTCATATTGTGTGTATATTTAATTTTCATTAGTATTCGGAAACAAATGCTCATTTAGAATAAAAGTAAAAATATCCGGTGAACGGTGAATTTTTTTTTTACAAACCTCTTAGTAATTTCTTCGAAGTTGGTAAGATTTAGCGCATACAAAGGAGGACTTTAAATTGTTAAAACGTGCAAATTATCATCATGAACAGCTTGTAATAATTTATAGTAGTTTCATTATCATAATGTATCCGTTCAAGGATTTGCTCATGAATCGCAAAGAAAGACATTTTATTCTTCTAAAATAAATAAAAAAGTTGTCATGATTTAGATATAAAAATATTCATTCACATCCCCCCCTCAATAAGAACGTTCATGTTCAAAATATTTTTCCCTGGATGTAGTGGAACAATTGTAATTTTTAGATCCCAAAACGATTTGACTGAAACATACAATACCTTACTAATTATATTTCAACAGTTGATTGTATTTAAAAAAGCCATTTTTAGTGCTGCTACTAAAAATATCCGTACTTCGTTCCTCTACTTCGTAAATGTGCGCTGAAGCGCGTTTTTATCTGGTTTTTCATAAATCGCGCCCCGCGAAGGTTCCATTTTTTTTTTTTTTAATTATTCCGTACAAAAGGCAGTTTCAACCGCAGTCTATTGACCTATTCACAGCTTCATTGAAAAATAATTTTAATACTGTTTTAATTTTCATAATGTAATTTTCATTCAAAAATTATAATTATGATAATCCGTCAAAGGCAGCAATCGATGTTCATAACAACTGTGAGTCCATCCGTCATTTAAAATCGGATATCCCTACTACTTCCTTTCCCTTCGTCTTCGTGGTTTACCCTAAATTATTATAATATATACCTTAATTATATTTTACTTTAAAACTTCAGTACCATAATAGTTTTCTGAATGAAAAAAAGGTGGTTTTTGTAGAAACAATAATCGATAATCACCTTCATCGGTTTGCGGAAAGGCATTATCATTATATTATAAGGCGTTATATGAGCGAAAGCTAACAGTTCCAATTTTCTTAAAACCGGAAATACCTCTTCTATCTATTTCCATTCGCAATGTGCTTATTTACAAAAACGGTAAAAAAATAGTTCGACTATTGATGAAATTATGATTTTTCCCCTTCCAAAAAGAAACAAATAATAATGAATCGAAAATTACTGAAGACTTTCCAGTTTTGCAATAATTACACCTCTCTACCTACTCTATACCTTAAGCAAAACAACAATTAAAAAAAAATTATAACTGTGGATAAAGCTGTTTCCTGTACATTTCTCTAAATTGCGTTTACACAATTATCAAAACACGTTTGTTTCTGTCTACCCAAAGTAGGTTGGGAAGTGAAAGTTGTGTGTTGCGCGCATCGCACTAGATCTTCTTTTTTTTTAAATTGAACCGCACTAAATCGTGAAATTTAACAGAATGCATATGAATCTTGTGGTTGGAACACTTAAACATTGAACAAGCATATATCTTTTTAGGCCTGTTTACACGGTAAAATGTTAGGAACCAAACGTTGCTTTGATTCTTGACCGTCAGGGGCGATGGTAATCGCCTGTAAAATTCCTGTTAAAAGGATTATCTATATAAATAAAGATGAAATTCTGTTTGTCTGTTCTTTATAGAAATCCATACCGTTTGTCCTAAATTCTCCAAATTTCGCTCAGTGGTTCTTTCATACCATTTGCGAACACCTGTCCATATTAAAATTGCATAACTTCAGCCAATCTCAGGGTATATTATTTATTGTTATAAAAATCGTTATGAGCTTTACATTAGGTTTTTTACGAAATCCGACCGTTTGAGTCGAAAATAATGTCATTTCATAGATTTTGAAGAGGCCGACAAGGCCCGGTAAGGCCATTCCTCCGGAATAGTCCTTTTCGAGTTATTGGCCGACGAGTGCGCGTCTTCCCGCTACTCGCTTCTCGCTCCTGACTCTTTCTTCTGTCCTAACAAAATTTTCTTGACCCAGGCATTTCTCATTTTTTTTTTGCGACTGGATTTCTTCTTTGTTCTTTGATATTTGGTACCTGATTGGTTTATGGAAACTACCCGGACTGTTTATATGGTTAATAACCGGAGATTTAGACACTAGCACAACGCCGGACTGAGTGAACTACCCGATAAATGTAATCGACGTTATAGCAGCGAGACGAATAAAATGGGCTTTAAAAATTGCGAAACTTAGTAGTGAACGAATTCCGATAAGATTAATAAACACGGTGCCTAATGGGAAACGTCCGAGGGGTAGGCCGAGACGGAGGTGGGAGGATTGCGTTTGGACAGATCTTCCGAAGTTTGGTCTGGATGGCGGTTTGTGGATAGACTTGGTGGTGGTGAGTTGTGGTGTCAGCATCGAATATTCGGATTCGTTTAGCCCTCATTACTATTATTAATTATTATTATTATTATTCTCCTACGTTAAATACAAATTTATTCCTTGCTTGCCTAGATCATAATTTCATTTATAATTTTTTTATGGGTTAAATACTGAGTTGAACTCAATATAGAAAACATTACAAATGGAAAATGAAGGCAAGGATTTTTTAATTTATACTCCATGGTCTATATACCTTAATTACACGAATTATGTTTCAACTATACTGACACCTTCACGTTCTTTTTTTAAGTAGATCGGGTTTCCGTCAGTACGTTTTAATAATTTATTTGTATATTGATAAATGAAAGGAAAGATTTTTGGTCAAAAAAATAGGAAAAAACTATTACAATAGGTCTATTAGTAGTGAAAATACAGGCATACTGTCAGTCGGAAAAAGGAGGGGGAAGGGGAGGGGGATGGAGGGGAGGGGGTCGAACCAGAGGAGCTCTAGGACAGAAAGTCTCAGTGTGCTGGTGTGTGTCAGTAGTGTTCGTTTCTTGCAACCCTTCTCTCGAACCAATATTTTCTCAGCCAACTAATTAGTAAGTACTCAATATAAAAAATAAAATTATGTAACAGTAACTAGGCCTACCTATTGGCAAAACTAATAATTTTGGGATTTTTAAAAAAAAAGTTCTATATTTAATTTTGATTTCTTTTATTTTTTTATTTTATTGATATATATATCACATATATATAGATAGATTTGTAATGTGTGTATATATACCTCTGATTAAATATTTCAATTAATCAGTTTAAGAAAAAAAAATATTGCATTGTTTCTATATTACTTTTTTTTCTATCTTCAAGGATATTTTTTCTTTAGTTTTGTTTTTATTGCATTTGTTATCACTAAATACAGATCTGTAAATCGGTCGCGATTGCATTAGGAAACGTAGTTCTGTCCATAAAAAAATTTCAGGTAAGTTGCCTTGTAGAATAATAATTCAATATTCCTCCGATTCGGGGTCGTATAACAAAAAAAAAATATATTAGCGAGACGAAAAACGGCTGGCTTTCTCTTCGGACCATTCCAGAACTGGCCATTCCGATTTATCGAATATTATTTTCGCGCACATATTCAATATTTAGTACTCCACGTTAAAATTGCCAACCGATTAGCTAAAACTAACCGGCGATGATGGCGTCCAATCTGTCGGTAATAAATTGAAAGAGTATGATTCGGAATCATTTGAAGACGAGTATCTTAGGCTCAATTCAATACCCATTCAATCTGTTCCACTTAACTACAAGATATAAAACCAGAATTTGCGTCAATAGCCTGGGATTAGAATATTCTTACGAAGCGGATTTATCAATATCGCTTATCGAGAGTCTAAGGAAGATACTGAAATAATTTAATTCAGGCTATTTTAAAATTAAAAAAGTGGATTGCTGTTCTCAGAATTTTAATATATTTTATAAAATTAAAAATACATACCTATATACAAAGCTATCGATTTTTTTTACTTAATTATTTTTAGTGCCGTTTGGCTATGGAAGGTAATTGGATAAGTTTCTTATAAGTTTAATTATTATTCCAATCATGGAAAGACTAGGAAGAATTATATGGTTCTTGTGCTATTCCTTATTGTTATCATTAGCGGCGCGAGTTGAATGCTTAATGTGAGAGTGCAATTTTTTCCAGACGAATGCGAGGGGTTTGTCCAGGGAAGGTGGTGTTCTAATGGTTTTGCATCTCGTGCGCCTTAGGTCTCTCCCCACCACCCCCTCAGCTTTTAAAAATCCAAATTTTCTTTTAATATGCCACATGCCATGTAATTATTTTATATTGCCATTTGTATTACATATATATATTTTTTTCATTTTATGTACACACTCTGAATGATATATTAGTTATGATTACAAATTATTTAATATTAAAAAAAAAACAATTAGTATTTATATTTCTACTTTTAACAAAAATAATTCGTTTCAAAATGTTTAATAATTTTATGCAAATGTGGAAAAATATAACTTAATTAAATGCATTATATTTTTATTTATGGATCATTTAGTTCATTTAATTTTTATGGTACGTAATCTATGGTACAATTTTTGGTTATCAGTCTACATCTAGAGTTTCAATTTTCACAGTAAATATGTATCAATTTCATAGAACTAATAAACAATTTTCCCTTGAAATCAATATTAATAATAATAATAGCTTAACGAACTCGAAGGTTCCATGCCGGCACCACAACTCGCTCCCTGCACACCTCTCTTAAAATGAAGGTAGTCAAAATCTTTTCCAAAACTAACATTCGTAAAATTTATAACATAAATTGAAGTATTCCTTTATTAGGCGGTTGCATGTTTTTTCTTTTTTTTTTTTTAGTTTTTATCAGTCTACATCTAGAATTTCAATTTTCACAGTAAATATGTAACAATTTCAATGTACTAATAAAAAAATTATTCAATTTTCCCTTGAAATCAATATTAATAATAATAATAGCTTAACGAACCTGAAGGTTCCATGCCGACACCACAACTCGCTCCCTGCACACCTCTCTTAAAATAAAGGTAATCAAAATTTGTTTTTTTTTTTTAATATTCGTAAAATTTATAACATAAATTGATGTATTCCTTTATTAGGCTGTTGCATCTAACTGCAAGACTCGTAAGGAAAATTATAAAAACATTTTAATGATTTATATGTTTACATCTATTAAATGTTTAAGGTTTAATTTAGAAAACCGATTTTTTTTTTTTTAAATTGAATTTCTTTTTTATATACATACTAAACATTTTAAGTATAGTTACTTAAAATTTTTTTTGATACCCTTCCTGGACACGTCCTGACATACGGGGTTACTCTACAGTTGTATCCAACCTACTCTAACCATTATGGGTTCCGCGGGTCCGCCGCGAAACAAACGTCGCTCTCCCTGGGTGGATTGAAACCGCCGCAGTTCAGAATATTAAAGAGGGTCGCGCTCTAACATGCTCGGAAATCGATGCCGTACTTAAATGTTTTATCAAACTGGATAGGGTGGACAAAAAAAAGCAATTAAGATACATATAGGAATTCATTTCTCATACCAATATACAACACAACTCTCGGAAAAGCATGAATGGTGTAAAAAATCTTAATACGTTAGGAGCGGCGGCGTATTTTAGGGGTTGAATTGAACGATATTGGTCCCCGGGGTCCGACTGCTGGGATGAGCCACAGACGATATCGGGCGTCGGGGTCCGATGGGAATGCCATTTGACGAAAGCGTTATCTTTTGACTAAAAAATGAATTAAATGAGCGTCTCAAAGCATTATCTCTCGGTAAGGAATAGAAATAGACATAATAGGCGCAGGACAGACCGATACAGGATTTACGCCATACTTTATCGAAAATCGGACCTCGGATTCCGTTTCTAAAAAACAACAGAATTTCAACTGTTAGCAACATTTTCTGCACTAAAATGCAATAGTCTAATTAAAAATAGACTAAATTGAGTGTTTGAAGTGTTCGGGCTTTCGGACATTTTCATGTGAAAATCGGCTGTTAAGAGGGGAATGTAAGACATCGGACCCCGGGGACCGATGCCGCACCTAACGTGTTAAAGAAAGTCACCAAAAAAAATGTAATTATAATTAAATTTAATTATTTACTAAGTAAATTATTTTAAATTTATTAAAGGTTTAAACTACCTAATCTAACAACAGTGGGAAAGTCGAGATTTATTCCGTGGGTCAGCCATTAAATAAAAATCAACCTACCAGAGCAAATTCGAGCCGCCGCTGCTCGGCTCGAGAATGCTAAAGCGTGTCGCGTTTTAACACGCTCTGCTATCCCAGTACAATAATAATTATTACACTGTGTAATTAACCAACTGTATGTGATTTTTTCTTGTTAATACTCGAAAGGTAAACACGCAGTAAGTTATAAATGAAATATAGAAGAAGAAGAAGAAAAGTAATTTTTATTCTGGGATATTTAATCCCCTAAGAATAACAGGCATGAACAAAAGTAATGGCGATTTGTCTGGATGGTTGGAAAAAATATAATAAAAACATTAAATAAATAAAGAATTAAAAAATAAAGTAGCCACAAAAAAGAAAAGCAATACAATAAACATAACTGAGAAAAAATACTGAAAGAAAAAATAAAAGATCAACGTTTGGATGTTGAGTATAAAACTTTGATCAGCTTTTGAGCTTAAAAGATATAAAAAAAATCAAAAAGATATATCCTCAAAATTGCTTTCACTATTTACATAATCATCGGAGATTGGAGATTCAGGAGGTGATTAAATAGTTGGGTTTTAAAGGATGTGAGGGATGAAGTTTTTTGGATAGAGATAGGTAATGAATTCCAGAAGGTGGCAGCACGGATGATAAAAGATTTCGTAAAGGAGGCAGATCGGTAGAAAGGGATGTACAGGTTAGAGGTTTGGGATCAGGTATTTAGAGAATGTATGGAGGAGCAGGGTGTGAACAAACTGAGGATATACGGAGGTTTCTTGGTTCTAAAGATTCGGAAAAGATAAAAGGCCTAGGAAGTATTGGCGTCGGAAAACTGGGTAGAGTTTTTCATTTCAATTCAGCATACCAACTGGAGACGTGGGAGCGCCTGGGAACACCGAAGATAAATTTAATGTATATAGGTTAATGTAAAAAATAAATAAAGGTTTAATCGTTTAGGATACCGGTATATACAACATATATCATTCCGGAGTTCAATTATTAATTAATTTATTCATTATTAAGGATAACTAAATAGAATGAGAATAAATACAAATGTTCGGGAATCTTCCCTCCATCTGTATATTTGTGGGAGGTCCGAAGATGTCCATATGAATTTTAAGAAGGTGGGGATGCGGAAACCCATCTTTGGTTCTTACCATCTTCTTCCTTCTTGAATTATTAACATTTTTTTTAACTAAAGATTAGCCCGAACGTTCGATTTGAATAGTTCCGGACGTGGTTGCTTAAAAAATCCATATCTTCTTGATAATTGTTCTCCCATCTTCGGCACGGTCAACACGTTCAACATTAAACACGTTCATTGATGATTAATACGATGTATTAGTGATTCGTTTCTTATCTGAACCAACATTGACAGGTCTATTGCTGTTGCCGATGGATTTCCTACCATTTACGATATTATTACATCGTGTGGAAGAATAGTTTAATGGATGAAGTACATGTAAATGAAGTATTAATTTTCCTGTTTGTTTCTGCTTCACTCACTTAGCAGATTATTGTACGATGTTGTGGTTAGGTTATTCGAAATAAAAGAAACAAGCTATGTTAAGAAACAAACGAGAAAATAACTTGAAAAATCTTTAAAAAATCTCATTCTCTTCAAAAGTTTCAAAGCATATTTATCAATTAAGCTCTTCTTATACCTGATATTTAAATATTTGATATGCATTGAGGTATACGCGTGCGCAAACGAATCTGTTTATTTCCATCCAAAAAATAAAGTAAAACCTAATGTCTCCTCCCTCTTATATGTTATGTTGGTTTTATTCGGTTGTTTTCTAACTTTTAAACATTAACATTTAACATATATGGTCCTGTATTTTGGTATAATTTTTGTATAGGTATGTTTCGGATGGTTTAAATTAAACTCCTTTAAGTAAGGAAAATAATAAAAATCGAACAAAAACGGTTAATATTCCTTTATTGTTCCAAAGATATTTTGCTAATTGTTCAAGATCACTAAAATTCTCGATTAGGCTATATTGTTTAACAGTCCGATTAACTGACGGCTGATAGGCTAGTATATACATAGGTAAATATATATAATATAAATTTTGCAGTAACTCATTTTGTTTTAACATGTGGTATGAGAGGATGTGGTAAGGAGGAGACGCTGCTAACACTTAGGTTCCAGACTCTGATCGAAATAATTGTACATCAAGATCACAAATGTCCCTGCGGATACAATTATATAACTGCATGAAGTTCATGAGACGAAGGACACTTGACTGACTGAATGACTGAACATGACCAGCAACGGTGGCAAGCTTACGTTTTAGACATAATTAATTTAGGACAAAATAAAAAAAATAAAATTGATTTGGACAAACAACTTAAACACCCGTGCAAATCAAATTTTGAAATACTTTATATTTTTATAACAATTATAGGCTTCATTTCAAGTACATCGATCATAATAAAAAGACAAATAGCCGAATAAAGAAATATATATTCGAGTTGAATTTTATTTATTACAATTTAATAGTCAATTCTACTGACGTCATTAATACAGTAGAATCATTGAAAACAATTTAGTATTTAAAAAATCAACTCTTTTTTTTTTAAATGAATTGTATTTAGTAGATGTATAGATGACAGACGCAAAACTAATAAAGTAATTCGAACATATCTTTTTCAGCTTTTACTGTTTAATTTATTTCGGTATGGAGTATTATTTATTTAGTTTGATATTAACATATTTGCATAATTAATGTCACAAGAACTTTTTCTGAACACAAATAATTTCATAATACATATGATAAAATGGTTAACTTGGTTTAATTTCGATGATTATTTGCTATTTAAATTTGGTTTTAGTGTGGATAATAAATCATTTATTTTTGGGTGTGTTTCTTTTTTTATTCTGAACTAATTTAAAATTAAATCCATGAAGGTTTTATTTTATTTTAATATAATATTGACATTGTTAAATAAAAATATTAGTTCTATCTCTGAACAGAAACATTTAAGGTTTCAAGGAATAAATAAAAGTAAATGAAAATCATTATATAAAATGAAATATATTAAAAATTACTTGCGTTAATAATGATTCTATTATTTTTTGTATTATTCATAAAATTATAAAACTGTGAAAATCTGAAATCTATGGCTATATATTCAGTCCTGAAAAATTCACAATTTTTTTAAAACAGTAAATAGATAATAACAATTATTTCTGTAAAACGTCCATTGGAAATGTTTCTTAAATCAATTGTTTCATATAAATTTTTATTTAGTTTGTTTTTGCTTAGTATAGTACGCTTTTAGTGCTTGCAATGCCGTTAGATAATACATGTAGGGATCTCAAAGAAAACATTTTTACTTTGACGTTCCATATTTTCCTTAGATGATCATGCATTGATTAAGATGTACTAAGCATGTTAAGGTTGTGCTAAGTGCACAAGGTTAACTTTTTAGACAATCTTGTGCAAAAAAAAAAAAGTTGATAAGAATGTTTGATTTAGATTGATTCAAAAGTGAGATCACAAACCTTTTCAAGCAAGGATCAATTCATAAAAGCACTTCGATGCAATCGATTGATGTAGCCGTTGTGAAAATATAATTAGTAAACAAATTTAAAATTAACTTTGTATTGTTTTGTCCTTGATGAAGTTTTCATGTTTCTTTCGAGATAGGTCGGGAATTAATATTTGTTCCATTTTCTTGTACTGCTGCTTTTAAACAGTTCTTGAAAAAAAAAAAAAAAGATAAAAAATAGACCTTGAAAACCCATCTAGATCGGCAACGATTGAAGTCATTGACCAATTTTGTACATTTCGCAAACGATATATTTCGCAGGTTGTTTTGTTCCATAAACCTGAATATTCTTTGAAATTTCTTTTGTAAATATCATTTCTCTTCGAGTAGTTGAAGTTATTTTTCAACAAATCGTAGCAAGCTCCGATATCAACTCAAGGAGAGATTTAATTAAACATTTCCACTTTTCAATGCTCAATAAACAATTTTATCTCTAACAAGTGTTGTTACAAATGATTAAGAGACCTATTACTTGTTAGTATTTCGTTTCATTTTATATTTTGAACTTTCTAAATAATCTCTGTGATATTATTAAAAACATCGTATATATCGTAACACTTATGTGGGTTAAAAATTTTTATTCAAAGAAATATAACAATATTCAGTGCCACATTAATTATAAAAACACAAATATTTGAACAGGTTACAGAAATTATCACTTTGTAACACACAAATAATCATATGGCTTGAGCTTCAGAAACGAGACTAACTGTTCAGTCAATCACTCCTTATAATTATATAGTGGTAAGGATAATGGTCGAGAACCTCGTGGAACGGCCTGGATGGTACTTGAACTTCGTAGTCACAAAACATGCTATGAGAGTTCGTTCAAACTGTTAGTTCGTTCCAACAAAAGGTCTGAGACTTTTAAACCATATGTTTTTGTTTAACGTTACACCAAAAAAAAAAAAAAATTGTAATATCTACAGTATAAATAAAGCATGGATTAGGAAAGGCATAGAATAAGCAGTGATTTATTATCGTTAGCCACAGTGATTTATGTCTGCGAGATAATAGTTTAAGACTTGATAAATCGTAAATTGTAGCCTGTTACAACCTGTAAACTATTTTTGTTGAAATATTTCTATCCGCATAATTAATAATAATTGAATGTCATAGATACAGTATTAAACCGTAAAATTTTAAATCTATTTTCTCTGTTGAAATTATATTTTCAATTTTTGAAGTAACTGCAGTAAACATAAGGACTCAAAAGAATACCTTTCGTTGCCATTTAAGATAATTTTATGATATAATTTAGATTTTCAGTATCATTTATTTTTATCAGTGTACCACCACCATGACTTATAAATTGTAATGTAACCTTGTACAACAAAGCTGTTTACTCCATACAGCTTTCCTTCTCGACTATGCCATCGTGGAACCTACCAACTAGAATAGAGCTTAACCAAAGATATGGTTAAAATGTGGAATGATAAAATAGGAAAATTTCATCAGTTATTTTACAGCAAGTCACTGATCTAGAGGATAATTCTAAAACTTGTCAGGATCAATGGGTTGGAACGTTGGGGGACAACTAAATTTTCTAATATCCAAGAAAATCAATTCATTTTGTCTAAAATCCTTTGAACAATAGCCTTATATTTTCGCACAGTGGTCACCTATTCTAGGGGTAGACGCATTTCCGGGAGAGTTTGAATTTGACAACATATAGCAACTTCTCGTGCTATTAAAAAATCTTCAAAAAAGGCTCCTGGGTAATAATTTTTCTGGTTGAATTTGTTCGATAATTGTATGTATTGATCATATTTTATACTAATTTATTTATTTTTTTCAATTTATGAATACGCACAGCTCACCAGTGTTGTAATGATCAATCGTTATTGAAATGACTAGCATGGGGGAAGATGGCACCCAACAGCATCTTTCCTGGCTAGTTTCAATTAGTCCTGTTTGTTAAGGAAGAAGGGTCTCTCATCCGATTTCTTTTTAATCTCCTCCCCATATTGAGGTAAATGCCAACTATAGTCAGTAGGTTATAATAGTACAAGTAGATTTGTCCGTGTAAGTTATTATGAAAACGTTTGTAAATAGTATTTATGTGTTGGTTGCCTGTTGACATGTGAAAGTCAGTATGTCGGGTGTGATTAGTCACGTACCACAGTGCTTCTGTAATTAGTCGTAATATTTATGACTGAAAGGCCAAATGTTCTTGTAAATGAATTTAAAAAACTCTGGTGCGATGAACGCAACACACAACTTTTACTTACCAACTTAGATTGGAAATTGACTTGTTTTGATAAATATGTAAACGCCATTCCTCAAATTCAAACATTTTTTCACATTGATAAATTTTGATTAATTTACCGAACAGTTTAATACTCTAAATTTTTTTATTGTTGAATAAAAGTTTTTACTTGTGATAATTCGCAGTGTAATGCAAGCATAACACTGGATAACGTCAGATTTTATAATTCTCTATTTATTTTTTGGAAACTTCATTTAGTTACCATGGAAACAAATAATATTCATTAGATATGTATGCTTCAAAATACGTTGACAACTCTATCCCTTGAGCAGAACGTCTTTAATCATAAACAATGGTCTGTCATTAAAGGCGTGCTGCGCATGAGTGGGCTCAACGTGTTTTATAAGTTGTCGGAATATTTTTTTTTTTTCCTCCTGTATATGTTTACTTTGTTTCATGTTTCATATTGAGCCATTCATTATTTTAAGGCATAACGAGAGACAGTTAATTTATCCACTTAAACAAAAATAAAGGTACTTCATAGGAAAACAAAAAGTTCCCTTCCACATTTAAACCCCTTCAGAACATTTTTATGATGATAAACCTTACCTGATATTAAAGAATACTAGATTCTCATTCTAGACGAGTTTGATCGAAATGGTTAGAGCCGTTTTTGAGAGAATCGAAAAATAAACCCGTAAAAACGAGACAAAATTTATTGAATAAAGTGCCCTCTCCGTTTGTCAAATTATTGATGAAATTTGCTGCCACATCACGAGATATACATACACCAAATACCCAATTTCAGGTTCGTATGGTTTATAGTTGTTTTGAGCTAGAACATTTCGCGGAACTTGTTTATTTGGAATCAGGGGACGTGTTTTCCCCTCGAAAACCGGAATTCGAATTTTTTTACGTTCGCAATACTTTCCATTATATTGTTTTTATAGGTTACTTATATTGTTACCTATTTCATATATAGGTAAGTAAACGGCAAAAAAAAAATCAAGAGAGATCAGTGCAAGCTGTATTTATAGTAAATTGTGGGTGAGTATGTGAATTACTGCCTCAAGTCTTGGTTATATTTTTCCTTCTCTTCCAAATTTTAGTGAAATTCGCTAGAGCCGTACGCCGAAACCCTCACCTACATTCTATAATCATATCAACATATTCCTTCAATTATCTTTAGAGTTTGAAGTGTCAGTGGTACAAAATCGTTTTTAAATATGGACATTGGATTTCTGTCAATAACGCGCTCCGAGAGAAGATTGGACGAACATCGCTTGGCATATCGCTCACTCATTCCAACAACGTTTTACTTAGTTATGACTGTTTCCTGAATGCACTGAAGGAGTAGTATACCCTGGCCTGATCGGCAAATTTTTAACTCATTCCAAGTATCATCTATGCAATTTTTAAGAACATCACAAATAAACTTCTTCAAATAGTGAAAAAAGTCAGATGATACCTAAAACGTCCAGTTGCCTAGTTAAATGTTTTATCGCTTTGTATCTATTCTGAATACATTTTCTTCTACTTTTAATCTTAACATTTTTCTTCCTGAACATACACCGAGATATTACGTAAGGATTGAGCTATATCTGGAAACAACCGGAAATAACCGGATTCTTCCGGAATTTCTTAGTTAATTTTAATAAACTTTACTTTTTTCTCTCACTTTCTCGTTTTACTTCATTTGAAAATTATTACCCTTCACATCATTATCTTCATATTCGCATTCTTAACAGTAGTACCTATTATTTACCTTTATCGTACTTTGTATCGATGAGTTCGACGATAAATACAGTTTAATCTGTTAAAATGGCTTTGAATTATAGAAAAAAAAGAAGATGAAGAAAAAAGGAGATTGTATGTCATAATTTAATCCCACACATTCTATATTATTATAATTGTATAATTATTTAACAAAGCTTTCGTAAATCCAAAGGAACTGTTTAAAATTTTTTTTTCGAAAACAAATTTTTATTTTCGTTCAAATAATTTTGTAAAATATTTTGTTCTTCAGAGAACAGAGAAAAGTGTCAGTTATGATCTATTGTGATCGGCCGTATAATGAAAAAAAAATAATCTGAGGCTTGATATCTAATCTAAATCAATCAATATATTACTTTTAAACTTTAAATCCACTTTCGTGAAAAAATACATTGTTGAAAAGCTTACCTATGGAGGTAGTTATCTGGACACAACCGGAGATAACCCGATTCTCCCAGATTGGGATCTTAGTTCAAATCGACCTTCCCCTCAGACCGAGGTATACACTGCTACAAACATGCTGATAATGCATCCCAACAAAATCTTAATGGGTATTGAGGGATGTAAAAGAACGCTTTTTTTCACAGTTAATTTAATTTAAGATTCAGCGTTATCTGGACACAACCGGAGATAACCGGATTCGTCCAGATTGATCTTGGTCCAAATCGACCTTCTCCTCAGACCCTGGTATAAAACTGCAATAAAAAAAATACGGATGATTCATCCCAGTATAATCTTTTTTTTTTGTACCTATTTACCCTCGCGCGGGTCTCATTACCGCGTATGGGGAGCGTCCCACGGGTGGCGGATGTGGGGATGGTCGGTGGAAATTCCTAGGAAGTTCCTCCCGGCTAAGTCCGTAGGACTCGCTGACCAACAATGAGAGCGGCCCCCCAGGCTTGCTGGAGGGTGTGACGTAGGTTTGAACGCCCTACTCACATTTTATTAGTTCACCCAAACACCACAAAAAAGTCATGGATCTCCCTAAAGTAAAACGCTCATTATCCGGAGGTAAACTAGTCCCCCGTTCGGGTCTCCGGGTGGGGACTGCTTTAGGGGATTCATGCCGCAAGTTGAAAAATATAGATCTAAGCATAGGGACGTGGAACGTAAGAAGTTTAAATACAGCGGGTGGGTTAAAATCGGTCGTGAATGAGATAATAGGGTATAGATTAGATATAGTGGCGCTGCAAGAGGTCCGCTGGCCAGGGGAGGGTTCGTTGAGGGAAGGGAAGTACACTTTGTGGTACGGTGGGAGCGGAAACTATTGTTTAGGCACCGGATTTCTGATTAGAAATAGGTTACTTTCCGCGTTGAAGGACGTTCGATTTTACGGAGATAGGTTATCGGTAGCTATATTTCAGGGTCGGTGGTTTAAAATCGCGTTGATCAATATACACGCACCTACTGAAGATAGTGACGATGAAGTTAAATGTGAATTCTATGAAAAACTTGAATCGATTTATGACAAACTACCGCGAAGCTACATAAAAATTATTCTGGGAGACGCAAATGCAAAGGTAGGGAGGGAACAAGTATATTATCCTACGATCGGTAGAGAAAGTTTACATGAATATAGTAATGATAACGGAATACGACTAATAAATTTTGCCACCTCGAAAAACCTAATAATCAAAAGTACTACGTTTAAACATAAAGATATACATAAATATACTTGGACGTCTCCGGATTCGCAAACCCGTAATCAAATTGATCACGTCTTGGTTCAACGTAGGTGGCAAAATAGCGTAATTAATATTCGATCATATCGTGGGGCCGAATGCGGGTCGGATCATGAACTAGTAATCGCGAAAATTCGCCAGAGACTTATAATACAGAGGAAAAATGAGGCTGGTTTTAATTATGGTAATTATAATTTGGAGAAGTTAAAAATTCCGACGGTTAGAAAACAATTCGAACTGGAAGTCAAAAATAGGTTTGAGGCGTTGGAATCGTTGGAATTGACGAGGATAACGAAGACATTGATAAGTTGTGGGAAGGTATCAGGGATAGTATTAAAGAGGTCGGTAACTCGTGTCTTGGAAAAAGGGAAAATAAAAATAAACCTTGGTTCGATGATGAATGTATTAACATGTGCGACAAAAGAAAAGCTGCTAAACTAGAGGCGTTAAATATTCCTAACGAAATCAATCTTGCTAACTTTCGAGCATCAAGAAAAGAAACAACTAAACTACTAAAATTTAAAAAGCGAGAATATCTCAAAAATAAAATAATAGCGATCGAAAGTAACAAAATCGAGAATAACGTTAAAGCCATGTACGAAGGCATAAACAGAATTCGTAAACGGTCGGGCCCGGTTACAACTGGAATTAGGGATGAAAATAACAATATCTTGGCCGATCCGGTGGACATCTTAAGACGGTTCAAGGATTATTTCGATAGTATTTTAAATACGGAAAATAATAATCTATCTTCCTCTTCGGAATACCAGAGTGCTGAACCGTTAGTAGTAGAACCGAGTAAAGAGGAGGTTGAAATAGCCATTGGAAAATTAAAATCTCATAAAGCAGCGGGAACAGATAATGTCCCTAGCGAACTAATCAAGGCATGCGGGAAGCTGGGATATCAAAAATATTTCTTTTGGTTAAAAAGATCTGGGAACAAGAAAAGATACCCGAAGAGTGGAAAGAGTCTATTCTCATTCCGATTCACAAAAAGGGATCAAAAACGGATTGCAATAACTATCGTGGAATCTCACTCCTTCCGGTTTGCTATAAAATATTTACGTTAATCCTAACTAGTCGAATCACTGAATACGCCGAGGAAATTATCGGAGAATATCAATGTGGTTTCAGGCAAAACCGATCAACCGTAGACCAAATATTCTCTCTTCGCCAAATATTAGAGAAAAAATTAGAATATAATGGTATCGTACATCAGCTTTTTATCGATTTCAAAAAGGCATATGACTCTATTAACCGCCAAAAGTTGTATAACATTCTGGTCGAGCAGGGAATACCAAAAAAATTAGTAAACTTAGTAAAAATGTGTATGACTGAAACGTTCAATAAAGTTAGAATCGGTAATTATTTTTCTGAGAAGTTCGAGGTCCGCTCTGGTTTGAAACAAGGAGATTCTCTCTCACCTGTTTTATTTAATTTAGCGCTGGAATATGCCATTAGGGAGGTGACACGTACCGGAAAGGGTTTGAATCTGGGAGGGAATATACCCGTGCTCGGATATGCCGATGATTTGGTATTGCTTGGGGAGGACGTGGAAACCATAGAAATGAACACAAAAACGTTGATGAAAGCCGGACAAGAACTTGGACTGGAAATGAATACGGATAAGACAAAATATATGGTTAGTCGTAGAAGTGGTGAGGATTTCGCTGATATCACTGTAGGGGGGAATACGTTTGAACAGGTAGAGAAATTTAGATATTTAGGGGCGATGGTAACTAGAAAAAACGAAATCGATGAGGAAATTAAGGCTAGATTAAAAGCCGGTAATGCTTGCTACTTTTCAGTCGCGAAATTGCTTAGCTCCCGCCTTCTGTCCCAAAACTTAAAAATTAGGATTTACAAAACTATTATTCTTCCAACGGTCGTTTACGGATGCGAAACTTGGCCGCTGACATTGAGGGATGAGCAACGGCTTAGAGTTTTTGAAAATAAAGTACTGCGTAGAATATTTGGACCGAAGAGGGATGAAATAACGGGAGAATTTAGACGCTTACACAACGTCGAACTGAGCGAACTTTATCCAGTAAATATAATTGACGTGATTGCAGCAAGACGAATAAAATGGGCGTGTAAAATTGCAAAACTTGGCTGTGAACGTATTCCGAAAAGATTAATAAGCGCGGTGCCGAATGGGAAACGTCCGAGGGGCAGGCCGAGACGGAGGTGGGAGGATTGCGTTAGGGCGGATCTATCGAAGTTGGGTCTGGAAGACGTTCGATGGATGGAGGCGTGCAGGGAGCGAGTGGTGGTGTCGGCATCGAACCTTCGGGTTCGTTAAGCCTTTATTATTATTATTATTACCTATTTAATATATTTTTGACAATTTTCTCCTTTTTTGGGAGGGGGGGGTACATGTGTATTCGAATAATTATTTTTTTTATTTTTTCTTTATTTGAATAATATTAATTTCCTCACATCATTAACAGTTGTAATATTATTCCCCTTGTTGGCGGGATAGCCGAGTGGGTAAAATACAAAATACGCGTTGCCACTGACAACCGGACATATGATTGGACCGGACATCCTCAAACAGAGAAAATATGTCAGTTATTATGAAAAGTGATTAGCTGAGTAGCGAATTGCAAATAGCAAGCTTTAAATTCCATCTCTTAAAAATTATGTTGTTTGAGATATGACGTAATGAGTGAGCTTTATCCGGACACAACCGGCGATAACCGGTTTCTTCCAGAATTAATCGTGGTCCAAATCGACCTTCCCCTCAACCCAGGTACATCACTGCTACAAACAAGTATCGATAGTTCATCCCAGAAAACTCTGGAGATCTCCATAAATTGCTCAATAAAAACAATTTATAGTCTCGTAAAATCTAGAAAATAAAAATGCTTATCGAACACAGTCGATTCAAATAACCTCTGACAACAAAACCCTATCCAAAACAAAAAAACACCTTGTGACTGAAATGTAAAATGGGCAGAAGGCATTCCTCCAATTTAGGTATTGATCTACTTCTTTGGATGGATAATGATTACTCTATTTTAGTAGGCGTACAATTCATACAGTCCATAAATACTATTAAGTCAACTACTATAAACTCGTAAGGACGCGACAGGATGATTTACCCAATAACAAGGGTGGACTCATATTTTAATGAATGTAGATTTTGTATCTATTAACTTTGAATTAACTAGAGATGCCAGAAAATACGTCAATTCCATTGAAGAGCGACTAAATCGCTTAAATGCACTAGTAGAATTTCTTTTGAATATTAAAATAATGTCTAAAATTCCTTGGGCTCTCTTTATTCTTTATAATAATAATCAGTGTTAATTTCAATTAATATCTTACAATATTTTTCCCTATTTGCTATTAAATAATTTTAACATTTATTTTTCATTATTTTTTATTTCCTTGGTTCTTTTCCGTATCAAGTACCGCATTTACTTATTTACCAGTTTTTCCTTGATACGTATTTTATTTAGAGTCACCTGTGGTGTAGTAGTAATTTTTAAGGGAGTAAAAGATCCTTGACTATGCTGTCACTCGGATAGGACGTAAAAGCCTGTTCGTTGTCAGGTATTCGTTAAAGATCCCTATCCTAATTATACCTCGATAGGCAAAATTTAGGACTCCCTGAGTAGCATCGTCCAATTATCTTTAGTAGCATAAAGTGACGTTAATTAAACAAACAAAACTAACGTATTTTATTTTACATGATTGATTTTAAACATCTGTTATTGTTATCAACTAAAATCATCACCTTTTTAATTAGGTGATATCAGAGATATAATATCAGAGCGACGGACTTAGAGAACCAAAGCCCTTATCCTCTTAAGCTTTCATCTCTTAACCTTCATAAAATAAACTAAGAAATTTCGGCAACGAAAAATTAGCATTATTATTAATAGAGTCATTAGTGGATCTTAATTATTCTAATGATGAAATCATCCTTTTAGGTTAATGGAAAAATCAAGTATAATACAAAATTAAGCAATTCTGAAAGTATTGCTAAATGTCTGGTTGACCTCTGTTTTCATGTTTGTTTATAAATCAGCGGTAACGAATTAATTTCGCATTACAAATAACTAAATTAAAATAATTATATCAGAATATGGGATCATGAAATTAAAATTTAATATCGGAAAATGTATAACTTTTTTATAACTTATAATGGAACATAAGTATTATAAATTTATATATTTTTCCATTATACGTATTATAATAATAAATTTAAAATATGGCATATTATTTTATTAATAGCCATACTATATATTGATAGAATAAATATAGTAAGGATTGCATAGAAAAAAATGTTTAAAAAACGTAATATTTCTATGTAAAACATCACAAATATATCTTACTAGATTTAATATATAAAAAATCATTCCTCCTCTTTAAGGGATAATTTAGTTATTAGAACTATAAACAGCTTATTTTTATATTATTATATTAATAGTCAATAATAAATTAATTATCCACGTCATCGGATTTTATATACTGCTCCTGCCACTTTAATTATTTTATAAAAACTCGAAAATCATAAAAAAAAAATAAATTATATTATTATAATTTAAATATAATAATTTATATAATTTATTTATAATAAAAATTATTTTTCAATTTTGTAATAGAATAAACATAAAGAGCACGTCGTACAATGGCTTTATTTTTACTTTTTTTTTTGTTACACATGGAAATGTACAGAAATTATAATATGAAATTAGTTATGTTAATATAACATAAGTCAGGAATCTGTACTTCCCGACCTGCCCTTGGTTAATATTACTGTATCTGATTATCTTTTACTAATATTTTTTTTTATTATTGCAGGATATTAAATCTGATCTAATCCTAGGAAATACCAAGTGAGAATTATGCAAAAAACTTATTTGCATTTTAGTGTAAATATGCAAAATAAATATATTGGCAAGGAAGGAACGTTGTATCATTCTGACTGTATTAGGCAAATCTGAACAAAAAATTTCAAATTAATTATTTAAATAATATGCTACTAACAATATGAACATTTTATTCTCTAATGTAAAAATCTTTTAAGACACAACACATTTTTTTCTTGCTAATTGAATATAACAAAATTAGTTATGCTGTATTGCAGGAAATAAACCCCGTAAATATATTCAAAATAATAAGGGCAATTTTTAACAATATTCTAACATGCTTCCCTGTTTTTTCTTTGCTAGAAATTTCCATTAAAAAAAAAAGAATTACTGTTTTTTTACTTTCACTTACCTATATATGAAATATATAGTAAGTGGAAGTATTGCGATCGTGAAAATTTTCGACTTCCGGTTTTCAACGGAAATACACGTTTTAGGGTCCCCTGAGTCAAAATAACCAAGTCCCGCTAAATGGTCTGTGTGTGTGTGTGTCTGTGTGTGTGTCTGTGTGTGTGTGTGTGTGTGTGTGTGTGAACAGACTAGCTCAAAAACTATAAACCGTGCGAACCTGAAATTGGGTATTTAGAGTATGTATATGCCCGCGATGTGACAGCAAAAATTTCATCAAAATTGCTCAAAGGGAGGGGGTACTTTATTTAATAACTTTTTAAGTTTTTTTCGATTTTCTCAAAAACGGCTCTAACGATTTTGATTAAACTGAGTATTTAATCTACTAATATGCCCGAGATATGACTGTAAAAATTTCATCAAAATTGATCAACCGGAGGGGGGACTTTACTTTATAAATTTTGTATCATTTTCACGTATTTTTTTTATTTACTCAATAACGGTTTTAACGATTTTGATCAAACTTGGTATTTGATGTATTTATATGCTCGAGATACGACTGTAAAAATTTCATAAAAATTGATCAACAGGAGGGGGGACTTTACTTAATAAATTTTGTCCAATATTTAGGTTTTTGATCGATTATCTCAAAAACGGCTTTAACGATTTTTATCAAATTCGTTATGTTTAATGAAAATTAGTTGTTATTTAATATCAGGTAAGCTTTATCATTATTAAAATGTTCTGAGGGGGCTTAAATGGGGAAGGGGCTTTTTTTTTTTCTATAAAGTACCTTTGTTTTAGTTTATATTGAGAAATTAACTGTCTCTCATCACGCTTGAAAATAAGAAATGGCTAAATATCATATATGAAGAAAATCAAGTAAACATATACAGGAGAAAAAAAGAAAAATATTCCGTCAACTCATAAAACTCCTTGAGCTCACACATGCGCCGTACGCCTTTAATGACAAACCAATGCGTTATAATTAAACTGTTCTGTTCATTTGAGAAGTGGCAATTAACAAAATGCATTAATTTCTAATCTAAGTATGTTGGTAAGTGAAAGTTGTGTGTTGCGCGCACGCACCAGATTTTTTTTTTTTTTGTCCCATACAAATTTTATGACTGGAGAAAAATTCGAGTCTTGACAAGATGGGACAGACGTATGTACACCAGTTCCAATGTAAATGTTCTAGTTACTTTCTAGATATAAGGTCATATAACAACATTCAACCAATGTTCTAGGGTTCTGCCAATTCGCCACATATGACGATCAATTGCGTAGTTAAAATTTCAATAGGAGACAGCATATATTCAGAATACATTTTATTTTACTCTCAATTAATTTAAAATTAAATTTTAATTGAAAATTCAATTTTCTTCCTGGAAAAACGGCGAGATATGACGTACGCAGACGATTTATGGACACAGCCGTAGAAAACCAGATTCTCCCATAGTTATCGCCCTTTCCCCCAGCCCTAGATACATAAAAAAAAAAACTGATGAATTCACCCCCAGCAATATCTTAATGGGTATACATGGACAGGAAAAAACGTTTCTCTTTTTTTACACAGTTATTATAATAGATGGGGGAAGCGGTCAACATAAACTGCACATACTCGTACATGTAAGAATCTCATATTTCATTTTTGCCAATTTTGGACCCAAATGTTAGGTTATCATTAGGGCTCTTTGGCTGATGGTGTCCAAATGCCATTTGTAGTTTTATTTACTTTTTTGATACTAAGAAGTGTTCGACGATGTATACAATTTAATTTACTAGAAATGCTTTTAATTACAGAAAAAAAAACAACTGAGAAAAGGTGCTAGGATGATTTGATTTGACCGCAACATTCCATGTTATTTGAAAGAATTTATGTGTGTTTATTTATTTATTTTTTAATCCAGCGGTTGTAAAAGTATTGGGAAGAGGGAAGTACGACATTCAAGAAGAGGGTTCGATGAAACCTTTAGCTTAGGGGGGCACCAAGCTTAATTGGTTTTATGAAAATAAATGAACTTTTGTGTTAAAAAAAAATAATACTCAAACAATTGTACTTATAGTAATAAAGTTTGAACATGTAATTGTTAATGTATTGTAACACCTATGTGGGTTAAACAATTTTTATTCAACGAAAATTGTTTTATTAATAATTTTCAACAATTAAAAATTATCATTTTGTAACACAGAAATATCCATATGAAATGAGCTTCAGAAAAAGACTAACTCTCCAGTCTAACGCTCCGTATATATATATATATATATATATATATATATATATATGTAGTCCTAAGAAGAATAATCCAGAACCTTCGAGGCCAACTTAGATGGTACTCGAAAATCGTAGGCACAACCGTGTACTATAACAGTTTGTTCAAACTGTTAGTTAGTTCCAACAACAAGTCTATATGTTTTAGGTTTCGTTTCTCGTTACACTATCAACAAATAACGGCTCACGTTTACGAATTAAACAATTAAGAAATATACATAATATATTACTGGGCCTTTATTACTGTTATACCATATAGGAGGATTCGATATTACCAGTGTGAGAACCACTGTTTTACTAATCATCGAATTCGCTACCCGAAATTCGCGTTTTTCTCTGAATGAATATTATGGTATAATGTCGCAAGAAGAATTCTGCAATGCCCTTTTTATCTTACGTTCACAAATTTATTCCCAATGTCATTTATAACCTTGGGGACCTAAATTATTATCAATAAATCTTGTCAACAATTTGTTCAAAAAACTTGCCACCTGCAACAATTTATCTCATAACTTAATATTTACCTAACTAGTTACCTAGGTTTTTTATTGTTCGATTCCAACAAGGTTTACTCTTCTCCTAGATTTATGTCAGTTGTAGTCATGATGAGCCATTTTGAATGTAGCAATAATTAACAGAAAGATCTGTTCCGCCTCCGGTATCAGTTGTAAATTATAATTTACCATGAATGGCAGAAGAGAAAAAAAAGGAAATACGTGATTTAGCAATGTAAGGTCAAAGTAAGTAGCGAATCCACTCAAATGCCAGTTCAACGTTATATAAATTCGGTTATTTAATACAGGATGGGAATGGTTTCTATTTGTTTTCTAAAATTGCTGCATAGGACACTTTTATCTTCAGTGAGGGATGACTATTATTACTGTTAAGTTGATGTTACGTTTAAAAACAATTATTACTGATTTTTGGTACGCTCTTGAGCACTGACCATTTTTTTAAATCACCTTAAAATATATTTGCTTCTCGAAAAATCAATTGCCAGTATTTTTTTTCTATTGTAGCCAATCTTTTCTTTCTTTTAGGAGGTAGGGATTAATGCCGAGTAGTGAAAAGACTTTAACATTTGAGGGTACTGCTCGAAATAAAACTTGTTGGATATTCATTATTAATCGTCAGAAGGTAAAATGCCATTGAAAACTTCATAGGTCAAATAGATGTATAAGAATATTGATTTTTTTTTAATGTTATTAAGATTAGGTAATGTGGAGCTGGAGGTACCAAGCAACAAGGGTAAAACGTAGAACATACTGCAGAGTATTTGAATGTAAGGACAGACTAGAGTATTAAATGTTGCAAGAAGGATCAAATGTTCTCTGCCATATTTACGTTGAATATTTTCAGTCCATAACTTTAGTGTGTAGAGTAGTGCTATTTTTTGCGTTGTAAATGGAAGCCAAGATTTAATAGTTATTTGGCGTAAATCGTAGAAATGGCGAAACTTCTCTCCTTATAATCAAGGGATCCCGTAGATCGGGATTCCTCGCACGCAAGCTTAATCAAGATTTCTTCATCTTGTATATTTATACTCAAGCCGTTACCGAACGAGTCTTGGAACATAGCGCATAGTCCACTTCACGTTCTGGTGCTTGTGCCATAAATCATAAACGGATGGTTGTTACAGGCAACGGATAAAGTCGTGACGAAGGGGTCACTCCCCTGGCTCCTGGAACAATAGTGCCCGCAATCGGCTCAAGCTGCATTTTCCAATCTTGGATATAACTTGGAAGAAAAACTTTATGCAAATTTGTTTTTTGCAAGTTGGTGTTTCCACATTAGGAGTGAATTGATAACATTAGATACAGCTATTTAAAGTATTGGAACAAACAAGATAAAAGAAAGTTTATATTCCCATAAAACCACAATATTTTATTTTTGAGGAGATTGTTCTGAAAAAAATTTATATCTCTTTCCTACATCAACCCTTGATCCTATTCGGGGTCACATTTCTTTTTTATCCGTCCCATTGCTTCTCAACATAGGAATATTTTTAGGACGATTAAGTGATTATTAATTATTTCGTTCGTAATTTAGTTTGAATTATTATGATAAGACATGGCAGTCATGTGAAGATATCTTTTCATTTTTTTTTTAATCCGGTAAAAAGAAATCTATTGTTGTTTGATTGTAAATTAGACGCACGCACATATTTTATATGAAACGATAGCCGATCCTTGAACGATCAGGTCACGCCTGATGTGCAGGCAAACACACCACTTCTCAAATATTTGTCCATTAATTAATAAATACATTGAGCTATGACGTGCGCAAGGAAAACATCGACTAAGGTTATACTCACTCACTCGTCAGTCTATCGTCATTTGGAAAAGTTTAGTGTTGAGTGAATGATGTGAAGTTTGTACTGAGGTGCTTTGATCATCTACGGAGTTTTGAACATTTTAGAACCGGAGAATAAATTTATAGGAAAACACAAAACTTTAAAATTGCTTGCTGACTGCAGGTAAATATTAGATACCTCTTTTAATACCCATAAGCAGTTTCTGCAGAAGAATTTTTTTTTTAATTTAAAAAAAATTGTCTAAAATTCTGAAATTTTACTGAACAGTTATATAGTAGATCTAAATATTTTCAAATTAAATTGAAATATGGCTTTGTCAGTATGAAGGGAAGAACTAAAACATTATATTTTTATTTCATATTTTTATATATTAATATTTTGCAGGTCAAACATGGACATACGGGTTCATAATAACATGAAATCGTGCAAATGGGTTCCTTTATATTATATTTTAGAAGTTTCGGCATACTAAGCATAAGGCCAAAGGCATTTAAATTTTTCCTAAACCAAAAAGATTCAAAGATTTTACTCTCCCCTTTAACTTTAAAAAACTGTAAATCCTGAGAAGAATTTTGTGATAAATATTGCTCATACTAGATTAATAACTTGCTCTGATCCGGATTTGACTCAGTATCAGTTCATTATTACAGATAGATTAAGGAGTTTTCGGTCTATAAAGGCAAGCCTATGAGTCAATATTTATTTCCCAAATTACGTAAGACATTGTCCAAATATCATTTTTGATTTAATGGAAAAAACATAGAGCGTCAAATAGGCTCATCGTATTAATCATTGTAAATAAAACTCGTAGCTCTTAACATACCTTTAATGAATTAAAAGCCGACTCTAAAGTATGATGTTGAAATCTTTCGTAAACAATGCTTTTGCGCATATTATTGTTTATAGCAACAAATGATTTAGTTTATTTTGCATTTATTAATGATAATAATAATGTATAAATACATGTTAGTGAAGAAGGGACGTTTAAATATTCAAAGTTTAAAATTATTGCTTTAAGTTAATAATTGTTTTTAATAGTTTTATTTTATTAGTACACACTATATAATTTTAAAGATCTACCTTACTGACGTTAAATTTTAAAAGCTTACTGACCAAAGTAAGCGGCTATTGTGTGTGATTTGAGAAGAAAAAGTGAACATTTTTTTTCCATCCAACTTTCTCTTTCTTTAAAAGTCTAACTACCTGGAACCAGACTTCGTTTAAAATTATTTAGATTTACCGTATTTTAAATGATTTCTTAGTAAATTTTTTTTTTACGTTTGGTTTACTTTCACCTTTAATAATTTGTAAATATACAGTTTTTGAAACATATTTTTATATTTAAAGAATCTAAATGAATTATTATGCGGGTGGTTTTCGAACATCTGGAAATGATATTTCATTTGATGAAATGTTTACAAAGTGTTTTTTATTTTAGTAACAATATTTCCTGAAATGTTCATGAATAATTAAGTTATTTTACAATAAGGAAGCTTTCTTTTGCTTGAAACTTTCAACCTGTATTTCATTGGTGTGCTGCCGGAAGGTTGTTTAGGTTGTCATTTATAAAAAAAGATAAAAATATTCAACTCATTAGGGAAGAGAATTTTCCCTTAACGATATAACATGAATACAGCCTTATTTTATGCAGAAACTTTATAATTTGACAAATGCTATTTATCGAGAAAAAAATTCTTCATATTAAGTTAAATAAATAAACTTAAAATTAATACATATGAATTTTTGTTTAACTTGGTTTAATCATGTACATTATGGGGTTGTTTTTAAAGTAACGGGGAAAAAATTAAGACACACGTAAACTGCTTCTTATTCCTATAAACGTGAAAGAGTTTTAGAGTTTTATTCTTTATTGTGGAATGAATGGAGGGACTAAATGCTGACGGGGTAAAAGTTAGAAAGCTGGTGTTTACAGAATTCCTCATTATTAAAAACACAGCTATCTAAGGCATGGAAATCATTCGAAGGATAGAACGGTGCCAAAATTATGCGTATGAATAATTACAAAAATAATAAAATGCAAGATACAGCAATAAAAACAACTCTCAGCAATGTTAATAGATCTATTATAATAAAAACGTGGTCAGTTATATTTACACGCCTTTAATGAGAAGACTAGATAGCTATTCGATAGGATGACACTCAAGGATCGTTTCACTCTTAATTTCACGATATCTGTTAAGAAATAATAAAAATAAATGTAATTATTTACATATAAAGAAAGGATTTAAATAGGTATGTCGTAATTTACAAAAAAAAAAAAAAAATTAAAACTTCACATGAGCTGTCAATCTCTAATAGTGATAAGGAGAATTGAAATCAAGGTTTTATTCTTGTCCTGGTTACGGTGATCAATAAATATCGGACGAGTCATTGGCTGATAATTCCTTATGTCACCCTAAAAATATTTATCCCAAAATAATTCTTATTGAAAATAGATAAATGTATCATCCGACTCTCAACTTCCATGTTCATAATTTCGATTTTAAAAAGATTAATCATTTCATTATTTATCACTTCTTACTTAGGTATGTCTTAAGATATATTTCCAATATTTCTGTTAATTTAAAAAAAAAAATAGTGATTATATCTTCTACTTAAGTAAATGAAATCTTCAAAGGGAAGGCACCCGGATTTGGAAAAGCCGATTTCAATGTAACGTTTTTTGTTTATACTATGTCGAAACATAATCGATCCTTCAATAATTATTAAAAATGTATAGGTACATTTTTTTTAATGCATTAATTTATCCGCATCTGTCAAAACCCATTTACTGCTGATAGAAAAGTTTTGATTGTTTTTTTTTATTAGTCGATTTATCTTTTGTTTAACATTTTATTCCGTCTATAAATAAAACCTCTTTAAAAGAATGTTGACATCCTATCAACAAAGCAAGCTCGTGGCTGTGTAATTTCATAATTTTGACATTTTTATCAAATAAGATAAAATGTGGCTGTATGATCTGATTAAAGGGTTACTTTAAAAGTAGTAATATAAAAAAAAAAATTGAAGGTTTGTTTGATACAAGCACTCTATTCATTAATAAAATATATTCGTAATTATGAATTTCACTGGTCATTATATGACTTTTAATTTACAAGGATTATGTTGCGAAAAAACCCAAGATATTTTTAAGTAATAGAATAATTTACAAGCTATTAATCAGAACAAAAGATATTTTTTATTTTATCCTCTATTACATTGATAATATATTAATGTTAATATTAATAACAATATAATTTGTTAGTAGGTACAACAATGTTAATTAATATAGCAAGCATTAATACAAGTGGTTTCATAAAAAAAAAAAAAATTGGCTGCTTCATCATATAAACAAAAGAAGAATATATATATATATATATATACATATACACACACATTTGTATGATTGAATGTTTTTTAAACGTCTCAACATAAGTGGATATGAGATCAGCATTGTTTGGAGTGGCATGTCTGTGAAGTATGGAATATTTTTGTGACCTCTTAGTCTAAATTTAAATTATACAAAGCTGTCATCAATCTTTTAAGAACCTTTCTTTATGCCGATTTTTTAATCCATAAAAAAGAGGCTATCGGTTAAGAGGTTTTCATTCCAACTAAAAACAAAGAACGAATGATGGATTGATTTAAATACGGTATTTTCCATTTATATTTTTTAAATAATTGGTTTGTTTAATTTTATCTTTTATGTAAAAAAATATACTGTAATTTGAAACGTAATCACATGATTTTGTTCGTTACATTGAAAATAGCTCTAGACTTTCTGTTGTAACAGTTAAATAAATGTTTTAGTACATCTCCTGGATGTTTCGAGAATCTTCTACGCCCTTCTAGAATGTTCGATTTTGGATTAAATATAAGAAGCAATGGACAAGGGGTTTAGTCTTGCTCTGTGCACCAAAGCATATGATTACTTTTGTGTCACTGTGTTATCACTAGTAGTTACTTTTTACTTTTACATACGTTTACTTTTTGTTGATAATATGAGCTTTTATTGTTTGTTTGGCATTTGAATTATAATTATTAGTAAATAAAAATTATTTATTAGAGTTACATTACATCTAGAGTTACATTACTTTTTGATTATTAATTTATTTTCTAAATAATGTGTTTTTATGTATAACTCACTAGATATGAAATAATTAACGGGTGAACTAATGCAATTTATTCTCAGTAATTAAACCAGTATTAAACAATGCTTCAAGCCATTTTATATTATACATAAATTCATTCAAATTTATTTCTGTATAATTTGGCCTTGTCGTATTTATAAACCATTCAATATTAATTACGACTTTTAAATTATTGAAAGGCACATAGATTTCAATGATTTAAACAAACAAACACACCAAAGCTTTTCATTTTAAATCTTGTAAAATTATCAAAAGAGAAATTTCCTTCTTTGTTTAATTAACCAGTGAATGGTCTATTGGGGGCGACCGGTTTCGTAACAAATGTTTTGCAAAATATTTTGCCTAGAGACCGAGAATATATTTAACAAACTGGTCACAATACAGTTTACATATAAAAGAAAAGGCATATTATCACACAACGTATTAAGAAATAACGAATATTCAATTGTTAGATATTGTTATTGTTAATGGATAAAATGTTTTCAGAGATATGTTTCTCTGATACTTGTCAAAACAGCCTATAGACAACGACAAGAACATCTCAACAGTAAAATCTTACCTTTTTTAATTCTGGATTTAAGCCTATGTTTGTATGTTTTTTTAAATTCCTTTGAGGAATGATCTCTTTCAACGGTTACAAGAACTTCAAAGAAAAGATGCAAACATAAACTTTGTTATCTAAACTTATATGTCGCAGTTGCAAATGTAAAAGTTGTATAAATAACTATTAATTTCACTCCAGAATATCTAAGTAAAAAAAAAAATAATAAATAAATAAAAACCTAATCTGTTGATCAATTTTTTTTCTTGCTTTCGTTTATATGTTTTTTAAAATGTTCTTATCATTTTGCTTGCTCAGTTACATGTTCAACTGAAAGCAATTAAAAATACGCATTATTTTGTATTGACAAAACAAAACGAATGCGATGATTTAACAAGCATGTTATTTAATACTTTTCCTCCATAATGGTAGGTTTTCATTTGCAATGTACTTCTAATAATTCCATAAATAACAAATCCGAAAATATAAATTCTAAGTATTCACAACAAAACCTTAGCACGATAAGTTTAATTTTACACTTTTATTCTAAGATTTATTTATCTAAGTTTTATATTCCTTTGTTTCATTTGAAAATAATTATTTCAATGTAATTACAATAATTAATTCTGAATTAACAAAATCCTTATATCCAACACTAAGTGATTTGTTTCCTCAAATTACACTAAGGAAATGGTTTTGTGTTATTGGGTTTCTCATGAAAGATTTATTCATGTAATTGTATGGAATGTATTAATAATTTAAAAACACTTACAAATATATAGGATTTTGTGATCCCTTTTTAAAAATTATCACAAAAAAAAAAATCTGTTTTAGCACGTTCTCGCCGTGACTGTAATTCATGCTCTTTACACATTGGCGGCTGAGCTTAATGATTTTCGTTCTATCGGACGGGGTTTATTCAAGGGCATTATGTAGTATTGGCAATCCAACAATAAAAAAATAAACAATACAATCGTACCTAACACCAAACAGTTGTGGTAGTTCTGGGTAGTGCGGGCAACCGGTGGTACACGCCGGCGTGAACATGTTAATGTATACTAAAATTACTGTTAGTTAAGACCTGCATGTTTTAATCTGATGTGTTTATTGCTGGCTGATTGTTAGCATGATTATTACCTGACAATGCTTTATATAATGAGGAATAGTTATACGTATTAATTCTGATTTGCTATCTATTATAATCTATGGAGGAATAAGAGTTAAAATTAACGGAATTGGTGCAGGTAAAAAGTCGTTTCTGCACAATACTTCTGCGATGATACCAGTGATCATCTGCAAAATTCTTCAGAACGCAGGAATGAAGAAATCGTTTGAAGAAACATCAGGGATAAAACGAAGAGAACTAGGATCAACTTGAATTCTGCAAGTTTTGAATTATTGAAAGAGTCAAAACTTCCTATGTTGTAGTATGTGTTGTCCAGTTGTTCCTAAGTGTTGCATTTCTTGTTATTTTTGTACCAAGGCATCAATACCAAGATACCATGTCTTCACGGAATATTGGATATTTAAATCGACCTTATGTAAGTTTAGTTAAGAGCTACTATATTTTTAATAATTTAATTTCAACTTTCATTCTCATTCAAGACTTTATTACAAAAAAAAAATTGCGGCATGCATTTTTTGGGAATTGGAATAATGTCTATAAAGGTCTGGCCACACATGTCCGCACCGGATCCGCACCGCAGCAATAATATAGGTTATGTTCAGAATATTTTTAATTTAACTTACATATTACCTTGAGTTATGCCTAAAGTTCAGGCCACACATGTCAGACACAGGCCACTTTAGGCATAACTAAAGGTAATATGTAAGTTAAATTAAAAATATTCTGAACATAATCTATATTAATGCTGAGGTGCGGATCCGGTGCACATGTGTGGCCAGACCCTAAAGGTAACATTCTTGTATCTTTGAAAATATACATTTTTACACCCATGTGAACACAAGGGTTTCTGATGATACGTTCTGAAACATATCAAAATGATTGTCGGTTTGTATGCTACAAAGTGTAAAAATAAATGACGATTAATGAATTATTTATTCATCAGTTATAAGAAAATGATGTCTTTACTAGAAAAAAATTATAATTTTTTTTGGTCGGATTAAACTTAAAGGTTATTGTCACTGTTGGATTTTAGTTAACGTTAATACATATATGAAAGTGCACAAAAGACTTTTGAATCAAGAAAAAAAAATCATACTTCCTTAAGTAATATTTTTACACAGTATTGAAATGTATGCTGATAATGCCTGGGATATATCTTTTGTTCTTTTATCAGAACTTAATCATTAATTTCTTATCTAATTAATGATAATTGGTCTACCGGTATAATTATAGCTGATTAAAATTTTATTAGCTGATATATATATATTTTTTTTAAACAGAAAACTTTAAATTTTTTAAACTACTGTAAATAGCATTTTTATTTATATTTAAATGATATGTCTGTCTCATTGTTGATTAATTCATTTTCTATTGGGTTAAAAAGATATTGTAATTTTTCTTTGTCATTCATGACCAAAAAGTCTAGGCCACTTATTGAAAATTATCTCAAGAAAAAAAAAAAAAAAAAGAAGGAAAGTTGAGGATGTTCAATATAAATACATATATAAAGAGAGTTTTAAGTGCTTCTTCACCATGATAAGCGAACTTGAGAATTTTCTATTTCCAAGTGTTGCGTATCTAATCTAGACTTCGATCATCAACAGAGCTGATATAATACTCGAGTGTTCC
The DNA here is from genome assembly GCA_911387785.2 of Aelia acuminata. Taxonomy (NCBI): domain Eukaryota; kingdom Metazoa; phylum Arthropoda; class Insecta; order Hemiptera; family Pentatomidae; genus Aelia; species Aelia acuminata. The sequence continues at coordinate 49,853,806 of OU426979.1, forward strand.
ATTGCTCTTATTAAGCAGAAGAGAGGAATAATGATGTGTAAGCACCTTGTTTTGCTTTGTTTAGCGAGACAAATCTGTCAATGACTGCTGATAAGGTAGACTCATATTTCTCATAAACCGAATTGTGAGCGGTATTGGTATTAGTGATGCTGATAAGGCATTGGTTATCGGTGATTCACTCCGTTAGTTGTAAAAGTAAAAATTTAATTATTTTTATAAAAAAAAAAATTAATCATACTGAAAGTAAAATGGAATATATAATTTAGATTAATATAAATAATCATATACTATATTATTTCTCAAAGCCTATTTTTTGTCAGTACGCCATAACTTCCTTAGTGATTGAAGCATCATTTTAAAGCTTTCCTTAACCGCTACCCCTGAAAAATATACAAACCAATCATTTTGCCTTCGATAGCGAGTTATAAGCTTAAAATCGCGGTTCTTGAAAATCAAAATGGTCGTAGAAGTTTGTAAATGGTCTCAATCTTTTCAAGTTTTCAAGGGGAACATTTTCGGTCATATTTTCGATTAACCCCTTCGTTTGCGAGTTGTAAGCGAAAAATTACACTTCTAATCGGAAATTTCAAAATGCCCGCAGGGCTTTTTCGAAGTTGTCATTTTTCTCAGTTCATCGGGACGAACATTTTTGGTTGTACATATACAATTTTCGGATTGTCGACGTCGTTTGCGAGTTACAAGCAAAAACAAATGCGCACTATACGATACTAAATAAACGGTGTGCAGGTACTTTAATTAAGTGAGATTTAATTAGTTTAGAGTGCGAATACTTCGCACGTGTCAGCTAGTCTATCGATTAAGATGAATTCTTTATAAAGGAATCATATGTCGGCTCAAAATCGCCCATTGGAATTTTTACAGGGTTTGATTTCTACGAAATTCTACCTGTATTTTTTTTTTTTTTTTTTTTTTTTTTTTTTTTTGTCAAATCTGGTCAAAATCTACTTTTGTCATCTCTGCTTCGACACCTTCACCTAAAAGTTCAAGTTTGATGATCTCTCACTGTTTGCTGTATTATTAGATCGAGAAACAATTAAACTTAAGGAAAATAAAACAGCGCTGCAGCGGTACGTTCTTTTCATTTACTGCAACAGCTTGCTTCTCAAATATGTTTTAAACGTTCCCCTAATTGCACACCTGATTCTAATTTTCGTTTAATATTTGAATTTTTTCTCCTTGATAGATCGTGACGCGTTGTCAGTACGAGACCTAATTCGTGACTTGAATCAATTATAAATTTAGTTTAACAGCCCTATTACTTCTGCAATAACCCAGTTTGGTCGGGATCAGAATGTTTGAATCCTGTTTTCTAGAATTCGTCTCTGCTGAATCTATTATAGAACTAAAATAGAAAAAATAAGGAAAATCTCATGGGATATTAACAAGTATTCAAGGTTTTTAACAAAGTTTTCAAGCATAATGATAAAGCACTGATAAACAGCCAATGTTAGTTACTTATTTGTTGTGTTTAATTCTAATTACTTATGTTCTGTCAAGTGTTATATATAAATTAATTTTAACTTCGCAACTGATTGAGTTCAATATATGTAATTTAAATAAATATTTAACAATAATTTTTGCTGATTGATGAAAAATACAGTGTTACGTGACGACTCTGACAACAGATATGTTCGAATTGTCGCGGCTGTAACTTCGATTACACTAACAGGGTGAATTCAACAAAATTCTGCATTTTATATCGGTCTGAGTTCTCCTCTATTCTCCTGAATCGTCCTTCTTCGGCAGTACTTTATTTTCAAATACCAAAAGTTGTTGATCATCCCTTAAGGTAAACGTAATAACTCTCGATAAAACATCTCCTCTACAAAGTTTAAACACCCTCTCTTTCTCCTTCTCTCCTGCCATGTTCTATAGCAAACGTATTTCAAATTCTCTAGCTTGCTGATTGCTGAAATTCTGTTGATTGTGGATAGTATATGTCATGATAAATACCTTTCTATCTCGACTTTTTCCCCTGGCCAGTACTACTTTTTATCCTTCGAGATACGCATTATTTGCAGCCTGTTGAAAATTCTACATCATTTCACTACGAAAATTGGTTGCACTTAGTTTTTCGAGCCAATCCATAGACTGGTTAATATTAGAATAACAACTGAATCGAAAATCGTCACTTTTCTAACATTAAATTCCATTAAATACACCCTCGTTTGTAGGTTCGATAAAAATACGGAAATGTTTTTTGGAAGAAGAGTTTATAATTCAAATCAGGATGAAACCGAGTTTTACAATAGCAAAAAATATTTTATATAGTAGATGAAATACTATTGTTATAAATGCGACATAATCTGGTGCATGTTGTTATCATTGCTAAATATTTGTAAGCTTGTTTTCTAAATTATGCAAGAAGAACTTTATCTTTCTACTTCGCTTCAGTAACTTCAAGTGATTTTTAACTAGGTTTATTTATGGCGAGAAATAGGGTTTGTGCCAATCTATGTTTAACATTTGTTGTTTTAGTTCAGATGTAGATTTTCTTCTGGAGATTATGATTATTGTAAAATGAATAGGGGAAAGGGCTTTCGATTTTGTAGTATTTAAGTTATGATGTAAACATGTCTAGAAATTGAAGTACCCATAGGCTTTGTTTTTCCTGAAAAGTAAATAAAAATCAATTAATATGCATATGCATCCCTTTAAAAAATAAAGTATTTCCCTTTCTCACATGTGATGAATTAAGATGGAAAATATTTTAGTTGAATGTTGTATTATAGTCTAATTGATCAAGATATGCATAATTTTTTTCTTGAAGAGTGCTTTGTCCACTCCATGAGAATTCATTATTTTGCATGGAATTCTGTCTTAAACATGCGTATAAATTCCTGCGTCGGAAGGAAGTGAAAATACTCTATACTTCCTCACAATCAGGTTTCCTTTTCCGTAAACTCTCGCACTTACGCAACTTCGAAACTTGTGTTAAAATGTCACTTGCCATGTAATTGAATTTACATTAGAATTAAGTGACCTGCTGCCCAACTATATACAATGTATAACTTATATCAAATATCTTACATATAAATATCTTTAAATTGGGACATATTTTATGGTTCGTAAACAAGAAAATATTTCTTAGAATAAAAACAAAGAAGTATATATATATTTTTTTTTTTATTACTATTATAATATGCATATTAAAACTCTATTATTTATGGGTTGTAAAATAAAGAAATAATGATTAACAATCAGAAATTCACCATTACTTCATCATTTCATTACTCTACCATACAATGATTTCCACTTCAGAAAACTAGACTCTCAGATTCACTGTTGTGTTTAGCATTTAACAGAAATTACATAATTTAACAGAGGACACCGATTTTGAGGTTGCATGTGGTGTAGTGGTTAGCATAGCAATCTACTAAACACAATGTGGCGGGTTCGTAGCCCGGAAGGTGGCATTAGAATTTCATAAGGAAAATCCTTTGTTATGCCGTCCTTCGGAGCGGTCTCAAAATGGAGCACCTGAGCCTGTGCGATGTCAGACACTTGATAAAGATCCCTATCCTTATTATAACTAGGCAAAGGTTAGGATTCCTCACAGCATATAAATATATGTAATATTATAGATATATTTATTATAATAATAAATATTAAATAGTATTATTTTATTTTGTAATTGAATAATATAATATTATATAATAATAAAATAGTATATTATATTATATAAATTGTATTATATTATTGTGTAGTATAACATTATAAAATTATATTATATTATAATTAAATTGTATCAGTAATCTAGCGAAGTATAACACCGATGTGTCTCAAACAAAATACAGTTATTACTTATCAACTGTATAGTCTAAATCGTATTAAGAAGCGGAAATTATTAAATTATGAATAAATAAACAATATATATCGAATAAGGTAACAGTGTTTAAAGGTAGCGTCGAATAGCCATAAATCATTATTAAAATATTTACTATATTTTTCGATGCCATTAAAATAAAACAGGCCAAAAAATAATATTAAAATAATTTGAGCTTCAATTAATAAATACACTATTAAAGCTTCAATTAGTTAAGTATTAAAAATGTTGAATATGTTTTATTATTTCATTCTTACTGTAGTTTATAGCTAGCTATTGTAGAAATACTTTGATGACTGATTATTTACTGACATTTGTTTTAACGAAATTGAACAAAGAATGAGCGCTGTGTGACTCCTGAACAGTAAGCTCAGTGGTCGGACTGCATTCCGATATGGCTTCAGAGGTGCCGGTATTCGTTTTTTGAGATAATGTCTAGCGCAATGATATTCCTTTGATAAAATAAAAGTTTAAATAGTTGACAAATAATTAAGAAAAAAAATAGACAAATAATTTAAACAAAACGAATATCATAATCAGGTTGAAATTACAAAGCACTTTAATACCTACTAAATTTGAACTTATATTTGAAAATTCGCTTTTGCAATACGCATTACATATTTTTCTTGAGAGACAAAATATTTATTTTTATTAGAGGAAAAAGAAGAATGCATATGCGCCATTAAAAAAATAATGTGAATTATTTTTAGAGTATATAAATAGAAAAGTAGAGAATATAGACCTATAATTTTAAAACAATGGGCGAACCAGGAAATAGTAAAAATGAGTCCTTATCTATTGAATGTCGTTATTTGTAGTTTGTGCTATCTGAATATATAATGGGCATTTAGGATATTCTTAATAAATGCTTTATCTCCAAAATGATTCATAGGTTTTTGAACTGAAAAAGTTACAAAAATTACTAAAAATAAACTTTGATTGTTTATTAATATGTTTTTTGACCTGATAATGTAATTTTATCATATAAATGTCACTTCTGCATTCAAGCATCTCACTAACCTTTTTTTTTCTCATAGAATTCAGAAGCAAGATCCTTGAGAACAAAAATCGGACCTTCTACTTCTAAATCGGTAAGTGTCTTGTATCATACTTGTTTATTGCAAAATGTCTGGTTAAACCCGCATCTAAAAGTTTATTTTTGGATGTTCAACTTTTAATTTAAAATAGTGTGTACGTAGCCTTCGATGTACAACTGTAATGTGCAAGAAATTCACTATTTTTTTTAATATTTCTGATTATATTCCCAATTTAATGAGGTTGCCTTCGAGGCACGATAACCGATTTGAAATTGGCTATTTTAGGCTGCTTGCTAGCTCATACATACTTATATGTATTATATTCAACATGATAGTTTATATGGTATATGGTATTAATATATTTAAAATAAAATATTAATGTCAGAAAAGGTGATGCCCAGCACATCTCGGTCTTGATTCAAGAGAGGTCTCTCATCGAACTCCTATTCAGTCGCTTCAACACATGTCTATAGTTATGTGTACGTGCAAATGAAGATGAAAGCCGTAATGCAGAGTTCGTATGTGTTAGTCGATAGTTGATTGTTATAAGTCGGATTATTGATTTTTGTTGTTCAAGTTTTAAAGTGCCTGTGAAATTTTTTAATTTTGCATTGAAAAGTTTCAAGTGCGTATAAACTTGGTGTCTTTTTGAGAGCACCATAATTTTTATATGCTTAAACTGTATGGGTTTTATTAGATGAGCATGTATTAAGTTTGTGTCTGATTTTCAATTTTGAGTATTTGAAAAAAAGAGAGTTAATTATTTTCAGTTTTTATGCAAGATGTTTTTTCAGGTCAATTATTAAAATAGCTTTGAATGTTTGTTTTTTTTTGTGCCAAAGAAATCTATTACGTGCCGTAGAATGCATGTGTATTTTTTATTATTATTTTGTTAACTTATCTGTTATCTGTGCTTGATTGTTTAAAATGCGATGGTAAACAAAAACAAATTAAGATATTTTAATGACGGCTCATGATTCTATTTTTCTTTTTTGTATGATTTCACAGCTTTGGTATTGTTCGCCATCCTTTAAAAATGTTTCCTGATGCAATGCATAAAAGTTCTAAGAATATCGTCCTATTAAAATGACAAAAACCTTTCTATAAAAGGGTAATTACAGAATTTCAATTAACAATTATGACTTTATGGCTTTCATAGAGGTTTATGTCTTTCCTTTCACATAACTATAAGCTTCTGTTTATTAGCATCAAGGCCAAAGCAGTGGCAGCAATATTCCCGAAGATTCACATAAAATCTCTTAAGTCTAAAGAAAGTTAAGGAACTCTCACTTCTGAGCATATTACTTGAGTTGAGTAAGCGCGGGGATCTCCTTTAGTCTTCTTCCCTCCAAACGTGAAAGAAAATCTTGGCTTGGGGTTTCCCAGGCTGACTTTTATTAGTGCATGTCTATGTTATTGGTATTTACTTTAGTTTGTTTTATTTAGACTTTTCTAAATCTATATTGGTGATAAATATTAATAAATATTCTACATTTGTGATCAGTGAGCATTATTGCCATTACAATATTATTCAATGAAAAGTTTTATTTCTACAGGGCGATTAATTAATTTTAAAGACCACCCGATCCTTTGCGTGCTTCAAAAATCAGTTTGAATGCCCCCACACGATGGAATTTATTGCAGAAAGTAGATCAGGAAACGAGTTCAGAAAGTCTGAGAAGCGAAATTTAATAATTTTCAGAACGGAAAAGAAATATCATTCAATGATTTTTTAAGGCAACTGATTGTTTTAAGTCACGATATCTTTGGATATCACTTAGGGATTATAGGAATATATTTTTTACATATATTAAACCATCAGCATTTATTAGTTATAGTTATGCAAATACCGTCTTAACGGTACCTTTCTCAATCATTTTCAGTGATATCACATCTGAATTTTTCAATTGTTTGTTGTGGTTTGAGTTTTCCGTATTGTTGATAAACAGATCTTTGATAGTCAGCACTTCCATAACGTTGCTAATTGTTAATGCCTTGGAAATATCACTAACGTCGTCAAAGACCAATTTATTGAGTTGAGTTTTCTCTTATTTGTCTTATTTTTTTCTTTTTTAAAGACAATAGTCGATAGTTTTTTCACTTCACTCAATATTTTAGTTTTAAAAACAATGACTTTTTGTCATAAGAACAGAACAAACAAATAAAAGTTGATTTTAAAAATGATTAATTGGTTCGGAAACAGAAATGTACAAGTTTACAGTTAAAGTGAATACACCCTTGCATAATCATGTGTGTATGTGTATGCACATATATAAATCAATTTATTAGTTAAAATAATGAAATTTAACATTACGCATAGTTGGTAGCCAATAGATGCCAAACAAGGGAATATAACACACGATGAATTGAATATGCAAACAGCACATTTTTCTTATGATAAACTTGATTATCGAACCTAGGGACTACCTCACGTGTTAGATCTTGATTGACGTGGAAAAATCACTCCTACCTTCCCCCAATCCCACACAGAAAAAAAACCATTGTTTGATTTTCTTTAATCATAGTTTACCAAACCACAAGTCTACACGGGGACACCTGGACTTTCCTGTTAACTAACTCGATCTACAGGTAGATTTGAAAAATCATCAACAATTTATTTCAGATCTTGTCGCAGTTTTCAAATTATCGATCTCGGTCTATTGTATATAATTAGTATATTTAAATTATATTAAATATATATATTATTTTATATACATTGTTGTAATTTCTTTTGAATCGATTAATTGAAATCGACTGTAATATTATTTTTCTGACTACAGACTGTTCGAAAACTAATCTGCATTGGCTGAAGAGTCAAGTGGCTAAAAACGGCATTTCAATTGGATAGAACAAGTAAGAATTATTGACGGGATCCTCCACTTTAAAATTGATTGATATTAGAAGTGCCTATTTTTAGAAAACAATATTTTATTCATTACAAAACATCTTTTCTAACTTACTCTTGAATATTGATGATTATAGAGTTTAATGCAGTATAATAGGGAGTCTAATAGTATTTCAATTGAAAAACATTTTATCTTACACGAATTTGGCAAGGAAAACATTGGATTGATTTCTTTTATTCTTTTATTTTATTCATACATGTTACTAGATCAATGAATTATCATAACTTTATTATCATAAACATAAAATTTGGAAAAAATAAACAAGGTAATGGTTAGATCGGATAATTAAATGCGTTCTTCCAAATGAAAATATTCTTCGCTTTATTTCGAAAAATTAAATTAAAAATTATGTGTAAAATAAAATAGTTTTCTTATATTTCTATTAATGGATATTAATATATGTTACAATTTAATTTTAAGTAATACAATATTCTTTTAAAATAATAATTTTCGCTTAAATAAGAATATAGTATTTAGGGAAATTTTAAATGATTAGGTGAATAATAACATAATTTATTAATTTTGTAGAAACATTATAAGGTTTCTTTGAAAGTATTGTTTCGAGTTAATGGGATTAAATATAAATCGTAGTTATCAATCAGTTTCTTATCACCTTTGTAATCAAGGTTTGTGTGAATCACAATTTCTATATATTATTTCATGTAATGTATCATAATAATTCAGCTTTATATTTTGGTCGGTGTAATTCCAAAGCGAACTATGCGCCGAACTCCATATTTTGAGAAAACTAAAGTTGAAATTGAATTTTTCGAAATATTTTTCTGTCTACTTCTATCGCTTTTGAATTATAACATATTTCAATTTTGTTGTTTGTATTATTCAAATATTAAAAAAAAAATCAAATAAAAACTTATTAAATTGGTTTGGCGTTAGTTCACAATGGTTTTACACCGAACAATTAATGTTTGCTTTTCAAATAGTCATTTTCATAAAAATAAAAAATACTGTCGAGATAAGGGGATCGAATTTATTTTTTGTTTCGTCATCACAAACGAACAATTTTTTATGTTTTATTTTAAAACGTTACATTACTTATTCGTTATAATTACAATAGCCTTTAATGATTTCTTTTTGTGATCCACTTCCGTATTAGGTTAAATTCTTGGTAATATGTCTTTTTTAAAGAATAAATGAACATAATAATCAAAACTATTTGAAAAATATAAAGAAATCATCCGGACGAGCTCAATACGTTGCTGGGAGTTATGAGAATTAAAACGTGACTATTCACCATGAGTGTCTATCAGCTGTGTACTGTGCATACAGATGATCATTTGATAGACTGTTATAGTCAACAATCTGCTTTCTAGACACGAGAAATACGTCATGCTTGAAACAAAACAAAAATTATTTCATATCATATCTCTTATCAACACTTAAATATATCTAATCACTCAGTGCACGATTGAAAATTGTGATTAATATGTTTACACACACAAGTACTTAAATATGAAAACTGAAATTATTAACATCAATGGAAAAGCTATCTAAAAGTTGAAATCCTTTCTTTCTGTTCTTGAATCGAAATATCATTTCTAAAGAAGGAATAAAACCCCCATTAAAAATTATTGCTTCGTGTTTAATCTTCGCTAGAAGAATTTAATTATTCTTGTACAAAGCTGTCTTTTTCAAACGATTTCACGTTAATATTAGTTTTGAACATACAGTGCCTAACCATCCCAATATATCTTTTAATTCTAATATGATATCACTTGATTTTTTTTTTTCACTGTTAACATTTCGATGAAATAATATGAATGTTGGTTTTCTTTATATTTACATTTTTAAAAAATATGATAGTTAAATTTAAAAATGATTGCTCCCGAAGCCCTTTTTTTCGGAAACGCACTTCTGGGAAATTAATTGGTCAAAAGTAAATAAAAAAAAAAAAGTCTACTATTTCTTTTTTAATTATAACATTCTCTTAATTAAGTTTTAAGACATGTAAAACATTTAAATTTGTTAATAACTTATTTTTCATGATATCGTAACACTAAGTGGGCTTAAATGATTTTTATTAACGCAAAATTATGACTCACAATGACAGAGAAACAATAACAACTCAAATAATCAACAAGGTTACAAAAAGTATCAACTTGCAACGACACAGTAACACAAAAGTAACCACATCATTAGATCTTCAAAGCAAGACTAACCATCCAGTCCATCGCTCCTTAAGTTTAGTCTGAATTAGAACAGTCTAGAAGGTCCCAAACGAGCGTAGATTTTCTTGATCAGTCACGAACATGTACTAAAACAGTTTGTTCCAACAATATGCCTAGAGCTCTTTTCATATTTTTTGTTTTGTTTCACGTTACAAAAAAAAAAAACCTATGATTTAGTTTAAATTTTCAAAGTTCACATTTCTGAAGTGTGCATGTTTGCTTTAAAAACAATATAGACTTTCTTAAACATTTAAAAGAATAATTTAGAAAATAATACTTAATTAGAAATGCTAATGATTATTAATAATTGGAAAAAAATATCATATTAATATTTCTGAAGTGTGCATGTTTGATTTAAAAACAATATAGACTTTCTTAAACATTTAAAAGAATAATTTATAAAATAATACATAATTAGAAATGCTAATGATTATTAATAATTGGAAAAAATATCATATTAATATGCTGGAAAAAAATTTAATATTAATAATGCGTAAATGGGTCATTATCTGAAGATGCGTAAATCGTAAGTCCGGTCCATTTTCAACCACTAAAATGAGAGCTAGTCACTAGAAAAAAATAGCAACTATTTCACTCCTTTTGTTCTTCTATGGAGGCTCCAAACTAAATTTATAATTGCTTAAAAAAAATTAAAAGGATTGTTTTTTTCACTCCCTCACCTTGTCTGACTCCCAGGCAAGCCACTTTAAAAATTCGTATTCTTTCAACAATTGAGTGTTTGATTAAATTGATTAATCGGTTAAGTCAGTTATTAATAATGCGTAAATGGGTCATTATCTGAAGATGCGTAAATCGTAAGTCCGGTCCATTTTCAACCACTAAAATGAGAGCTAGTCACTAGAAAAAAATAGCAACTATTTCACTCCTTTTGTTCTTTTATGGAGGCTCCAAACTAAATTTATAATTGCTTAAAAAAAATTAAAAGGATTGTTTTTTTCACTCCCTCACCTTGTCTGACTCCCAGGCAAGCCACTTTAAAAATTCGTATTCTTTCAACAATTGAGTGTTTGATTAAATTGATTAATCGGTTAAGTCAGTTATTACTTCAAGATTCCATGAAAAAATAAGCGGTTACATTTATTGTTACCAACAACAATAAATAAAATACAAAATCATATAAGTATAAGAATCGGTTCAGGGAAGACCCTAGAATCGTTTTGGCTGCGATGTCTTTTAGTGTCTATTCTTATTTTAGTTTCTAGTAATACATTTTTATCACAAAATGAGTTGGATGTCTCTTTATTGGACGGTTCTATGCCATGAAAAAAAAAATCATATCAGTTTAAATGACACACCAATTGAAAATACACAAAATTTAGCTTTTGGGTAAAAAAAAAAAAAAAAAATATGTTTACGCAAAGAAATATCCTTGAAAAATTATCCATTATAAGAGCCCTTAAAATAGATACTTAATAACTTATTATTATTATTATTATATTAAACATGTATACTACATTTTTTATATTTTTTTACTAAAGTATTGTATCGTGTTTGGGACGAAGGTAGTAAATCCCAAGTGTATCACAGTAAGCGAAAACCTGAGTCCTACCCACACAGTAGTAAGTAGCCTTGGAATGTTCCAAGGAATACCATTCCTACTGTAATCCCATTGTGATCCTCGATTACCTATACGTAATGTAATGTATGTAAATACATCGTATAAGAGAAGGACATGGCTTAAGTGCATGTAGTGTAAACCTACATAAAATCACATTGATTTCCTATGTTACCTTGGCAGTTTGCTTTTCGATATGAAATCATCTTAAGCAATCTTTTAAATTGCATACATGAAATCAGGCAGGCATGAGAAGGCAGCTTTTTCTTTTTTTACCTTTATTACATATACTGTGTGCCTGAATGTGAGCCGAAATGTAGTGATCGGATTCCCTGGATTTTGTAGGATCAGTCAGTGGCGTAGCTAGACAACTTTGTTAAATCTGACTTTAACATATTATTTACGTAAGGAACGTTTTACCCATTTTCTATATTGAGAACAATATAGTTCAATGTAGGTTTTCGCACTGATTTGACTTACAATTAATAGTTGAACGTTTTACCCTATCATTTCTGATAATGTTCCCTACGTTTTTTATTCGAATTGAAAATCGATCTTTGAGCATTTATTATTTTTGAACAGGGTCAAGGTTATGATATCGACCGATAGTTTCAAACTTATTCAAGCGGATGCAATATGTAAGGGCTACGGTCAAAGTAATTAGCGTTCTCTAACCGGCCTCATCGTTTATTTAGCTTGGAATTGATTGGTGGCAAACTCTTGCATAGTTTTTCATCTAAGTCAGTACAGGAATGTTAAAATTCTTTTAGATAAGCATTGAAGGAAGTCTTTGACTTTTTTCCTGTGATTATTAGCAATTACTGATAATGTGTATTAAGGTATGGTTTTTTTCCAAAGATAGTCAGAAGAATATAATTCACCAATGTTTAGAGTTATCGTTTATTTATTCTTTTATATAATGTAAACAAAATACAATAGAAAGAATCTATTCTTATTCCTATAATGTAACTATCGGCGAATCTCACTCTTTCCGGTATGTTACAAAATATTTACGTCAATCCAAGACTATCGGAGAGGTTTCAGACGGACCGTTCAACCGCCGTCCAAATATTCTTTCTCCGTCAAATATTAGAGAAAAAATTAAAATATAACAGTACTGTACCTACGTAAGCTTTTTATTGATTTCAAAAAGGCTTATGATTCGATTAACGGCCAGAAGTTGTATTGCGTTCAGGCAGATTAAAGGGGAAAATAATGGACTGTTATTTACTCCACATAAACAAAATTAAAGGTACTTAATAGATTGGGGGGGGGGGGGGCGGGATGGCCGATTGGACAAAGGCGCTTGCAATAGTTAATCAAAGTTAAGCAACGTCGAGCGTGTTTAGAACTTGGATGGGTGACCGCTCCATTCAGGTGACCACCCGCCAATGAACGCCACGCAGTCCAAGCTTACCCCCACCACCGGGTATGTGAGCCCGTCAGCCTACTGGAGGCGACTCACACCGACCGTGCCTGACCGGGCGTAGGAGTGATGTACCTTCCCCGTGTATCCCATTGAGAATCGTAGTGTGGTTTTCCAGGACATCAGTAACCGCCCGGAGGTTTGGTTTAAGGACGGTATGCTTCGGGGAAAGAAATATAGGTCCTCGGGGCTTGCTGACTCTGGGCTACCATAATCCTTGGACCTAGACCAGTTTGTCACTATCCTTGAACCCGAGAGAGCTGACGCCATCGGTAGGAAGGACACTGCCAAATTGGCCCCAATGGGATTGGTATGGAGCTATGGGCAGTCTGCCGCTGCACTATGGTGACCATGGCTTGCAGCAACGCGAGGTTTGTGCTACCCCCTCCAGGCTGTCTGTGCTCCCGCAAGCAACACAAATGTCTGTAAGAAGACCACACTGCGCGGCCAAAGGTCTCATTAGGCCTAATGCGCCAACCGAAAAAAAAATAAAAATAAAAAAATAATATAATAGATTTCTTTCCCTAGCCATTCAAGTCCTTCTAGATCGTTTCTATGATGATATAACGCTACCTCATATTAAAGCATACTTAATTATGATTAAACACGATAAGTTTAATATACTATACCTGTCATCATATACGTATTTTCGTCGAAGTCGAAGTCGAAATATTTCAAGTTCGCTACAGTAAACCCTCATTATTACGAACTCAGATATAACGAACACCTCGATATAGCGAACCAAAATACTATCCCCCCAAAATTACCATTATATTTCTGCTGAACTCCTCGTTATAGCGAAATCCCTGGTTAGTGCGAACTACGAACTAAATTTGATGCCTGAGAATTATTATATTCTGTTATAACGAACTGCTAGAATTTTTATTATTATTATTTTTTTTTACTGTACGTAGAATGAGTGCGGGAAGACGAAGTAGCTCCTGTTTCTAGAATTGAGGTGTTTTTTTACTCTTAACTAATCCGATTTCCTTTTGCTCTCTCTCTCTCTGATTTCATTGACTTTTTTCTCAAAACTGGTTCAGTTCTGTTTTGACCTCAGTATTATTCGAATCAGTGTTCTGTAGTCGTTTATACTGTTTTTTTTTCAATACACAATGAGTTTGTTGGTAAACGTGTGTCAATAACGTAAATCCTTATTAATCGAGGAAAAATCGCAGAAAAATATGGAATTCCAAAATCAACATTGTCAACCATTATAAAAAACAAAGATAAAATAGATTCAACCGCAGCCCAAGGATTAACTACGTACAGCATCAAATCAACGACTGCGCTCTGCGGCTCGTGAATATTTGGAAAAAAATTGATAAATTACTTTAAACAAATGAGATCTCAAATATCAATCTCATACCCTCTTATTAAAGCTAAGGCTAAAGAACTCTCAATTGAACTTGGCAGGTAAATTAATGAATCTCATTGTTTAATTAATATGTAGCTTATCTAAAAATAAATTACATACATGCGTTTTAATTTAACTAGTTCTAATAAATGAATTTCCTTCTAAATATGATCAAATTAGGGCGGCCATTGGCTAAAAAAAAGATAAAAAAAAAAAAAGAATTCTCGGTTATAACGAATCTCGTGATAGCGAACTATGAATATCAAACCCCCTACCAGTTCTCTATATCGAGGGTTTACTGTATATTTTGACTTACTGTACATTTCATATATATTAATTTGGTAATTGAAAGCAAACAAATATTGTTTACATTAGTTACAATAATATAAATAACTTGAGATCAGGATTGAAAGTAATTTATAAACAGCCTTTCTTAAATATTTGCATACCTTTCATTCGACTTCCCAAACAATTTTATCCATGACCTCCTAACAGTATAAAACTTTTAAGCCTCAATGTTCATTGGTATTTCACCCGTAACACATACCTACATTTCAAAGAGGAATTCGTACACAAAATAGAGCTCTTAAATTCCCGGCAACTGCTCTTAACTCCCCGGGCATGTCCTCCGGACTAACGGACCAAGAATCAATGCCCTCATGCGGCAGTAGATACAGCGGGTGAAAGGTTTTGACACTTTCCAAGTTGCGAAACTCCTCTTACAGTTGAATAGCGCCTGGAATGCTAACATGAGCAGTATCCATTTTTCCCTTATATCATTCAAGGAAGGAATCATCCTCCGCGACGAACCTAAACCTGTAGGAAGTCTTTAACTCATATCTTGCATTCCCTCCGAGAAAACGTTTACTTTGAACTTATTTCTCGGTTTCTTCTTCATTCCGTATTTTCAATTTTCATGACAAAAGAAAATCTTGAAAGTGGAAACTTTGCGGAAAACGGATATTATTTTTTCGATTTTTGAGAGGAAGAAACACATCGAAGAAAATAAGCCTCTCTTTGTTTTAATGCTAAAGTCTTTTCATTAAAAAAAAAAAAAAAAGCTTAGTTCATTACAAAAATCTGCCAATTAAATCAAACCAAAAAACTCTTGATTCCGCATGTTCAATTCTCACGACAAAGACAAATCTTGAAAGTGGTAAATAAGCGGAAAACGAATATTATTTTTGTGTTCTTAGAGAGGACGAAACACACCGAAAATAAGATTCTCTTTATTTTTTTTTAATACTAATGTTTTTTCATTAAAAAAAAATTTTCATAAACAAATCTGCCAATTAAATCAAATGAAAAAAATCCTTGATTCCGTATGTTCAATTTTCATGACAATGAAAATATTGAAAGTGGTATCTTTGCTGAAAACGAATATTATTTTTGTCGTTCTTAGAGAGGACGAAACACACCAAAGAAAATATGATTCACTCTTTCGTCCTTTTTAATACTAAAGTTTTTTCATTAAAAAAAAAAAAAAGCTTAGTTCATTACAAAAATCTGCCAATTAAATCAAACCAAAAAACTCTTGATTCTGCATGTTCAATTCTCACGACAAAGACAAATCTTGAAAGTGGTAAATAAGCGGAAAACGAATATTATTTTTGTGTTCTTAGAAAGGACGAAACACACCGACAATAAGATTCTCTTTTTTTTTTTTAATACTAAAGTTTTTTCATTAAAAAAAAATATTCATAAAAAATCTGCCAATTAAATCAAATGAAAAAATCCTTGATTCCGTATGTTCAATTCTCACGACAAAGACAAATCTTGAAAATGGTAACTTTGCTGAAAACGAATATTATTTTTTAATACTAAAGTCATTTCAATGGAAAAAAAATTACTCATTGCAAAATCTGGCAATTAAATAATAGACTTGAACCACAAAAAGGAAAAGAGGATGTTGTTTTTATGCAACCAAAAATTCAATTAAAACTTCGGCAAAGGACCGTGTTTGGCCCTGAGGTGCTTAAATATCGAGGTATTTTACTCTTGTTCGAGTAGCACATTAGCATATGCAATTGCTTAGGAATGTGTGGTTTTGTTTGGATATACATAAATACGAGAAACCTCTTGAAAACTAAATGCATAAATTAATCCAGGATGGTTGTTTTTCGTAATTTTGTGGGGATTGTAGGGGGATCGGAACCATATATTATGAACTACTATTTAGTAATTTTGTTATTATTTCCATTTTGATAACTTTGGAAGATTATTTGATTAAGAATCTTTATTAGTTATTAATAGACACTGTTAGACAGTTATTAGACACTGTTGGGTATTCTCCATCAATAACTAATAGAGAACTATAGAAAGAAACGGAAAAGTTCCTGAAGCTAATAGTCCTGACCTTCCCCAATGTCGGCTTAAGTACTAAGAAATGCGAAAATAACTGAAATTATGTCTAATTCGACTCGGTTTTTCCTAACGTCGAATTGATCTGCTATAAATGGTGACCATAGCAAATTGATTGCAAATCATTTGGATAGCTGGCTCATATTTTCTACGAAGCTGATGAAAATAATGGTGACCCCTTATGAGCCTTTGTTGCTAGATGATTTTTTAATAGCCCATTTTAGGTATAAAAGGAAAGCTTTGTGATGTCTCCCTCGGGGGAAAAAATGGTTTCGTTGCGGATCAATGAGATTCAATAGGAATCCATTAAGCAACAAAATGAAATATTTTATTGACGGCGTGGTTAAAATGATGAACTTCTGAAAGACAGTAATATTACAGGGAAAATGAAAACATTCTAAAGAAAAGCAAAAATAACTATCGCTATACCGGAGTCAAGCAGTAAAAAATGTTGTTTCGCGAATTATATTCTTAAGGAATGACATTTCTAACGCAATGAATATTTTTAAAAATGTAAAAAGCAGCGAATTAAAAAGAAATGGAGACCATAGGTTCGGTGCTGATACCACAAGACAAACTTATTTATTTATGTATTTTATTTATTTGTTTTGCTTAAAGGCGTAATATCTTAAGGTAATTAATGCTTAACTTATTTATGAATTTGTTTTTACCGCACGATAATTTAATGTTGGGCTTTTATTTATTTTACTCGTATATCTATTGTTGATGTTAAGTCAATAACGAACTTTGAAGCTTTCAAAACGAAAACAATTGTAAATTTCAATCAACATATTATTTTTTTAAAATATCATAATACGTAACACCAGATTTGTCCACATTAAAAGCAATTCTAGAAAATTATTGTTATTTTTCGGTTGCAAAATTACTTAGCACACGCCTTCTGACCCGAAACATAAAAACTATAATTTACAAAACTATAATTCTTTCGACCGTTCTATAAGGATGTGAAACATTCCGGACGTCTGATGGAAGGCCGAGGCGAAGTTGAGAGGATTCTGTGAGGGCTCCTTGCGAAGTTGGGATTGGACGGGGGGAGGTGGATAGAGGTGTGTAAGGAGCGATTGGGGGTGTCGACGTCTGGCCTTAGGGTTCGTGAAAACTTATAGTTTATAGACATAACCGATTAAAAAATGTTTTCTGAAAATATAAATATAGGTTTTAAATTAATTTAAGAACATCAATTCCACTTTTTAACTATCAATTAAAAATAAAATCTAAGATGGAAGTCTGCCATCTGTTTTTCTATACAACTGAACGACTAGAGTTTAAAAAAAATAGTTTTGAAAACCTTAATGTACGACCTGACCTTATATCTCAGGTTTTCAAATGTTTGTTAAAAGGTAAACTTCAGGTTATCTTGAATACAGTTAGGTTAAATTGTAAATTATTTTTTTTTTAAATCTTATATTTGTATAACCAATGTCTGGCCATCGCATAATTTCTATATATAGCTATTTAATTTTAGACGGAGAGAGAATTTATTTTCAGTATTTGATGAGCCACCCGGGATTCGGATGGTTATACAAATACGGATTTCTTTCACTAAAATCGGTACATAATATGGAGATGATAATACCATGATAGATAGAGCGGACGTTAAAAAAAATATCAAGTAACGAAAAGTTAATATAAAGACGCCAGCTTCCTGATAAGGCGGGAGTATCGCGTTGAGGATGGTCTGGCAATGTGTTTAAACGGCGATCGGTGAATGGGAGTGTCTTGGAAGCGTCGATGTTGTGTCGGCTTCGAACTTCTGGTTGACAGGGCCTTTATTATTATACCATGACTGCCTAGGAATCTTTAGTATTAATTCTTTGGTTATTAGCCAAAATCTGATACTTCAGATTTCGTTTTTTTTCTATTTAGCCGATCTTAAAATGTGTTTTGAGTTTTATTTCTCACAGAAAAATATTGGTATTAGACTTAGTAAAGGGGGTTTGATTAGACTTAGTTTTACTTTAGACATATCAATTGTTGGTTCATAACAACAAGAATTGTTAGAGGCTAACCACAAAATTGAAATCAAACTTTTGGCAAATAATTGCATAATTATATTTTATATAATTTCTGATTCATACTCACCTACAATAGACATTGCATAGACACTGCGCAGTGAAGATCCAACGTTTTGAATATTGAAGATAGCTATTGGATCTTATCACAGACATTATCAGGGCAGCTTAGGACAGATTATGGACAAAGAGACCCATATCAGCCCCCTTTCTCATGCCACTGAGCAATTATTTACAGAAATAAAGTTCAGTCAGTGTGGATTGGTCCTTGGGACGTTGTGGATGGGAGGATTTCTTATCTAGTGTCCGTTCTCGTCTGGAGCTTGTCAAATTTGTATCTATTTAAGCCATTTCACCGTATAGTTTTTTTTTTAAGTACTCGTATGATTTCTTAAATAATATTCAGTGCTTTCTTCCTCGAGCAAACAATGAACTTCTTATTCATCACGCATCGTTCTTCCTCGGGATGCCCATTTATAATAATTGCTGTGCTTATATTCATGTGAAGTCCTGTTGAGTACCACCCAGCTAAAGAAAAGAGTAAGTTAAGAAAATTCAAGCAACTACTACATATACATATTTATATAGATATTTCAATATATATGTTTTCCTAGATATTATTATTTATTCATAGATATTTCAATATTTACGTTTTCCTAGGAAGATTTATTACCATGAAAATTTAAAATGCAAAATACCTGAAATATATTTGCACTAATAATAGAATTATATGCATAATGAATGACCCATAAAAAATATATCCTGTATCAATTTTTTTTATATATGTTGGGACCTCCTTTCTCCTAATTTAAAATGATATTAAGGGGGACCCAATTGATTAATGAATTGATAATAAATAATTTAAACCTACATAATAATTTAAATTAAAACAATCTTTAAGTCGTATTCCCGGAGTTAATTTTTTCTAAAAGTAATATTTTAAATTGAAACAATTTGTTCTCGTTGTGTATATAAAACATTCGATCTTATCTTATCCGTTAATAGGTATATCTATATTTTTTAAAGCTTTTATTATACCAAAGATAATCCATACCATCATTTCTACGATTTAACTCATTTTATTTAGACGAAATTTTTTCCTGTTTGATAAAGAAAATTTTTTAATTGCTTCAGATATATACGGGAAATATTATCACGTCATCAAATGGCTGCTATTGTAAAAAATGTGTTTTTTTTTCTATTTTAAATACTTATGTATTGTATTATATAATTTATTTTCATTATATTTTAATTGATAGTTACTATATCTAAATATGAGAAATTTATCAGCAAAGGATAAAGTATTCTGTATTAATAAATAATAATTTTAATTGATTAATTAACAAAAATTTCCTATTCAAATAATTAATAGTATTTTAATTTAATCATATAATTTATTAAACAATAACCAATATTCGTTATCTAAATTATTTTTTGATATACTCCACGATTGTTTTATATACAATGTCGCTTTTTAAAAATAATCTGTCTAAACATGCTGTATGTTTTAATTTTTGAATTTGTAGAGGTGCAGATTATGAAAAATACAAATATTTTTAAGTTTAATTGAAATAATATTGTATGAAGAATTGTTGACAACTTGGCGTTTCTTTATTAGTAACGCTTATCTTTAGCTTTAAAAATCGATTTAATCGTTTCTGATCCATGCTGCGTCATTATATAGTATATAGACTAAACGTAATATTTTTAGTATCCATTTAAATAAAATATTTTATTTGTATAAATTATTTTTTAAAATGGATGTTTTTTGTAATACTGGAGCCCACAAGACATCGATGATCGAGTGTCCACTGACAGAAAGTAAGCCGAGGTGAAAAGGATCGATAAGTTAAGTGTGTCAGTTACGGTACACGGCAATCTTAGCAATAAACTGACCCTGCTAAACGCTTCCGCAGCCTTAAGGCATATCCACATTTCTTTCAATATAATATAAAAAAATAAAATAAAAAAAAGAATCTTTTCATGTTGTTTCCTCTTTGCGCTTTTGTTCCCGTCACATGAGATCTTTAATAATGGTTTAATATATAAACAACTGTACCTCATGGTCTTTGTCTATACCTCATGTTTTAGTACTGCTTAAGGGACCTCCGGGTTTTTCTTAAAAATTGAAGACAGAGGCTGGATGCGCCCAATCAGTATCTCCCGCCCTCCGGATCAATCCACGCTCTGAAACTCAATAAATATTGTTCTTTAATAAAGAGACTTATTCGTAGTATCCAGAACCGTTAGTATTCTTAAATCGGTGAGTGCAACAGAAAAATATTTTTCTATATAAATATATTTTATATGTTAAATATAAATAATTTATTCAGTTTGATCAACCTTTCGTTATATTCCGATTCAGTTGATCAAAATTTATTGAAAGAAGCAAAAACCAACGCCTGCTTTTCCTTCAAACGTTTACATGTTAAAATGACATTACATATTTGCCTTAAGAATGATATAAAAATAGAATAAAAAAGAACTGTATGTAACTATTAAATGTAGGACTAGAATAACGATTGTGAAGTCGTTTCGCAAGGTACAAGTTTTTTTTTATAGATTTTGGAAAGATGCGCTTTAGTTCCCAAGGAATAGGCATTTGTAAGCCTCAAAAATCAACCGCATTCAAGTAAGCTTGGGGTAACGGGTTTGATGTTGATGGATATCAACACATAACATATTCAGGTTTACAACTGTATTCAGTCAACAAACACGTATTTGTTGCAAAATGTTTTGAACCACCAACATGTGAAATATGCATTGCAATATGCAATATGAGGCACGTCGTACAAGAATGTAAAATTCATGACAAACGTGAGAAAAAATTTGGATCTGGGAGCAACATTCGAGGAAAATCTTAAAAGACAATGAACAGACTGAAAAAAAAAATATATATTCAAAACTGATTAAATATTACCAGAGAATGTAAAATGTAGATGTTACCAAATTGACATTCATGTTTGTATTATATTAATGAGAAAAATGTTTGCAAAATATCACTGGCATAAGGAAGAAATTATCATTGTATCTAATATTAAGTTCGGGGAAGGACATAATATTAATGAATAATTTTAGATACTGCACTAACGGGTTTAGGAAAAATAACTGTCGATTTATAAATAATATTGCAGTGATTTAAGCAAATCACTGATTCACGCAAATAAAACCGCAAAGAGTTCATCTCATAAAAGCTATTATCCGTTGAGCAAAAATACGCTTTGGAGTATAAAAATGCCTCGAGTGGTAATAAAGCTGATTTATAACTGTGATAGAAAAGACAGTTTCAATGTTTAAAGCCGTCCTTTTGTGAAATTCCCGTTTCTGTTCATATTGTCGATGCGGAAAAAGCGGTTGTTTATCAAGAACATCAGTGTTTCTTCCTATCTTGAATTCTCAGTCCAGATTTATTTCTTCGGAGATTTCAATGAATCGGCTTTTTATAAACCATTCATCAAAATCATTTTCATTTTTTCCATATTTTTTTTCTTGTTCTTTCTTCTCTTACAAATTTCTTTGGATGTTTTTTATGTTTTTATTACTATGTGTTTATTTTTAATTTCGGGTTATTTATACATCCAAAAATATATTCATTTGTCCTTTTTTATTTTTCATTAATACGTACAACGTTTCGACGATGTTACAAAACTAAATAACAACATATAAAAACTTTTTTATTTCAGATTAATCTTTATAAAAAACACAAAGTAATTTTCATTTTGTTTTCTACTTGGTTGTATTTTTCGACATAGTGAGGAAGAGTGGTTTTGCTGGATGTCTTTAATGAAGGAATCTCTTCCATGGGTTATCTTGTATTTAATTGTCCCAACGTTTCGGGCTTTTGGGTCCATCTTCTGAGGTTATATATTGTACATTTTTTAGCTCCATCGCCATTTGTCTTTACATAAAATTGTCATATATGAAAATATAACTGTCGCTTCTTTATTGACATGGTCAACTTATTATTAACACTTATTATGGCTCTGGACTATTTCATTGTCACTCAGTGAATCCGAGCTTTATTCGCTACCTACCGTGGAATTTTTATAATATATTTTTATAGGAAATGTTTATAGTGCCTATAGTTACTACATAGTAACTAGTAATAGTAGGAACATTCCTAGCACCCTCTTGCCAATCGCCTAGTATTACACTACGAAGTATTAACCGTTATGAGAACCAAGCTTGGGACTTATCTTTTCTTCTTTGGTTGCGCGGTTGTAGAGAAACCACTAATCAATCGAAACTTACATAATTATTAGATAACACGAAAAAAAAATAATTAAAAGTTTTCTCATATTATCGCAATAATTAATTGTTTATAATGATAGACACGAAATATTTCCGAAACTCCATTTCCTACACGTGTGAACGACCTTCGGAGATAAGAGACGATTAGTGGAAATTATAAATCCTTAAACGTGATTCCTAGGAAGCTGAAGATAGTTGGTAAGTCAATGCCACCTTTCAATACCACCTAATCGACTCCATCTTATCCGTAAAGCTGTTGTGTATACCATATTGACAGTTATCGCCATCTTTTTTCTTCCTTTATCGACGGATCCGTTTCGATCGCAGATATCTGCAAGCCTTTTCTCAGTGCCACTTTCTTCCTTAACTGATACTTAATATCACGATTCATAGATAACATGCACAAAAGGGAATTTCTATTTTCTAATAACTCCGATTTCACAAACTGAAATTACACATCATTACTCCTGTCTGACTAGCACTATTAAAATCCTTTGTTCCTTCGTAATAAACTTAAAAGTTAGCTTCCATGTTATTGAGTGAAGTCTTTTCTAGTTCTTAGTAGATTAATGTTGAGAGACAAACATTGCACCACTTCATAGGTTGTTAAATTCTTCGATTTAATGGTTTTGCTCATAGATTTTACATTCCTTTCAACTCGCATACATTTAAGGGTTATCCTTCAGTGTACCAAACTATTTTAACCAGAATGAGAAGGCTCATTTTCTCCTGGAACCACCTTGTGTTAAATTTCAAATCGCTGTTATCGTGCCGCAAGTTTTGGGTTTCTAAGATAATGCCTTAACACTCCTCTCTGCTTATTAATATTCATATCATCAAGATCATAATTTATTCTCTCTACCCCTTATCCCACGTGGGTAACCTATAAAGCTCTTCTCACAATTTCCAGTTTTTACAACACCTGCTTACTCGTTCCATTTGAATTCATTTTCTGAATGTTCTTTTTCACCGAGGCCTTCTTTTCTATTTCACAGTCTCATAAGTCCATTCTCAAAATTATCAGTAATTTATCTAAAAAATTTTGTTGCAACGAAACAGTATCAAATGCTATATTAAAAACACATTGCTAAAGAGAGAGACTTTCATTTACATAGACTATTAAATACATCTTAGTTTGGTATACAAGAGGGAAGCAGTTGTTTAACCCGGACTTTGAACTCATCAATGAGACAATGGGAAATTTTTTCTGCAAAGAGAAAAAAAAAAACTCTTGGGAAGTTTTGTGCTCATGGTACCGTAGTGCCGGAACCCCACCTAGTGTATGCATATTCGCAGAAAACGTATCTTTTCCTCTTTTATTCGTTACATAGTCAAGGTATTCGTATTTCTTTGTTTCACAATGAAGAGTTGTGGAATATTCTCAGAAATCCGAGACGCTATTTATTGATTTATCATTATAATTATAGTCTTGCTTTTGTTTTTATTAATTCAGTTCATCAGAAGTAAAATTAAAGTTTCTTTAAATCGTGATGTAAGATACCCACCTCTATTTCAAAGCATTTATCAATTTTCTTGAAAAAATGACTGGTAATCACAACTGTGATTTGTCTCTGTAGATAAAGAAAATTAGTTTAAAAAAAAAAAAAAACGTAAAATGTCAACAAGGAATAGATATGGTACTTCTAATCTTTAATATTTGCTGTTTTTCTATTTATCGTTACAATTCTGATTTATGTACATTTATGGACGATCTATCATATACATTAGCTAACTCAGACGAAACTTGTTAACAGAAAGAAATTAGTTCCAAAAATTCTGTTCAACAGAATCAGTCTGAAGCAAAGCCACGAACCACCATGATAAAGTATTATTGTAATTAATCTGTTTAGAGACCACCAAAACGGATTTTTTTTCTCGATGAATTGAAAACCTGAATTAACAATAATATTTTTCACATTATTCCATGTGACATCAACAGGTTTTTCATTTAATACTGAATATATATGTATATATATCTGATATAGGAATTCAGATATATCAGATCCCCAATAAAAAAAAATTAAAATTAAATTAAATGTAATCAAATTATTGTTTTAATGGTTAATCATTTGTTTAAGGACATTAAAATTTCCTTTGATATCATAAAATAATCAAGAACTCCAATATTGATGCTACTTTATGATGAATTCCAATTATTTTCACTTTTCAGTTAAAATTTAGTCATTCATTATTTTTAAAAATTAATGGGTCACGGCCGGGAATTAAGCAATCAAAAGTTAGATTCCCTAATTCTTGGTCTTTTAAGCTCAAAAGATATTACTTATTTCCTATTTGTGATTTGTTTGTTTTTTTTTAATGAAAATAAACAATGGCGGAATGTTTCGAAAATACCTTGGCGTTTTATCCGGTTGTATGGATTCCGTAATCTGCTGTCAGGTGCGGAACTCCAACGGGCTTCGCTTCGTTGTCACTTTCCCAAGCTTAAGCTTATGCGACTGTTGCTCCTCATGTAATTTCAATATTAGGATTATAATATTCACACCTCATAGAATCCTACTCCATCTATTAATATTTAAAAAAAAAAAAAAAATAAAGCCCCAACTTATGTATTAGTTCATTACTTGTTTTTTAAGGAACTACTCCAAACAAATGGTATCATTACGCAAAATCTCTAGATCAACTGAATGAAATGTCACATTATAACATCGAAAGGAAGAAAATACGACATACGACAAGGAAGACGTTCTGAGTAGTTGTCAGGAATGCAGATCCTCCCAGCAGCTAGCCTTGATTGATAGCATCCTTTTCGAGATCACGTATCCTAACACATCACTTCCTATTGGGGCTTTCGGTTTAATTGGTCGATAACTCCGCAGACGGCTCTTGCGTCCCTCGTCCGACAAAAGTTGTAACGAAACTTAGTTCGCTCCACGCTTAGTTACACGCTAAAACACCATCACACGCTTTCCTATCTCTCCGTCAGCTTGCCTTTAACGGTGTTCTTTGTTGCGTAAATAATGTTAAATATCAATATAGCTCTGAATTATTAAATTGAAAAAATCAATTTCAGCTCAGTTCAAAAGACGCACCCATGCTTTTTAATCCAAAATTTAAAGACGCTTTCTTGCACTTAACTA
Source organism: Aelia acuminata (assembly GCA_911387785.2). NCBI lineage: Eukaryota > Metazoa > Arthropoda > Insecta > Hemiptera > Pentatomidae > Aelia > Aelia acuminata. The sequence continues at coordinate 49,879,884 of OU426979.1, forward strand.
AGAAAACTCAACATACAGATTCACAACAACCAACTATTGAAGAAAAAATACGAACACTTTATACACGTTTTATATTAAATTGCACGGACATAACAACAGACTAATTAGCAAAATGGCCACGGTAGACATGTGCTTTGGAGACGGGCTAAAAAGAAGCTGGATTGCAGACCTCTTCTCCTGAATTAGTCTCAGGAGTCAATTAAGTACGGAAAGAAGTGGTGTTGGGAACTTTGCTTTATCATGCCTGTTTCCTCTCAAGTTAATTTCGTTATGATTGTCGCTGATGAGTGACAGGTGTGAATAGAACTATGAAGAAAAAAAAAAGAACCACATCTAATTTTATATTCTAAGGAATTAATTTATATGACTTAGTATATGGAGCTACCCAAACTACAGGCAAGTTAAAATGTTTACCAACAAAGTTCTAAATGTTGTAATTAGAAAACTAAATGCACTAATTTTTAGGCTATAATAAGTTAAGAAAATGCTTCATACGCATTTTCAGTTTAATAAACAGAAGCTTCATAAATATTGGAATCACGATGATTAAAGAGTTACCCATGATAACTAGATGTTTTCTGCCATGGCGAATTACTTCATACACTCTTAACTCAAATATCTTGACCACAAGAAATAGTAATGAAATTCTAATTACCTTTAATTATTTCTAAATAGCTGGTCAAACTGAGTGAAATAAAAATAAGTAGATTTAGAAATGTTAAAACTACATGATATAAAATAAAAGTAGAAATATAAAACAACAGATTAATTAAGTGTTGACTATTGCCCTTCATTTGATTCCGACCTTCAAGAATCAGGCCTAGATGCCATCTGCATTAAACACCCTCCAATGCAATCAAATAGAAAATCTTAGCAAAAATTTTTGCTACGTAATTAAATTTTTTTTGAATAACGATTTAATCAAAAATAGGTAATCATTTGAAATGGAGGTTCATATAAAGCAAAAAAAAAAAAAAAAAAAAAAAAAAAAAAAAAAAAAAAAAAAAAAAAAAAAAAAAAAAAAAAAAATTAAGCAATTGAATTCATGATTATCATAATTAAAATATTAAACTACGTAATTAAAAATTTTTTTACAATGAGTTAAACGTCTGCTTTCTTTACACCTTCCGGAAATGAATGAGATGCATTCTGCTTCATTTCTTTCATCTTTTAAATAAACAATAAAAAAAAAAAAAATAATATGCATCTAATCGTCATGAAGTTCCCACATAAAAAAAAAAAAAAAAAAAAAAAAAAAACACAAGTTACAGAGCAGCATTCAAAGTGTGTAGTAATTTCAAGGATCGCATGAATAGGAGAAATAATATTCTGATTTACTTATTTATTTAAAAAGGGTTAAGAGACTTTGATAGACTCTAATGCTATTTATTTTATTTTCTATATAACATACCTTTCGACCTCCTGGGCCGCCCTCAGTGACGTAAAATAATTGAGGCATCCTACTACATTTCATATTGTAATCAGACTACATTGGTAAAACCAGGCGGTTAAGCGAGGGATAGAGGTACAGATATTTTATTTTATTTTATAAATAACTTTTAAAATAAAAGTTTTTATTTTATAAAAACTATTTTTTCATGAACTGTAAAAGACCTCTGACGTTATTAAAAAAAAAAAAATTCGTTGGAAAACCGAAGGATGGGTTAAATCGTCATCTGCATTATAATTAATTTTTCTTATTACATTGAATGGAACTAAAGAGGTCCCGTTATTATTTTGTTTGTATTTACGCCAGAAGAAAAAAAAAATGTCACAGTCATTTGTATTCAGAGCTTCACATGAATATAAATTGATATCTTCCATTAATTTCGACAGCGAGGAGGCCGCTGACTTAAAAGGTCATCAGCCGGCCAATTAATCAATAAGTGCAGTATGTCGATGATTCAGCAGCAGCTGTGTGCATCGAACTGTCCAAGGAAAAATACTTACTTTCTTTGATCGAAGAGGAAGCTCTGGCAGAAAGTCTGGGAGACCTTACCACTTACAAACTAACGTGGAACTCCTGGAAACTCTTACCGTTTGTGTTCTTCTTCTCCTGGAGTTGATATCAGGCTGTACGCTGCTAAGGCTTCTTGCTTTCAGTTGGCATTGAAAACGAGTGGGGAAGCGAAGGCAAGCTACCTTTCCACCTCTCGAGCAAAAAGGAAAAGAAGATTCTTGAATGAATTGGAACGTTTTTATTTGCCTCTTACAACAAGTAAAGGACTTACGAGGCTTGAAAATATGCAGTTTGCTGCATAATTCTTTTTGCACTTGCTTCGTCTCCGAAACATATTGGCTCTAGAGATACCGATGTAACAGATTGGTTTTAATATGTTCTATTATCATTATGGCCTAAATTCATTTAGTAATTTCAGAATATAGGCGTTCTAAAAATTGAAATATTTCTAATTATACTTTTTGTACAGTAATAATCATTACGATTGTTTATTAAACATAATATGCATTGGACCCTTGGTTGATGCATTGATTGTAAATCCGGGAGAGGAGGAAGGTTACATGAGTCATGAACCACTAAAATATTTTGGCTTTTAATTTTTTTTTTTATTTACAATAAATGCAATTGCTTAGCTAGCAAATCCTAAATGTATTACATCTGGTTGTTTAATCGCCGTTGTTTTATCAAACCGCCGTGCTTTTTGATACAAGGAAATAATCTGATAAAAAAAATTAAAAAACAGAAGTACTGTTAGACGATAGGCAACACATGAATATCAGACCAGGGCGGGTTGTTCGTGCCCCCCCCCCCCCAATGTTGCTGCCAAATCCGCCTTGGGTTGATTAGGGCTCATACATATACTTTTTTTGTCCTGTCTTATATAGACTTAAGTTAGCATTCTAAATATAATATAACCAATTAACTTTATAATTTCCACGAGGATAGTTACCGGAAAATATAATATTTAAAAAAATATTTGTATTTATAATTTCCAGCGATTACAAGCAGTGACATTATAAACGTTTAGATAAAAAAAAAGAAAAAAGAAAAAAAAAGAAAAGTGACTTATGAGAGAAAATAAAGTAACGAAAATCATTTATTTTAACATCTTATAAATCCTTAAAGGTCCAATTGAAAATTAAACTAAAAATAAAGATTTTCTAAAAATTCAAATATGGATGTTTATTAATTTTTCATTCTGTTATAAGTATATCTTATTTTATATATTAAATAATTATAATCAATAAAACGAATTGCATGCAGCCATTAAAATTTTTTACTCGTTAATAAATATAAGTAAGATCTTCTTAATCCAATAACAATTAAAAGGTATCGGTTTAAAAGATTTATTTTTAAAATAAAACACTACCCGCGTACGTAGAGCTTTCCACTGTTACCATTAGGGATTCCGTAAGAGTAGGAAATGCAAGGATGACACTGCATAAGCTTTCGGTCAGTGGATTTGTATTCTAAACGGGTAGGTGGAAAGATAGCTAAATAGATAAAGCCACTCACCTTCTGACTCCAGTTCACATTGAAGTCCAATTTAGATCCATTCTAATAGCGAAGTTATATTTTAAAAAAATTAACAAATAAAATTTGCTGCGTTCATTAATTGAAGAACTGTTTATTTAAAAAAAAATATTTTTTTAAGGTTTAAGGTACTAAGTGATACAGTGAAAATATATTTTTAATATTTTCATGGCAGGAATAAAAGTCATATTTTATTCATTATCCTAAAATTTGAATTGTGTATAAAAATTACACTTAATTTTTTTTTTTATTACTACCTTTCCTCACCTTTTTAGGCTCTATGTGGTTTTACCGGGCCAGGGAAGCGGTTGAGGATGATGCCGAATATTATTAAATGCCCCCTGCCTCTGGGTTTTAAATGGGCCATCACTCATATGTTCACTCATTCACCAATAATTAAACGCGTATTTCCTAACGCGTTAGCCCACTCAGCTATCCCACCACCCAAACATATCAATAACAGAACAAAAAAGACCAGACAAGGAACATTCTAATGCTCATGACCTTTAATAAGCAAAAGACCAGTATTTGTATTTAAAAGAGGAATGGAAATCAATTTAAAAAAAAAATTACTGTTCTCAAATACATTACATAGGTAGTTCTCGCCTTTAATGACTATAATAAATGAAATCATCCATTAGATTCATTGTATCACGCATGAATTATTGATTCGTTCCAATTAGTAGATGATAAAATGTTAGTAGATAGCCGTGTTACAGGTCTAACCAAGTATGGGCGGACGGTGCAGGTGTAATTATAACAGAAAACATATGCCAAAGTGACCGGAGCCTTATTAAGAGAGCAAGAATAAGGTCGCTTTGGTGGGGAACTCCGTCACCGAAGGAATCTTTATGAGAGCCAGCCTAGAGTACGTATGCAAATTATTCAAGGACCCGTTTGAAGGAATAATATCCTCAATCTGTGCATTTATGCCAATGCCGCCATCCCCTCCGGAAACTTTAAACCTCTTCGCCACCGTATAATTATTAATATATCCTAATCGCCATAAATTATAAAATTATTTTTTAATTGAATACGGATAAATCGGAATGGCGTGCGCGAAGCGTCCGCGGCGATGGCTACGATACAGATAGGGTAAATAGGAAGTACCTTCAAGGAAGCGTGTAAATTTTAATATGAGTTCTTAGAACATTTTACTGCTTAATTTCCGGTTACTCGGCTGACCGCAGACAAACAAGTAATAAAATATAAAAAAAAAAAAAAAAAAAAAACCTGTACCACTACAACTGAAGTAGGGTTATCTAGGGTTCTGTACTGCTTCTTGGCCAGCGGTTGCAAGGAGGTGATTTGACCGTGATCATGCCCAACCGCCAGGTTTCCCCATCAATATTTCAATTTTATAGAGGCTGGTTTTGCCCCATCAGGGTCCCTAGACCCACGAGACGATCTGTGGCAGAATATTAAAGATACCTGGCCAAGATTCGAACTCGGGACCTTGAGTACAGCAACTCTTGCCTTACCAATGAGCTACATTGGTAAACATAATTCTTCAATGTCAAGAAAAAAATTATTATTTTTAATTCCAAGTACAGGCAATAAATAATTTAAAAATAAAATAAACCCAACTAAAAAACATAACAAAAAAAAACAAAACATAATAATTACAGTTAGCAATGTATGTGATGCTTATCAGTAATTTTCCGGTTAGCTTATCCATTTTCTAAATTTAAGGGAAATTCGAGTGATTCTCGGTACCATTAAACGTGATTAGCAAGAAGAATACATAGGTTAACAGTACTAGAGATTTAATCAGAATTCAATTCAACTTGATATTTGTACTCAATATTTAAAAACATTCTAGATTTTCTTCGATGTATCGGAATCGTAGTCTTAAACAAAATATCGACTGGGTACTACCTGCAGGGCTTCTGTTTTGCAGCTGCCAAGGACGATGTGCGCACGGTGAGTGGTTTTCCTTCAGAATGTCACTGACTACATTCCCACCTGGAGGAACATCAACAGATGAGAGGTTGAAAGCCAAAAACCTCCTTGTCAGCTATTTATAACTGGTTTTCAATCATTAAAATACAAAATAAAAATTGTGCCACAATTCCCAATTTCTGGTTCTTACTTTCTTTCTCACACACTCTCTCTCTCTCTCTCTCTCTCTCTCCCTCTCTCTCTCTCTACATATATATATATATATATATATATATATATATATATATATATATATATATATATATATATATATAATTAACTAGAATATTTTAATTTAATTTTACACATAAATATACATTATACACAAACACATTTCTTTCCTGCTACCTTCAATGAGATCCTTCTCAGCAGTAGGGAACAAAAAACACAAACGAAACTAAGTTACTCCATGATGATATTTTTTTCCTTAGTTTAGTATCAATCTTAACAAAACTAACCGTATGTATTTAATATTAACACCAATGCTCCAAGCCATATTTATAAAGATTTATAAAAACAAATGATCCAGTAATATTCTCCTAAGAAAAATTAATGAAAATTATAAATGAAGAACCTACTTAATAATTTAGAAAATATTGCAGAGATTAGAACAAGATATAGATAAATTGTATTATGACTTTTCGGAAAACGTTAATTGTTTAATAATTGTATTATACTTGAGGAAGAATTATTTGATGACAGGTGATGTCAACATCACGTTGCCAACTTCTGCTTTCCATTGAAACTTCAAGATAAACCATGATTTACAATCTGCAAAGCAAATTAATAATGAACAAATGTAAATGGCAAAAAGTACATTATATTGCATCCTCATTTTTCGTTAAATAATTAATTGGATTTAAATCTATAATCGTTAAATTTGATAATAAAATCAATTTGTTAATAATAATAGGAACCAAAACTTTTTACGAGTAACTCTCACAAAACTTCCTTAAATAACACAGAATTTTTTTTTTTTTACATCTACACATTTTTTTCCGAGTCAATACACTTTATTTTACTTAGGAGTTTTATAAATAAATATTTATTTTTTAAATAATATTTTATTTATGTGTTCCAAGTTTAAAAATTATTTTTTAAATTAAAACTAGTGCCTTTTAGTTGTGAAAGTGCTATGGATGGTGCTATAGCTTACTTAGAACATATTAAAATTAGTTTTTTTACAAATGTAAAACAAGAGGTTGTTATGCATTATTGCAATTAAGTCATAATATTTAGTTGAATGCTTTACTTATAATGAAAAGTAATTTTCATGATAAGTATGGCGTCTAAATATTAATTAAAACATCCACCTTCCGTGCTGTAAATAACAAAATAATGTGTGATATTTCGTTCATTTATTTTATGTTCACTCCCTAGGGCGACATAAGGAAGGATTTTTTACTTCATTAAAACATCCTACGGCCATCTACAAACAAGCGAACATGATTTTATTAAGTAGTTTTTCTAACCAGGTGTCCCCTGTTTTATCTATTGATTTCAATAAGGTATCTAGGTTTAATTATTATAGCTGTCTAGTCATAATAACTGTAAGTAACGTCAGAATTTACTGACGGGTAGACCTTCAATACCGACTTCCTTTTGACACGCATATCTTGATTCGGTATTCCATTCCTTTTTATCATCGGAGACACTGACCTTCGTACTAAATATTTTATATTTAAATGGTTTTAGTTTTAGAGCCTACTTTGAAAGAGAGTGTTTCTAGCCTAGATTATTCGAGAAGACACAACAGAGATTTCAAATTAATTCCACAGCCAAAAGATAAATTCATTATCTAACATTCCGATTGTAAATACCTTTCTAGAATTGATTAGGAAACTAAACCGGTAGTTTGGTGATTTCTAACTATTATGTAATCCTTACCCATCCTATAAGTTTATCTATATCTTAATAATGCAAGGAGGAATGTTATTTTGTTCTTAATGGTTAAGAAATCAACAGCCTCAAGACGTAACTGGAGTCTCCGTAAACATCATTCTTTCCCCTTTAATCCACAACATCCAGTGATTTGGCCCGTTTGGTAAAATTTCATCCTCATATTTTTGGGCACGGATCCACAAGCAAGGATATCAAAGAAAATTATTAAATGTCAATTATTTAACGAAAGTCTGTTTGGATGTTCAAGAGTGGGGAGAGAAAAGAAACAATAAGCCGAAATACCAAAGAATATGTCATCTGTTATCGTAAAATATTTTGCCTATTCAATCAAGGTGGAGTGAATCTATCATAGCAGTGCCTATTTTTCTAATGTGAAGTTTCATAGGCTTCACTAAAAAGTTACTTACCGCAAACTGAGGAATAAGCGTCGGGATGGAAGACCGAGAGGTAGTGTAATATGAAATATTGCTTTAAAGCTGTCCTTAAGGAATTCTTTTTGACGTGAGTCCATGTAGTTTAGTATTATTAGCTTCCTGAACTATCAACTCGAAATAGATAATCACCTTGAAATACATAATGCTTGCAATTAAAAATTCTTAGTAAATATTATCCTTTTATTTTATTTTACTTTAATATAAAAAATATAATCATAGAACATGACTTTCTTGTAGATAATTTGTTCAAAAGTTCTTACATACGTTATAAAACAATATTGTAAAATTGCAATATCAAGCTGTCATAATAATATCATTTGAGATGCGTTGTTGATTAACGTTCCCATCATATCATTGTTGGAACAATTAAGCTAACGACCGACCAGACATGTGTAAAGCAGCCACTTTTGGATACTTTACTTATAGTTATATACTGTTTTATTATCATAATTTTTTATGATATTATGATTCATAATATTTATTTTCCATCCGGAAATAAATTCAATATCCCAATCTTTCTGGAAATAAATTTCCTCAGCTAGAAAAGCCTTAATAGAAAAGTAAAAGTGAACCAGAGCAAGGTAAGACCCGTACTTTCCAACTGCACGTTTTTGTTTAACCAGAAAATTTCTTTGACTGTTCCGCAAGAACGTTGCGAAACGGACATGGCAAGAGTGATCTATCTGGCTGAGTAGTGTTCCGCCGTGGACACGACACATCACAGCCTTATCAATGAGTAATGTCTTCTTAGCGTGAAAGGGGGGCTATTCAGATATTTATCAAGTATGTTTATATTTAGACAAAGTGCCATAATCTCGTTCTTCCCAGATTTAACAGATTACACTGAATTATGTTATCTTCTGACTCTCCTGTTTGCCTATAGTTGGTTTATTGCCGTAATAATCATATGATTCACTCTCTAAACAAAAACATAGTAACCGTTTGACGATGTTCTCTTTCAGACCATATTCGTTACACAGGAACAGCTTCGTTCCTTTTCTTAAATCAGTTCAAGTTCCATTTCCCTTCCATTTTCTAAATCACGTTATTGTTACATCGCCGTTACGACAAGATCCGTGCTTTGCTCCTGCATTGAAATCACTCTTAATCGGTATTGTATCTCAATTATTTTCAGTCACAGCGAAGAGTACCTGTTACGACATCTCCTACATTTTCATTGAATTTCTTAGATCACATTAAGCGGTTTGCCTTAGTGACGCAATTACAATTAAACTGATCTACCGAATGGAAATCGAGTTGTGCAATCTGGATGAAAACTGCAGTATTTGCAATCCTGGCAATTATTTTGTTTTGTTTTTTCTCCGTTCCTTTCTGTTACAGTTCTTAGCAATGTTGACACTATTCTTATTAATTTTTTTTTTGTTTACAGGACAGTTCGGGAGAAGAAATATAAACTGAAAAAGGTGAGTTTCTTACCGAATCCATCATTAGTTTTTTTTATTTAACTATCTGGTGTTTTGAAAAAGATAACGTGTTATATTGCTTATTATTTCATGGCGCAGGACGGTGCCAAGGTGTAATATATTAATTTATGCAATCAAGCTGTAAAGATCTTGAGTTCATTCAGTTGGCTATTAATTTTTATCCTATAATTCCATGAATGTGACGACTCTTATCTTCGCGTATATTTATATTCATTTGATCATGATTCCTATTAGACCTGCTTTGCACTGGAGTAGCGCAGCATTGAATTCCATTTTTGAGTCTTCGAACTTTGGTACATAACTAAAAAAGGTATCATGAATTTCTTTTTTTTTCTTACATTAAAGAGATTAATTCGCAGAATGATTCTGACAATTACATTAGAATGAGGTGCACAAAAAATAAGTAAATAAAATTTATATTAAGTGAAACAAATGTATTCAAATACACTCAATTTGAAGCTAATTCAACCTAAATGTGAAAACTTCTTCACGTATTAGGTATTGGATATGATTGAGATGGACTGTGTTTTTTTTATATTTTTCAGTTATTTATTCTTTTCAAGAACAAATAAATATTAAAGACGCACTTAAAACCGTCAGATTAATTTATAAGGGGTGCTGTACAACTATTACAGTTAATGTGTGACCATCAGAATATATTTCTTAGGACGATAATCTTTTTTTTCAGTCGATCTATTTTTTTAGTATACCCTCTGCCTGAATGATTTTCGTGCATGTAAGGAGTGTACATGGTACCTCGTAATTCTATTTTTATATCATTTTACACCATTGATGTGTATTTGATAACCTTTTACGCAATACTGGTTTCATATAAAAATTCATATAAAAAAACAACGTGGTCACCATTTCCGCGCAAAACCTTTTATGTTTAGAGAAAGCAATGAGGATCAGTAATACGTTTGAATATACAAGTACAATAGTTTCTATCATATTCTGTTTGATTAATTATAAAATTAATTTTAAACGAATTATTTTCCACTAATGATTTTTTATATGTACCTAAGATTAATAACAAAGCTGTAGTAGGTTACAAATTATACGATCCAGGTCAGCTAACGAGTTTCGTATTTAGTTTTAGTTCCATTTATAGTTCATTTAAGTAATCAAAAAAATAACGATAGGGTATTATTTGTAAGGAATGATTAATTGAAAACTATGAAATAATGATTCAGTAACTTATAAGTTCCATAATTTAGAGAGACGAGATAATTTCGTTTCTAATTATTAAGGAAAAATTAATTTTAACTGATTCATTTTAATTGCTTCAATTTATGACGCAACGTCCGTTCCGCAGCAGGTGTCCTTCCTAAACTGTAAATTTATACGATTTCAAAATCATAGAATCAGGTTTCTTACTAATCTGAGATAATAAGTCCAAATGATATTCTGAGTATCGCTTCGATTAGAGGCAATCGGTGTTATACCTATCCCCCTTTTTTTTTCCAGTTTTATTTTTTTTTTATTTTGGATCATAGGTATTATCATCTTTGACTAGCAGTCGAAGTGAAAAGATTCACTATGTATACTGGAACGGTTTTACATATGTGCTAATTTTACCTTGCCATAAATGTAAATTTGAAGGAAACATTTTACTAGTGATACTATTGAATTCTTTTTTTCAGTTTAACATTTAAGAAATAAAATATTGTAAGTTATCCTTACACATTTACCATATGGTATACCAGCTGTATATACCGGTTTCACCCTTAGAATTTTATTTTTTTAAATCTATAAAGTGAGACTTTTATCGATTCAAACGGTCCATTTCGTAAAAACCAATGTAAAGCGAGATCAAAACGATTTTTATAACAATAAAGAATATATCCAGAGATTGGCTGAAGTTAAGCAATTTTAATAAAGAATATACCCAGAGATTGGCTGAAGTTATGCAATTTTAATATGGACAGGCGTTCGCACCTGGTATGAAAGAACCACTGAGTGTAGTTCGGAGAATTTAGGACAAACGCTATGGATTTCTATAAAGAACAAACAAACCAACAGGATTTCATCTTTATTTTATAGATATATTAATGTTTTGATAAATAATTGCGAACATAGAGGGAAATGGATATGAAATGAATATCTGTAAGGTCCAATAATAGTTAGATTTCGGTGGTATCTAAGGGCTTCCATGACGGTGCATTCAATATTTAAGGAAAATCATATTTATAGAATAAAAAGTTTTTCTAAAACTATAACGCACAAAGATTTGGAATTCGCCACTTCAACATAAAATTCTTCTGGTTCGTTGATTGTCAAAATATACCGCTCCTGTACGCATTATGTAGAGAGTAGGATACAAATACACTCCCGTTACATACAAGTTTTTTCAAATTTGTTTTATTATGGTTTGATCAATTGTAAAAGAATAAAAAACCAAAATCATTTTGTCTGCATTTTAATCTATTCATATCAAAGCGCGAAAAAAAAAGATCCAGTAGTTGAGAATCTCAGAAAGTTATATGTGTTAAAAATTATTTTTTTTTTCCCCTTTTACGGCTAGCACCGCTTAATCCAGAGAGTTAGTGAAGCGAGAGCCGGTTAAGCTGGAGTTTACGTCTAATGTTTTTTCTTCCCATAACTTAGAAAGCTGTGTTCCTGAAAGGACAATATACCCTTATCCATTTTTAGGTCTTCGTGTACCGATAAAGGTATGCCGAGCCTAGACTGGAGCAGGCCAGACGCCAACTTTTGATTCCTGGACAGACAGTAGCCTTAGATAAATGGGTTCACGGTGTTGGATTACAACCTAAGGCTTTCCAAAGGAAAGGTGTGCAACTGTCCATTGACACAGCTCTTAAAGTGCCATTTCGTTTCTCACTAGGTGTTCATTAGAAATTTCTAATACCCTTTCTTCTATACCTGTATTGCTCACGTTCGTACCATTTAACCTTTTGGATTGTTAAATGAAATATATACAAACACGGAATCACAAAATGAGTTTCATAAAAATAAGGCATCTTTTTAACCGCGCTCTTCATGAGCTAAATTACTTGAGCTATTCGGATATAACAGATAAAATGTTGTATTAGGCAATGATGATTGAACATAATTGCTAATTAAACATTGTTTGCTAATTAAACAATTTTGATTAAACATTAAACAAGTAACCAAGGTTCTGTATGGCTGTGCAAACCACAATAACGTTTTGCACGCTATACATATTCAGAGTGTTTCGGATAAGTACTGATAGAGAAATACATATGATGTGTGTAATGCTAAAGGAGGTCACGGAATCGCATCCTGTCTTTTGGCCATAGCATTTTTTAGCGAAAATGAGAAATTCATAACTATGCGGTCTTTCGGATGGACCATAAAGTGGACGTCTCGAGCCTGTGCGATGTCAGATAATCGTTAAAGATCCTTAACCTAATTATACCTGGATTGGCAAAATTTAGCACTCCCATTGTAGCATCGTCCGATTAGCCTGAGTAATATTAACTGACGTTAAACAAAACTAACAAAGAAACACCAAAAATTCTCCATAAAATTTCAAACAATAAACCCCCTGTTAAGGATTATTTCCTTCTCTTTTTGATTACTTAACGTTTTTCTAATTTTTCAGTTTTTCCATTTGTTCTTTTTTAATTCAAAATCTCTTACACGGTTTAAATAAAAATATATGGTAATCTTTTATTTTAAACATTTAAAAGATACTACATTTCCATTAAGAGCGGGTATCTAGTTTCTGAAAAAAAGTTATATAAGTTAAGAGCTTAATAAAAATAACTTGTAAGCAGCTTTTGATGGCCTAACAACGGAATCATTTTTTTATCATAATCATTTATAACTTGTCAAAATTTAGAAACTGACCTGATATTTTAGCCAAGATTTAAAGTATGTCAAACAAAACAATTTTCATCTTTTTGGTTAAATATGAATTTTATTATTGAATTTTAATAGTGTGTTTTTCATAATAAGAAAAAGAAAATGTTAACACAGGCAGCGATTTATTATCACTATTTTTAAAGAAATCGGAGGTGGTTGGTAAATAAGGTACTTTTTGTTCCTCGAGGAAGCCTTTTTCTAAATTTTAATTCATTTTTAACATTTCTTAAATTTCATCAATAATATTTTTATCCTGAAATTGATCCCTACAATCTAAATATTTATTATATGATATTTATATAATCTCATAAATATAGTTTTCAGCATTTTTCGCTTACAAAAGTGTGTCGAAGCCGTCTGTATTTGGATTTCAATTAATAATTAACTTCCAGTTATTAAAGTATTTATTTATTCATCAAATTTATGGCCAAAAAAAGTTCAACTTTTCGTTTGTAGAAATAGCTGTGAAGTGTACTTTTCTTGATGAAGAAGATAATAATACAAAACATATAATAAGAAGAATATATTGCAACACTATGATAATTATTAATAATAATTATAAATTAATTCAATTAATGGTTCAGAAATAATTTAATTTTTTTTCCAAATGTATTCGAATACACTTGAAATGAATAAAAAAAAAATCACCAAAAAGAAAATAAAACAAGAAATCTTTTGTGAAGCGGTTTTTCCACGAGAAAAATTCATGTTATGTTTGAGATATATTTTGCAATGAATTAATGTACTCGTAAAAAACGGTCACCGTTTTATTTATTGACTACATACTCATTGCTATTATAAAATAACGTTCAATTTGAAACGAATAAAAATGCAGTATATTATGAAAAATGTCAGATCATTAACAAAAAAATGTATTAAAGCAAAAAATAATTAAAATATGAATCAGGGAAAGAAGAGAACACAATCGGTAAATTGCAGCATTTACCGATTTCAAGCGTATTCGAATGCATTAGGAAAAAATTTAAATTATCTCTTCACCATTAATTAAATTAATTTATAATTATTATTAATGATTATCATAGTGTTGCAATATATTCTTCTTATTATATGTTTTGATAATATTATCTTCTTCATCAAGAAAAGTACTCTTATCAGCTATTTCTACAAAAGAAAAGTTGAAATTTTTTTTGGCCATAAAATTGATGAATAAATAAATACTTTAATTGCTGAAAGTTAATCATTAATTAAAATCCAAATTCAGACGACTTCGATTATAATTGGCTTCAATAGCTTCAACCGTTCAAAAGTGAACGGTGTAAAATTATATAATGTGAACATGATAAGACATTAGGGGAGCAGACCGGGAGTGGACCGGGAACGGAGCTGGAGCGAAGCCGATAGTGTGAATAGGGCCTTAAGAAGAAAGTATCGTCTAAGGCTGATTTGGCTCAACAAACTCTCAGATACTGAACTGTACAAATTCAAATGTATAAGGAAGTACTGTTTCTCGGTCAGTGTTCGTACAATTTAAAGGGAAATTTAATTGTGGCCATGCTTAACCGCCAGTTTTTTCCTTTAATTTAAATTTTCAATTTAGAGTACTCACTTAGGACAGGCTGTGGTTTGCCTCAGGAGGTTCTCTCGGTCCAGATGTAAACTGTGACAGAATATTAAAGATGCCAGGTTCAAACTCAAGACCTTGGGCTCAGCAGTTTAGTGCAACACCATTAAGCTGACCCGCTTCCAAAGATTCTGACCATTTTGGTTTTATATCTTTTGAAGAAACAATATCTTCCCAGCGATCCTCTTCACTCTGGCATTGTGTTATCTAATTCGCGGTACTGAACCCTGGACTGTCGAATGCGGAGAAAATCGTCCTTCGGTGTTTTTGTTTATTGTTTAAACTTCCGGGCGCTGCAAGTACTTCAAAATGTATTCTTACAGGAAATAATTCATCTGCATCACAATACATCTCATTAGAGCACAAATTAGGCTGAAGAGTTTTCAACTATTCAAGGGCATGGGGCCTTGTGGAAATTTTCGAAAACAGAAGTTATTAAACATATCCCAGCCCGTTGACTGAATCGTTCCGGAATTTAATCATGAGATGAACGACAGGGAATCGTGGCTAACAGATCAATTGGGTGGGGAAAAAAAGACTGACTAGAATATTAACTAAAATGTATATTTCTGTTTTCATGATTCTATATTTAGTGGGGGTTTATTATGTTTTCAAATGAAGGCACTTAATTAAGCTAGGCCACACGACCGTTCTCCTTGGGTAAATTACCAGCTTATTTACATGTATTTATTTCAATAACCTTCTGCTCTGACATCTATATATTTTTCCACTAAAACATTTTCTTAAATTGTATTTAAGAGACGATAAAAACTTTTGTGTTTTTATCAGATCCACAAACTATTTATATTTTAAGCGTAGCAAATTGTCAGTCAGTTAATTTATTATAACGACTAGTAAATAAAACCTCATTTATAGTTGTTTAATTTAGTGCCATTTTATGTTGCTGTAAAAATAAATTTCATGATTCACTCTGTACTCAAATGTTTACAGAAATATTTATTGAAGCCAACAGTCATCCTTTCTCACAAACATTTATCTTCATGAGCTTTTGAAAATCACTGAGGCTACTAAATTCGGACCTTTTTGGATGTACAAAATTGAATTTTTATCGCCCCCTACAAAAAAAGTAGCTTTTTTGAAAGAAATAGATTAGCTGTGCATCGTCATTATATTATGATTCACATTTGGTCGGTATAAAACCAAGCGCCTGATAATTTAAAAAATTAACTTTTTTTTTTTAATTACCTAAGTTATCCTTTTTTTTTTTTAGTTATGAAAAGCAAACTGTAAACTATTTATACAATGGTTATTTTATTTATTTAATCTATATAATTAAATCAAACCATGAACTTGGTGTTGTCAATATAATTATGCAGATTTATAACAGTTTGCAGGCGACACCTTGATGAAAAAATTTAAACATTTTAGATCTTGTTAAATAAACTAATAAATGCGTTAAAAATCTGCAAAAACATGTGCAACCAAATTAAAAAAATATTTGATTTGGGCTTAACTCTTACATTGCAGCCACAGAATTATTATGAGAACACGCCAAAAGAAAAAACTGTCACGTTTTCAAACATCTGCCAAAAAGAAACGTTTGAAGTAGTTTAAATAACTTCTTGGTGATAAGAGCTAAACCTAAAAGTTTTCTTAACATTTCTTTAATTTCTTTCAGTTTAGTGAATAGTTAATAATATTTTTTTAGCGTCTTATTTTTAAATACTCCAATTAAAGCAGGAATATAAAAGATCAATTAAATAGGTATTAATAGTTATAAAGGTAAATTGAAACTTCTTAATTTTATTTTTCCGTTAAATTATAACGGAAATTTTGATGTCTGAATTGTATCTTTTTTATAGTTTTGATGTTTATTTTTTTTACACAAATTACAACCTCAAACATGCATATTTATGTTGAAAATAATTTTCTTCTTATTAAAGGTATCAGTGTTGCCGGAATATATTTCATTTTAGGATTAACGTACGGGGGTATATAGAAGTATAGAAGGGGTCACCTGTGGTGTAGTGGTTAGCATGGCAACCTACAATACTAAAGGTCGCGGGTTCGCGTCCCCCGGTGGCCCTAGGATTTTTTAATGGGAGTAAAAAATCCTTGGCTATGACGTCCCTCGGGTAGGACGTGAAATGGATGTCCCGAGCTAGTACGATGTCAGGTACTCGTTAAAGATCCCTGTCCTTATTATACCTGCATAGGCGAAATTTAGGACTCCCACTGTAGCATCGTACGATTAGCCTTAGTAGCATAAAGGGACGTTAAACAAACAAACAAACAACAAAAAGTATAGAAGTTCCTCATGAAGTTTCTACTGTTCTACAGTGCCAAATTTCAATTTTGGTGAGTTAATAATACATTTTGGGTGAATTAATTGATCTTCTTTGTCTATTTTATAGGATGTAAGCCTTTAAGTTGAAAGAATCTGTGAACAGATTAATAAAGATGTATAGAAACCACGCGAAATTCATATGGTCACAAGAAATAACCTTGTGATTTTTATTTATTAATTGAAGCATGGAAATGCATAAGGATATAAGTGCCTTAGGAAATTTTTACAGAAACGATGTGACTTATACCCTCTAGGGTGAACTTCATTCTGTAGGGTTCAGTGCTTACACCCATGTCATCTTTCTTACGTTTAATGAACTTTTTTCTAACACCAAAACATTAATTATTCCCATTTCTGAAGAATGGCTTTGGCGCATATAACAATTTGGCAAAAAAAAACTTTGTTTTATTTTTTTGGCACTTAGACCCTTATGCATTTCCATGCTTCAATTATTGGTTTTGTTTTTTTAATTTGAATGAAAAAATAGTTATCTGACAGAAAAATGGCCTAAAAATCGGAGGTAATTTGTATTATACTTATTAACGAAATCTGTCAATTTTGAAAACATCTGAAAATATAGTTTTCATGGAAATTAAAACGAAAAAAAAATCTTGAAATTGCTATAAGAGGACATCAATATTTTGATTAATCGAAATATATATATTTTTAAATTAATCAAATTATGTTACCCAAATTGTAATTATCACTCTTTTATTAATAATTAATGTAACCTGTAAAACAGCTTATAAAAATAGTTCCACACGTCTTTAATTAATTTTGTTTAATTATTTTAAAAAACTAGATAACCACGCGACTTTGCGTGATCTAAATTTTGCTCGCATGCTTTAAATTTCTGCATAGGTGGGGATCATACCAAACCATTCTCTTCATCAGCATTGTTGCGCAGCAATAACTATTTCATAATTGCACTATAGACCCGGAGTGATTTTCGTTTATTGAGTAATGCATCGTCCGGAAAAACTCGACAAGTATCGTTGGTTTTATGAGTCGCTTTTGGAACAAGCTGTTGTAATGTTTGCTAATTCAGATGATGACATTAGTGCAGGTAATGGCCATTTTACTTATATTTAATACATACATAGATTGATAATTATATTAAATATGTGAAAACTAGAACTGTATATAACAATGAAGTGTAGGATATGACTGAATAACCACCATAATATAAAATTATGCTGAGACAAAATAACAATATTTCATCTTACAGAACTGATGATTTTAATACACAATTTTACACCTCGACAATAAACTTTTGTTTCTTAAAAATTATTTTCAAAAACTAAAATTTACAAGTATACCCAATAGTTCATTACGGTTGAGAATAAATTTTAGGTTTTTGAAAATAATTTACACCGATAATAGAAGTCATACCCGGTCGCCGGTGAAAATAGGTGTGAAATATTGCGAGTCTTAGAACGAATGCCTTCATAAGCGCTTTTCCGACAAGGAAACGCCCGGGTGGTATCCGAGACAAAGATGGAAGTTTCCTTTGATAACTAATCTTGTGGAGTTAGGAATGGACCGTGTGGGCTATTGGTGGTGTCGGCATCGAACCTTTGGGTTTGTTGAGACTTTATTATTGTTCCTGTTCGCCCTTCTTCCTTACTTTTCTGCAACAGTTTTATTAATTTTTTGCATTTTCTCTCTACATCTTCCTCTTGTCGAACTGATGGTATTAAATTCGTCAAAATTCGTCTTAGTCAAAACCCTAAGAAAACAGCATATTCCATGTATATATACATATTAAAGATGTGAAACAATACATAAATTGTTTCACATCTTTTAACTACATTAAAATCAATCTACGTAAACAGCAAACCATGCATTGCAAGTTTTGCTGTAAACTGAAATAATTTTACCTAAACTTTCTTGATTCATTCGATAAATATTTGCCAAGAAATTTCATGTATTAATCAGAAATATAACATTCAATTCGACTAAGCGATCGACTAAAGACTATCTTACTATTTACTTAAAGTTGATACTGAACCCATTCTCTAATTCGCAATATAGTAACCATAATTTTTCTTCCCAGCTATCGATTTGACAACTCCGCAAGAGATTTACGATACAAGAGAGGATAGAAGAGGAACAATCGGCTAAGTCTATTTAGAATGCTATTGTTTTCTTGAACCTTTATTCTAATGGTGTATTCAAGAACAATATTGAAATGTACCAAGAACAATGCTATGTTTCTCTAAGCCCGTTATGAATTGGAATGGATATGAAACAGTACCGCCGCAGACGTTCCACATTGCAATCTCTTCAATCATTAACAGAAACGCAATTTAAAAAAAATCATTCGCTGCTAATTTATTTATGATTTCATTTTCAAAATAATCACAAATCATTAAATTAGCTATCTAATTTTAGAAATTAAATACTTAATAATAAATAATTATTAAATTATTTTTTTTATTTATTGAATGAGATAAGCAATAAGATAGCGTTGCCCAACTTTTTTTTTTTTTTTTTTTGGAGTACCACAATTCTAGGCTAATAGTCATTTCTTCAAACAGACCAATTCAAACCATTTTTTGTATACAACAATTTATTTCATTTCAACATAAACCATCTATGATCAGGTTTCGGACTTATTACACTTAAATTCAAAAATTATCATTATTTTCGTCTTGTGCTTTATTTTAAGTCAAGAGACAAGAAAAAGCTCTTATTCATATTCATATATATGAATTCTCCATATATTCTTGAATTGTGTTGTCCTGAAATCAATGCATGCTTCTGATTTTAAATATAAAATAGTAAGATCAATGATCTTTTTTGATGATGACATTGTTTATTAATCAAAATACTCTCCATAATTTTCAATGCATTTCTGCCCATTAGACAATAACTTTTACTGGAATAGAGCATTGAGTCTTTGGTATTAAAAAATTCTAAAAACGCAGTTTCTATCGAATTCTTTATATGAAATTTTACATTACTTATAAAGTAGTATAGTTATCTAAAAAAATGATGGTCGATTGAATATAAGTCTGGAGTGTAGGATGGATAAGGCAGAGACTCATAACAAACCTCAAACACTTGAGGGGTGAGGTTGGGAAATGGACCCAACCATTGTCTAATACCAGAAAGGGCCTTCCGATTGATCAAATATGTCTTCATTAATGCGAAATAATTATGGTCCATAGCATCAGTTTGAGAATACTACATTTCGGTGTTGCCAGGATTCAAGAAACTGTATTGAATCAGCTTTAGGTTAGTGAGGG
This sequence comes from Aelia acuminata, assembly GCA_911387785.2. Classification (NCBI taxonomy): domain Eukaryota; kingdom Metazoa; phylum Arthropoda; class Insecta; order Hemiptera; family Pentatomidae; genus Aelia; species Aelia acuminata. The sequence continues at coordinate 49,900,089 of OU426979.1, forward strand.
GCTTAAGAGAGGGCTTTCCTTGCCTTGAATAATTGATTATCCCTATCTAAATTTTTTAAACTACCAATGAACGGTGAACTCACTTTAGACGGCGTTAATTATCACTGCTATCACCCAAGACTTCGTTAATGTTTCTGGCCGTTTTGGCGCTGTTCCGTCCAAGTTAAAAATCATCGCGTTTACATCTTAGTACAAACTGGATTATATCCAAGCATTGACATGTCATATGGGTAAAAAGACATTTTTTTTTGAAAGAGGATTAATAAACGAGAAAATATCCGTAAAAAGAAATAATCCGACAAACGTAAACAGTTTATTTATCAACTGAGTTAATTTAATTAAAACATGAAATCATGCATTAATTTAATACAATAATTTTTAGCCTAGCCTTCCATTCCAATAGGTACATGTAATGATCCTATACAGGCTCCTCTTCTACCACTAAGTAATTTTCAGCCGAGTCCATCGATGAACCTTCTAGCGCAGCGAAAGCCATAAAGCGCCTTTGAGGAGGTAAACGAAATTGCGCAAAAGAAAGAAAAAAACGATTCCTGAAATTATGGCTCATTAAACCTTAGCTCGTTGCCGCTAATATTCTGCAAAGTCATCTTTCATTTCGACATCGGAGACTAAGGGGATTGGTTCGCCACAGGTCCAGCGAAACCTTGTGTACGAGTCCTAGATACGAATGCTTCCTTTAGGTTCTATATGGAAGACGAACAATTCAAGGATGTCACGCTGCTCGGACATGGCTGATAGGGAAACATAAAAGAACAACAGTAAAACAAAAACAATAGACGACATTAATCTATGACATGAACCTCTCCCCAGCAGGATAATTTTCTATTATGAAGCGCTCGGTTGCGAAACTTAAGTTCTTCGTTGCCAATAAATAGTTGCTACATTTCTGTTTTATTTTCTATTTGAGATGGCTTTGAGGTATAATTATAAATTATAATCACAGCCTTATCATGTATAAAAGATTATATGTATTACAATCATTTACTAATTAAATTTCCTTCAGGTGAAGATACTTAAAAAATTTAGACAATTGATAATCATACAAGTTACGAATGCATTTATTAAAATATTGCTCTCGGAAATAAAGTAAGAAATAAACCAGATGAACGAAAGATCATTGCAAAACCTCCTTTGCAATACTATTCAGTAGAGCTCAACACATTATTGATCTTTACAAACCAAAACAGAACCTCTTTCGTTTGTTTTGTGGTTAAAAATCATTAAATAAATTCTTGAATGAAGGTTCTAATAAGAAATCGGCTGTATATTAATCGAGCCTAATAAAGTTTGAAAATTAGCCATCAATAACGAGAACTAGCTACTTCCACCGAATAGCTAAATCAAGGACACAGTTAAATGATTTTTTAATATTCTAATTTAACGTTTACTTATTTATTTTTGCTGATGTAAAATGACTAATAATAGCTAGAAATATTAATCGGAGATAGTTTTCCGTTTGGCGTTCTAAGATATGCTTTGGAACGATCGTTGTTGGGAACAGTTAGACTGGCCAAACTGGATTCCGTAACGGTTACTTTTTTTTTTTTAAAACAGAACAAAAGCAAATAAATCTACATCTAACGAAGCCCAACAGCGTCATGTATTTTAATTGTTTAAGCCGACAGAAGTAGAAGTGCATTGTGCTTCAAAGCAGGAGAAAGGATGAAGCAATTTGCGGGGAAATCCATCTCGAATTAGGTTTTCTTGGGCTATTAATTGTAATTGGAGGTTCGGCTAATCTAATCTTGTTGTACCAGGCGGTGCCGTTGCTCCTAGATTACAGTTCAACGAGTGTGGCAAAATGACTGATGGCAATCAAGGGCGAAGATGGGAGAATAATACCCCGCATTAGGAGATTCCCGATTGCTAATCCTACCTCTGATGATCCTTTGACGAGAATCGATTCTCAACCAAAGCCTTGAGATTGGAATCCACAAACATTTATGGATTAATGCCCAAATTTCGTACATGAAGCCTTAAATCCTTGGGAAAACCTTTCACACGTAGTTCTGTAACTCAATGCATGAATAACAAATAATGGTGCAAGAATAGCTTTAGAAATCTATTCTAATGCAATTATTTTAATTGACAAGGTACAGCATTAATATTTCAGATGCTAAAAGCAGCTGTTTAGTACCTTAATGTCCAGTGCAGTTAGTTAAACATAGCTAGTAATGATTAGTTTACCTATTGCCCTTCACTACCCATTGTTACAATGCTAAAACTGTGATTGATCTTGTTAGGAATGGTCCGTCTATATTTGTATCTAGATTTTGATAAAGTGTAACTATGGACACGTTCTAAATTTGTGACCAATCATTGCAGTCTTTCGGTATGAAAGAGTTATAAAAATATTAAGATATATTGAAAATAGAAAAATGGGTTGTTAGAATCCATTAAAAATGGATAATTAGAATCGTATATATATATATATATATATATATATATATATATATATATATATATATATATATATATATATATATATATATATATATTTATATTTATATTTCTTACGGGGGAATTACCCAAGGAAAAATATTTGACGATATATTTTTTTTATCCTGCTTTACTTTCTTTCCAAGAACGACAATGGCAAATGCATTTATATAATATATTTTGAACCTGTTAACTCATATGTTGGTATGATAATTCATTAAATCTGTAAGAATTTTATAAAATTAATTTACATCTTGATAAAGGATATGGACCTCTTTATGTTTATAAAATAAACTGAAAAATAAATAATATTTTCCATTGTATATATAAATCGTGTAATAAAACAAATTTGTAAAACCTTTTACGTCTGAACTATCTTTTTTCTTTCTTTTATACATTAATAAAGCTAATAAATCTCAATAGCGCCGTGAGCTCGAAGCTAAAAATAAGCCAAAAGATATTCATTGTAATCTCAATGACATTCATTAAAAACATTCTTCCTTGCTGCAATCTTTACTATTGTTATAGAATTTTTTTTTAGTAAAAAATGTTTGAAATAATGTCAGATTATGCATTACAATAAATATTTATTTAAAGATATTTACCAGGACACTTTACAGAAAAATCAATAGCGTAAAAGATTTTCCCCTAAAACATAATTTTTATTAAAAAATTAAGACAAGAAGTAAAAAATATGCTTTTAAACTAAAAGCCCTTGGAAACAAGCAACCACCTTTGGAGTTGTTTTATATAGCAATTTACAACTATATTAACAATAAATACTACCATTTTGTAAATGTTACGGGTAAGATAAGAAGATGAAAATGTCATGAACAGGCATTTAGTGCATTAGTCCAGCCGTTCTCGTTGAAGTAGGCGCGATGGAGGGTTTGGGGGGAGGCGCAAAAATTATTTTTAAAAAAATGAACTTTTGTGTGGAAAATAAATAAATATTTATATATCCATATGCATGTATATATAATATTGAAACCATTGCCTACATAAGAATAAGCTTTAAACTAGAATAGGCAAAAATAGAGAAGAGCAAAGTTGGGAACACGTGGGTTCGGATTGATCTGGAGCTCACTGTGATCGGACTTGAATCTGGATCGAGCCAAGTCGGCAACATGGATTAAAAGTTAACTGAATATGTCAACTAATATTTCTATCTACATAAATCCTGAAATGAAAACCCGTGAACTTTAAAGTTTTATTTGGGATTAAATATTTTCTTTTTTTGTTGTTACCATTCGGTCAGCTTTTACATTAAAAAAATTGAATGAAAAATGCACAAGACCATAATACAAATTAGACTGATATGAAACAATAATAATTATTTTTGTTATTTTTAAACAATTTATTTGCACCTGTACAATTACAATAAGCAAATGTGCTAAAATAATTAATAATAATTATAAAACAGAAAAGCAACTACAATAAATTGTGTTCATCTGCTGATATGACGATGGGATTCTACATAGTTATTGTTTATTAAAGAGGGAAGGGGAAGCTGACTAATATTTCGCTACTGCCTTCTTCTAGAGGAGCACAATAGTTGTTGATTTGCATACATGATGGTACGAAACTGCCAACTCTTAGAATCTTACTAGTCATGCCAATCATCAGCCATTGATTTTATTCTGCAATCATTCGGGGTAACGGATTCCTCTAAACAAAACTACACCTGAACATTCAACATACGCCTTCGAGGGCACCTCAAGTTTTTCAGCCGAGATCATTCAAAATACTCTTTATATTTTCTTACTACAATTTATTGATAACAACAAAATTATGAACAAAAAAAAAAAAAATACCTATACGAATCAAAGTAATCTAAACAAGTCAAATTAGTTGTTTAATATATATACGAAAATACTATGGTTTGTAGGATCTTTCACAGTAGTAAAACTTAACCATACCAGTATAAGTCCTAAAATACCTAAAGGACGACTGCTCAAAAGGAGATAAGATATATTCTAGAAAAAAGGGTAAGGCGAGAGAACCAAGGTAAAAAAACATGAAACAAGAAAAAACCCTTTGCATTCTTCTTTTACTGAAATGTTGAACTAGCTGGTTTTATAAGCTTTGTTTTATAAGGTCCGGTTCTATTTTTTGTTTTTTTAAAATATTTCTTTATTAATGTTACTATAAATCGTTAATGATTCCTCGAATTAAAAGTATCATTATAATATTGTTCTAGGAAGAATGAAATAAAATTATTAATTGAAATAGAAACCTCGTAATATTAGCAAGAATGACAAAAGGTTTTGCAAAAGTAGATATAAAAATCAATAAAATGCGATCTTTGTTGTTTGTTTGTTTAACGTCCCTTTATGCTACTGAGGTTAATCGAACGTTACTACAGTGGGAGTCCTAAATTTTGTTAATACAGGTATAATTAGGATAGGAATCTTTAACAAGAAATATTTCAAACGTACTGATACAGGTACGTTTATGTCGCGCAGTGTCAATTGTCAAATTGTTAGTGACAATTTTCGTTATTGAAAGCGGTATCCCTTCCATTAATGCTCTGGAGCAAGTGAAGGAATGAATTTTTTTAAGGGAATATTGGGTGAGTTATTGGCGAATAGGTGTAGGAAAAAACTTAGAAATAAAATTAGCAAGAATGACGAAAGGTTTTGCAAAAGGAGTTAAAAAAATTAATAGGCTTCGATCTGTTTTGTTTGTTTGTTTAACGTCCCTTTATGCTACTGTCTATACAGGTATAATTAGGGTAGGGATCTTTAACAAGTACTTAGGACCTTCTATCCGAGAGACGGCATAGCCAACGATTTTTTACACTCTTTAAAAAATCCTTTGGTATTTTAGGTTGCTATGCTAACCAATACTCCATAGTTGACCCCCCCCCCATCTTTTATTCAGAAAATAAATATTGAAACGTAGTGTAAAGGATTTCTAGGATAAACAATAATTGTTATAATGTTCAATGTTCTCCATTTATTTGTCATTGATATAAACAAATAATGGAGGACATCAACCACTCCAATAAATGTTATATATCATGTCCTGATGTCTTTCAGTCGGTTCTTTCGAATTACAAATTTTCGGATATTGTCCGTTTTTTCTCCTGAAACTAAAAGACATAAGGTATACTTTGTCTTCGTCCGCAACCTTCTGATACCATTTAAGCCGTGTCAGGTGCAGTCCTTGATGTGAGATGGAAGGAAACTTCTATACAGCTACCCTTCCAGACGGGCTATCTTCGATCAGCAATCAGTCCAAACATAATGTGGCGGAAGAACTATTTGGCGCAATGCAACACAATTCACCTCCTCTTCTCTTTTAGGTACACCAACAAAAGGAAGAGCAGGCAGTCCATTGTTGAGAGCCTCTTCTTTTGTTTTTATTTGCGGCGAATAACCTTTAACTGTGTACCCATTGTCATTAAAGCAGTCGCAAATGAAGGCTGAGTTCCTCCGGGTTTTGAACTTTGGACATTCTCGTTTGAGGAAGTGAATTTGCATGATGTTCATTATCTTGTGTAAGTTTTCATAACATATCAGCATTTCATACCAAATTCACAGCTAAAGTAACCTGAAAAAAATGATAATAATTAATAAAAGAATATCCTGCATGTTTTTACAAAAATAAATATTTAAAGTATTTTAATCTTTCAATGATTTTTTGCTCTTACGCCGTACATTCGTACATTCACAGTATTTAACTGATTGTCACGTTCGGATTATATTTTCTCGATATCTAACAATCCTATATGGGAATAGAAAAAAATTTAACCTTTAGACGACACCAATGGCCAATCTAATCGCTTCCAATGATTTCAGTCATCGAAGCTTTTTAACTGAAAATGGTCACGAAAGGTTGGTGCGGATTTAATCCATCGACAAATGCGTTATTTTAAACGTTTTTTGCATCGAAGTAACTTTTCAAGTAAACGAGAAGGGAAATAATAAAGGGCTGTTCAGAAGGATACATCTGCGCAGCTCACTTATACAAATCCATCGAGTTGGCGGAAATGTACCAAGTGTTTCGAAAATCTTGTGATTTTTTTTTTTAAATAACTTACTGCTTTTTAGATTACTTTGCTCTATAAATAACAACAGCAATATATTTTTTTAGGACCCATGATCGAAGGTTACATATTTTTAGGTGAAGGAAAATGCATGAATAGTTGCCTTTCTTTTTTTTATTGAAAAATAAATAATGCAATCTGTCATGCTCAAGGGCATTTAGTATTAGATATCTAACGATTCATTCACTGAATAATAATCAAATTAGAAAAAATGTATATAATTATGAAAATAGAAAAGAAAGAAAAAAGATACAAGAGGACAAAAAACAACAAAGTGCGTGCATTCTTACCTATATAAAACTAGCAGACCCGGCCACGCGTTGCTGTGGCTCAGTAGTTATATCCTAATATTTTTAACCAATTACAGTCATACCAATATTCATTGATAAAGATGAAAACCTTTCAGCTAATCAAAATCCAACGTGATTGAGAATAAACATTACACCATTTAAAAGTATTTGGTAAGGAATATAGGAAAGTATATTTTTTACATCTCATATTTCAATGTAGTTTGATTAAAAAGGAGCTGATTGTGTTTACGACTCACAGCGCTGCCAACACTACCGCCCTTTTTTGATGCATTAGTATAAACTAACTCGAAATTACTATATTTTCCCACTAATTTTAAAAAGGATGACTGAACTTCTACCGGGTAAGTTTTAATAATCTCAGCCATTGATCTATTGATTATTGGCCTAACACTACGTCAACTTGGTACTGTTAGTTTATCAACGGTTTTAATATTGCTCAGGGTCATGCCGATCTTGGTTAACGCGTCATATATGTCCTTTTGATAGGCGTTTTTCTCAATTTCTTGAGACCTCGATTTCCCGACCCCTCGGCAAACAAGTGTTCGGTAGGAGGGTGGTGTGTTGAAGCTTTTAATTTAGCAATATATTTGAGTGATAAGAAATATCTTCTTAAAGAGGTTTTTACATAATACAATTAAGAATTTTTATTTATTCAAGTTCTAATTTGTTCAAAATGTTTTGGGTTAACCTGTTTTGTTTTTTTAACACAAACCAAAGATTTGATGATTTCCACACACGTGAGCAGGCGATGCCCATTGCCCATGTGAGGTATGCTATTGCCCATGGGAAAAACACGGATTTTCAAAGTCCAAGTGGTCATTGTTTGCCCTTGGGATTTGTTTATGGTCATGGCAAAAGCCAAACGAATAGGATATTGAAGCCTTTTAAATTTTATTGAAAATTCTGATGGTTCCAGGGGAATAGGTGGCAACAGGACGATAAACCTTCCAGGCAACATTTTTGCTTCAATAACATTTCCTGTGATCCTTTTAACAAACGTCTACAGTTGCACAATTGAGGTGGATTTATGTTATGAAGAAGAAAGATCGGAGAGCCAATCTTCAACTGGAGATTGTTTGGGTGTATATCCAGGAAATTCAAAAATTCAGTTATCCCTGTTCAGTAGAGGTTTAATAATTATTATATTTAAAATTTATAAAATTCCGCGAAGATTTGTAACCCTTTCTTAATCAACAATAATTTAAAGATAAGTAAAAAAATGTATTTTGGTGAAATTAACACCGAAATATCATTCCCAACAACAGCCTACTTGAAATTAAAGAAAGGGTTAAAATATTCGCTGACATTTCTTAAATTTTACATATAAAGATAATTACAACTCTGCTCAACAGGAAGGAACAGCCTCTCTTCGATTGGGATTAAATTTTCTCAACTTTAAATTATTGTCGATAAAGGAGGAAGTACAAATCCTCACTGACATTTTTAAAATTTTCCAGTTTAGAGCACGGGATAAAAATAATAAAAAGGTTTGGTAAAATAAAAAAACACTGTATCCTAATAATAATAACAAAACGAATAATGAAAATAAAGAAACTTCTGTTAAATTAACAAATAAATCAACTGAAAATATAATATTAAAGTCTTAATTATGCAGTTCTTTAGCAAATCACAAAGTATCCCACAACACCTAATCAAAACACACTCAGGGAGTTTTCATGTCTGGTTACCGGCAGTGTAGCCAGCTCACTAATTTTCGCTACTTGGCAACACTGACTGTGTTGGAAAGGAAGGAAAAATACCTACACTTTTGAGAACTTGTTGTAACCTTTTCTTGATTTATTCTTTAATTACAATTAAGAATAAATACAAGGATTTGTACTTCTATTTGCCTGAGGAATATAACGATGGAACAATATGAACAAATAACTGCACTTACATAATACAATACAAAATCTTTGCTGACATTTTTTAAATTTTACATATATATAAGGACTATTCCAATTATAGCATATTTTAATTTATTAAAATGTATTTACTTTTCTAAAAGTTGATATCAGGGTGGACCACAGCAAAGTGTTTGAGCATTTAGTTAGGAATTGGAAAGAATACAAATAAAAAAGGAAAAGGAAGGAAAAATACCTGCACTTTTGAGACTTTGTTGTAACCTTTTCTTGATTTCTTCTTAAATGAAAATTAAGAATAAATATAAAGATTTTTACTACTATTTGCCTGCGGACTATAAAGATGGAACAATAAGACCAAATAACTGCACTTACTAATAACACATTACAAAATTATTTTAACCGTAATTATAATATCATGCTTGTATTTTATGAAATCAACATATGAAGCCATGTTAATAAATCGAAACACGATCTACCGTATTTGCAATAATTCGCTATATAAGAATTATTTTTGTCACTAATCAAATCAAAAACTATCCTATCTCTTAAGTTGGCCAAAACTATAAACATTTCATATTTTTCATATAAAATCGGTTGAGTAGTTTCTGAGTTATAGAAAGACAAACATCGGGACACGAGATTTTTATATGTATAAGGATATTTACATCCAGCCGAATCTTCGAATAAAGCCTTCCTGCCCACATGTGAGATTGAAGAGGATTCAAGGAGATCCAGTGCTCCTCGCACTGACGCATCAAGTATCACTCACTACGCAAGCTAGTGGAGACAAAGTGAGAGCACTAGAGCTACATAGTAGTAATATTAGGGCTATAGCGGAAAGGCTGGCCATTTTCAGAGGATTCCTATGGATTTTTTAAAAAGGTCTCGAGGCTACTGCCTTTTCAATATTCAAGGAGGTTTGTAGGGGTGGTTGGACAATAGATTCCTTTTCAGAGGGCTGCGTACCATGCACTTTCCTCAACCCAAGACCTATTTTAAAATCAACAACGAAATTAACATCTGATCAAGCGCAAATCCTTCAAAAATGGAAAGTTAATATCTAAACACTTTGTCGTCAATCGTATTTCATTTAGACCGTTTGAACTCCAAAAATAGTAAATAATAATTTCGTTTCCCTTTTACAAGATCCTTAATTTTCTGTCCTAGTTGTTGATGGCTATTACACCGTATTAATAGATTGTTTTTTTTCAATTTGTATGAATTAGAGGAAAACATTATTGTAATTGCTTAAATCATTTTATTGGAATCATTCTTTCATTCTGCACTCTTAATTACTAATTTCGGTTTCGCAAAAGTTTCAACAGAAACGATTTGCAATTTCATTCTCGGAATGTTCGACCACAGTATTTAGTGATCTAGACTGGTCTGACACGTAAGTGGCGGTTCCACTAGAATGGCTCTGGAATCCTGGATTCAATAATGTTATCAAAGGAAGTAAGCATTAGTGAACTCTCAGTACTTGAGAAATTATTCATGTCAGTTCAAGAAAAGACCAAACGATACAGGCGGGAGGAATCTTATTTCCTTTTTTTCAAAAACAACCTTAGAAAGAAACATTAACGAGTGTTTTAAAATTAATTGCATATAATTTAGTGTTAAACGTACGCTAAATATTTTTCTCACGGGGATTTGTAGGACCAATCCTCAGAAAGTTGTATTAATAAATGCAAGAAGACTGTATTGATAGTTAAATAAGGTCTTTCTACCCTCTTTAGTTTTCGTAAACTTTAAATTCAACTCTTCTGTTCTTCAAAAACTAAATAATAATAATGCCCAAGTATACATTTCATGGCCGAAACATACCTTGCGGAATTAATTCTGCATGTACATATTAATTGCTGAGTAAGCCGCCGCAACTACTCGTTACATCCAGGAAATTCGTGTAATTATGCAGTTCAAAGACTCTTCCAGCCCATGCCGGACACTCTTCAAGATTTTCAAGGTTGCAGGTTTGTATATACACTTTCCTACACCTTCGAGAAAACTACTGTTTACCTCCATAACTAATTGAGTATTTTATTAGGTTTTAATTGAAAGTTATTTATATGGAAGGTCAGTATATTACGGTCCCATTCTATTATTATGGCTCTAAGGGAATAAATGATGTCTAGGAGAAGCTTCGAGTTTAAATCCGGCATCGGCAAAGTGACCTTTACCCATCTTTTCAGCATGTTATATTATTTTAATTTTTTTTTTACTTCAACCATGAATCCGCATATTGTTTCAGTTACTCTGATTTGTTAAGGAACGAGACCTTTCATTGAAGCCTTTTTAGTTTCTCCCTCCTGACATAATTATGTCAACTGTTGTTTATATGTTTGTTTAAGTTAGTATGCATATGTTTGTAATGGATTGTCGTTATTAATGTTGGTCAACTGTATTATAATAAAAAAATAAAAATAAATGAACAATTTGCTTTAAAATGAAAATAATAAATAAAATTTGCATATATTAATAAATTATATTAATTTGGTTATTCATTTCTTTAGTTTTCTGGATTCGTTTTTCATTTAAACTTTTTAATTTCCTTTTAAGGATTTCATACTTCCGTTGTCTCTATTGAAAGCCTACCCATTAACAAATTAAAGGTTTATTATTTATGATTCAATTATCCATCTTTCCTGCTAATTGTATACATTCTTAAATTTTTAAGTTTTCCAAGTATAATCCGGAAAACTCTTTTACACAACTTTCTCGTCTCCAGCCAGAAATTTTCCACCGAAACATGACTCATTATATGCATATTTAAAGAATTTATTTATGTTTTATATTAATTTAATTATTGTCGTATTCGACATATTTATTAGAATATATTCGCATTTTGGTAACACGCTACAATAAAGATTTTTGACTAAAATAACAGCTTATTTTTCTTCTTGATTCATTCCGAAATAAGACGTTATAGAATTTTTTGTACCAACTTTTAATTTTTTACTTATCTACTATTGTCTACTAAATATTACATACTTAAGGCATTCACCTCTCCCTCACCCTTCCAAAAGTCACTCACTTAGTTCACTAACTAAAAGTTTGTGGAGTCACCTGTGGTGTAGTGGTTAGCATGGCAAACAACTATACTAAAGGTCACGGTTCGCATCCTACGGTGGTCCTGGGATTTTTTAATAGGATTTAAAAATCCTTGGCTATGCCGTCCATCGGATAAGACGTAAAATGGAGGTCCCATACAATATACCTGACATACCGTACCCGTACTCGTTAATGATCCCTATCCTAACTATACCTGGAAATTCAAAATTAGGACTCCCACTGTAGCATCGTCTGATTAGCCTTAGGAGCGTAAAGGGAAGTTAAAAAAACAAACTACTAAAAGTGTGTTTATTTATTGTTATAATACAAGGAGGCTGTTTACGTAACTGCCGTACGATGTTCTTGCATGCGTTATGTGTTACTAAAACTAAAAAAAAAAAAAAAAAAAAAAAAAAAAAAAAAAAAAAAAAAAAAAAAAAAAAAAAAAAAAAAAAAAAAAAAGAAGGGATAACTTTATTAATCTAACCTTTTTTTTATGTTTCAGGTAAACTTCTATTTGATCAGTCTATTACTGAGTCTAGTCACTTGGTGAGTCGATTCTTAAATTAACGTTGATAGCATGCAAACCTTTAAGTAGGCTGTTGGTTTTAGGTTTTTTTTCTTTAACATTTTCCATTCAGGTGAGAGTGGCTCACTTCTTATGCTTCACATTAACGCCTCCTCGTTTTAAAATAATTTATATCACTTCCACGTCCGGGACGCCCACATCACATCATAACTCTATAATTTTACTTTCTTCCATGAATAATTTTTATAAACGAGAATAAAGTTGATCTTTTTACAGGGGTCAAGATTGAGAGAGAGAGGGGAACTGACCCACTTCTCCACAAAACATATGATAAATTATAGAAAATTAATTTTAAATAATTTATTTTTTGAAGAGAAAAGATCTGGCTCCGCCGGGAGTCGAACCCGGGTCTCCTGCGTTACATGCGAGGATGCTAACCGCTACACCACAGAGCTCGGCTCAAGGCAGAGCAAATCCTTCCTCTTCACTGATACCTACTCCCCCTATCTCACAAGTTTTGCGAGTAGTAGCGGGAGGTGGACAAATTTTGTCCAATTAACAAAATAAAATAGAAAATTAACTTTATTGTGGTTGGATTTATTTAGTTAGATTTTCTAAATAATTGCGGCTTAAAGTTTCCATTAAAGATACATGAACTTTAGTATCTCTATCTCCTTTACGAAAATTTTTGGATTGGTTCCTTCATAATAATTTTCATCTATTTTTCTGTATGAAATGTTAGGTTATTTGTTTAAAAAAAATTGAGGTCGGGGATGGCAGAGTGGACAAAGAATCACGCTATAGTAATCATAGTTAAGCAACGTTGAACCTGGTTAATAGTTGGACAGATCCGCCGAGAGTAAGAAGGGATATCTGTCCCGTGTAGCTGATTTCGAGCAGCCGTAATTCATGGATCTTCAACAGTTTGCCACTGTCCTTGAACCCGAAAGAGGTGGGAAGAACACTGCCAAATTGTCCCCAATGTAATTGGTTATGGAGCCTTGAGCTGCCAGTGGCTGCACCAGCACGTTGTGAGCTCCTACAGGAAACACAAATGTTTGTAAGAAGACCACACCGTACGGAAAAAGGTCTCATTAGGCTTATTAAGCCAATCGAAAAAAATAATTGATTATATTAAGTGTCCATTTGTTGATTGAGGATTTTATACTTAAGTTTTAAAATAACTTGGCAAAAGTTAAGGTAATTAGGTAAGCTAGTCAAAGACAAATTAGCTCCAAACTAACATGATTCAAGAACTAGTTTATTCCTTCTTGTGCTTAACTGGATTCATAAATAAAGATTGTTATTGCTCAAATATTTATGTCATATCCGTTCATTAATTTGGACTGACTAATATCATTTATTCCTTTAAATATTGCCTCTCTCTGAATACTCAGGTCTGATAATAAACATTCATGTCTGAATACTGATAAACTCTGAAATAAACAGGTCTGTAAATAAGACGGAATTAATTTGTTTTCTACAAAAAAAAGTATTTTAATCGAATGTTTGCCACGGAAAAAAATTCAAAAAAATAAATATGTGGTTATTAAAGGTATTTAATAAGAGATAAGAATACTACGGAAATGTCATCTTCGTGATTTATCATGAGTTTGATACGCTTCAATACGTGCTAATTATTGTCAAACATTTTTAGCCGTAATGTGTCGTTTTGGCGTTAAACTTAATATTGAGCGAGAGGAATTATCGATAATTTACTTAGCAAGTGACTAATAATTATTTTAAATTATTGACTTAATTTTCTTTAGCGGACGTTTTTATGATATTGAGTAATAAATGTTGAAAATTTATTGCGATGGTAATAGGCGGCTACGTCAAAGGAGCCTCTTCTCCATTTTCCTTACTAATTAACGTTCATAACTTTTACAAAGATCCATAAACATCAAATTTAATTTCATCGTTAAATATCAGATTGCATGCCAGTAATTTAAAGTTAAATTCTTACCATTTTCTTGAATATTATTTTAATTGTACAGAACTTTTAACATAGCTCATTTTTTCTAATAAATAAATATAATAACTGCTAAATATTAAAGACATTGTTTCATTGATGTAGTTATAATACATTATTTCTATATAGCCGGATGATTAAAAATTATTTTAATTTTTTATATTCCTTTTATGAGCTTTTTAGTTGACACAATGACTAATATTTTTCTGGAAAGAACTTATATATTTCTCTTTGGAAAAATCGTACCTTTTTATTTTTTAATAGTATGACAGAAATATTAAATCATTAAATTTTGCAGTGGTGCGAAAAGGTCGACGGTTTTATTTTAGATACATTCTTGAGTTATATTGGTGAACAGGAATGCCAGTCAAAACTTTTTAATCTATTAATCATTAGATATTTTAATAATAATTATTAGAATTATTTTATCATATAAAGACAATCATCAATTTGCTTTGGTTTCCATTATTTGTTACTAAAATGTTACTAGCCTGTATATTCCCTCTGTTTTTTTTAGATGTTTCTAATTTTCTTTGTACTTACAGATACTTTATATTTGTTTTCATTTTCGGCCTGACGAAGATTCACACGTTTGGATCGAAACGTAGTTTGTCTAAATAAAGAAAAAGCTTTGACTGATATAAAGTTTTATTAAAATTTACAAACAAAATGAAATGAAAGAATTATCAAAAGAGAATTATTTTTTTCAAGTGCATGCCCGAAATAAAGTTGAATATGAAGTCTTCTGTCAACTGAAAGACTCGTTTGACAATGGACTCTGGAATTGTTTAAGGAATCGGTTTCCGATGTTCAATTATCTCTTTTTCTAAAGAAATTTGCTTTTAGCATTCCAGCTTTCTCTGTACATCGAGTTGTTTGCATAAGTTAAAAGTATGTTCTTGCGGATGACCTAGAAAAGGGAAATGAGGACATCTCTTAACATACAAAAGCTTCGTTTTCGCACTTTACCTGTAAAAAAACAAACATAAAATGATAATTTCAGCAGCTTTTTTTGGTATCTATTGGTAAATTTTAAATTCCAAATTTAATAATGAACTTAGACAATAAGGTTATTTTATAGGATTTTTTTTTTCTCACAAAGTATCGGCATTTATGGATAAGTCTGAACAGGTGTCTAAGTCTGTCCTTATTTCGTTGCTTATAGAGGAACGTGGGTGCACATATTAGGAATTACTGTATATTAATGTAGATTCTTCTTGTTTTTCTGCCTTGTGATGTCTTGAGTGGAAAAACCCCTTCTCCGAGAAGTCAATTTCCATGACAATAAGAGGTATTCATTGCTTCCCTTGGTGTTAATGAAGAAGAGCAATTCCGGTACAGATCCCATCAGGCGGCCATCTCTTCGCCTTGATTAGAAACTAAGGTTCATCAATCAATTCGCTGTTCTCATCTCAGCTATCCACTATATACCCTCGAAATTAAACTTTACAGATGAATATTTCAATTGATTCGGTGATAGAAAGAATTTCGGTGTCTCAAATTATTTCTCTCATACCCACCACCACCTTTTTATATTTTTTTAAAGGTTTTTTGCGCAATGATAAATCTCATCAAAATCAATTTTAAGGATAAAAAAAATTATTACAATTTTTCGTAAAAAAAGTCCTAGCGGAGTCCTGACTATATCTTTTATCTACGTATGTTTTCGGGATTGCAAAATTTTAAATCGTGTCAATTCAATTTTAATAATAGTACTGATGATTCAATTTAAATACACCATATAGAAATTTAGTGGCTTAATTGATTTTTAAATACTATCTGATTTCCTAACTATGAGGGGAAACAGTGGCGGATCCTGAAAATTTTCTGAGGGACACACACTTTTTTTCATTTTATCGTAAGCTTGGAGCCCCTATAAAGTTATAGGGCGTCTTGTAAAATACTTTATAGACCTATGATACTCCTTCAATAATAATTTGTCAATCAATTAAATGTTTGAATACAGTCTATTTTCTCACTAAGGACATAAAATATTACTAAATTATTATTATCCCCTGTGGGAAAAATGAAAAATTCGTGTCTTTCTTTTTGTTGCATTTAAAATGTTCCTAGAGATCTCAATGGTCCTGGCTAACAAATAATGAACAATGAATAAGGAAATGTACGCAGAGATCACTTTCAATGCGAACCTTTTTTTTTTGCTTGCTATTCCACGCGAACTCCCGCATAAGGACGGAACCGTACAACGACCTACATCACCCTTACGTTTTGTAAGCTATAATCCTTTCCAATCATACTCATTAGGGCTAATGAAATGGAATGGTGGGACACGAGAGTAGCGGCACCTGTTGGGCGGTCATGGACCTAGCCATCTCTCCCCGAGCCGCCGATAGGTGTCAGCACCTCCGTTGTAGAAAGTTATTACCCTCCTCCGATACTGCACGCCGACTTAGCGAAGAATCAAGGACGTGCTTATAATTTAAAACCCTTCACGCCGGGTTTTCAGGGGTAGTGTCGACATATAGAACGTTCTAGACCGTCTTGGAAATCTCTTGATATTTCCGAATAGGATATACTACCAGGGAACTAACGTTGTCCGAATCACAACTCACTGTGAATTCGCTGTATTTATTTTAGCAGAAGGAACTTTAGTCTGAATAATTTTATTTCCTTGATAATTCTATATTAACATCCAAAAAAAGAGTACCTATCTCTTTGAGCATAAAACAATTTATTTATTTTTTAGGCGGCGATAATTTTAAGCCCAAAAAAATATATCCACTCTCAATTAAAAGCATGGCCCAGATTCTTATAAGCATATAATCATAAGCATATCATTCATTTTAGATCTACACTGAAACTCGATTATGCCCTACGTATCCAAATGATGGTAGCTTACTTTTAAACGTTTGACCAAGCCCTTAAAAGAGTTCCCCGATTTTCGTAAACAAAGTTACAAATTTTTATTTTTTTTATTTTTTTTTTTTGTTATCTTCCTAAACCAAACATCATTCCTAAGGTATTTGAGCAGTTCAATTCTAAACTCATTTTGACTTACACTGCAGTTTTATATTAATCACACGATGTAAAGCTGTAGCACGAATGTCCAAACCAAACTGAAAATTTTTAATTCGTATTAAAAATTTATCAAGAATATAAAATTAAAATTCTAAATTCAAACACTTTCCATTATAGGTAAGTGAAAGCAACAAATATTCCACATACAGTTTATAACATATGTAGTTTAGACTATAAAGTTTCTTTCTGCAATAATAAAAATGAATCTATATAAAATTATTTTAATTAAGTTGTAATTGAGGTAAGAAACTTTAAAGGCAGTTGATGAGTCCTGAGTTAAAATATTGACTTTGAACTACTATGAAATTGCAAAAAAAAGAAATTAAATCGAGAATTTAACTTCCCGGATGCAATATATGAAAGAATGAATCACTCAAATAAATAGGAAATACTTAATTGAGGTGAGAAACTAAGGTAATTGCTCTTGCGGTTTTCACAATGCTAGATCTGCAGAATATCGTTCTGTCGGTCTTTGCGGCTTCATGCTACAGGTAGTGAGGGAGGGGGGTATACTTTAGATACGAGATAACTTCGTTTATTAATTACATACTAAATAAATAAGATTTATATATAAATTATGATTTACCTCGTTTGATAAATAGAATCAAATAGAATTTAATTTTTTTTCTATACATATTCGGAAAATCAAGATTATTTATAAGGACTATTAATAAATAGTAAACATAGATATATATTGTTTTTATTAAACTGTTGATAGTTATGAAATTTGCTAGTAAAGAAAATTCAAACATCATCTTCAATATTTATTATTTTTTCTGTAAATACTAAGGTGTTCATTAAAAAAGTTATTTTATAATTTATATAAGTAGTCTCGCTCTTAATATCTCCCCTAATTTTCCCGACATCTATAGCATTTTTTTAAACAATAATTATTAAAACAATTAATATATTGATGGCTGGTATAGAAATTTGAATGAAACATTCATTCTTCCTTATCAATTAATTGATAATATTAACTTATAACGCATTGACGAAAATTATAATTTTTGTATGCTGGACTGGAATAAGAAAAAAGAGAATAAATAGCTATTCATTAGAATTTTAAAGTAATTATTTTAAGAGTAATTATTTTTAAATTAGCAACGAACCAATGAATTTGTAACGATTTACATATACATAATAAATATTGGTATACATGTTGTTTACAAAACAAACAAAAAACAGCAGCACTCCCCTCCATTCATCTTTCTGTAATTTGTTACCTTCCAAGTTCCTTATTCGTTGCTTCGCTCCCATCTAGACTGGACGCATAGGTGAGTACTGTTTATTCGTTTTTAAACTATAATATATTTAATTTTGTTCAAATTAAAATTATTTCGGCAATTAGTGATCTGTGAATATTATTTATCTGTGATGATGTGATTTACCTGTTGAATATTATTTCTATTTAGTGCCTTACGTATATTTAAATTCCATTAAAATGCTTAAATCGATACGTCAATGTTAAATTCGCTTTCAGTTCATATGTGTGTGTTTTATTTATATAAATATAGTCAAAATTTACGGTAAAAAAAAAAAAAAAAAAAAAAATAGATGAAACTAAAATCTCCCTGAAGTCTTTTTTTTATAACTTCACAATTTCGCCACATCAACAATTGCCTTGACTTAACCGTAAGAGTTATTCGCAAAAACAAAAATATATACCAGATTAAGAATTTGATCCATTTCAAAAACTTGAACAAGACATTTATGATATTATACATAATCTATAATTTGTAACTTTTTAAACGATCAGCAAACAAAAAAATTCGTTTAAAAATTTTATCAACATTCATGTTTATGGCTTATATTGACCGCATCCCCATTCCGTTATCTACCTTAAACAGAAATTCGACTAATATGAAAAGATATTGTTATAGATGATAATTCTTGGAAATATTAGCAGGCATCATATATAAGAGACATATCATACATAAGGTGCTGAAAGGGTACGAGAGTATTTTAAAAAATATATAGATTTACTTTTGGTAAATTAATAAGAGGCGTTCTGTAGATTAAATTTAGCATTTCAGTAGATTAGTGGAGTACATAAAAAAAGATGGGGACTTTAGTAGTGACAGAGGGGGGAGGGTAGGGTTCCGACTTATTTAGGACCAGGGGATGTTTGTGTGGTTCTGTAACTGCTACATAGAAGACTAAATGATTTTTAATTGGGTTTAAATTATTCATTAAGGTAATTCAGACCAAGATACATAATTGTTTCTTCATATTATTAATTTCGAGGAGGGGGGGCTGAGCCCCCTTAATACACGTCCCTGTTAGAGACATGATTTTTTGCAAAATCGTTTTTGGTTTTATCGAATACAAATACTAACGTTTTGATATTGTTTATTTTTGTCTAAGGTGTTACTTTTTTCATTATTTAATATATTCAATAAGCCATTAATTTAATATATTTTACAAAATACAATTGTGATATTTGTAATTGCAATTCCTTTCTTATGTCGTCAATTTTTTTTATTCTAAAGACACTGATTAAAAACGAAAATATTTGCTTAGAATTTCTCCTATTTAATAACCTATTTTTTTATGTTGAGCGTTACTTAATTTTCGATAACCAGTCCGAAGATGGTATAAATATAAATTTATAATTCCTTTTAGAATAAATACATAGAGAAGTTTCAATGAGTCTCATAACCTGTTTATCATAAATATTCAAATATATTACAAAAAATAACTTGTTATTTCATTAATTTAATTTAGGATGCATAAAACCTGTAAGTTGTCATTAATATTAAAGCCATTTTATATTTGTGCTTAGTTTCAAAATATAAATTTTAGTATTAATTTTATGACATTTGAGGCGTGTAGTTGCAAAACTAGCTCTGTCCATATTTTTCCAAAGCACATTTTATCCTATTTTTAAGATCCCTAAGACCGTCCTCCTGCACACTGTTTCGGTTCTATACGGGGGAAAATATTCTTCAAGGTGGCGGTTTCAAATCAAAATTGGCTCAATCCAAGCTTATCAGTTTGACTTCTAGGGGCTTGATCCAAACATCGTACCTGTTGGAGTTCCAATCAATCAGTGATGCGAAAAATCTGTTGAAGAAACGTTTTGTTGGAGATTTGAACGAATTATCAAAATGACACAGAGATAATATGATCCTTCCTAACTCAGGAGGCTCTGAAGAAAACGAAGAGATGTGTGAAAACATATATGAATCTGAATCCCAGAATTTTTTTGTTATTGATGTACGTTTTCCGACTTTTCTAATTTTTTATTATTCTTCTTTTATTTGATTCTTGAACTATTACTTTTGGATTAAACCATAGATTTTTGCAACAAAACTAGTTCCAAAAAATACCATTTTTTAGGCATTTAATAGAACAAACCGTTGAAATTTTCCTATTTCTAATGATATATTTTTTTTTCAATCTATAAATAAATTGGACCATTCTTTTTCGCATGGATTTAAACAATAATAGGATCTAAGATACAAACAACATGGTTTTGTAGTTTCAGTATAACGGAATGAAAAATATATCAGATCATTCTGTAGGAACAAAACCTGATCAATCCAAAATTCAATTTTTGATTTAGTAATACCTGATGATTTCTGTGACTTAAAACTTACCCTCAATTACTCAAAGACCTCTTGTCTGGACATAGATTTTAAATTGAAATGGATTAAATGGTTAGCTAGGCTCAGAAACGTTTTTCGTGTTTCCTGAAAAAAAGATGTTTTGAGTTGGTTTTGAAACTACACGCATCTTTTCGGTAACGTACGAGTATATATATTTAACAGTTCCCGGTTGCGGTCACAGTAACATTATACCTATTATATTAAAAAATGCTTTAACTCACTCCTAGCTTACTTTTTTTTAGGATTGTTTTATAAATAATTAATAATAAAAATATTTAAAAAAAAAAAAATCGATGGAAAAGTTTCTCTTTTTGTCTTTGTCAGCAAACCAATACAACGATGCTTCTACAACTCTCCGGTAACGAAGAACTGGTTCCTTTTATAAATAGTGAGTGACTCGGCGTCGGGGGAATTCGAAATGGATTAAAAGAAAAGAAAAAATGTGCGCCACGACCCGTTAAGAGCAAAGACTTAAATAGCCTCGGAGTACCGACGACTCCAAAGGACATGGTTTCCTTCTTCAACCTCCTCATTTCACCTGCTTCTATTTCCAGGTAGCCGCCACCCCCACTCCCCTCCTCGCAAGGCGAAAAAGAAAGGTCCTCCACGTTTAACGTTGTTTAAATAAAAAAAAAACGGCGAAATTCCCACCTCGTTTGTAGATCCCTCGCCGGCATTAGCAAGCAGTTTTCCGTCTCCACTCGTTTGTGTTTAAAGGTGATGTAAGGGTTTTGGAATGAACATTGAAAGTATTTACGGAAACCCGCATTACGAGACATTTCTTTGTAATCTATTCGAAAACACAAGTACAACTTAAAAAAAGTTTTCAAACACATATATCCCTAAGATGTTAGTACCTAAATGCATCTCATATAAAGGCACCGAGAAAGCAAGGTTCTTTTATGGAGGTAATTTTTTATTTTATTTGCTCAAGAGGTCTTATCCGATCTTCGACGTTGACACTTTTCTTTACGATTGCTCTTTCTGAGGAAGCCGATAATAGCACTTTATACCTAAAATTGGTACCTGATCCCAAAGCCGAAACTAGGGTACCATAGTAAAAGTTTCCCTTTCTTTCTTGGCCGGCAGGACCTTAATTTTACTATTGACTTATTGACTTAGTCTCTATATCACTCTGGACTCAGAAGCCCTGATGAAGATCTAAATCTAGGAATCGAAACGTTGGCTTACCTAAATAAAAAAAGATAACTGAAAATCCTGACTATCAATCAACCTATCGAGAAAAAAAAGTTAATATTAAGAGTAAGGTGTGAATCTGTTCAATCAGCAATATTAATATGCAATAATATCAATAAAGAGTTATATTCTAAATATATATGGTATATATTAAGAGAAGAAAATTATAGCGGTTTCTTCTTTTGAACAAATAAAATACGTACGATGGTACGAAACGATGATTTAGACCAGAAGTTTGTTTACTTAACGTCACTTTATGCTACTAAGAATCATTGGACGATAAATCAAAAGTAGAAGTTAAAGAATCAAGAGAAAAAAATACTTAGAGAAGTCTAAAATCGTATATTAAAAGTAAAATACTCTCTTATGTATATTTGAAATACATCCGTTTATATTGTCGACTTAAACTAAAGAAAATGTGGGAGCAGATTGTATAATATATGACTAATCGAAGTTTGCACCTTGAGAAACTTAGCTTTCCAAGAAAGCAGTATACGGAAATTTTAAAAGAAGAAAAGAAATATATTCATAGAATACATTTGTTTTTTCAGTGGGTTTCTCGGATTTCCCCAACGATTGTACCTTGCGCTTTATGCTTATAACGTTTTTTTTCTGTAAGACGTTCTTGTGGATGTAGGAAGAAAATACACAATATTCACTAACTTACATAATTTCAAATATGACATACTTTGTATTGTAATTCCCCTATCTTAGCTAAAATCATAAAAATTCATGTTCTAACGATCGCCACGTTTTTCTGAATCTAATTAAGTATATCAGATGACAAATTTTATTTATAGTTCTACTTAAAAATCAGTTTAACTTAAGCTTAGTAAATGTAGTATAATGATTAAGAACCGGTTATGAAATTTATGTTTATCTTTTTCTTTTGACATAATAGCATTTAAATCAAACCAACCTGTGATTAAGTCTTGAATTAAGTAGTCCTAAACAAAATTTCCAATCCTATTGTCATTCAAATATTCCCCATGAATGGTAGGGACTCTTCGATACCATTTGAATATTCTGAATATGGTAATCATCATTCATTTTTAAGCTTTATTAATATGGTTTTGATAATAAGTTAATATTAGTGTCACTGACCTATCCTATAAAGTAAGGCCTCCTGAAATATATCCAACGTCAGCAGTCACAAGCGCGCCTACATCCTTTTTTTTTTTTTTTTATGGCCTAAGATAACTTGTCATTACAAGAGAAGGAACTCACGAATTCGAGAGGCTTAGTTATGATCAGTATTAGTCCAGTTCTGACCTACTTGTCCAGCTAAGTAATTTTAAAAGCAATCATTTTTAAATTTTTATCATCGCTCAGTGTGTATATCTATCTTCCAGGCTAATGGAGGATGTTTGAATTACATATGAAAAAAAGATTTACCTTACATTTACATTTTTTAATACTTAATGTATTAAAGGCCTAACGAACCCGGAGATATATGATTACATGCATAACCGGGGAGATATTAACCTGTACCTACTAGGATATATAAATCTAGAAAAAAATGTTTACAGAAAAATGCGGATTATTCATAAGAATCCGAAAACGCTATTGAAAGACGAGCGAAAAAAAAAATAAATAAGAAAAGATATATAACTCCTGTAAACATATTATAGAATTTAAAATGATTGAATAAAATCAATATTTATGAATTCCTGAAAACCTTTAAAACAATTAACATATTTTAACAAAACGACAAATCAAATTAGGGTCTGGCCACACATGTCCGCACCGGATCCGTACCGTAGCAATAATACAGGTTATGTTCAGAATATTTTTAATTTAACTTACATATTACCTTTAGTTATGCCTAAAGTGGCCTGTGTCTGACATGTGTGGCTTGAACTTTAGACATAACTAAAGGTAATATATAAGTTAAATTAAAAATATTCTGAACATAACCTGTATTATTGCTACGGTGCGGATCCGGTGCGGACATGTGTGGCCAGACCTTTAAACGTAATAAATGAAATTTCAAATTTTATTTATTTATTTTTTTTTTTTAACCAAGAAAGAAACTTCAATAACATTTTAATTATGGACTAATAAAAAGTGGTGATCAGTTTATCTTTGGTGGAGTATAATGCTCACTCCTTTTAAAAAGGACATATCTCAAAAATCTATTATTTTCAGTTATGACAGTTTTTTTGTTTAATGCGCTGAAAGTATGCTGTATACCATCGATCGTCAAATCTTTAATTCACTCCAAATTCACGCCTTCGTTACGGAAAATTCGAATTTACAAAACTATTATTCTTCTTGTGGACCTTAATGGAAGCGAAACGTGGCCGCTTACAGTATAATCGACAAATTTGTTTTCGTTATCATTATTTTATTTTGTCAACTCTATATTTGAATATAGTTACATTCTGTCCCGGTAAAGGACAATTGAAATATTGCTGACTCAGTATTTTTTTTTTTTTTTAATTTCACCTATGCCGCGAAGGGTCATTGGCATTTAATAATGATTTATATTCTGATGTAGGGTTCTATTTGAATTTTAGGAATTTATATGATTTACAGTATTCGCATCCAGTTATTAACACTTTCACGCCGGCGTGTAATACCGGTGGCCCACACTTGACTGCCTTATCGGGCGGCGGGTACCACCGGTAGCTCACAATAAAATGCCGCCTCTTCCAAACAATTAAATCTTTAACTCTTTGACTGCCGAAAAAGAATATCTGAGAATATGTTCTCGTTTAGACATAATTTTAATATTTAAGATACAATAGAACAGTTACTCGATTTCAGGTGACATGGCAGCCAAAGTGTTAAGAAAGTAGAAATAATTTCTATATAGCTGAAAATTTAACGTAAATTCATTTAATTTTATATTTCTTTGTATTTATTTATATTTATATTCTTATACTTATAAACGTATTAACATTTATTTTTTAATAACAAATATAATAAATACCGTATTATAAACATAGCTAGTAGGATAGTATTTTTTATTGTCTATTTTATTATTGCTGGATTGCCAATACTTCATAAGGCCCTGGAATAGCTCCCGTCCGATATAGCGAAAAGCATTAAACAATCCCGGCGTGAACGTGTTCATAAACCATTGATAAAAACGATAGAATAAAATAAAATGGATATTAATAAAATAATACTGAACTTATGGTTTTTTGGCCCATATTTTTAGAGGTTATTACAGTTTTATTTTACTTTTTCCTTTTTTTTTTATTGATTTGTATAATAATATGTATGTAGTCACATTTGAAGCAAAGATACTTGTACAACTTTTTCAAAAATAAATGTTTAATATAAAACCTCTTTAAAAAGAAAGGAAAAGGAAAAATAAAAATCAAAGTTTACTGAAATAGATGTTAAGAAAGAAAGTAAAACTGACTTAAGTCGGTTAAATTGCAACGCTTATTGTAGTTAGGTAGGTGCCAAAAGGGACAGTAATTGGGATGGTGCTGCTTTCTCGAGGTGCCCCCCCACCTCTGCCATTGGCAAACCGATGTCCCTAGTCCTAGGCCTTTCTCTCCTCTTATCGGAGGTCGTTAAACCCGAGAACATTTGCCGATTCACAGTGTCTTTGTGTCAGTCAGTGCGAGGGATTGCTAGTGGAAGCGGAATTCATTGTCAGGAGTACGGACATCATTCAGAAAACTGGAATCACTAGAATTAGGTGAGTCGCATGTAGGGATACCTCCCCTCTACCACCTCACTCTTTCTCTGCTCCACCCTCCCCCTTTTACCCCTCCCCCATTCAAAATACAAACACAGTAAACAGGAAGCGTTGCTTATAAATAATTACATAACTGTATTTAGTATTTCGTTGACGTCCTTACCAACGTGTCGCCCACCGAATAACTTTTCTCATGAATTATTACTGTCATTAGGAGTAAAAAATATTGTTTTAAGACTAGACATTAGCAAGGCATGGAAACCACTATGGGCTTGCATGAGCTAAGTAGACACACATAAAACCGTAGCCTCATATTTTGAGAATATTTTTTACTTGTTTCTAATGCACAGAAAATGATTTAAGTTAAGATCCTTAAAAATAAAGATATAATAACATCATTTTTTTGCTTAATTGGTCATTAATCGTTTTCTTAATTAGCAAGGCATAAAAACCTCAATGGGTTGCATGAGCAAACTAGACACACATAAAACCGTAGCCTCATATTTTGAGAATATTTTTTACTTGTTTCTAATTCAGAGATAATGATTTTAGTGATCCTTAAAAATAAAGATATAATTACATCATTTGTTACCTCAATTGGTCAAGTCTTCTACAACGGCAATGGAAGAATGTTAAGAGCAGTAATTAACGAAAATATTTTATATTTCTTCCATCCTTTAACAAAACTAAAATAATCTATTTATTTTAAGATATATATTATGTTTTTGTTGATTATTAATTTTATTGACCAAATTTATTTTTTTCCAGTTCTGTATGAATAAGTAATGTTATGATAATATTCGTTATATATATATAGTTCCAGTTATTTTTCTTGTTTCTTGTATCTTAAAAAATAGAATTTAAAAAACTATACTTCCAATACGATAGGTTAGATGATTATCAGGATTTTCAGTTAAAACTTTTTTTATTTTGGAAAGCCAACGTTTCGATCCAACTTGTGGATCTTCCATCAGGGCTTCTGAGTCCAGAGTGATACAAAGCCTGGGTGATGTTGAAGTGCTGCGATGGTGATGATGGTAGACTCATATCTTCTTTTTTTGTTTCCAATATTTAGACAATTGTAGTGGTGAGAGATATTCAACTGTTATTCTATATGATAGGTTAAATGATTATGAGGATTTTCAGTTAAAACTTTTTTTAATTTTGGAAAGCCTAAGTTTCGATCCAACTTGTGGATCTTCATCAGAGTGATACAAAGACTTTGGACTTCTATCGTAATTCTATCGGGTATAGAATAACAGTTGACTAACATCTCTCACCTCTATACTTCCAACAGTTTTTTACGTGGTGAAACATGGTCACTAATGTACATTAAGGGATGGACAATGTCTGAAGTTCTTAGAAAATAAAAGAAGAAGGATGATTCAACCGGATAGTTTATACGGTAACATAATACAGGATTGTGTGAACTTTACCCGGTAAATGTAATCGAAGTTATAGCAGCGCGTCGGTTGACGAGCAAGTGGACGAGCAAAATTGTGAGTCTTTGTTACGTACGATTACATAAATTATTGATAAGCGCTTTGTGAACTGAAAAGTGTCCGAGGGGTAGGCCTAGGCTAAGGTGGGAGGATTCGGTGAGAGCTGATCTTTTGGAGTTGATTATACTGATTATACTGGAGGGGGGGGGAGAGGTGGAAGAATTGTGTAGGGAGCGATTGGTGGTGCCGGCATTGGGCTTTCTGGTTCGTTATGCCTTTATTCTTCTTCTTGTTTTTGTATATCTTTATTATTTATTTTTATTTTATTTTTTACTTTCGCTCGTCGTCTCTTTTATTTTATTTTAATATCGTTCTTGTAGTTCCTTTCCCAAAGCTGAAATTTTTCTAATGTTGTTTAAGATATATCAAATTCTAGTAGGAGGTGTCCTATATTTCTTTCTACATTACATTTTTAGCAAGTTTTGAGATCTTTTCACGAAATCGCGTGCGAGAGAGAACTCACTCAAAAACTCGATTTCAAAATGCTTTTGAAGAAAAATTATTAAATATTTTTGTGAGAAGTTAAATAAATTCTCTTTTTAAAAAGTTTAGCAACGTTTTGATCGCTAAATTGTAAATGAACATATATTTGAACAAATTACAATCCTTTCAATAATATTTAACATAACATCTACTAATAATTTTTATAAGACCAAATGACGCAATTAATCATTTTAACATTACCATTGGACACCACTAGACAAATTCATTACTGGCATTTCTAACCATGCTTGACCTATATGTTATCAGTATCACTTGGAAAATGGAACGCCTGATAACCGTTAAGTCACAAACATTCCTGGCACATATAGAAACAGGTTAATAGAATATAAATTGCTTTTTAAATAAAAAATAAAGTCGCTTTTAAAGCCTTATTAATAAAAAAATTTCAAAACTATAAATATATTTTATTGACGGTATGTTATTGGAAAATGTATATTAACCTTATTTTTTCTACTATTTATACAGCGGTAAAAGTTTGAAAAAAATATTAAAATGAATATTCTCATTATCTGGAAAATATATAGTTAAGAAGCAGTAGCGCTGCAAAATATTTTCATTTTCAAATATTTGTTGAATTAATGTGTGTCTTAAAAATAATTTTAGTTTTACGCGTAATTATTGATATTAGCTTAGACTAAAATAATTACAAAATTATTTAAACTAGGGAGCGGGGTAGCCCACTGGTAAGGCAGTGGACTGCTGTGCTTAAGGTCCCGAGTTCGAATCTGACATGGCTTATGATATCTTTATTATTCGCCACAGTTCGTCTCGTGGGCCGAGAGACCCTCCTGGGGCAAACCCAGCTTCTATAAAGTGGGTACCCTTAATTGAAAAATTAAGGGGAAAGAACCTGGCGGTTGAGCGTGATCACGGTCAAATCACCTCCTTGCACGACCGCTGACCAAGAAACAGTACTCTTCCTTACATAGTACTGCACCCAAGACCCTTTATGGGTTGTAGTGGTACAGGTTTTTTTTTTTTTTTTTACTTAAATTATGAAATAATAGAAACATTTGCGAACTTATTGATTTCTAAATTATAGTATTCATAGTACCTATACAACTTAAATTGTTATGCAAATTACAATGTTTATTCTTACGCTTCTACTGTGTATTATGTTTGAATGAAATTAAGTCTCATATTTTTTTAAAACTTTAGTCTTTTGAATTTTTTTTTAATCATTTGATGTGACTACAATCATAAGATTAACCAAATTACATTTTATCATTGCTAAAAAACTTATAATTAATGTATTTAAAAAATAACAATCACAATTAAGCCAAATTTTAGCTATTAAAGGAAATACTTTTTTTCCACTGTGGACAATTATAATTTGTCTAATCTAGCATCGGAGGACCCCGGAATGTAATTATACCACAGGGACAAACAAATAAAAATATCGTTTACTAAGATGAAATTTATGTATCCATAATTAGCTTGTATAATCTCTAAAAAAAACAAAAAATATATTCGTCAAAAAAAACTAATTTACAACTGGAGGACATGTTTAGTCTCTCTCAGAACTCAATGAAATTTTTTTGGGAAGCTCCTGGACAAAAAATATTAAACCCTCACTCTGCGGTTCGCGCCAATGGGCTCGAGAAATGGAGAAAAAAGAAATACTATATTTTATATTTTTAGCTTGAAAAAATATAAAGCATGATTCTACCAACAAGGTTTTTATTTATGAAATTCAGCATCTCCCAAAAAATTAAATAAACTTGAACATAAAATAGAAAATTTACGTTTTACTATGTTCTTGAATAGTCTGAATTCGAATCTCATCTACTTGAATTAACTATGTATTTATGTATAATTTATATCAATACTTTTTTTTTTTTTTAACTTTATTTCTATATTCACGCCTGTCTTAACATATCAATACTTAAAATTTACTTCTTTGTTATTCAATATACAGATATTGTGGTCCGTACCATAGAATGAATACCGTTAAGTTAAATTGTTGGGTTTCAGATTTGGATTCAATTCTTCGTTTTGGTTTCTATGCCACTATAAGTATTTTATATTTTATAATTACCCCAATTTGAAACATTAACTCTCTAAAAGCATTTGGCTTAAAATTTTTTGTTTAGAAAACGACTGGCCTAAAAGACTTTTCTAAAATCCCTTTTTTCTTCTTTTTTTTTTTTGCAAATGTCACGTGATTGGCCAACTTTCACGCTACGATTAGCCTTCATCAATTATAATTGATTGATTGAAACTTTTTAATCTTCTCAGTTTAAATAGTACTAAAATATTTTTAACAATGAGTGTACTTTTCGAGGCGCTT
The DNA here is from genome assembly GCA_911387785.2 of Aelia acuminata. Lineage (NCBI taxonomy): Eukaryota > Metazoa > Arthropoda > Insecta > Hemiptera > Pentatomidae > Aelia > Aelia acuminata. Next base: position 49,930,123 of record OU426979.1, read on the forward strand.
AGATAGCCTTCATGTCTTTTCATCTTTGATTCTGATTAAGAAAGATCCCCAAAAATATTATTCAAGGTCTTCCAATAATCTGTCTTGATCCATGGATTACGCATGGCAAATTCAGGTCTCAGTAAGACCCAGGTAGGAGAGATAAAATCTCAGAAGTATGTACAGTAGTAATTATCAGATTTGATAAAAATATGCATTAATTGAAATTGATTAATTATGTTCTTGATAAATTAATAAAGTTGAGAAATTTTTATTGAAGTTGAATATAACAGCTTCATATAAAGATCATAATTATTACAAATATTATGAATAAAAAATATAATATTAGACATATTATAGACAAGTCAGACTAAGAAGATCGATATTCAAAAACCAGGTAATCAATAGTATACCTATATAGTTAAAATAATGATGAATTAAGACAGAGGTTTTGAAAATAGTAAATATTTTTTTAGTGCTAATAGGAATAATGTATAAAGATCTGATAAACCTGTTCTTTATGTTTATATGTTGAAGAAGACATTTTATGAAAAGATTAAAAGAAAAGTTTTCATACGGACAGTAAACTAGAATGAAAAAAAAATACGGAGAAAACACCCTTTACTGCCAGTTTTCCTTCTATTGATATAGATTTATACGTATATACGCTGTATTTTGTGTATTGCTCCATTGAGAGGAAGCAACCTCGACAAGTAATTATCCTCCATGTCCTTCCAGTGGTCTGAAAAAATCCTAGAGGAAGTGAGTTAATTGTTATGAACACAATATATAAGGACAGAAAAATCCTATCTCAGTGGGAACTGTTCCATTGTTACTATGGCTTGAGGACTCTCCTAGAGGTAAACTTTGCAGAGTCTTTAATTAACCAAAACTAACTCTAGGGTATATGAGAGCATGTCGGTTTGATTATGGTTTTCAATTTTGAAAATAATTAAAGATCTATTACCGAATAATCGATCTGTAAGTTAGGACTTGAAGGACTTTCTAACAATCATGTTGTAAACTTTCTAAAATAACAATTACTTTCCTTTTCACAAAAAGTGAACCTATTAACGCGATTGTCGACTTTTTTTTTCCAGTGAGAATTGATAGCCGATATCAATATATACATTTTAATACAGTTTCATTAATACACTTTCATACGGAATGAGGAAGCCGTACCATGTTGGTTGTCGGTCAAGAAAAAGGATGGAGCAACTGTTTATTATTTATTATTTAATTTATAAGCTTCTTCGTACTACTGAGTGAAAAATAATTTTCTTTAGAAACAAATTCTTAGTTTCCTTTTTTTGGGGGACGGGTTAAATGGATAGGATGAGGTATCAGTACTGCTATTCCAACCCTGGATTGGAGATGTGGTCAAGAGACCCTCCTGAGGTACACGCAGTCTCATTAAAGTAGATATTATTAATTTGGAAAGGTGGTTAATTAATTAATTGTTTGTTCTGCATCATTTATCTAAATACTGATAATTTATCATTCCAGATGTATATTATTAATTTAAGGGAAAAGCCTGTCGTTTGATCGTGACATGGGTGCATTGCTTTTAGCAAGCACCATTAAAAAAACAAAACAAAAAAAAAGAATTAATCATGTTCTTTTTCTATTCCAGTTTTATGTTTTATTTTATTGATCTTTTTTTAAATAATTTTTATTATGATTTTATTCTTCTCAAATACAGTGAAACCTCTTGTTAAGGACCACTCCCATTAAAGGACACCTCTGTTTATGGGACAACTTTCAATTGCACTGGCGCAGGATATACGGAAACAATGCTTTTGAAACCTCTTTTTAAGGGACACTCTAGATAGAGGACACGGACAGAGAAAATTGCCTGAAAATGGGTTTTCAGACTTCTAGTTAAAGGACAGTGTAAAATTTTTTTCAAACATTTTCTGAGAATGCTTAGTCTTTAGTCCAATTCATCTAATACTCAGTAAATAGTCACTTCCTGTCCTTCCCCCTTTTCTACAGAACATTGCGTAGGGTGAACATTTATTTTCATTTTGAACCAGTTTATTGAAAATCTTTGAACTGACAACATGTCTCCAACACCTAAAAGGTTTTCATAAAAAGAAAATCATTGATGACTATGAAAAAAGTGGCCGGCCAAGTGCACAGATCCTTTTAGAGTCTCATCAAAAAATGTAAGGCAATTAACTTTGGAAAGTTTTTTAAACCCGCTGGTACTTAGACATTTCTTCAGTTTGCTCTCTTTTATGTAGTTGTTTTATTGAGACCCAATTTTGTTGTGTTAAACTAAATTGTAATAATCTTCAAATCAAATCTATCAACTTTTGTGAGTGAAATTTCTTTAGTAAGTTTTTGCAGTATGTAAATTCAGTTTTTATTTGCTATAAAACCATTTTTCAATAAAAGCATTGTATGTATTTTAATTTGAACCACTGTACCACTATTACATCTACATACACGAATATGTAGGTACTTACTGTTTTATGTATACTTTTAAATAAACAAATTTTAATAAGCCTCTACTTTAAGGACACCTCTCATTAACGGACAACAATTGAGTCACCATGGCTGTCCCTTATTTAGAGATTTCACTGTATATTTTTATATCTTCATGAAATAACTAGAGTTAGAAAAAATCCTAAGAAAGTACAAGAGGAATTCTTATCTTAGATCTCAGCGCAAAACTTAATTCCCAACGTTTTAAGACGGTAAAAAAAAGTTTGAAAACTTAATTTAAATCACGTAATTTTTTCATAAATACACAGCAGCGGATATATGTTCCATTATAAAAAATAAAATGCAGGCTAGAAAAAGATAAGCCTTAGTTTCTTCATTTAGCGGACATAAATTTAAATAAGGATGCGTGAATTAATAAATTCTTAATATTTTCCTTCACAAGTTAGATGGCTTTACCAGTTTAAAACTGAAAATATGTGACGTACATTTTAATACGGAATGAGGAAGCCGTGCCCTGTTGGTTGTGCGTCAAATAAAAGGAAGGGGCAACTGTTTATTTGATTATGCACTTCTTTATGTAATCAATAACAGTAAAAGCTCATAAATAAATATATATATTTTTTATAATATTAATTATATGCTAATATATAATTTCTTTATTCTCTATTAATGACTTTCAACAGACATTATTCAGTATAGATAGAATCATTCATCATAACCTACCGATTTGTACTTGTACTATCTTCGGAATAAAAAGCTGAATAGGTAATAATGTGAATAAATATTAAATGCTAGTTCTATAACTCTTTGTTCTATTTATAAGAAATGACATTTTCTTATTTTCTCATTTTAGTAGCTCTTATTCGCTAAGATCTGGTTAAATTCTGTGTACTGTTTATACTTGAACATGTACTTCAAAATAAGAAAATAAATCAATAAAACTCTAATATATCTATATATTTTATTTTTAAATTATACCTTATATATGCCTTAAATTATCCTTTAATATGCACTATGCCGGTATTTGAGTTTACCGTTAATTCTATACGTTAAAAAGATATTAAAAAGATACTATTCTATTTTCTTTATTATTTTATAAATAAAGATAATAATAAATAATAAAGAAACTTAGGATGACAAGCAGCCTTTAATAAACCAAATACAATTTTTCAGATTTTTTTTTCCAGATATACTATGTAAATAGAAATCTGAAAAATAATCAGAATATCTTTCATAGTAGTTACTTCTGAAAAAGACTACTTTTACCAGCTCAAAGATCTTTAATTTAATTAAAATTCAATTAAATTAAAGGATTAAGGTTAGCTTTTAGCTTACAAAAAAAAATTGTTAAAAAATATTGCAAATTTTTGCAATCCTGAAGGAAAAGTTTAACATCATGACCGGTAATTAAAAAATTGCATTAAAGCTATATTTAATTATTCTATGAAAATAATTTATGATATATTTTAAAAAAGAATCGAAGATAGTTGTAAGAGTGTATAACAATGATCTCAACGCAAAAAAATTAGTGATGAGAATACATGAAGAGAAAAGCTAGCTTATATTAATTTCCAAAAAACAAAACAAAAACAAAAACGCCTCTTGTCCAAAGTTTATACAATTCATTCATATTTAATGTAAAATTAATGATATGAATTTTTTTTTATTATTATTTTTTTTTACTTTACTGTATATAATTACAATATGTGGCATTCATGAACCGGAAATTTGATTGAACGTATCTATGCAAAAAAAAACAACATGTAGAATATTTTTATAATTTATCTATTTATATAAACATCTATATTTATATACTAGAAATAGAATTTGATTTATTTTTGGGACATTCAATAAAATTGTTTAATACCAATTTAGGTATACATAAAGCATTCCGTACCATACATAACGAATATGCGACTTAACAGCTGAAATTCGACAAACGATCTATTCAAAATCGTTTCACACGTTTTTCAAAAAAATACAGCTTGTTTTCTGGTAGTTTCTATATCAGGAGTCGTTCATCAAATTCGTGAATAACAATAGATCGTTTTAAGGATTCCTAACAGGTAGTAGTCAAAGATCTTGGCTCCAGATAAAAATTTCGGTTTCAACAGAGCGAGGTCCTTGAGAGAGGTTGTGGCAAGGTTGAACCGGAGAGCCACTGTGAATGGAATTATTTAAGAACGGACATGGGAGAAGATCGTTGCGAGATAAGGTGGGAAAAGTTCACTGCCAAAGTAAATGGCAGGTAGACATCGGAATTAAACCGTTCCTGGGCTTGCTTACGACTATTTACTCACAAACAAACCCTGGCGTTTCTTCACATGTAAATGTCATCCTCCTAGTTATTCTGGTTAATTTAACATGAAGCCTAATTTTTTATGGAAACAAAGGAACTCTCCGGTGGCGTTAACTCTGTTATTTGAAGACCTCATCACTGTACATCTCCTAGTTGATAGATATAGATATTCTGCCGCAAAGTAGAGGTCTCTGTCTGGAGTGAAAATTATGCATTTAAGATTAACAATTTACTTCAAAGGATTTTAAAAAATCATTAAATAGTTTCAAATTAGAGGCAAGATGCATTAGCAATCAGTTGGTAATGCTTGCATCACCCCAATTGCTTAAGGGGATGAAATTAGGAAAATGGTTTACAGTGATGTTTCTTTAGTCAAACTCGATATTTAAATCAAAATTTGATGATTCAAGCTATGGGAGCAATGCTGTTTCGATCTCTTTCATTAATTTTTTTTCTTTTCCTGTCCTTTTATTGATGCTTTTAGTTCAATAAATTTTCCATTTGTTTCTATAAATAAAGCAGCCCATATTATATAACTCATCATAACACAGTGGATGGGGAGTGGGCAGACTATATACACAAATCATTCAATCCGAATTCATAGTCTGCATGCATGCTTGTTAAAGTCTTGGAGTTTCCCTGTTTCCAACGGTCTCCCGAATTTCCCCCAACTAAACTTATCGTTAATGATGACTTGATGTTTCTGATGACTGCTGTTAAAATGTTTTATAGTACGTGGATGCTACTGAGTAACACGTTCACGTTGGCGTGTACCACCGGTGGCCCGCACTAGAATGTCTCCTCGGCTAAATATCTAGACCTTTACTACTTTGACTGCAGAGAAAGAATAGCTAAGAGTTTAGGCTCTCGTTTCGACACAATTTTAATATTTGATTCTCTGACAAGAGAACAGTTACTCGATTTCAGGCGACATGGCAGTCAAAGTGTTAAGAAAGTAGAAATATATCTATCGCTGAAAATTAAAATGATGAAAATTTAGCGAAAAATCATTTATTTTTATATTTATTTGTATTTATTGATAATAATTTTCCTGTAGTTATATAAGGTATAAACATTTATTTTTTTAGTTACAATTATAATGAATATATTATAAACATAACCAGTAGATAGTATTATTTATTGTTGGATTGCCAATACTGCAAATGCCCTGGAATAGCTCCGTCCGATAGAGTGAAAAGGATTTAACTCAGCCGCCAATGGGCGAGGAGCGTGAATTACGGTCCCGGTATGAACGTGTTGAATTTTCATTATCTAGCCTACCCAAGTTTCCCTTCAGGTTTCTCCTTCCTGTCATCTTGAAGATTTCCTTCCGCACCTGCAATAATAATGCAGATACAATTGGATTCGTATCATGTATGGTAATCCCCCTGGCAACATTTGAGTACTGTACTCTGCATGCCAAACAGAGCCCCTTGTTGTTCATCGGGCAACAAGATGGATTTCTGGAAACTGCAGTCTAGCTGAAGAGCAGTCGTGAAATATTCAGGGGAGTGCAAAGCCACAGGGTGAGTGGTGGACTATTCCTGGCGCCTGGTATCTTACTTCGATTGCTTTTCTATGAAAGTACAAAGAATGCTTTCTTAGATTCGAAACCGGTTTTAAACTTTTAGAATTGCTGTAGCGTTTTTTTCCCCGGTACCTACTACGTTAAAGCAAATTGAAATTTCCACGGAGTATGAAAGGGGAACAAATTTTATAAAAAAGCCAATAAACAAACTCCAAAATCAGAAGCCATTATGAAAGAAAAAACAACATATTTTCCGCCAAAAAAGTCCTTAGGAATTATTGTTAGTCCAATTATTGTAGTCCAAAAAACAAAAATTTACCTTGAAATTGTTAGTTTTCTGGTAGGATTGATGTGAAATCATTTTATATTTTCTAATAATAATAAAGGCTTAACGAACCCGAAGGTTCGATACCGAAACAACTTGTGAATTGCAGCTACTTGCACAATTCTAACCACAGACCCAACTTCGACAGATCTGGCTTAACGCTATTCTCCTGCCTCCATCTAAGCCTACCCCTCGGACATTTCCCAGTCGGCCCCTTGCTTATTAATATTTTAGTTATTCGTTCTCCGAGTTTAATTTTTACATGCCCATTTCATTCATCGCGCTTCTATTACCTCAATACGGATACAGTTCACTCGGTTCGGCGTATAAATTCGCCGCTTGTTATTTTTTTTTTTTTTTTTTTTTTTGTTCTAAATTCTTCGTCAGTCCATATCTTCTGCGCAGTACCTTATTTTCAAAAACCCTCAGACTTTGCTCATACCCCAAAGTTAGTGGCCACGTTGCACATCCGTAAAGGACCGTAGTTTTGATGTTTTCTGAAACCCTAATATTAAACATTCTCGTAACGGAGGGACAGTAACGAATATTTTTGCATTTATAGCTACTTTTACCCTACCAGTTGTCCTTATTCGGTCAAGCAGCTGTCAAAGCATTCCGCTTCGGATTTTATCAAGAGAATAGTCCGGATTCCGTTCTCGGTTTATTGCCATGCCAGGGGAGCCCTGTCCGACTACCGCGAGGAGGTCGGAACGCCGCTCAAGTATGAGTAACCTGGAAGGAGTAGCTTATCTAGACGTGCCTCTGAAAATAATCTGTGGGAAATCATGTCTTTATTGCATGACTTGATAAATGCATAATTGGAAAGCATTGGTTAAGAATGGTTTGTTAATTTTTTATTTTCTTCAACGGACCACACCTCAACCCCTCCCTATATGCTACTATTGCTGGTCTCAATAGCTAAATAACTAACTTTTTGACTGCATCCTGAAGTATTAATGATTTTTTATTTTTTGATGAATTATTTTACTCTTGTCGAGGGAATACAAGAGCTATGATGCTAGGATGATAGTACTTTTGAGAGAGATTAAATATTAATTAGGTACATTCTCATTCATCGCAAGCATTAGAAATTATGTTTCTAGCTTAAACTTTAAATTTATTTTAATTATAAAATATCTATAATTATAAAGACCCTTACAAATATAATTATATGCTTAATATACTTGAATAAAATATTTTTTACAGTTTAATAGCTCAAATAATAACCCACGAATAAAATTCATTTGTTTTGAACTATCAAATATTTGAATAGATGCATAAAATCAAGAATTAAACTATTGATAAAAATATTATATACCTACTTACCTACAACTAGAGGATCGATAGAAGGCGAGTCAAATCATGTGTGAGAGCACATTACCAAAATTTTTATATGGGTACATATTTAACTGTATATATATTTTTTTTTATATGCATTTTTTTTTCTGGCCTGAACAGGTATCATAAATATGTCGAGAATAATAATGCTAATATAGGTTAACGAACCCGAAGGTTCAATGCCGACTCCACCATTCTCTCTACACACCTCCATCTACCGACCGCCGCCTGAACTAAACAGTCAGTCCTTGCAGTATCTTCCCATCTTCGCCTCGGCCTACCCTTCATACGTTATAAATCTTTTAGCGATTCGTTCACTAGTGTGTTTTGCAATTTTATTTGCAGTGCTGCTATCATCTCTATTTTATTTACCATTCATTCAGTTCAGCGTTGTCTAATCGTTTAATTTTTCCGTAATCTGTCAAGTGGATATTTCGACGAACCAAATATACGTACATCTTTATTTTCAAAGACGTTCAGCAGTTGCTCATCCCTCAATGTTAATGGCCACGCTTCACCTCCATAAAGTCCCGTAGTCAGAATAATAGTTTTGAAAATCCTAATTTTAAAGTTTCAAAACAGATGGCACGAGCTAACCAATATCGCGATTGAAAAGTAGCAAGCATTTCAAGCTTTTCATTGATTTCCTTTTCGGCTTCGTTTCTCCTAGTTATCATTACCCCTAAATATCTAATTTTTTTAACTTATTCTCCTCTACATCAATATCACCCTAATCGTCCCCTTTTAGGCAATTTATGTCGAAAATATCAGACATATATTATTTTAATTTTTCTTAGTACCACTGAATTCATTGCTTTGAACAAAATATTATTATGGCGAATTTAGCACGACGGAGCGAACTGGCAGCTTTGGGCGGTATTTGATTTCTTTTCTGAGAGTTGATGTAATTACTTGTTATTAGTCTTATTAGAGACACCTTTGGATACTCTCCACTCTTCTTGGAAATCCTTTTCGTCCACTTGCTTCTGACCCCGTTTTTATCATTAAAATTTGTAATCGTTTCGTCTTTAAGGATGCGAAGAAGTTTTGTTGAAATGAACCTCGTTTTCAGCCATAGTTATCCTATTGTAAGCGAATTGGTGACAAACAACAAAACATGGTTCATGATAACATTTAGAAATTCTGATTCAGAATTAGTTAACTGTAATCTAAAGCTCGATGAATAAGCGATCATCAAATGTTTATGTAAATATATGTGTATTATTAAACAAAAAAAAGGTAGAGTTATTAAATAGATACATGCTTTTGAACAACTTTGACCTTCAATAGTGGTTCATTTGAATATGTTTTTTCTTAATAATTTTCATTTCAAATGAAAATATTTACTTTACTCAAAAACACCAATTAATTTTTTTTTCTAAAAATATTTTGCAAGATAATTAAATTGTTTTAGAGATAGTGAGAATACAAAGAAAACTCGAGGAATCAAATCACAAGTCATTTATATATTTTTCCATGGTTGATGTAAGTATGTTTGAGATCAAAGTTGAGCTATCCGGAAAATCAGTTATGTAAAATATAATTTTTTAGATATCAATTAAACGATATAAAAAAAATCTGGTGCGTGCGGGCAACACACAACTTTCACTTACCAACTTATTTAGATTATATAGCCACTTCACAAAGTCACAAATTTTTCCACATTCATTTCTTGTTTTTGCCGTTTATGAGTAAATAAAAAACACACGTAAGAATGATACAAAATTTATTAAGTAAAGTACCCCCTCCATTTGATCAATGTTGATGAAATTTTTACTGTCACATCGCGGGCCCATACATACACCAAATACCAAGTTTGATCAAAATCGTTAAACCCGTTTTTGAGTAAATAAAAAAAACACACGTGAAAATAAGACAACATTTATTCAGTAAAGTGCCCCCTCCAATTGATCAATTTTGATATACTTTGGGCTGTCACATCGCGGGCACATACATATACTAAATACCAAGTTTGATCAAAATTGTTAAAGCCGTTTTTGGATAAATGAAAAAAAACACGTGAAAATGAAACAAAATTTATTAAGTAAAGTCCCTCCCCTCCGGTTGATCAATTTTGATGAAATTTTTAAAGTCGTATTTCGGGCATATAAATAGATCAAATACTCAGTTTAATCAAATCAATCGTTAGACCCGTTTTTGAGAAAATCGAAGTTATTAAATAAAGTACCCCCTCCCTTTGAGAAATGTTGATGAAATTATTGCTGTCACATCGCGGGCATATACATACACTAAATACCCAATTTCAGGTTCGCACGGTTTATAGTTTTTGAGCTATAACAGATTAACGTTTTTGAGACACACAGACACAGACACACAGACCATTTCGCGGGACTTGGTTAATGTAAAGTCAGGGGACCCTAAAACGTGTATTTCCGTTGAAAACCGGAAGTCGAAATTTTTCACGATCGCAATACTTCCACTTACTATATATTTCATATATAGGTAAGTGAAAGTAAAAAAATAGTAATTAAAATTAAAAACTATATTTTTTACCGAAATTTCTAGAAACGAAAAACATCGAATTTGAGAACGTTGGATACATACGGAGCAAAGGAAACAAATCATAATTATTAACCAAAATCACATAATCGTGCTCTGATGAGTAAACGGACTTGAAATGGGTGGTTTGCACTTTTTCAAATTAAGGTTTGCACATCTTTTTTTTTGATAAAATAAGAAAAAAAGTAAATGATCCCCTAATGATTTGTATTAAATAAAAAAAAAACCCTATTGTCTCTCACCGATTAGGGTGCAATAATAGCATATTTATTTTTTTTATGTATTCTTATAAAACTCTTTAGTACTTTAATTAACATTCTTGACCGATTTGTTTTCTTTTATCTCTACCCTAGGGGGTCATTGGCGGTGTTTTCAGTTATATTCTGTTGTACTAGCATATTTCTTTTCTACACACACACATATATATATTAATTGTTCACTCAGTGTTTTCCATTTCAAGTTTCTGCCTGAGTTCTTTGTATTGTGAAAAGTTTCTTAAAAGGTGTTTCACCGTTTGGGGGTACAACTAATTGTTTTTGAGTTATGCATTACATTTAACTAATATTCAAAAATTGTATTAAAATCATTGCTAAATAAAAATTATTGCAGACTTTGATCCGTTACATGCAAGAATATACCGTTAGCACCTTGTTCCGCACATCGTGGGGATGAAGGATTTGCGACATCATTTGCGGTTCTGCGCCAGTTTTATGAGCTGTTGTCATAATCAGTGTCATCATTTCCCCTAGGAGCGAGAAGATTTATCATAGCGGAAATATATTATAATAAAGGCCCTCACGAAACATATTCGGCTTTTGTGATAAATAAAACAAGGAAGAATCCGGACATGCCGGCGATAAAATCACAAAAATATGAGGTCATTTCGTTATATGTCTAATTATATATATAGTAAATTTAGCATTATGTATTTATTGTAAATTTATGATGGTTATACTCGTACATGTATAATATACAAGAGCTGAGATCTTCCCATTATCCAGTGTTTGACAAAAATAAGTAAAAAAAAAAATAGTTATTCCAACTACTTAGCTTGCAAAATACGAAATCGGAAAATTATAAAGGGATTTTTAATTTAAACATACAATAAAAAAACTATATAAAGTTCTGCTAATGTTTCTTTCGTTACTCAAGCATCTATGGAAAGTAATATTTAATTTATAGTTTTCACTTTTTCTTAGGTTTCATGGACCAGTAGATCGTGAAAAAGATTCGGTTGTCATGGATGGTTACCGAGCCATCTCAACCTACAATGTTTACCATCTAAATAGGTTTAACGACCCGGCATGTTGGTTTTTATTTCTGGTTTTAAAAAATTGATATCTAAATACTTACTTATAATAATAATAATTACAATTAAGAATAATACATTTTACAATTTGTTTAAATGATTAGGTGATCTAACCATTTTCTGTTTGTTTCATAAAAGAGAATACCCCGCCATAAATCATTATGCCATTTTCACACTCTTGATGATTACATGATAAAATCGACCAGGGGTAAGGCCGGGGAATAATGCCGGATTAAAAAAAAAGCTTTCCGGATTTTAACTCATTAACCTGTGGTTACCATGTGGTTGTCATTGGCAACGAGAATCCCAACGCGTTATCCTTTCGGCCATACAATCCGTTTTTCAGTTTGTGGAATTCAGAATAAATACTTTTTTTTTACGGATATAGTATTCTTTACAAAACGTTTTCTCAAAAACCTCATATAGATAAAGGACTCGGTGTTAGATTTTTAAAAAAAAATCTTAAAGCTATTTATTTCTTATTTCTTGTTCTAATATATTTTCTGAGTTTTTCTTTGTGCCGTTTTTCGCAATTCAGGAACCTCTGTCTGATTTCGATCGGTTGAAAAAAAATTTTGAGTTAAAAAATCATTCAATTTAGATAAAAACTATTCTCCGATTTTTATGAAAATTGTAAGTTGGGGTTTATAATATAGTGTGGAAAACGAATATCCCTTGCAACCGACAAGTCCAATTTTTTTTAAATATTACAGCTATTTGCCAAATATGAGGGTTTTTTCTTTCAACCTAAAGTAAGATTCTATGCTGAAAATAAAGTTAAAAATTTCTACATGTCCTAAAAGAAAGAATAATGCATTTTTTGTATGCATTTATATATACCTACATATCTATTATAAGCATATTACATGCATCAATTTATATAATTTATTAAATGCAAATTTAAGTATATCTTCTTTTTTAATAGTACGAAAAACACTTAAATTCAAATTTTTATTTTTCGATTACAATAGAAATTGTTTTATCAAAATTATCGCCTTCGATTTATGGTAGTTGTTAGTGGGGAAAAACTTATTTCTATCTAAGTCTACTCCACCATCCTTTAAATATTTTTCTGTGCTTTATTTATTGCGCAGACAAATGATTTTTACATGAAGCGGAATAATCAACAGTTTTACAGGCTGATAAGCGTTTAGAGATCTCATAAAAAACCATACTAACAATTTATCATATGAAGAATAATATTACATACACGATTCGTTGTTAGGGCATTTGAGCGTATTAAATCTTCCTATTTTTTATATACCTCTATTTTTTAAGGAAATAGTTATAGAAAAATAGTCTTTTCAGGGTTTACAAATCTATTTACTTGGAGCTGATCTAACGAATAAGTAATATAATGCCACCTTTCAGAGTGTACATTACATAACAAAAAAAAAAAACTTCATTACTTAGTTCCTAGGCGCAGGCACGATCGTGTAATGTTATCACTTTTCCTCTGATAATGGCCCAAGTCACGCGAGCTACGTCATCGGGCGTTCAAGGTATGTTAATAGCCATTAATGTTGTTTACTCCAAATGTGGAAGGCGTACAATCCGGACCGAAAACCCAAACGTCTCAATCTTAAATTTCTGAGAACTAAAGACCCATTCGGTCCCATAAATCCTACCATTGTATGTAAAATAGCATAGAAAGTTATCTTTACTTGACATTATAAATTACCGGAGCTCCATCAATTGGATAAAAAATAGAAAGTTCTGAATACTAAACATTATGTTGAGATTAGGTATGTCATAATTCAATGATTCATCGCAAAAAAGAACAAAGGACGAAATCGATTTACCAGACTATTGCTTAAAAAAGAGAAAATTACCAAAGCGAATTTTCGGTCCGGTTGTTAAGTGTTGATCAATTCTTCAATGAATATTTAATTTTCTATAAAGAATTTGAATTGCACTTTTGCCATATTCAAATACTTAATTTATATACTTACTAATAATAATTACTACTAACGCTGCGTTCGTGAGGAACATGCCTTGGTGCATGATGTATATATTTTTTTCTTTTCCTAATCCGCGTTTCTTAAAAATTTAAATATATACAAAATACATATGCAATGAAGATTTTACAATAAGAAACAATTGTAGTTTCATAACTAATATGGTTAAGAATCAGATAAAAATCAAGGAAGACTTAAAAATTCAGAGTACGATCGAGCATAAAATAATGAAAAATAAAACCGTCAATCAATGAAGAGGAAATAGTCATAGTTTCGAATTAATTTTCCTTGTCATTTGTTGAATTAATATGAAAAACAATTATATTTATATAATTAGTAAACAATTGCTTTCTCTATAATTAAAATAATATAAACATATTTAATCCCTTTGTTGTATAAGAATGTTTCCTTTTACCCCATTCCTGAATATTTTGGTCTTCCGCAATCCTATCTATCTTACTTCTAGAATCTTTTTGAGAAGAACTTCCTGGCCAATAAGAAATTACTAAAATAGTTTTGGTGCGTTGAGGGTTAATCCTAATAAACACAGGCTTTCCCCCTATTGGGCTTCGCAGCCTTCATAAAATTATTCCTTGTATGAAAATGATTAATCTGTCTCAGTTAGTCCTCATGAATAAGTTTTTCGACGATAACTTGACTGAACTAAATCATGATAATCCTAATATGTAATATACCTGCTATCTGACTACGTATATATAATGGCATCAGGAACCCTTAATTAGAAAGAAAATTTTGACAGTCTTTATTCAGAATTACCTTGAAAGAGAGAGCTATAAGCCGTTTATAAAAAAAATATTAATTGAGTATTATATTATAAATAAAATAGACTTTTCAGAAACAATTTTGAAAAGGAAACAAAAATTTTGTATTTAAAACTAGTTTTAATTAGGATTCATGTTTGTACTTTTATAACTCTTTCAACCTATTGTTTGTAGGTACATATTGAAAGAGTTATAAAAGTGAGACCCAAATCGAATGTAATTTGGTCATATTTGTTCTTTTTTTTTTTTTTTTTTTAAGAAAAAGAATTATCACATTAATATTTTTCTTAATTTTTGTTTCAGGTGAGTACTTGCATTCAACCTAAATAAACAAACTGCTGGTATGATTTTTTTTTTTTTATCTGTATGTTTATACCTATATATTAGTAGTTCTAAATTAGGCTTTTGTTTTAATCCAGTTTTTATTTTTAAGCATAGGAATTGTCGTATGCTATGTTTTATATTGATAATTTGGAATAATCCTTGGTAGAGCGCCTGGTCTGTCCAATAATATTTTTTTGGTTGAGAGAGAAAACATGAAAAATACACTGTTAATACTTTTAAAAAAATTTCGTGTTTTTTTTTTTAATTGAACAAATTGGATACGATGACCTTTAATTTGAAGCAAACGCTGTTACCGCTGTTTGTCATCTATTTCCCAAGCCGGGCTAACAATGAAATCCTCGGCCGCCAGGAAGTCACCGAAAAAAAAATGTTTACAATTACCACTGACTGATTCATCCAAAAAGAAGGGAGAAAAAAAATGCTAATATTATATCCGTGAAAGGCCTCGTGCACGCGGAATCCTCTTTCGAGACTGAATTCGCGAAATAACGGTAGAAGTGATGCAGAAAATAAATTGCTTCCCAGTCAAGCTAATCAACGATACGACTAACGGAGGTAACCATCAGCGCACTCTGGCATTTTCGATGTAGGCTAAGACTGTTGCATAGCGGTCATGGAGTCGAAAACCATTAAGATACTCTAGGTCTTAATGATCATTACTGGATCATTTTCGTCAATAAGTATCATTGATATCTTTTCATAAGAACCTATCAAAATGTCACTTCTATCCACCTAACGATAAAACTTACATTGTCCGATTAGTATTGAAGTTTTACGAAGTTTTTTTTAGCTTCATTTTTCTTTTAAGAGAGAACATTTTATAAACATTAGGAATTTCTATGAACAAATCGTCATTTTTGTAATAGATTCCAAACATAAAAATACGTATTGAGAAATGGGGAGATTAAAATATTAGAGAAAGTCAGTTTTACTTTTTGTAAAGGGAAAGTGAACGTTTTAGGAATATAATTAAATCATATAAATGTTTACATGAGAACAGATTGTATTATTGATAACATATTGTTAATGAGTGTAACATAACGAATCATTAAAATAGATTAGCGAAACATTCACTTTCGAAAGAAGAAAAAAAAAAGAACTGAAATAAATATTTTATATATTCATATATGGCTCACTGAAGATTTTTATAATGTTGTATTGTTTCGGATTTGGATCATTTTTACTGTTAATCTCAAGTGGGAATGAAATAAACACAATTAGCCAGGAATTTCGAACCATTCATAAGGGATCTCATTTCATGAACTAATCGTCCATTTCTATGTAATTGGCGGATGTAACCAAAGGAATAGCAATTTTATTAAGGAAAATATCTAGAACTGGGTAGGCTCAGTAAGGCAGTTTAATCGATAGTTATAATTCTTCACGATAGTTTTTAAGAATAGCATACTATATACCTAATAGTGATGTTTATTAGAGATATATGAAATAAATAAAATTATTTAAATAATAAATACTTACATTTTTTATTTGACCCAGTTCTGATTCATAATATCACCTCTCGCATACTAGCCAACCAGATTTTTATGAAAGAGCCGGGACGAATAGTTAAAGGTATATGTTATTTAAATAATGCTATTTTTTTTTCACTGCTCTGATAACTTGTTACTATTAAGATAAACGTGACAGAACGTTCACTTAAATCATTATTCCTTAGCTGCAGATCTGTCTTTTGGATTTAATATTTCTTATCTTCAAGCATTTTCCGTTCTTAATCAACCTTTTATCTTCATCTCTTAAGACAGTTAAACATTTGATCGAAGCTTAGGCCAGGTGAGGTCGATCAAAGTCCGTCCTACTCGGTGCCTCCAACGGTTTAAGAGAATCTCCTTCCTTCCGAATCTTCCTTCCGAATCTTCCTTCCTTCCTTGAATCCTCAACATTTACAGGAATTTCTGTGATACGAATACGTCGAATATTTTAAGGCCTTCATAGCATCCTATATCATCTATCGTTCCAGCATATCTCAGCTCATTTCGGCTCCGATATTATAAAGCTTCATAAATCTATTTTTTTACTGGTCATAATGCATTGGATACTTTCTATTGGAACTTTTTTGTGAGAATAATTTCATCATCTAATTAATTCGAAAAATGAGGAATTACTTTTATTTATATGTTGCACACCATTAGCTTTGTAATATAATTTTTTTCTCGAAGAAATGCCAGAAAAACGATTCAGAATTATGCTAAAACTTTCGTGGAATACTCAAATATTTACCATAAAACTTATTTGCGATTCGATATATTAAAACAACGTTTTATTTAACCCGTTCCATTTAATCACTTTAAAAATATAAAATTTTAGCTGTGCTTGCAGTGTAAAGTTTGCTAATATGAAATCAGTGTTTTTAATTTATTTATCATTTATCACGTTTAGCAGATTTAATGTTATTATTTATTCATGGAGATCTCGTCTACAAAGTGTTAGATGTCTGGAATGTTATATAGTTATAACATTTTAAAATGATTAGGTTGTCTTACTGATTACTGTGGAGTTATCATGTTCTTCAAAGAGTGCAGCAGGTTTCTGAAAGTTGAAAAGTTATTTTCTCCGGCCTTAGATATATTGATAATGTTTATAATATATTGTCGATATTTCTGAATTTATACATTTATAGGGAGGGTGTGGTTTAGTGGTACGGCACTAAAATAATATAATAACGGTCCCAAGATGAATTAAATAAATTATTTAAATTTGAAAAAATAAAATAGTGCGAAATACTCATTTATCTTGACGCCTTGACAAGCCAACCTTAACAGAGCAAGGTTTCCATCGGTTTTCTTTTAGGAAGGTTGTGGCATTTCGGCGAAGCCTATCTCTGTATCCTCTGGTAACATATCTTTACATCTATAAAATATATTTTTGCTATTTATCCTCTTAATTCAGGTTGTAGGACTTTTAAAAACCACTCAATTTACTCTATTAAAAAAAAATTACTCATTGTTACTTCACATTGGGATCAGGGCTCATGAATTCCTGAAAATGTTTTCCTTTGAATTCTGTTTTATTAATTCAAAATAATTTAAATTAAGTGTGTTAAGAGGAACCGTGAAAAAAAATAAAGAATAGTTTAAAAAAAAGTAAATGAAATGTATGTGAATTGTTAAAATAAACATAACAAAGAGGATAAATAAATAAAAATTATTTATTAATCTCCCTAATTATATGCATTGATTCACCGTTCGAATGAATTATAATTTTAAGAGAGAGAATTATAATTATAATGTTTTACTTAAAATATTGTCTATATATAATTTATTAATAATAAGAATTATAGTAGGAAATAATTCTAAAAAATATGACTTTAGTATTACATATATATATATATATATATATATATATATATATATATATATATATATATATATATATATATCATTAAAGTACTGATAAACAACTGACCAATCGATTTTATGGTACTTGTTTCTTGTATTCGCCTTCTACGCACTCCTTTTGGACTGTTGGAGTGAGATGCTCAGTTTTCGACCAAACCATTATGAGGAGTTATTAATCCTTAAACCGTAACAAAATGTTATTGTACTTTTCCAGTTGTGGTTCGTATGATGACTTATATGTGTACCACGAAATGATGGTTTAGCTCGGTTTTTATTTAAAAAGCAATACAAAGACAGAAAAAATTATTGAAGTCAGAAATAAAAAATTGGAACATTCATCTTTCAACACGTTTACCAATCAATACATAATTGTTCGGATCAGCGCGGATCTGCCAAAAAACATCAAACCTTAATACTTATAAATTACTATAAGGTATTATTACGGGTGCTTATAATTAAATTAAAAAAGTACACCGCAGAATTCGTTTATAAGGGGATTTTCCTTCCGTCTTTTCCGGGAAAAAAAGAAAAATGATTGAATTGTTTTATTTATTCTTATCTGGGGGAATTGAATAGAAATACGAAAAAACTTAACTGACTTAATTTCCATAAAAAATTTGAAT
The DNA here is from genome assembly GCA_911387785.2 of Aelia acuminata. Classification (NCBI taxonomy): domain Eukaryota; kingdom Metazoa; phylum Arthropoda; class Insecta; order Hemiptera; family Pentatomidae; genus Aelia; species Aelia acuminata. Next base: position 49,948,936 of record OU426979.1, read on the forward strand.
CAGCCAACCAAATGACGTAGGATGGAAAGAGAAACTTAAAGAAGCATCTTTTATAACAACTCAATTATTTATTCAATTATTCTTTCCTCTAATTTTAAATTTCAATTTGGAAAGATACTAAAATTTAAAGGATCAACAATAAAACTGGAAAAACGGTGGGATGATGGCAAGAATGGAAGAAAATAAAGTCGAGACCCCATAAAATATTTTCATTAAAAAGTGAATTTTTAAATCACAAATAATCACTTGAACGATTGTCAGCTGAATCGATTATGTCTGATATTTTATTTAAATATTTCATTGTGTAATATTTATAAAAATCTATATATTGTTTTAGTCTTTCTCTATTTCTCTATATTGTTATAGTCTTAATTATGTAAGATTGTTTCACATCGTAGAATACTTATTACAGATATCATAATTGCTATAGAAAGAAAAACTTTCTAATAATTCTTCTCCCTCTCTGAGATGTGACCGAATAACTTCATCAAAAATAGTGACTTTTGGAATTGTTTAAAGGGTAATTTTTGCCAAATTACGTTGAGCAATTTTAGTCCTGGTCCCGCATTGCATGTTGCTTTTGAAAAGAACCGCGCAGTTTCTATTAGTGCACGATTCAGCTTCATTCTTATTTCTTCTTGTTACAAAATAAATATAGAGTAACTCGTCTATTTAATTGCAATACGTGATATTCAGTTTAAAAAATCTGAACATTATTTTTGAATTCACAGGCAAAAATATCTTATATTTATTATCTTATTACAGGTCATGTATAATTTGTTTTGCAAATTAAGTGACTTGCAAAAGCAATGCTTTAAAAAGTTACGATTTACAATATCTCTTACCATAAATTCACCAACCATGAACTGTAACAACCACAACAATGAAAGAAATTCCACAACGTTAGGCAACAGGAATGCTCTTCTTACTTTGAAATGTATTTCTCAAGAGCCGTCCTTCTCTTACGTATTTGAGTGAAGTTGAAGGGATGTAAAATCATAGAATTATAACTTGACAGCCATTAAGTAAGAAAAAAGTATAAACTAGATATATAAAATCAAAACGATTTTTTTTACTCATAAATAAAGAAAAAATCCTCAATACTAGGTTTTTGTTGAATTTACTCAAGACTATTAATTTTCAATGAGCCCGAATAGCTTTATTTAATATCAGCTTTCGACGTCTGCTCGCTTCGTCGATTCTTGCTCAAAAGGAATAACTTTAATAACCCTTAAGTTCTATCAACTGTTATAACCCTAAGTTCTATAGTCCTAATAATAAGTTTTATTAACTTCCATCTCCAGAAAAGTCGTGTTTTTAAGATTAATTTTATTCATCATAATTATAAATTAATATAAGCATGAAATTTCCTTTAAAATAATTTTCACTTATTTTTTTTAAAAAAAAGTACCCATTAGATAATATGAATACTTAATTATTTTCTAACTTACAAATTATTAATTTCGATTAACAGAAAGGGAGAAGAATTATTAGAAATTTTTTCTTTATGTAGCAACTATGATGTATGTAATAAGTATTCAACAATTTGAAATAATATTACATAATTAATACCATAAAAATATAGATTTTTATTAATATTACACAATGAAATACATAAATAAAATATCGCATCGAATCGATTCAACTAACAATCGGTCAAGGGAATATTTGTGATTTAAAAATCATACATGAATTGAATATGAATAGAATAGATTTTTATTGTATAAAGCAATACACGCTTGTTACATTTTCTTTAAGTGGGCCGGTAAGGCGATACAATAAACAATATGTATGATAAGTAAACATTTTATGAATCAATGTAACAAAGGCATTAAGATACCATTTCACTTTAATATAAGTACAGCTACAGTGGGAGTCCTAAATTTTGCCTATCCAGGTATAATTAGAGATCTTTAACGAGTACCTGACAGGCTCTATTTTATGTCCTATCCGAGGGACGGCATAGATGAGGATTTTTTACTCCCATAAAAAAATCCTAGGGCCACCTCGGGATGCGAACCCGCGATCTTTAGTATCGTAAGTTTCTATGCTAACCACTAGACCACAGGTGACCCAGCCATGATGGATACTTTGTTATATTTTATTTTTTCTTTACTAATAAAGACAGCTTCGTGCACGTTTTTCAAATTATTATTGTTACGAAGTGTGTTACATTAAATTCAATCAAGAAACGGACATAGTGTTGTTTACCTCCAGCATATTATATGGATATCCTGATGGATATCCATTTTAAAAAGATGGATCAATTTTTTCTTTAAGTAATAATATTTTAGTACACCCGATTTTTGGAATGGCTCGCCACAAGTATTTTATTTATTCACATTCATTTTTATCAGGATCCCTTGCATTGGCTGATAAAGATAAAGTAAGAATGGTACAAACTATTCAACATTTCCATCCCGCGTTCAAGTTGCATAGTTCCATGTTATACAACCTTCTGAAGTATTATTTATACATGTAATTTCTCACCGTTGTAAAAGCGTTCATAACTCTTCAGCTTGTTTAACATTGTGCTAAGTTTATCGCTGTACTTTCTAATTTAATATTACTTGCTGCATTTTTATGGGTTCGCAAAAGTGCGATATGCTCTTTTGGTATATCGTACCTCCTCTTTCCAACGAATGAATCATTCCTCAGAAAAAAAAAAAAGATTAGCTGGATATTAATTTATATCTTAAAAAATAGGACAGACTTGCAACTACGAGCTCACTACGTACCATTGGTACCTGACTGGGTACTGATGATACCCCTCAACAACTTAGGCCGAAGATCCACTGGACTGAGAGACGGGATGGAGAGTGTTGGACGACACCTTTGTCCACTGGAAAGGTAGGCCTTGCATGGGCGCCCTGACACATTTAGCGATCTCCACTTCCTTCCGACTACATTCGACCTTTTTGTTCGATTTATTATAGAGTATCTATTTATTATTATTCATCGCTGATAGAAAGAATTTAAACGAATCGATCCACTCTTTTAACCTTGAAATGATAATGCAAAACAAAAAAAAAAAATATATATATATATATATGCACATATATATATATATATATATATATATATATATATATATATATATATATATATATCTTAATTTAATCATTTTTCGTGGGTAACCAACTTACTTATTACCACGGGAGATCGGGGGAGAGGTATCAGTGAAGAGGAGAGATTGGCTCCGCTCGGAAGCGAGTTCAGTGGCGCAGTGAATAGCGTGCGTATGTCTCACGGGAGACCCGGGTTCGACACCCGGCTCAGTCCAATCTTTTATCTTCAAAAAAAAAAATTAATATATATAGTCTAATAAAATGTATAATATATGTTTAATAAAATGTTCACTTAACAACCAGTTGATATGAACAATAATCATCCTTAAAATTGATTTAAGAAAAATCTTACCAAACAGGATTATTTAGTCCATTGTTATCGTCCCTGGCGGCCAGAAAGCGAAGGAATGTTTGGTTCGAAACATTGTTCCAAAATATTAACCGTTTAAACTGGCCCTAACAGTAAATAAAAAGACGAATATTGAAAAACTGTGATTTTTATTTCACATAGCATAATTCTTCGGTCGGTAAGACTAGAAAAATTGACAACATTAAAATTTATTAAAAGGAAGACTTATTCTTTCATTGTTAAACGAATATCTATTTACCACAGGTTAAATGATTGTCAAGATTTTCAGTCAAAACTTTTTTATTTTGAATAGCCAACGTTTCGATCCAACTTATGGATCTTCATCAGTGCTAAAAGAAAACAAATATATGATGTTTATATATGAGTATTGGGAATTACAAATATATGAGTAGTATCTATGCTAGAAGATGACAATTAAATGAATACATTAAAAAACTGATAATTATATAAAATATGGTAAGCATCATACATGAATATTTTAAATAAGCAGCTGGTTAGCAAGATAAAATCAGACATTATTTATTTCTTATTATTTATTTATTTATTAAGTCTGACATAAATAAATAATAAAAAATAAATAATGTCTGATTTTATCTTGCTAAACAGCTACTTATTTAAAATATTCATGTATGATGCTTACAATATTCTATATAATTATCAGTTTTGTAATGTATTCATTTAATTGCCATCTTCCAGCATAGATACTACTCATATATTTGTTTTCTTTTAGCCCTGATGGAGATTCAAAAGTTAGATCGAAACGTTGGCTTTTCAAAATAAAAAAGTTTTAGCTGAAAATCATGACAATCATTTAACCTATCGTGAAGAATTTCAGTTGACTATCTCTCACCTCTACGAATATCTATTTATTTATAGACAGGAAACTGTAACATGTAAAAATAGAAATCATTGCTCCTGCCGTACGGCGAATTCATAAAATGGTGATGATAATTACTTGAAACTTATTTTGAAAATATTTTTTATATAAAATAAAAAAAAATTGAAATACCTAATAACGCTTCGTTTTTAATTTAATAAACTTGTTTATTTAATAATAAAAATTGAATTGGGATAAAACTGACTGATTTATTTAATTATTACTTATTCAGTAATGAACCTTAAATTTTCTAAGTATTGGAATTTAAAACAATGTTTATTCACAACACACAATTATGAAATATTTAACTAAACCCATATAACCTTTCAATTTCCAATTTTTACACAGTGAGGACTAATTATTTGCGTATGTTCACCGCATATTGCGTTCTTGCAAGTTTAACTATTCGACTTTGCCATTTTCTTTTTGCTTTTGTGGCGAGCATGATCTTTTTCCAAATGTTTGTTTCTCTTCCATGGGAGGATAAGGCAGGTTTTAAAGGGGGGTGGCCCTACACACCTTCCCCTGGATCTGCCCATCAGCTGTTTTACCTTTATGTTATTTTCCAACAATTAAAATTCTACTTGTTCTGCATATTATTTTTACTTTAACTCACTTCTTTACTTTTAGTTAACTTATATTCTATCTTTATATGAGAAGAAATGTTCGTAAGGGGGCGGCCTAAAGCGCCAATGTTCTCTTCTGCCTAGCCTGAAGCAGACTGGTCCTCTAACATAATCGCTCGCCTAATAATCAATTTAAGATAATTAGGAAGCGTTGGTACTGATACTCTTTGGTTCTGCCAAGATTTTGTGAGAACATTACTTCAATTTTAACATTAATTCAATACTTGCTAATGGTTTTTTATTAAGTTTCACCTGGCGGTATAAGTTATGAATTTGCGTCTTGATATTGAAGAGCCATTCAATATTTAAGAGCCAAAGCAGGGAATGGATTTTGCAAAAATTTTGGCTACTTGGTAATTTATTCACCAATCTCTGACTTTCCCAAACTTTTAAAACAACGAAAATACATGTATGTGCAAGTCTAAGCGAAAGTAATGGACGGAATTCATAAGATTCACGCAGTGATAATTTTCTCAGATCCAATGAAATTAAGGAAATAAAATTGCTATAGGCAATTCGAGCTGACAAAAAAAAAAAATCATTTGATTATAAGTCGGATCTAAATTCTTGTCGCTAAGCTTATTCCCGACAAAGATTGCGAATCATCGCGAACCGATCTTGTTCACATTCCGGATTGCTCCCACTTTCTCACCTAATGAAAGTAACTACAACATCCTCCGCCAAATCGTTTAGAAAGTTGGTTAGATTTTTTGGATCTGATCCAGCCTGGGAAACCTGATAAAATTCTCAAATACTCGTATCATTTACATTTAGGTGACTATTGATTTATTCACTTATGAATTGTTTATTTTTTCAATAGGCGTGATGTTTTTATTTTTATTTTTGTATGTATCGGCCTATCTTCTTAATGAACTTTAAATGTTATAAATATGAATAATTATGTAACAAGTGATGTGTGATGCCTAATTAATTATAATTATGCCTAATAATTAAAACAATTAAAATCATAATAATAAGAGCAAATTTTTTGATACTAGCATGATAAGTTTCATAAGAGTCCTTTATTAGCATAGTTTCCCAAACGTTTTCGGGTTCCGGCGCCTTTAAAATATCAGAATTTTTCCCTGACGCCCAATATCAAATCTAAGGGCAAAACTTGAGTTACTAATAGTTTTTCTTCACTTAGAATTCAGATACGCATTGATATATGTACACTTCTTATGTTTTAATTGTATTTAGTAAATTATCAATATTGCTGCCTTTAGTTTTCGACTAGTTATGAAAAATTATTATTTTATACTGGACAGCCAAAGGTTGTAGTGACTATCCGTATGTTTGGATGCATTCCATGCAGTCGAATCACATTGTAGTTCGGTTTATTTTAAAAATAAATTAAACTCGTTTTTCAAATTAAGGTATTGTATGGACACTAAAATACTTAATGGGATAGTTTGGCTAGTTTGTCCCTACACATTTAAAGTAATAATATTATTATTGTAGGAAAAATTTCATGGCTCCTCAAGAGAACAAAAGCTGCGCACAGTTTGGGAAACACTGTTTTATAATATAGAGAAAAAGGCAACTGATAAATTTCCGTAGTGAAACCATGAAATGAGTCAAGATATCTAATAACTTCACTTCTCTCTCAGGATTAAGTGCTATCTCAACATAGAAAAGACTAGTCAATAAACATTTTTTGTTTAAACCAGATGATAATTTTAACGAATATTGTAAATCCTTGTCAGTGAGTTGATTTTCCTTGTTATAAATAATAAAAATAAACATAAATGTACCTTCTGTTTGTAATATAAAAAAAAATGTGGAAGCATCCTTAATAAACAACAGATGAACGGTCTTCCTACTTAATGCAGTTATATAAACCGGTAACGCAAGGTTATCGATTTGTATTGAAATAGGAATCATTCATTACCTTATTATCCTTGTCGATTCATATGCCTACAAGTGATTTGCATGTTATTAAGTATAATAGGAGCGTCGAAGAACAGATTCCCAGCCCCCGCTTTTATTTGAATATTTTGCATGAAGTGAGGGAGTGAAAGTGACTTGGTAAAAGTTGCTCCTAAGAAAAAATAAAATATAAAAAAAAAAATGCCGTGTTTCTTGAATATTTGGCCTTATTCAAGGCGGTATTCCTTCTTGTTCGACCGAAAGAAGTTTGTATACTACGTATTTGCATTGTTACTCCGGTGCTCGGAAGTAAGTCCGGGTACCCTAGGGCGTTCGTCCTGCTAAGCAAGGAAACGCCCTTTACTTTCTAAACTCGGCCGCGACTAGTGACGAAATATCACTCGCCGGCCCCGAGAGAGCATGGGGGGAGAGAGCGAACCAGTCTGCCGAGGCCTCACATCTGCAAAGTGGCAAACTGACTATGACTTCGTATGCTCTCCTCAAGCTCCAAAACAAGACGATATGGATTCTACCTCTCAGCTGGAGACAAGGTATTTATATCTCTCTGTCTACGTTGCTCGAAGGGTATCTCGAAACCTTTTTTAAAAATATTTCTTGTGATTGATACGATAATTTTAATAATATACCGAAGGTTATACGGTATTGAGCTATTGCGAAAACCAAAAACGTGTTCGCCATCCAAAAAAAAAAAAAAAAAAAAAAAAAAAAAATATTCAGTGTTAGTTTCGTACTTTCGCAACTATTTTAATTCGAATAAATAATTTAACTAAATTTTTAACATCTATATTTCCCTCCAACCAGTTCTATAACATCTTATTGAATTTAATTCAAAATTCAAATTTTAAACAAAATTTTATATTATATTTCATATTTTCCATAAAATAAAAATTAGAACGAACGAATTCGATACAGCCATGAAAGTCTTGATTAATGTTAATTAATGAGATTGGGTGTGTGTTAAACGTAGAAAAAAAAGAGGAAAATTCATAATTATTTTTAATTATGTTTTTTTCAACACAAAAACATAACAAAATCCATTTGCTAGACAAAATAAATACTAAGGTTTAATTCAGCGTGATAATGAGTTTGATTTATTTGAATAGTTAGAAAATAATTTGAGGTTTGATGTGGCTCAACAGAGGGTAGAGGGGTGTATAATTATTGGCAATTGGTTAAACTTTCGGTTCTTTTTAATTAAATCTCGTCTTATAATATGTTTCTACATTACAATTTCTGTGAAAATTACAAAAGTTTTATAACATACTCAGCATATTTTATTTTTAACATTGCTTTTTGTATAGAATTTAAATTTTACCGACACATGTATTCCTTATATTACTGTGAATATTATTGCATCAATTATTATTTGTTACCGATTAAAATTTCGTTACAGACTTCAAGATTTTCAAAAATTAATGATTGCTTAATATATCTTCGTTTTTAAGATGACTGCCAGTTTGCAAAAATTTTCAATTTTTCTTCTTTTTTTTCTTTTTCTCCTTAATAGACTTCTATTCACAATATCTGTCTTGTCCCTTTGATTTTTAAAATCAAATCTGAAGTGATGTCAGGCAGTTCTTTTTTTAGAATCGTGAGATAGAAATAATGATTCAGCATATGCTTCTGGAAAATGTCATTGTTTTGGATTGCTGCAGTCTTCTTCCAATCTAACGATATATTTCAAAAACAACAGTCCAATTTTAGGCAACGATACCCAGTAAATATTATTGAAACAATAACATCGTAACAATAAACATTGTTTAATGTGCGTAAAGTTATTGAGCGATTATTGGAGTTATCGTCATACCTTGATTTCGACTCCTTATACCTCGGTTATTTGTCATTTATAATTGTAAATTCACATTGTTTCCTTTTAAAATTAGCCATCGAAAACAACAGAAGAGTTTACATATGAGAGATAGCGTCATATCATTATATTTGACTGATTTCAATATTACTTCGGAGGCGCCAACAACGGTTTATGCAAATAACGGAATCCGAACTTCCCTCGCACATATCACAATTTCATTTGTTCTGATTACTAGACTCTCCGAGGAACAATCTACCTGTGGGAGTTACAATGTCACATACTTTTAACAACCGGTTAACGAAGGACAAATCTGATCCCCCCTACATCCGATAAAGTTTCGCTTGTTTAGCAATAAATACTCTGACAGGCGTTGGGTGTATTTTTCACTTTGCCTTAGTACTAGAAAGGAAAACCATCAATGGAATATTCTGAAAAAAAGTTATTATTGTATATTTTTTTAATCAAGTATCTGGAAACTATTTCAAAGGCTACTACGAGTACAAACTCTGCGTAGTACTGAAACACTCAATGATTCCTTGGAAATATGTTTATCGACTGATCCATCTTAAATATTGTTAGTATATCAAGATCATACATAGATTTTTAACTAAATCCAGATGATTCATCCTTCTAGAAATCAATTTGCAATAAAATTGTAAGGTATAAAAATTCTGAAATCCTAGTCATTGGTTAATTACTGTAATCAAAAATATCCAAGGTTAAGTTAACAATGATAGATCCAACCATTTAATAGAAAAATGTAATAGACAGGCGACACAAAATTACATTTAAAATGTATTAAAATACATAAAGTCCTATGAAGTAGAAAGTGATTGATTCTGTTACTTCGGACATGGTTACAAACTCTGAATGCTATACATCAACTAATACTTGTCAAGTATTATTGAATGAAGAAAATTTAGTAGTAGTTTATTTATTGTAAAGCAAGCTAAGCATGGGATTGGAATTCAAGGGGTGGGGACACTGTTTTGGAATTTTTACACGACTTTTCCTTATATTCCCCAATTTGAGAGCCCAGAAAAAGTCATGGTCATAGCTTAGGTCGGCATTTACGAGCCAATTTCTTTACCTATTGAGTTACTCCAATCTATCATGTTTACTATGGACTATTGTTTCTAATTAAATGCGTGATCAATAGAACTACCATAAGCGTTCCTGAGAACTTAATAAACTTAATCCCAATCCACCCATGACTAGTCCAGTAATTATTTCCAACGAGTACGTACTTCATTCCATTTTACGGGCTGAAATTGAAATATTTCCTCCGTCGACAATGTAACACAGGCGTGGGAAGTCGGTGATTAGATCCAGGTGTAAACTTCATGACTTAGGATATACCTAGCTCTGATTCATAGATTGGTAGGAGGCATGATGTAGTAACTCGTATGATCCAAGGATACTTGCAGCTTATGGCAAGTCGTCGTTAGCGATTCTCTTCTCGAGCAGTGTGCCATTTCTCAAACCCTACGTGACTAGGAAAATCGCCAAGTTGGTGCAGCACTCGTTATTTTCGCGTGATATATTTTTGTTTCTTTGAATTGATGTTTTATCCCGTTAACTGTTGCAATGCATGGAACCCATTCTTCTATGTGCGTCTGTCTGTTGTTTCAGAGTTTTCAATTAAAAGACACTTTTGCAATATTGTTCGGCATTGTGTCTCACACTGCTGCGCGGTAAAAGAGGACGCGGATATATATATATACAAACGAAATTGGGATGATCTGTCGAGGGCCCATTTACACCTTAAAAATCGAATTAAGATTATTGTGAATGGAGGGTAGAATCTGGAGTTTGAGAGAATGCTGCCCACACTACCTACTCAACGATGTTTGAGAAAGATTATTTTTTTTATATATACACTGAAAACCTTTCTAAAGAACTTTTGAAAAAATGTGAAACGGTTTTTTTTTTCTTGTCTTTTTTTTTTCTCGTAGGATCATTAGGGCAGTCTGTAACAGTTTAAACTCTGTTGTAATATTTGTACATTTTATATTACCCAAAGATTCCTGTATTATCTGGTCTTCCTTCGGTGGTTGTTCCCCTCAATCCAGATAGGCTTTTACATTCCAATGATATGTACTTAACAGTTTGGACTGATCTGACATCGGGTCGAAGAGGAAGCATTCAGTCCTCGCAGAAGCGAAGCAAAATAGAGGCAGTTAGTAGTTTTTCACCTGGAATAATCTTTTCCTATTCTTTGAGTTTTCGGGACTCTTATTCCACTTATGAAGGATCACTTATTCCAATTATTTTTCTTAAGTGAAAAAACCCAGTATCATTCCCATAGAAATGGGATCATTTATTTAAGCTTGTGGTGCGTATTAGCTGCAGAATCCGCTTTTTCATTGCAATTGATTCCGTGATAGGATCCATCGCCTCCCAAAGAAAATTTATAAATTTCTGCTTTTACTGGATAACGATTCTTTAATTTTCTAACCACTTTTAACACACAGCCTGTTACAAAAAATAGCAGATTTTAGATGAGTTATTGTAAAGTAAAGCTTTTGTATGGTATTGCATTCTCTTGTGAAAACTGAGAAATTAATTATGTCTTAAGCTTATCCAGGAGATAAAAATAAACATTCAGATCACGATTTAGATGTCAGCAACACGATAGCTAATTGGGATAGATTTAATGAATACCTCTACTAATCAACACTATTCCAAATATTAAGTAGCTATTAATAATCATTAATCTATTTAATATAGAATTATACTAAGATTTATTTGGTAGGCATTATCTAACCTGTTGGGAGCCAATCGGATAGCTTAATTAATTTCGAAATGAAATAGCATTTCGAAACAGGCAACGCTGATCAGCATATTATCAAATTAAATATGACACCATAGTTTAATTTATATGCTTAGAAGGGAAAACTAAACTGCATGACCATCTTTGCAATAAGTGCTCAATAATTAAACAAACTTATAGCTATATTTATTCCTTTTGGTAGATAACCTAATTGTACTGCGATTGGCTTAAAAATCCAACTTGTTATTCCAGTCTTACTTAACTTATTTTTACTACCGCAATTTGAAATAATGGCGGAGCGGATAGGCGAAGATGTTTTTTTTTTTTTTTTTCTTAAGCTACTGATTTCATCTGGAAGGTAGAGTTTTGAGGTGCTTGACCCCTTGCTAATTATATGCTTCTGTTCTGGTCACGTTGATCAGAATTTAATCTCTGCCTTGTTCGGTTTGTTTCAACTTGGCAATACTTCTAAACCCAAAGCTCATTACATCACCGATTTCTCTCTTCTGGATTCCTGGGATTCCAGATCTAGGAAATTTTCTCTACTATCGTAAAAAAAAATCTTATATACAAAATATACCTACAATTATGTGATTAGACCTTTTGAATGTTAACATAGTAACTACTGTTGATTAGAACGGTATTCATTGGGTCATTCTCCCATTTCATTCAAATTTCATTGTTCTAATTTCAATGCGAAAAAATTAGTTTTTCCAATGATTTTTTTCCACAAATTGTTAGAAGGTAGGCTGCTAATGGTGTTTACAAAAAATGCCTTCATAGAAACATATATATATTATTTCTCAAGGCCTTTTTTTTGTCGGTACGCAATAACTTCCTTAATAACTTATCAAATTTTATGAATAAGGCATCATTTTAAAGCTTTCCTTAACCGCTACACCGGAAAAATATACAAATCACTCATTTCGCCTTCGATTGCGAGTTATAAGCGCAAAACCGCGGTTTTTGCGAGAAAAATATTAAATAAAATAAAAATAGTCGTAGAGGTTTCTAAAAGGTGTCAATCTTCAGGTTTTCAAGGAGAACATTTTCGGTCATATAAGTTTTTTCGATTAATCCCTTCGTTTGCGAGTTGTAAGCGAAAAGCGTCCCTCGGAAAGGACGTAAAATAGAGGACCCGAGCCGGTGCAACGTCAAGTACTCGTTAAAGATCCATATCCTAATTATACGTGGATATGCAAAATTTAGGAGTCCCACTGTAGCATCGTCCGGTTAACCTTAGTTGCATAAAGGGACGTTAAACAAACAAACCCAATACGTGTCAACTAAGTCTTTGCAATCTCTAAATATTATTTAAATGTGCTCAAAACAGACCTGAAAATCAATTTCAATAAGTTTAATATTTAAATAAGTTTAGAGTTCAGGTTCTACTAAACTAAAATTTTTTTTTTTTTTTTTGGCACCAAGATTTGTTATCAAATCCTATTTCGCCAAACATCACCTTGTTCCTATTTCCCTCACTCAAAGTCTATGTCCCTCATTCCACACGAGTGAGGGAGATAGGTTTTTGAGTTTGTATTAAAGTAGACCATTCCATGTCAGTCTCTTATCAACAAAATTTATGGGTTATTGAAATCCCTTGAAAACCTACAAATTAAATGTAATGTAACATGAATCAAACCCACCTTTAAGGAAATATCAGTGGGTGAGGGAGATAGGAGATGAAACTACACTCGCTGTTTTAACCGATAAAAACACCCTCACAAGGAAACTAGAGCAGAACGTCTGTGAAAAAGTTTATCCTTGTTGAAAAGGGTACCTGTTACAATGTTGCCAACAATGAATTATAATGAAATAATGGTTTCTAAAGTATTGAGGCCCGATTTAAGAAAATGTGAGGGAGATAGGTTGCATCTATGGGACAGGTAGATTATGGATCATAACTTTTTTTCTATAATTCGAAAATAGCAATATATCCTTAAACCAAATAATTAAGACCTTCCAACAAGTATGAAAACAAAATTAGGTTATAAATAAAAGAATACATATCTTTTTTCCGCCATATTTGGCGTAATAATCGCGATATTTATCGCCCTAAAACCCCTATCCTATCCTATCCGCCATCAAAGTCAGCAACTTGAGCTGTGGGACAGGTGAGGGAGATAGATATTGACATTTTAAGTGTAAATTTAGGCCTATAAACAAATAATTACTGAGATAAAAATTCTTGAACAACAAGCTGAGGTTTTCTATTAACCATTTTTTTTTTTTTTTTTTTGTTCCTACCCTTCCTCGTCTTATAGGCTATACGAGGTTTCCCGGGCCAGGGGAGAGGGTGGGGAATTGATGCCGAGATTAATTAAATTTTCCCCTGGCTCCGGGTTTTGAACTTGCTATCTTCATGTTTCCAAACAGACGTTGCCATAGGCAACGTTTTCTATTAACCAGTGGATGCAATTGAAGAATTATTAGAAATTTCACACAAATAATATAATCTCATCGGGACATAAATTCGTATGTATTGGGAGAATGACCCTCATACATTTGAGGTTTCGGAGCTGTATACCCATCCTCAAAACCTCTCGTATATCTTACCTCTCAATCACATGATTGTAAGTCCTGTTATCAAATTGAAAATAAACTTGACATTAGTCTCAACATTAATTTTCTTTTTATCATTTTATTATACGTGTCCTTCATATTAGCTGTACTTGTAATTCTCAACCTTTTTTTTTCCTCTCAACCGTACATGAAGTTAAAAATGTTTTGATGCCAAGCTTTAGCAAATTTGAAGTCTTTGTAAATTGAGATTAGAAAAAATCCGTCTTGGTAATTAATTTAAGGAAATTTTACTTTCATTCTTTATTTATGGAAACTGCTGTCAATATTCCAAATCTTTCTTCTTCTTCTTCAGTTCTTCATTAACCATTAAGGTCTTTGAAGATACCTTTCTGATTAAACGGTTGGTTTTTATTATTCACCAGTTTTTAAAGATGTTTAGAATATCTTGGGTTTGATTGGTTGGGAATCGTAGGTTTCAACATTAATTCGCAAAAATAAGGGAAATCGATGTACTTATATAATTTCCAAAAAAAAAAAAAATGTAAATCTTGACATAAATCACAAAAACTGGTTTAATAAATCCTACAAATTTTTAAACCGCCAGAAACCATTTCCTCGAACATTTTCATTTACATAAAACGTCCTTCTAGCCATGTAAGGAGTTGGGGACGGTCGAGTCCCTTCTTTAATATAATATTTGAATTTTATGGCCCGAAACAATCTGAAGTTATTTCCTTTGTCAATCAGTTTTATGCTCCCAATAATTTACGGCCCGGGGCCTGTATCCTCTCTCCATATACTTTTTTTTTTTTTATTGATAGAGACATTGGAAAAACCTTGGCCGAGATTCAGCAATGTTTTTCCTTTATATGATCGTATAAATATGAATTTTTAATTATATGGCTTATTATGAGCTGATAATTGCGTCCGTCGCCGGCCTTAGGAGTCTCAAATAGAATAATAGCTTAATTGCAGCTAACAGCGCTCTATATCCAGACATTTTGGAACTAAATTATGTCCTTTTATTTTAATTGTTGGATGTTGTCGAATTAGTTATATATAAATAGCTATTCACTTCATGATTTACACAAAAAACAATTGCATCATGGTATATTATTTTATTTGCCCTGATTTCATTTGGAAATCTCCAGCAGGTGTAATTAGAACAAATTACCATTTAATTAATGCTTTTCACTTGAAATTTCGCTGTCCTGTGTAATTTTACATCGACCGAAACCTAAGACAGGCAAAAATGTCACCTGTTAAATCGAACCGGTCTTAAATTTCACAATCGAAAGTTCTTCCCAGTTCCAGACTTTTCTACGGGTTGCTTATTATTACGAACAAATTTCTAATAATTTTCTTCTTCACTTTTTTCGTAGCACGTAAAAAAAAAAAAAAATTGTTATGGCTTACTATTAAAGTTGTAATCTATTGACTTAATCACAATCGCTAATACCATGCATAATAATTCTATTTTTTAGATATATTATTAGATGATGTTAAAAGGTCAGTTCGGAATAGAAGATGGACAGGTTGGGAAATTGACTGAAATCACAGGCTCTATAATGTATGCTTATTTTCGTACTTATGTAAACATTCTTTCTCCGATCAAGCCTTGAAGTACTGTTTAGATAACGGTTATTTAAAATTTACCCTTTCAGTTCCTGGCAAATAACATTTTTCAAAACCGAAAATGACCTAAATTTCTCCATTATCCTTTAGGTCGACGATATTAGCGGTAATCAGAGGTACTTTGCTCTACCTCTGACAGGAAAATGCTTCGAGGAAAAATGACTTCAAGTAATCCGATTTCGAAATATATTTTACATTTAAAAACAATTGTATTATTCCCATCAACCGTAATTGAATTAATATTGAAATAATATAAATTATGATTTAACACGATATTGAATATAAATATAGCAGCAAAGAATATTTGCTATTCTGTAACTTCATACCTTACGAAATTTATTAAGGATTTTATTCCCGACAGCTATCTCCATATACATTTAGCTGATTTACGTCCAAAAGTTTGACGTATAATATAATATAAAATGCTGAGTGCACAAAGTAATTATATACATATTCTTCCTGCAAAGCAAGGCGTTTATTTTGCTACCTACTACGACCTTCATTGGTACATACAATAATTAAGACTCCAGGTATTTATTGATGACAACATCACAGATTGTTCTAATGCGAATAGATTCGAATATTAAGATTACAAAGTGGAAGGTAAAAAAAAAAGAACATAAATCACATTGGCATTTGATTTGTCTTGTATTCACATGTTTTGAATGCATAACGAGCACATTTCTCAATTTTTATAACTTTTTAACTACCCCCAAGAGTGTGAAATTCAAATTAAGACATCTTCCTTCCGTCGTGTTAGAGGTCATGCGGAGGCGAAGACATCCTGCGATGTACATATCCATCCAGTGGGGGAAGGACTACCGCTTCTTCGTCCAGGGCTGTTATTGCTATATCTTGAAGGAATTCATACATTTTCTGTCAGTGCCTCATCGTCAGTCAGTGATGCATATTTCCTTTTTTCCGGAAGGGTACCAACTACTTATCTGGTACGTAAATTCTTGTAAAGATTGTCTTCTACTTTCTTTAGGGACTTTTTATAGAAAATAACTTAGGGAGAGACTGCTATACTCCTATAATATACTATATGGTTAAGGAGCATTGAAACATACTCAGTAACCTTTAAATGTTAATCAAATATTTGCTTCGTCATTTTATGTAATTACACCTTCATGAAATTATTCTCTCTTTCAAATCACTTTTTTAAAGTGTTTAATAAATCTAACATATTTTTTTGTTTTTTCTTTTCCAGAGGAATTACAAGATTTCGAGGGCAGGATGGTGTCAGGTGGGGAGGACCTGAAAAAGAAAGGTGAAGATGGAGTATTCACCGTGAGCGTAGTAGGAGGCGGTGGAGGCGGTTACGATAACCAGGGTTACGACGGCGAGCTTGCAGTGAAACCGCCACCTCCCATCATCGAGGATGAGAAGAAAAAGATCAAATTATCCCGAAAGGAGAAGTGGAGGATCCTCAAGAACGTGGCCGCTGTCTCCTTCGCGTTCATGGTCCAGTTCACAGCCTTCCAGGGGACGGCCAACCTCCAGTCGTCGATAAACGCCAAGGAAGGCCTCGGTACGGTCTCCTTATCGGCCATCTATGCAGCCCTCGTCTTATCATGCATCTTCATTCCTACCTTCCTCATCAAGAGGTTAACTGTCAAATGGACTCTCTGCTGTTCCATGCTCTGCTATGCACCCTACATCATGGCCCAGTTCTACCCCAGGTAGGCACAGACAGATTTTTGCTAATTTGTTTCTTGACTTAGAGTTAAATTAAAACATAAGGGTTTTAATTTCCTTTGATTTAATAAAATCTTCTAACTCTTTTTATGATAGAGAATAGCTGCATCATTCGGCTATTTCATAGCAAATCCATTTTATTTTTATCTACATATAATGTTCCAAGTTAATAGAAGCTCTTTCGCTTCAGTAAATTTGGAAACGTTTATTAACTAAAAAAATTTTAAACATGGTTAAAATATTTAATAAAAACAACTATTATTTTTAATTTTTATCTTTTCTTGAAAAAGATACCGGTGGTCTCCATTGCTATTTCCTTAATATCCAACATCTGGTAGTTTAAGAGGAATTACGTTCTCAATTTATTTCACCGTGATATTTGCTATTTTTAATTTCAATATAAATTAATAAGAAAGTTATGTAAACAGCTATAAAACAACAAATTTGTTTCAATACTTTCAACATGGTTTGAATAACTTGGCATTTGAACTGAATACCTAAATGATACAATTGCAAAATTTCTATATATGATTATTTTTAGTTGGTCTTAATATTTATTAATTATCTTCGTTGCTTTGAATTTTTATTAATACGTACATTAATAAACATTGGGGATACGTACATACGTACATTGGGGATGTAGCTTTTCGAGCTTTTCAATACTGTCCTTACAGGACCAAGGTTATTTTTTCTCCATATATTAAAATTACCTCTATTTATCTCATAAATAATTTAAAATTAAAAAAAAAATAAACTATAAAAAGTTGATCTCTTATTTTAGCGGTCGGGTGATGTCGCTTAGGACCTCTGGGAAACGTATTTTTTTTTTATTAAAATAAATATTGATTAAATGGGAAATCATTCATTTACTTCTTTCAGTATATATCAAAAAGTTTTATATATACATATATATTTTCTGTCAGTGTGCATTGTCTTAAAATATAAGTAATAACCACGGTTAGTCCCTATAAGTCAAAGTAAACCCGTAAAAAGGGTTTAAGGAAATCTATTAATTGTCTTTTTCTTTTATTCCTTTCTATGACACGTAATCATAAATTAACATGAAATATAGAGAGATTGCTTTAGTTTAAGTAATATAGAGAGAAATAGAGTAGGTCCTTTCAGAGGGAAAAAAGAGTAGTAAATCAATCGCAAAATAATAAATGAAAAATTTTACGGACCTTCTTGTACTTTTTATTGGGACCAGTGAGGTATTTTACAACCTGGGCCCGTGCTGGTTCCATTGAGCATGTTAGGTTGCGGTTCCAGGGACCGCCCTAGGGCTGAACGTATTTTAAAGTTTATGCTACCTATATATATATATATGATATCACGCTAGAATCTTCAAATATACATATAAATGCTTTTCAAATGCCCAGGTTCTACACACTGGTGCCTGCCGGAGTGCTGCTCGGTCTGGGCGCCGCTCCTATGTGGGCAGCCAAGGCGACCTACCTCACGCAGGCCGGGGCTGTCTACGCTAAGCTCACTGACCAGCCGGTCGACGGCATCGTTGTCAGGTTCTTTGGTTTCTTCTTCCTCGCGTGGCAGACTGCTGAGCTCTGGGGAAACCTTATATCTTCACTTGGTAAGTACTAACTCATGATATAATAATAATAAGTTCACAGCATCGATTCTTACCATATTATTTATTTCAAAATATCATTTAAGTACTTCCCATGTTTCTAAATTAAAAAGCAAAAAATAGTCTATTTTTTTATAACTATTTAACATACTCTGGAAATGTTGTTTAATATAAAGACTACTTGCGAAAAATGGGATAATTGTAGACCATATGTCGTTTCAGGGAATTAATGCCGAGTAATATTAAATCTCCACTGGCTCCGGGTTTTAAACTTGCTATCTTCGGTCAACTAGTTTTTAAACATATATTAAAAAGGTAGTCGATTATTCACCAATTTATACCACAAGCAAACAAAAATGTTATTCCTGCAATAAACCCACTCTTAAAACAACATAAAGAATAACAAACAAAATTAAATCAGAAAAATACAGAAATAGTACATAAGTAGTAATGTACATAGGTTTCATGTACCTGTATTCTATGTAAATAAAACGAACCTAAATTCCTAAAGTCAGGTGTCGAACATTTTATTTCGTCGATAAAAGCCAATACCTTATAGAGAATGCCAATAACGCTCCTAATCCAAACGTGATCGAATGAGGCTTTAAATGGTAAGAGTTGTGATCGACCTTAATGTACTACCCCTGGTATTTGCTTCCTAGGATATAATTGTTCGCATTAACCTCATGTTGCTCTGTCATTTATAGGAAAATAGACTGGGCCGGTTCAATGAAATGCGATGATCTACTAAGACATGATTCCTTCTTTATTACGCACATAGATATCCTCATTACTGGGACCTAAATGGAGATTAGAATGAGCCCTTCTGAGTTGAAGGTTTCTTGGAGGTCAGGCGAACTCACGTTGTTGCGATAAACGAGGTAGGTGCAGCCGCAAGCTCTACTTCGTGATCAGCCTATTTTAGATTGCGGTCGAACCTCGTACCAGCACGAAAAGAATAATAGAGTTCTTCGGTACTCAAAAGCCTTTTATATACCTTTTTTAAATTGTTTTTTAATATAGTTCATCCAATCTTTAGGACAACTAATGAATTCTGTATGTTATTAGGTAATGGATATCCTTAATTTTCAATTTTCAAAATATCTTAGTAAAATTCAAAAAGTTATAACTGGTTGCACATTTACTTATGGACTCTTTGTCGCTTTCTGTTGATTCTGGGACATTGTTTAATATATCTTAAATAATATATAATATTAAAATAATATATTTTAGGCCTTATACCACTTAATGTAGTTTAACTCCATCCATTTCTATCTGCTTTCTAAGAAGTACACTTAAGTCTTTAGGAATAACAATTCAGGTTAACCTCCTTAACTAAGTCATTCAGAGCTCCGTACTTCATAAGATTTAGGTCACTTCATAGATTCGGATAGGTTTAAACCAAAGCAAGTGTAGTTGAATGTACTGTATTTTCACAGCATTGTTTTCATCTATTCTTCAACAGAAGTATTACAATTGCTTTTAAATTATGATGGTCCTACCGATTAATTAGATTTTGGATCGGAAATTAATTCCGCATCAGAAAATAAACAAATCACAAGACACATTCAATAGTTGAAGCCATATAATCCTTATGAACTCTTGTAGAATCGCCCGATTGATATAGGATTAAATTACCCGACGGGAAATACGTATAACTCAATGAATTACTATGGTAATAGTTTAATGTTAAATTTATATAACATTGTCCAATACTACTTTTTTAAACATGGGTCCCTATCGCTTCCAGTCATCAGTTGCTGAGGTCCAGTTTATGTTTTCCTGCTGATCGATGCAAATTCTCCTTCCTCTTCCAAGCTCCAGATTTTTTTCAGATCCCTATCATGCATATCGAAAGAGCATGACGCAACTGATTTATCTCGATGGGAGATAGGCATTGCCGGGAGCAGAGAGCTAAGGATGTTGCCAAGAGCAGGCGAGAACGGACTTCCCTACAACACTTATCCAGTTCACTGAGCGTAAAACATAATTAACAACAGGTATAATCCTATTTCCGCCCCGTTCTATCCCATTCCATTGATGCTGTATTGCCTATTCTTTAGCAAGCCATTGATGAATATCTACAGGGAAATCGCGAAGTTGAAGTGCTAATCTACGTTAACGACCATACATTAAAAATTAAAAACAATCAGGTGCAATTTGTTCTACAAGGAATTCTTCTTCTTTTTGTTTATTTTTTTTGTTATCCTCTGTCTTTCAACTGTGGGTGAATATCCTTGGGTGAATATATACCTTATCCTTTTCACGAATTTTTCGTAACATAAGAACAAGCAAATCGATAAACCAAATTTCAAAAATACCTGTATGAATGCCACCAAAAATCGATGCACTTATATATCCTTTCAAAGAACTCCACATATGCTTTAAAGAATACCTACTGTTTCAGCTACACCTTCGTAATTAAGACATTTACAGCTCTGTACTTCAAAAGAGTTGGAGTACTACATGGATTCGATTAGCTTTATGGCAAAGCTTGGTGAGAGTTCGGTAACCTCACAGCATTGGTATAATCTATTCTTAAACAGCAGTATGATAATAAATTTAAAATAACAATAGTACTCGACCGGGAAACGTCTAAGGTACAGGCCGAGGCGGAGGTTGGAGGTAGGCAGACCTGGCGAAGTTGGATCTGGACATCGGTCGGTGGATGACGTTGTATAGTGAGCGAATCGTGGTACAGGCATCGAACCTTCGGGATCATTAAGTTACCATTTTCATTCCATTCCAAGTTCAATAGGTTCAAATTGAAAAATAAAGAAAGAAATGAATCACAAGTACGCCTCAATTATAGAAGCCATATACATCACATCAAATCTTGTCTATTTATACTAACTGCAAGCTCCTTTCTTTTGCGTTGAAAAACCGAGGCAAGAAATTGAGAAAAAGAAGTAGTAAGTATTAGCCAAAAGTCATGCCACATGCTAGTTTTTGTCATTTTCTAGGGTTAAGTGAAAACGCAATAATAACAAAGACCAAATAACTATCGGCAAGCCTAAAATAAAGGCTACACGTGGTATTTCCGTACCCAGAAAAGATTCTTTAGCTAGCCTTTCTCCTACATTGTTTATTTATAATTTTGGTTGGGAATAAATCTATGTAATATAATGTATTATAATAGATAGTATTATTAATATTAATGTTAATATTAATAAATAGTAATAATAATGTAGTATAAAGACAAAAATACTACATCTATACAAACGGAAGTAAGCAAGATGATAAAGTAGGGTGTGCATTCTTAGTGTATAATGGTGACCAATATGTGCTCACGGAACAGTACAGATTAGACAAATACTGTTCGAATAGTCAGGCAGAACAACTGGCTATTCTCAGGGCACTGGAACACATTGCAGAATGCGAAGAAACGGAAAGACGTACTTATGCTATACATACTGACAGCAAAGTAGCCTTACAAAAAGTCAATAACAGAACGATACATGACCAACTTACAGACGACATTAGAAAATGCCTTCTTAGATGTACAGAAAAACAAATAGACATTGAGTTACAATGGATAAAAGGACATACAAGACGGATAGGTAACGAAGGGGCAGACGCGAAGGCCAAAACTGCAGCACTGGACGAGACACTCCCTATTTCATACTGTAAAGCCCCTAAGACTAAAAGTATATTAAGGCAAATGACGTACAGGCTATGGAATAACAGATGGCAGACAACAAAGAAAGGAAGACATTTATACAAATACATTAATAAATTAATAAACAGAAAAAAGCTATGTACAATCAACAGTAGACTTACACCGGTACTGACTGGTCACGGACCAACAAGAAGTTACTTACATCGATTTAATATAATAGAAGACAACAAATGCTTGTGCGACGGACCAACAGAACAAACTTATGACCATCCTATGTTTCACTGCCACATACTTGACGCACAGAGATATAAATTATTAAGAACAATTATGGTCCGTGGGCACAATTGGCCAATCAGTAAAGGAGAACTACTTTTTAGTTTTGGCCGGGAATTTCAGGAGTTTTTAGGTGGAATAGACCACAATAAATTATGAGAAATAGATTGGTGACACCACATAGGACATCATGATATAACCATATCTTTATTTTTCTTATTTATTATTTTTATTTTTTATTTCATATCATTTTCTATTTTGATATTGTTTGAATTGTTATTATATTTATTATTTCATTGTAAGTTATACATTTAGGAATACTTAAAGTATTTTGTAATTTTGTATTTTGTATTAGGTTTTGTATTTTGTATTTTGTTTGTGTATTTTGTACTTTGCATTTTGTTGTTTCCTTGTTATTTCGTCTTGTTGTAAAAATTTTCTGAAAAATATTATTTAAATTATTTTCCTGCACGCAGTATCACCCGATGGAACGTTTATTTAAACAATAAAATCCCCCATGTCCATGGTTATTGGAATGGGGAAAACATAAAAAAAAAAAAAAAAAAAAAAAATCTATGTAATAATTTAAGATTATACGTTTTTGTTTGTAAGTTTAAGCATTTTCAATTGTGGATTTAACGAAGCCAATTAATTTCTGGTGCTTTTCCGCAATTAATTAATACTAGAACGCAGTATCTGTAGCTCAGTTTTATTTGTATAGTTTATAACGGGAACTGTGAAAACTTAATACTTGCATTGTTAGGGTGTGTAGATCAGATCATAGGATGCGTAAGCGGTTCCAGAAACAGGCGACGTAGCCGATTAGCGGTAGTGAGGGTTATACAATGAATGGCAAGGGGTCCAGCTAATACATCAATGGAGTAGTGGTCGGCTGGGTGTAAACAAGGCGCGGGTTGCAGTGGTCAGTTCGTAGCAGTTGCGTCAGCCGATCATGTGCGGCATACACATGAGCACCGTCTTCCGCTATCACCGTCCTCCAGGAGCTTGCTCCAAATAGATAGCTATCGTCCACGGCAGAAATGCTTCTCTACTTTACATAACCCTCGGACGATGTGAATGTGATATGTAGCAAGGTATTGCAACACGACGAAGTACTGCAATGAGACCGATAGCCTGGTTGTTTCCCACCGAACGAACAGTATACTTTAATTGAATCAGCCTATTGCGGCATGTCATTGGGAAGATAATGATGTCTGCGAATCCCAATGGATGTCTTGTCCCACTGAAAATAAAGAAAATGTTTTATTATGTAGCCTACAATGGCATTTGTTTATATTTAACTGGACTCGCAACATCTGATTCACAACGTGACCGTTCCTAGGGGTAAGAAAATCGGACTTTAACAAGTTCTTTTCACCTTCCGTAAAAAACCTGTTAATAACAAGGCAACTCTTTTTTTCCTGTTTCGAATAAACCTTTTAAATACTACGGTAAATATCTATCCGTCTGAAATTTTTTCGGGTTTTTGCTGTTGCTGCTAAACAGCTTCCTAGTTCTGGTCTAACCGTTAGGTTGTTGCGTAATCATATTAATAGCTCTGCGACGGCCGCCATTACATCCAAGTGGAATAAACACTACAATTATAACCGCATGGTCCAGTATTTGATTTAAAAAGCTTTCACATATTAAGTTTCGTTACTGAAATAATATATTTATTTTTTTTATTTCGGATTTTTACAATTAATTATTGTATTCCGATCCCCAGAACCTTCTCTCGCCATTCTTTCCTATTATTCCAATCACCATCCCGCAGGCCTCTCGCAGCCATTGTTTCATGCACATCCTCGATCCACATCTTCCTTGGTCGACCTCTCTTCCTTCTATATTCCGGGTTATACTGGAAGACTTTTTTTGGCCATCTGTTTTCTTTCATTCTCATTAAGTGGCCGAACCATTGAAGCCTCCTTGTTTCAATATCATATAAGATATTAGTTTCTTGTCTTACATTATTTCTAATGGCACTATTTGGGATGTGCTGAAGTCTTGAAATGCCGCAACTTCTTCTTAGGAAGTCCATTTCCAGAGCCAATAGTTTAATGGCATCTCGTTGTTTAATAGTCCATGTTTCGGACCCATATAGGACTGTTCCTAATAGAAAGGATTGATAAATCCTTTTTTTTGTTTGGAGGGAAACATTTCTGTTCCATAGGACTGAGTTTAGGATGCTAATAATCTTTCTTCCTCGGGATATTTTCATAGAAATGTCTTTCTCGAGGGTTCCTTTTTCATTAATCCTTTTATTATTACTGAAATAATATAAATGTAAAAATAAAAAAGATGGGAATCTAGGTTTTCAAACTATTTCCGTCTTCAAGGTTTTCAGTATCTTATTGTTTCGAAGAAGAATCGAAGGATAGGGAGCTTATAGAGATATTGAGAACCTGACCGTTCAATGGCTTCCCGTATCTCCTTGATTTAGGAAAGAATACGCTATAAACGGGTTTATTTCCGGCAACATGTCCTTGTTTGGTATTTCTTCGAACTTTGAGCAGTAGGTTTGAGAGAATTTCACTATTTTTTTATACTTCCTCAATCTTTTATAATTTGAAAGAATAGTTTAAATAACCTGAAAAATATATAACAAGAGCCAGTAATAAATTTTAAAAAATCGTAAACAAAAAAGATTTCTATTTTTCAGTACTTCTTAAGTCTGGAAATTGGAAAAAGTGTAAGATGACCATTTACGTAAATATCATCCTGACTGTAAATCATTGTTCTGAAATTCTTGAAAGATGTTATTTCACGTCATTTAAGATAGGGTTGTCTTTCCTGATTTTATTTTAAAGTAAGGAAGTACAATAACTTCATTTTTACAATAATTACGACAAATAGGTGAAACGGGTAATAAAATACGGCTTAAAAAAAAAAGATCTAATACAATTTGGTTTAAACACACATGTTTTTTATATAAATCGAAACAAGACAGCCTTGCAGTTCCATATAAATTACATCACAGATTATTAAAAAAAAAAAAAAGTAAATAAATTAAAAGTGGTATGAAAATGTTTATGACTGATAAATTACTTTGAAAAAGTAATTATATATTAAAAATTAAATAAATAGTGAAAAACAAATAGTCAAGGTGTGGCAACTCGTTAAGTAAGGCTGTCTAACTTATTCCTATCAGACTAAACAACTGACTCAATGATCCGATGCTATAAGGAAATTAACCTTGGCTGATAATCCGTTAGTTTATGAGTACTTCATCGTATTTTTAACTTAGTAATTTAATATTAACAGTATCACTATAACAATTCTAGTGTTCAGCGTTTTTAAATGTTTAGTAGTCCCAATTACAGCAAACAATTTTTTCATGTTTTCGGTTTAAACAGGTAATGTCCATTGTCTTTATATATATATATATATATATATATATATATATATATATATGAAAAGCGTTATAAATATATATAACGCTTTTCAAAACATTATGTCATGTATTCACAACAAATAACTTTAAGCCATATATATTTTTAATCCTTCTAGTTTCTATCAAGCTTTCTATTGTGCTTCTATTAAGCTTTCTACCCTATGACACCTTCATACAAGTGGGGTCAACTCAGGCCTAGCGCTGTTTACTAGAAAACGCTGTTTTTTAATTTATTATTCACATAATTTAAGCTGTTATTCATGCATCATCATGTGTTATTCAAATATTTTGTATTGGAAAATCCTGCATTATTCATTCAATATCTGTTTTAATTTATTTAAAATTATGAAAAAAAATCGATATAGTCATTGCATAATAACAAAATGATAAACTATTTTCCCTATTTAGTATGCACCTAATAAAGTAAGCGGGTATTCCCCCTTTATTTTCCGGGGAACAAACAAACTTTCTTTTTTTAAAAGATTTGGGGAATATTTTTTTTATTTCATTTTACATCAGGATAATGAACATTAGGATGGCCAATGTGAAGCCGATGTACAAGTTTAAAAAAATTCAACAGCATTATTTTGTAAAAATATGCAAGAAAACAGATTGTTTGTTTAATCCATTTGAGGCATAATTTTGATTCTTAATAATTTTGCATTGGTAACCAGTAGACCTCTCATAGACATGTGACTAGGGGGAATCTTTTTGAAGATTCTCAAAGATTGTAGATGGGTTTATAGAAGGGGTTGAACGACCTCATTATATTATTTTTGTAACATCATTCCTCTTAACAACCTCCGAGGTTTCAGGGTAAAATAATGGATAACCTTATGTATCTATCTGCTGATTTCATAAATAAAAATCTTTAAAAATAATTTTGTTAAATATTTAACCAAGCCGACTGTTGTAAAATCACCATACGATATGTGAATATTATCCAAACTCAATAAACTGATTTATGGTATTTTTTTTTTTTTTTTGGATGATAATCTAGTTTTGATCCCAGCATTTAAATTTAAAACATACAAGAAAAATATAGGTTATTGGAAATAAAAATGTAAATAACTTAAAAAGAATAAAGAAATAATTTCAGGCTTACTATACAATTAATCTTGGTTTTTTACTTTATTTTTATTTATATGTAGCCGTTTTTATTTTTATATCCAATTTATTCTGTTTCGATTTTAGCCCTGATGTGTAGTTAATAATGGCTAATTATCCTGTCTATGTATCATCAAAAAAAACCTTTATCAGTCAAATATATAACCCAATTCTATAAAATTAAGTGTTAGT